>JARQOD010000004.1:61094168-61264488 GCA_033576555.1 Oophaga sylvatica | reverse complement strand
CGGCTACCTCTAGTTGTGTGGTTAGTTCAGGTTACTGCAATCCAATAGGTTCCAGCCTCTCTGGTGTATTGCCGTTTTTGCTTACTCTCCTCAGCTACCAAAACATAACAGTATCACCGGCCAAAACTGAAAATTATATGGTACTTACAGAAGGGAAAAAATAGTGTGGAAAGAAAAAAGATTGTCAGTTGTCAGATTTTCTTTTCCCTGTTTGTTGCATTGTTTTTTTCCCTCTGTTTCTCTGGGTGCTGAGGAGGATTTTTTTTTTCTCTCAATGGAGCTTGCACAGTTGTCTGGCCGTGTGGATCAGCTTGCCACTGAGGTCGGAGTATTGCTGCCTATCTTGCTGGGTTGCTGGTTGTGGAACCTAGGATTCCCATGCCAGATTTGTTTTTGGGGGATCGGGTTAAATTTCTTAATTTCAAAAATAACTGCAAGTTGTTTTTTGCCTTAAAGCCTAAGTCCTCAGGGAACGCAGCACAGCAGGTTCAAATTGTCATCTCTCTCCTGTGCGGCGATCCTCAGGATTGGGCTTTTTCCCTGACACCTGAGGATCCTGTTTTGAATGATATTGATGCATTTTTTCTGGCTCTGGGGTTATTGTACGATGAACCTAATGTCACTGATCAAGCTGAAAAAACCTTGTTGGCATTAAATCAGGGTCTTGAAGACGCTGAGTTGTACTGTCAGAAATTCCGAAAGTGGGCAGTCCTGACCAAATGGACCAAATGGAATGATGATGCTTTGGCAGCCCTTTTTCGGAAGGGGCTGTCAGAGAATGTAAAGGATGTTATGGTGGGATTCCATGCTCCCTCTGGTCTCAATGATTCTATGTCATTGGCTATTCAAATTGACAGACTTTTGCGCGAGCGCAGAGGTATGCGTGAGATAGTGTTGCCTTGTGAGCCAGCTTCTGAGCCCATGCAGTGTAATAGAGTGACTTCTGGGGCACAGCGTCATGAGTTTCGAAAGCGCAATAGGTTATGTTTCTACTGTGGTGACGCCTCTCATGCTATTTCAGTCTGCCCTAAACGGGGAAGACGTTTTGCACGTTCAGTTGTCTTGGGTAGTGTTCAGACTAAATTTCTGTTGACTGTTACCCTGATTTGCTCCCTGTCCACATTTTCTGCTCAGGCTTTTGTTGATTCAGGAGCAGCTATTCACCTGATGGTTTTTGACTTTGCCAAACATTGTGGGTTTCCCATGATACCCATGCGGAAGACTATTCCCCTACTGGGCATTGATTCTACTCCTTTGGCGGAGAATAAACCCCAGTTTTCTACTCAGGTGATAATGAGGGTTGAACCAGATAATCAGGAGAGTTGCAAATTTCTGGTGCTGTATAATCTGCATGACATTATTGTACTAGGTTTCCCTTGGTTACAGTCTCATAATCCTGTTTTGGATTGGAAATCTGTGTCTATGACCAGTTGGGGCTGCCAATGTGTTAATGCCGACACTCCTGTTTTTTCTGCCTCTCCCCAGTCTCAGGATGTTCCTGACTTTTTGACTGATTTTTCTGATGCGTTTAGTGAAAGTAAATCCGCATCCTTGCCCCCTCACATGAGCTACGATTGCGCTATTGAATTAGTGCCTGGTGGTAAATTTCCTAAAGGTCGCCTTTTTAACTTGTCTGTACCTGAACACTATGCTATGCGATCTTATATCAAGGAGTCATTGGAGAAGGGTCATATCAGACCATCCTCTTCACCCTTGGGTGCCGGTTTTTTCTTTGTGGCCATAAAGGATGGTTCATTGAGGCCGTGTATTGATTATCGTCTCGAATAAGATCACTGTGAAGTATCAATATACGTTACCCTTGATTTCTGACCTGTTTTCCAGGGTGAAAAGTGCAAGTTGGTTTACCAAGCTTGACCTCAGGGGGCGTATAACCTTATTCGCATTAAGCACGGGGATGAATGGAAGACGGCGTTTAATACCCCAGAGGGGCATTTTGAGTACCTAGTGATGCCCTTTGGGCTCACTAATGCTCCTTCCGTCTTCCAATCCTTCATGAATGATATTTTCAGGGATTTTGTGGATAAATTTCTGATTGTTTATTTGGATGATATCTTGATTTTTTCCAATGACTGGGACTCTCATGTGAAACATGTTCGGACTGTGTTCCAGATTTTGAGAGAGAATGCACTGTATGTGCAGGGATCAAAGCGTCTTTTTGGCGTACAGAAGGTCTCATTTCTGGGATTCATTTTGTCTCCGTCTGTTATTGAAATGGACCCGGTCAAGGTTCAGGCCATCTGTGATTGGGTCCAACCTACTTCATTAAAGGCTCTTCAGAGATTTTTGGGTTTTGCCAATTTTTATCGTAAATTTATTGGTAATTTCTCCCGTATTGTTAAACCATTGACTGATTTGACCAAAAAGGGTTCTGATGTGGTGAATTGGCCTCTTGAGGCAGTCTCTGCGTTTCAGGAACTTAAGCAGAGATTCACTTCTGCTCCTGTTCTACGGCAGCCTGATGTTTCTCTACCGTTTCAGGTGGAGGTTGATGCCTCTGAAAATTGCGGCAGGTGCCGTTTTGTCCCAAAGAGATCCAGAGACCTCTAAGAGTAACCCTTGTGCCTTTTTCTCTCGAAAATTTTCTCCAACTGAACGTAAATTATGACGTGGGTAATCGGGAGTTATTGGCCATGAAGTGGGCCTTTGAAGAGTGGAGACATTGGCTGGAAGGAGCCAAACATCAGGTGGTGGTCCTCACGGACCATAAGAATCTGGTTTATCTCGAATCAGCCAAGCGACTTAATCCTAGACAGGCCAGGTGGGCCTTGTTTTTCACACGTTTTAATTTTGTGGTTTCTTTTCTTCCTGGCACTAAGAATGTTAAGGCGGATGCCCTCTCGAGGAGTTTCTTTGCGGACTCTCCTGAGTTATCTGATCCTTCTGTTATTTTGAAAGAGGGTGTAGTTCTTTCCGCCATCTCGCCCAATTTGAGACTGGCTCTGGAAGGGTGTCAGGAGGATAAACCTGAGCGCTGCCCTATTGGGAAATTGTTTGTCCCAGACCAGTGGAAGAAGAGTGTGATGTGTGAGATTCATTGTTCCGCGTTGGCTGGTCATCCCGGGATTTTTGGTACCAGAGACTTGGTGAGTCGGTCCTTTTGGTGGCCTACTTTGTCTCGTGACGTCAGGGAATTTGTGCAGTCCTATGGGACTTGCGCTCGCTCTAGTGGTTTGTTACTGCCATTACCTGTGCCCAAGAGGTCATGGACCCATATCTCTATGGATTTTACTTCCGACCTCCCTGTTTCTCAGAGAATGACCGTTATCTGGGTAATCTGTGATACGTTTTCCAAGATGATACATCTTGTGCCATTACCTAAGTTACCTTCCTCCTCCGAATTGGTGCCTTTGTTCCTTCAGCATGTGGTTCGGTTACATGGCATTCCGGAGAACATTGTGTCTGACAGGAGTCCAGTTTGTTTCCAGATTTTGGAGGACATTTTGTTCTAAACTTGGTGTTCAGTTATTTTTCTCCTCTGCTTTTCATCCTCAGACCAATGGACAAACCGAGAGAACAAACCAGACCTTGGAGACTTATTGAGATGTTTTGTGTCTGCTGATCAAGATGACTGGGTCTCTTTTTTGCCTTTGGCCGAGTTTGCTCTAAATAATAGAGCTAGCTCTGCCACCTTGATGTCTCCATTTTTCTGCAATTTTGGGTTTCACCCTCGATTTTCTTCGGGACAGGCGGAGGCTTCTGTCTGTCCGGGTGTTGACTCTGTTGTGGAGCGAATGCAGCAGATTTGGGACCAGGTTGTGGAGAGGTTGTCTCTCTCTCAGGAGAAGGCCCAACGGTTTGCCAACCGGCATAGGACTGATGGTCCTCGGTTTAAAGTGGGGGACTTGGTTTGGTTATCCTCAAGAAATATCCCTATGAGGGTTGCATCTCTAAAGTTTAAGCCTAGGTTCATTGGACCTTATAAGATCATGGAGATTCTTAATCCTGTTTCCTTCCGTTTGCTTCTTCCAGGGACATTTAAGATCCATAACGTGTTCCACAAGTCCTTATTGAAGGTTTGTCGAGCCAGTGGTTCCTATGGCTGCGCCTCCTGACCCTGTTTTGGTTGAGGGCAATCTGGAGTATGTGGTTGAGAGAATATTGGATTCTCGTTTTTCTAGACAGAAACTCCAGTATTTGGTTAAGTGGAGAGGTTATGGTCAGGAGGACAATTCTTGGGTGTTTGCTTCGGACATCCATGCTAGGAGACTGATCCGTGCCTATCACCGAGCTCATCCTGATCAACCTGGTTGCACAAGTGAGGGTTCGGGGGTACTGTTATGAATGTGCTAAAAATGGTTTCTGAGCAGAGGCTCCCTCTGGTGGTTACTGACAGTACTGAGGCTTTCAGCGAGGAGTGGCAATCTGGGTTCACGGACTGGTCTGATATAAGGGAGGTTCCCTCCCATGATGGTTGCCGGTGATCAATTGTTCTTGTCTCAATTGTGGTTCCTGATTCATTTGGAAGCTTGCTGAGTCTTGCCTGCATCTTCTGCTATCAGATAAGATATTTTCAGCTTTTATTTTTGTGCTTGCTTTTTGCATTGTTCCCTGCACTTCTGTGGAGGTCAGCCAGGTCCCCTCCGGGGGGCTTGTGCTCCTCTCAGTTTGTCTGGAGCCACTGTTGTTTGTTCATTTGCTTTTTCCTGTTTTTTCAGTGGCTGCGGATTAGTTTTGTTACACCAGAGAACTGATTTAGGTGGTAGAGGTCGTGTGATCTAAGGTGTTTTTGCAATCAGTAGAGTTGGTATTTTTTAGCGGTTTTTTTTGGATTGCAGTGAGTATCCTTTCCTGTACTTTTCTGTCTAGACAGATTGGGCCCCAGCGTTTGCTCATTCTATTTTCTGTCTGTGTCCTTGTTTCTTCTTGTCTAACTGCCATTACATGTTTGGGGGCTTCCTATTTTCTTTGAGGATCTGCTCCGGGGCAGATAGCTTTCATCTTTCTGCCTTTAGGTGTAGTTATCTCTCAGGCTGTGACGAGGCGTCTAGGATCAACATAGGAACGCTCCACGGCTACCTCTAGTTGTGTGGTTAGTTCAGGTTACTTCAATCCAATAGGTTCCAGCCTCTCTGGTGTATTGCCGTTTTTGCTTACTCTCCTCAGCTACCAAAACATAACAGTTATGCTATACCCGCTAATGCAGATGAATCAGCAGATTATTCATCTGTGCTAGCGGTGACGGAGCCCAGACGCTGCAGGCCACATCCGAGGCTCCGTCACTGAATGACGACATGTCGCGAACGCATGCCACTTTACGATGCGCCTGCAAATGGGGGTGAATGGCAGCATTAACGGACTGCGTTATACCGCGGTGTAACGCAGTCCGTCTAACGGACTGCCAGAATGTCATGTGAACCCAGCCTAAACCTAACCCTAATGCTAACCCTAACCCAACCCTAATTGTAATTCTAACCCTAATAGAAAAAAATATATATTTTCTAAATTTTATTGTTTGTCCCTACCTAAGGGGGTGATAAAGGGGGCGTTTATTTACTGCGGACCGGAGTGCAGGGGAGCAGATAGTGACGGCGGTAACAGATCGCCGCCATCACTCGGTGTGGGGAGGGTCGGAACTCGGTGTCCAGCCATGGCCGATGCTATTGCAGCATCGGCCATGGCTGGATTGTAATATGATTTGCTGTTTCACTTTTAACAGACAATCACAGCAATCGTAGCCACGTGGGGGTTAAGCCAACCCCCCTGTGGTGAAGTACAAAGGGTCTTGTGCCTGCGGGTCGGGTGACCTTTCAGTGACCCCGGTCACATGGCCCACAGGAACGTGATCCTTTCATGACACAGGGCATGCGTCATAGGTCGGATTGGCACCGACTTTCATGACGCATATGCTGTGTCACAGGTCGGGAAGGGTTAAAGTGCTGATTGCTTTGTAAACTTAAAAGAGTATATTGATCATATATACAGCTCTGGCAAAAATTAAGAGACCACTGAAAATTTTCAGTTTGTCTGATTTTTCTCTTTACAAGTACATTTTTGAGTAAAATGTAAATTGTTCTTTTATTCTATAAACTACTGACAACATGTCTCCGAATTTCCCAGCAATACATTTTGCATTTATTTTCAGAAAATGAGAAATGGTCAAAATAACAAAAAAATGCAGTGCTTGCAGACCTCAAATAATGCTAAGAAAACAAGTTCATAATCATTTAGAAACAACAATATTAATGTTTTAACTCAGGAAGAGTTCAGAAATCAATTTTTTGTGGAATAACCATGATTTTTAACCACAGCTTTCATGCATCTTGGCATTAGTGATGAGTGAGTATACTCGTTGCTCCGGGTTTTCCCGAGCATGCTCGGGTGATCTCCCAATATTTGGAAGTGCTCGGAGATTTAGTTTCTGTTGTCCCTGCTGCATGATTTACACATGTATTCAGGCTGTCAAATAGCCGCAAATTATGCAGCTATGACAACAGAAACTAAATCTCCGAGCACTTCCAAATACTCGGAGACCACCCGAGCGTGCTCGGGGAAACCTGAGCAACGAGTATACTCGCTCATCACTACTTGGCATGCTTTCCACCAGTCTTTCACACTGCTTTTGGGTGACCTTATGCCACTCCCGGTACAAAAATTTAAGTAGTTCTTTGTTTGATGGCTTGTGACTATCCATCTTCCTCTTGATTACATTCCAGAGGTTTTCAATGGGGTTCAGGTCTGGAGACTGGGCTGGCCATGACAGGGATTTGATGTGGTGGTCCTTCATCCACACAATGATTGACCTAGCTGTGTGCCATGGCGCATTGTCCTGCTGGAAAAACCAGTCCTCACAATTGGGGAACATTGCCTGAGCAGAAGGAATCAACTATTTTTCCAGGATAACCTTGTATGCGGCTTGATTCATACGTCCTTCGCAAAGATTAACCTGACCAATTCCAGCCTCGCTGAAGCATCCCCAGATCATCACCGATCCTCCACCAGATTTCACAGTGGGTGCAAGACACTGTGGCTTGTACACCTGTCCAGGTCTCCGTGTAACCATTAGAAGACCTGGTGTTGGGCAAAGCTGAAAATTAGACTCATCAGAGAAGATTACCTTACTCCAGTCCTCTATGGTCCAATCCTCATGGTGTTTGGCAAATTTCAACCTGGCTCTCCTTTGCTTCTCATTGATGAAAGGCTTTTTTTCTAGCTTTACATGACTTGAGCCCTGCCTCCAGGAGCCTGTTACGAACTGTTCTTGCCGCACACTTCACCCCAGCTGCCATTTGCCATTCCTTTTGTAGGTCACTTGATGTCATCCTGCGGTTGCTGAATGACATCCTAAGAAGATGACGGTCATCCCGGTCAGTGGAGAGTCATTTTCGCCCTCTGCCGGTCTGTAGCTTTGTTGTCCCCAAGGTCTGCTGCTTAACATTGTTGTAATGGACTGCCGTCTTAGAAATTTTAGGGATTGAGGCAACATGACGCTCACTGTATCCCTATGCTAGTAAAGCCAGAATTGAGCCCGTCTTTTCCTCACTCAAGACTTTTCTTTTCAACTCTGGTGGCATGGTTAAAAGTTTTTTTTTCATTTCTATTACTTTTGGGATATTAATAGCACTTGTTTTGCCATCCAGCTTGTCCTATTGCAAGAGGACTGTGAACCACAGCAGTGTTTTTTATACTTTCCTTCATTAAATAAGATTTGGTTCAGATGGTCACCTAATCAGAAGCACATTAATAAGAATGAGGTATACTCTGGTTGGAATTCAACTGACACTGGAATGGAATGGATATAAGACATGTAGAGAAGCTGATTTTTATAAAACTGTGCAGCGGTCTCTTAATTTTTGCTAGAGCTGTATTATCACCCAAAAAATACTTGCACTGGTAGGGCAGTTCAGTGACAAAAAAATATCAGCATAATCAGCAGGGTTTAAACAGACCAGCCATGAGAATGCCATAATGAGCTGATTAGAGAGTTCAAGACTGGTCAGCAGAGTCATAATAAACAAGCTGTGACAGACTCGTCTCCCCTCTTTTGAGGTTCATCAGGAATGAAATATAGGTGTAGACATTATACACTTAGCTGACACTGGATGGTGTAAAGATGAATGGCTTGAAGATCCATATGATACTGAAACTGAAGATGGCACGTTCCCTGAGTTTTTCCAGCAAGATGGTTCACCATCACATTACGAGTGTCAGGTCTGAGCATTCCTCCATGAACAGTTCCTGGAAAGTGGATTGGTCGTCGTGGGACAGTTGAATGGCCACCAAGGTCTCCCGATCTGACCCCATTTAACCTTTATGTTTGGGGTCATCTGAAGGCAATGGTCTATGCTGTGAAGATACGAGATGTGCAGCATCTGAAACAACGGATACTGGAAGCCTGTGCTAGCATTTCCTCTGCGGTGTTGCTATCAGTGTGTCAAGAGTGGGAGAAGAGGGTTGCATTGACAATCCAACACAATGGGCAGCATTTGAACACATTTTATAAGTGGTCATAAACTTGTATATAACTCATGAAAGAATAAAGTTATGTTAAAACCAAGACCACCATTATTTTTCTTGTGAAATTTTCAATAAGTTTGATGTGTCACATGACCCACTTCCCATTAAAAAAATAAAGTTGGATCCAAAATAGCCAGCTTCAAAATGGCCACCATGGTCACCACCCAACTTGAAGAGTTTTCCCCCTCCCATATACTAATGTGCCACAAACAGGAAGTTGATATCACCAACCATTCCCATTTTATTTAGGTGTGTCCATATAAATGGCCCCCCCTGTAGAACGTCATCAATTGGAATAACACGCTAAGTGATTATAGCAGGTTCTGTATCTAAAGGATAGTCTACTGCACTGTGGGGGGGTTGCTGGGTTGCTTAATAAAGGCCCTTAGTTCTGCCTTCTCCAGGTTCGTGAGGAAAGTCAAATACACATTAAAGCGGCTATCCACAACTGGACAACCACTAATTAATTGCTCCAGAGTGCTGGTTGGGTCTCCTGACATAAACAATGTCAGATGAGTGCGGCAGACGATCAGTAGATGCTGATTGGCTGCAGCCTTCACTATTCTGAATGAGTGAAAAGCAGTGGTCAGATGACATTGTTTATCTCAAACAGGGCTGAGAGCAAAAGAGAGAGGTGATACTTGAAAGGGAAGCATACAATTTGTGTTTACTTTGTGCAGCACTTTAGTGCAATTAATGAGAAAATGTTCAGTAGTTGACAACTCTTAAAAAAAAAGTCCTTTCATCAAATTTCCATTAACTGGACACACAATGCAATAATGGCTGTAGAGCGGAATAAAAATGTTTGTTTTAATTTATAGTTTAGATTTCTGAGTATGCAAGATGTAATGATACAGCTCTGATCTCCAGGTCTAACCTCCAGTATGAGTCAGTGTGTGGGAAGGGGCAACACAGCTGAGTTTAGCTGTGTCAAATTACAAATCATTCTTCCAGCTTCTCCAGCATTGTCAGCTCTGCTGTACTGCCCCTCACACACATACTTCCTGTCCAGAGATGTATCAGTATCACATTTATGTCTGTTCTGCTTAAATTGTAATCACTCTGTAGTGAGATCAAAGTAGGGTGACATTACAGCTCATACAGGAGTAGCCCAGAACAGGCAGGTTACTCCTGTGTGAGACATTATGACAGCCCTGATCTCACTGCAGAAAGAATACAAGTTGCCTCAGCACAGCAGACATAAGTGTGATTACGGAGACACACTCAGTAATTAGGAGAGCTCATACAAGAGTTTGTAAAGTGACGCACACTGAGAACCTTTGGTGCGTGGGCGTGATCTTTCCTTTGAGTGTTGCCGCCTGCTTATGACTCGTCAGCATCATACAGGGAGAAGAAGTAAATGCTCACAGTGAAAGCTATCTGATAACACCTACTTGGACTTATTCTGATCAGCTGAAACTATTACATCATGTGTCTAATTCAATGTGAAAAATGTTGTGAAAGGTCCTCTTTAAGCCTTACAAAATAAGTCTGTAATGAAGTTAAACTCCTAGAAAGCCATTAATAAAGTACTGTTGGGCACTGATATATACAATCATAGTGAGGTCTAGTCTTTGTGCACTAATGCATTGCACAATACAGTATTCCTCATTATTCAGAGGGCTCGTAATAAAATTACATTTACAAACAAGACTTTCCTTAGCTGTAACTATGAAAATGAATCATGTTTTGACATTTAGGCAAAGGAAGCCCTTGAGGTGGATCAATCATAGGATGAGCATAAAGCTTACGGCACATAAGGCCAAAAGGAGAGAAACAAATAAAATTTCCAGAATTAAACCATTGCATTTTCTTGACAGATCTGTATGTAACACAACCTAGTAATCTCTCCAGTGTAAACCTCTAAATACGCTGACAAAAGTATGCAGATGCATTCCTCTATCACTGAGCGATACAAAATGACAGCCCATATAGAGCAAGCTAGTGCTTTGTACCTTTTATGTGGCACTTGACTTATCGTTGCCATTTTCCGATCTGCGGCAGAATCGGAGCGAGTAGGTTTAGATTTACATTAGGTTAATACTTATTCTACACATGGAAAAATCTATTAGTCAATTATCCTCTATCTCTCCAGCGGGGAGCCACTCCGCACACACTCACCAGAATGGCTGTAAAGAGATATTCACAGTTCCTCTTAAGCTGTCACATTGCATTTCACAGTATGACCTTGTGCTTTAGTATTACTTTGAAAGAAGTCCTCACTTCAAAGCAGAACCTTCTAGACAAAATGTTCATTACCGTTTCCCTGTGTACTTTCTACACCATATCATAACATGTGAAGTGCATTATTACAGTACTGGCAGCACTTTATTAGGAAGATCTGCTACCTGGAATGCACAGGGTTAAGCTGGAGCTAAGACACTGGATAAAGGGACAGCATTGGCCATTAGGTAAATTGGCAGGAGGAAATAAGAAATTCTGACTCATGATGACAATGTGTATGAGAAACAGAAGATTTACCTCCGATGATAAGAACGATGAGGCTGGGAGGCAAATCGGTGAAAATTGTAATACTATGGTCACGTTCACATGTTCAGTATTTGGTCAGTATTTTACCTGAGTATTTGTAAGCCAAAACCAAGAATGGAAGTGTAATACAAATACGTCCCCAATTTTGAATTTTTGACTCCTTGTTTTGGCTTACAGAAACTGATGTGAAATACTGACCAAATCTCTAACAGCGGCATTTAAATTGTTCGCACCAGAAGCGCATCACTAACCCATCAGTGCCCCGCGATCGCTGATGGGCACCCATGGGTCGGCATGACAACTAGGGGTCTGCAGGAAACTTTTGTGGCTGTCATTGCCGATCTGCTACGATTGTCGCCCTGTGGCCGGCGTTCATAGAAGATGAGCATTTCTACTACACATAGCAGGCTGAAGCTTAAGTCCTGCTGTGTGTAGCACTAGAAAAGAAGATCACAGCTGCAAATCTCCTAAGGGGACTATTGAAGCCAGTAAAAAAAATTTTAAATATAAAAAAATATAAAAGTTTAAATCACCCCTCCATTTGCCCCATTCAAAATAAAACAATAAAAAATACACATTTCAGTAATCTGCTTAAAGAGGACAATATTCAAAAATGCGAGAATTACGTTTTTTTTTGGTGCCCAACATTACAATAAAATGCAGTAACAGGTAATCAAAACATTGTATCTACCCCCAAAATAGTATCAATACAAACGTCAGCTGCCCTCACCTAGCCCTGGATCATGAAAAATGGGGATGCTACGGCTCTTGGAAAATGGTGCAATATTTTTTATATATATATATATATATATATATATAAAAATGTGGATTTTATTTTCACTACTTAACCCCTTCACCCCCAAGGGTGGTTTGCACGTTAATGACTGGGCCAATTTTTACAATTCTGACCACTGTCTCTTTATGAGGTTATAACTCTGGAACGCTTCAACGGATCTTCGCGATTCTGAGACTGTTTTCTCGTGACATATTGTACTTCACGTTAGTGGTAAAATTTATTCGATATAACCTGTGTTTATTTTGAAAAAAACGCAAATATGGCGAAAATTTTAAAAATGTTGCAATTTTCAAACTTTGAATTTTTATTCCCTTAAAACAGAGAAATATGTCATACAAAATAGTTAATAAATAACATTTCCCACATGTCTACTTTACATCAGCACAATTATGGAACCTAAATTTTTTTTTGTTAGGAAATTATAAGGGTTAAAAGTTGACCAGCGATTTCTCATTTTTGCTACAAGATTTACAAAGCCATTTTTTTAGGGACCACCTCACATTTGAAGTCACTTTGAAGGGTCTATATGGCAGAAAATACCCAAAAGTGACACCATTCTAAAAACTGCACCCCTCAAGGTACTCAAAACCACATTCAAGAAGTTTATTAACCCTTCAGGTGCTTCACAGGAGCTGAAGCAACGTGGTAGGAAAAAATGAACATTTAACTTTTTAGTCACAAAAATGATCTTTTACAAACTTTTTTTTATTTTCACAAGGGTAAAAGAAGAAAATGGACAAATAAAGTTGTTGTGCAATTTCTCCTGAGTACGCTGATACCCCATATGTGGGGAAAACCACTGTTTGGGCACACGGCAGAGCTCGTAAGGGAAGAAGCGCCGTTTGACTTTTTCAAACCAAAATTGGCTGGAATTGAGATTGGACGCCATGTTGCGTTTGGAGAGCCCCTTAGTTTATCACAGTAGTATAAATGAATCAGAAGGAGATCACTTTAAATGGGATCACCGTATCTCTTCTTATAGTATAAAAACAACCTTTATTATAGCCGTTAAAAATAGAGCAATACTAAGCCAAATGGCAAATAACATCATACAATAAATAAGTGAAAAAACACCAGAGGGTCGTGCCTATCCCTACTATGGCCTGTATTACCCTACCTACCAGCGGAGGTTGGCACCCTAGAACCTGCGCAGTGGCGCCCCCGCTCCTCGACGGCTCACCCTGCTCACCCTATAGGGCCCTAAGTGGCAGGGGGTGAGGACAGAAATGAAAATGGTAAGTGAGAAAGATAAAGAGTGATGATGTTTATGTCTTCATGAAATGCGAGCTGAGTTGAAATAGAAATTGGATAATTCTCATATATCCCCAACTATATAGTCAGATCTTAGAAATACAGTAATATGAAGACAATATACCTAAATCTCAAGTAATAAAGGCCAAAGATAAAACAAAAAAAAAAAAAAATAAATAATTGACAAAAAACAATTGGCAAAAAAAACCACCCAAAACAAGTGCCGATTACTAAGATAATATAATATGATAGAACATCTGTATACCGATCTTATATAGATGGCTAAATACCTTATTAAGGAGTGGTGTAGTCTTGTTTGAATCGCTTAGATAGATATGGCAAATAAATGGAGCTTAATATGGAAAGCCTGGAAACTTGGGTCAATGTAAAGCACAAATGAACCTTATATCAAACAAATATAAAGCAGATGTATAAACAGATCTAACATCAGATAAATAACAGATAAATATAGATAAATTTTTGAATGATCATAGTGAATGCCATCTCTGTTATTATAGATTTGATAAACATCACTCACAAAAATAATAATAAGAGATCCCCTTTGTAGAGAAATGTATGTCTACAGAGGCTCCATAATTGGGCTCCAAACGAAATAATGACTAGAATAGCAAACAACCACTCAGCAGTTGAATGAGATGTATCAGCAGATAATGTACAGCTCAAGCAAAGATTTTATAAGGTATCATGACTGTGTTCCAGTTTAGATGCTAACTGGATAGAATATGTAACTATCAGTCATGCAGCCACTCAGCAACTGCGTGGGATATAACTCCAAATCATGTGTAACTCGACGCGTTTCTCCTCTTCCGAGGTTCATCAGGAGTAAAATAACATATAGGAGTACTTAGCTTAGATCATTGAGGATACAGCCAGATAGTCAGGGACGATCCCCTCTTTTTGGTATGATGTTTGGAGAGCCCCTGATGCGCCTAAACAGTGGAAACTCCCCACAAGTGACACCATTTTGGAAACTAGACCCCCTATGGAACTTATCTAAATAAGTTTATAATGCCTGGGTATGAAAAAAAAAACAATATTCCATAAAAATGATTTTTTAGTCCCAAATTTTTGTTTTTTCCCAAGGAAATTGGACCCCAAAAGTTGTTGTCCAATTTGTCCTGAGTACGCTGATATCCCATATGTGGGGGGGAACTGGGCGCACGGCAGGGCTTGGAAAGGAAGTAATAATGTTTTGGAATGCAGACGTTGATTGGGGTCATGTTCCGTTTGCAGTGCCCCAGATGTGCCTAAACAGTGGAAACCCCCCACAAGTGACCCCATTTTGGAAACTAGACCCCCTAAGGAACTTATCTAGATCTGTGGTGAGCACTTTGAACCCCCAAGTGCTTCACACAAGTTTATAATGCCCGGGCATGAAAATAAAAAATCCTATTTTTTTCCCACAAAAATTATATTTTAGTCACCAATTTTTTATTTTCCCAAGGGTAACAGGAGAAATTGGACCACAAAAGTTGTTGTCCAATTTGTCCTGAGTACGTTGATACCACATATGTGGGGGGTAACCACTGTTTGGGCGCACGGCAGAGCTCGGAATGGAAGGAGCACCATTTGACTTTTTCCAACCAAAATTGGCTGGAATTGAGATTGGACGCCATGTTGCATTTAGAGAGCCTCTGATGTGCGTAAACAGTGGAAACCCCCCACAAGTGACCCAATTTTGGAAACTGGACCCCCTAAGGAACTTATCTAGATCTGTGGTGAGCAATTTGAACCCCCAAGTGCTTCACACAAGTTTATAACGTAGAGCCGTAAAATTAAAAAATCATATTTTTTCCACAAAAATGATCTTTTCACCCCAATTTTTATTTTCCCAAGGGTAACAAGACCCAAAAAGTTGTTGTGCAATTTGACCTGAGTACGCTGATACCCCATATGTAGGGGTAAACCACTGTTTGGGTGCATGGCAGAGCTCGGAAGGGAAGGAGCGCCGTTTGACTTGTTCAACGCAGAATTGGCTGGACGCCATGTCGTGTTTGGAGAGCTCCTGATGTGCCTAAACAGTGGAAACCCCCCACAAATGACACTATTTTGGAAACTAAACCCCTCAAGGAACTTATCTAGATGTGTGGTGAGACCTTTGAACCCCCAGGTGTTTCACTAAAGTTTATAATGCCCGAGCATGAAAATAAAAAAATCATATTTTTTCCACAAACATGATCATTTAGTCCCCAACTTTTTATTTTCCCCAGGGTAACAGGAGAAATTGGACCACAAAAGTTGTTGTCCAATTTGTCCTGAGTACGTTGATACCACATATGTGGGGGGTAACCACTGTTTGGGCGCACGGCAGAGCTCGGAATGGAAGGAGCACCATTTGACTTTTTCCAACCAAAATTGGCTGGAATTGAGATTGGACGCCATGTTGCATTTAGAGAGCCTCTGATGTGCGTAAACAGTGGAAACCCCCCACAAGTGACCCCATTTTGGAAACTGGACCCCCTAAGGAACTTATCTAGATCTGTGGTGAGCAATTTGAACCCCCAAGTGCTTCACACAAGTTTATAACGTAGAGCCGTAAAATTAAAAAATCATATTTTTTCCACAAAAATGATCTTTTCACCCCAATTTTTATTTTCCCAAGGGTAACAAGACCCAAAAAGTTGTTGTGCAATTTGACCTGAGTACGCTGATACCCCATATGTAGGGGTAAACCACTGTTTGGGTGCATGGCAGAGCTCGGAAGGGAAGGAGCGCCGTTTGACTTGTTCAACGCAGAATTGGCTGGACGCCATGTGTGTTTGGAGAGCTCCTGATGTGCCTAAACAGTGGAAACCCCCCACAAATGACACTATTTTGGAAACTAAACCCCTCAAGTAACTTATCTAGATGTGTGGTGAGACCTTTGAACCCCCAGGTGTTTCACTAAAGTTTATAATGCCCGAGCATGAAAATAAAAAAATCATATTTTTTTCCACAAACATGATCATTTAGTTCCCCAACTTTTTATTTTCCCCAGGGTAACAGGAGAAATTGGACTCCAAAAGTTGTTGTCCATTTTGTCCTGAGTACGCTGATACCCCATATGTGGGAGAAAACTACTGTATGGGCACACGTCAGGGCTCGGAAGGGAAGTAGTGACATTTTAGATTGCAGACTTTGATGGAATGGTCTGCGGGCATCATGTCACGTTTGGAGAGCCCCTGATGTGCCTAAACAGTGGAAACCCCCCACAAGTGACCCCATTTTGGAAAATAGACCCCCCCCAAGGAACTTATTTAGATGTGTGGTGAGCACTTTGAACCCCGAAGTGCTTCATAGAAGTTTATAACGTACAGCCATAAAAATAAAAAATCTTTTTTTTTTTTTTTTTACAAAAATGATTTTTTCGCCCCCAATATTTTATTTTCACAAGGGTAACAGGAGAAATTGGACCCCAAAAGTTGTTGTCCAATTTGCCCTGAGTACGCTGATACCCCATATGTGGGATAAAACAGGGATTTTGGTAAAGACTTACCTGTAAAATCCTTTTCAGCGAAGGAAGGAAGAGAGACACAGTATTCATTACTGATGGGTAGGCGGAGCCCCAGATCAGGATGTTACCTCAGATCAAAAGAGTGATGACTGGCTGGCCCCTCCAGCTCGGGCTCCTCCTACTCAGCTCCAGTCGTATCAAAGCTTTTAGGAAAAGAGCCAAGATCACCAGCGGAGCAACATAACCCCTTCTGAAGGAACTTCAGAGAAAAAACACAAGGATACAGGTTATGCATGCAAAGAAAGCCAAAAAACCACAGAGTTCCAGGTACTACTCACGGAACCTGACTACTGCGATGAGCTGGCGATGCTGGAACAGAGCCTTAGCGCGCTGACCTCAGCCCAGATAATCGCTATCAGATAAGGGTCGCGCTGCATCTGAAAACATCAACACACTTCTGCGTGGGAGGGTGCTGTGTCTCTCTTCCTTCCTTCGCTGAAAAGGATTTTACAGGTAAGTCTTTACCAAAATCCCTGTTTCAGCTGCAGATGAAGGAAGAGAGCCACAGTATTCATTACTGATGGGACGTCCCAAAGCAGTTTAAAAATAAGGGTGGGAAAAAACCAACAAAAGGCAGGAACCCAACAACCTTAACAACAAAGCGCAACCAGCGCTAAACACAAGTTCATCCAGAACTTTAAACTACAGCTGCCTGCAGGACCCTACGTCCGAGGGCTGCATCAGCGGAAGCACTGACGTCCACTTTATAAAACCTTGTAAACGTGTGGACAGAGCGCCAAGTCGCCGCTCGGCAAAGCTGCACTGCCGAAGCACCTTGATGAAAAGCCCACGATGAAGCCACAGCTCTCGTGGAATGGGCTCGAATCTTAATCGGGCAAGATTCACCCCGAAGACGGTAAGCTTCCAAAATAGCTGACCGGATCCAACGAGCTATAGAACCCTTGGAAGCTCGTTGACCACGCCGACGACCTGCCGGAACCACAAACAGGGAGTCCGTCTTACGAAAACCTTGAGTAATAGATAGATAAAACTTCAAGGCCCGCACTAAATCCAATGTGTGTAAATCTCGCTCTTTCGTATTCTTCGGATCCGGACAGAGTGAAGGCAACACAATATCCTGGTTAACATGAAATTGTGACACCACTTTAGGCAAAAAATCACCCCGAGTGCGAAGCACTACACGATCCGGAAAAAACTCCAGAAAAGGAGGCGAGCAAGAAAGAGCTGCCAATTCAGAAACTCTCCTCAAGGAAGTGACTGCAACAAGGAAAGCCACCTTCCAAGAAAGTAAAGAAAGGCTAGCAGAAACCATAGGTTCAAAAGGTTCATGCTGAAGAGCCTCCAAAACAAGGTTGAGCCGCCAAGGAGACACGGGTGCCTTCCGCGGCGGAAACTTACGAGAGATACCTCGGAAAAAAGAAGAGCACGTCTCTATTCGAAGCAATGGTTCTCCGAAACAATAAGGACAGAGCAGAAATCTGACCTTTCAGAGTGCTAACTGCCAAACCCTTGTCTAGCCCATGCTGCAGAAAAGCCAACAGGTTTGGAATGGAAAATTTTCTCGGGTTCCGAGAAGACCCCAAACACCACGAAAAGAAGGTTTCCCAAATTTTGTGGTAAATCCTAGAAGTAGCCGGACATCTTGCAGCACGAAGGGTATCAATGACCTCGGCTGAAAAACCTCTACGGGTCAAGATTTCGGTCTCAAGAGCCACGCCGTCAAACGCAGGGACATCAAGTCCGAATGACAAATGGGCCCCTGAGTCAACAAGTCCGGTTGAAGAGGGAGTGGAAACGGAGGTGCCGCCAACAGCGACATTATTGTCGAGAACCACACCCTTCTTGGCCAGTCCTGGAGCTATCAGAATAGCTGGAATACTCTCTAGTCTGATCCGACGCAGCACTAGAGGAAGTAATGATATCGGGCGGGAAAACATAGATCAGCTCGAACTGATCCCACTGAGCCACTAGAGCATCCACCGCCACCGCCTTCGGGTCCTTGTACCTGGACATGAATGTCGGTAACTTGGCATTGGACCTGGATGCCATCAAATCCACTTGGGGGGTTCCCCAGCGAGAGCACAGTAAATGCAAAGACTTCCGGGTGGAGGCTCCATTCCCCGGGATCCATCCTTCTGCGACTGAGAAAGTCCGCTGTAATATTCTGAACCCCTGGAATGTAATCGCCGAAATGGCTGGTACATTTGCCCTCTGCCCAAATCAGAATTCGGGACACCTCTACCATGAGTCTGGAACTCCTTGTCCCACCTTGGTGATTGATATACGCGACAGCCGTCGCATTGTCTGTCTGCACACGGACTGGCAGACCGCTCAAAGGGACCGTCCAATGTTGGAGGCAAAGGAAAATCGCCCTCAATTCCAGGATGTTGATCGGAAGCACAGACTCTTCCGGTGACCATACCCCCTGAATCCAAGATTGTTCCAAACACCCCCCCAGCCCGTCAGGCTGGCATCGGTGGTTATGACTGCCACTTCAGAGGGAGGAAAGACTTCCCCAGGGAGAATGCCCCTGGACGTAACCACCATTCTAGAGAATCCCGCACTGCGCGAGAAATGGTGACACTGCAATCCAGCGATTGCGACTGATTCCATCGACTCAAGATGAACCTTTGAAGAGTCCTGGAGTGGAACTGGGCAAAAGGAATTGCCTCCATGGACGCCACCATCAGTCCCAGAAGACGCATACACTTCCGTAGGGACATTGCCATTGAGGATGTCATAATCTGTACATGTCGAAGAAGACATGACTGTTTGTCTGGTGGTAGGGAAACTACCGACCGAAACGTGTCGAGATGCATTCCCAAAAAGAGAATTGTCCTCGATGGTTCCAGGGACGACTTCTCCCAATTGACCAGCCAACCGAAGTCTTTCAGAAACTGAAGAGACAAATCCCGAGCCGTCAACGCCTCCTCCTCCGAGGAAGCCACGATCAAAAGATCGTCCAGATAAGGGAGAATCGTAATCCCCTGTCTTCGAAGGAGTGCCATGGGGGGCGCCAGAATTTTTGTAAAGACCCTTGGCGCTGAGGCTAAGCCGAACGGCAGAGCCACGAACTGGTAATGATTCTGACCTATGGCAAATCGAAGAAAGCGCTGATGAGCCTTTCCGATGGGAAAAATGCAAATAGGCGTCGCGAATGTCGATTGACACCAGAAAATCGTTCTGTGACAGAGCTGCCACAAACGGAACGAAGCGACTCCATGCGAAATTTCCGGGCATGGACATGCCGGTTCAATCGCTTGAGATCCAGAATCGGGCGAAATTTGTTCTCCTTTTTGGGAACTATAAAAAGGTTGGAATAAAAACCTTTCCCTCGGTCCTCTGACGGAACCGGTATCACTACACCTTTTTTGTAGTAGCGATTCGACCTCTCGCTGTAGAGCGACAACAAGCTCGGGTTCCGACGGAACGCGAGATTGACAAAAAACATTGGGGGTTGAGAAGCAAACTCTATGAAATAGCCTGCCGACACTATCCGCGTTACCCAGAATCTGGAACGCGAGCCATCCAAGTCTCCTTGAAAAGAAGCAGGCGACCCCCCACTCGAGAATCCTCGAGTGGACCCCTGGCGTCAATCCGACTTTGCGGTTTTCTTGTCAAGTTCCCGCTTGTTCTGGCGGAAACTCTGCTTCCAGGGAGTACGAGTTTTCTGAGAGGATTTCTTTCCTGAGAAAGAAGGACGACCCGATCCCCACGAGGAGTGACTAGATCGTCCTCGCCCCGAAAGGACCGCCGACCACTATAAACACCAGGCTTACTGGACACCGAGGCCATAGCCCTTCGCTGTGGTAATGCTGATTCCTTCGCCTTAGCCTTGGAAATCAGCTCTGTGAGGTCGGATCCAAAAAGATGGCCACCCTTGTAAGGTAAGGCCAACAACCCTTGTTTGGAAACTGCGTCCCCGCCCACTGTCTGAGCCATAAAGCTCTTCTGACTGTGACCGCTGAAGCTTGCGCTTTGGCCAGCAGAGATGCCGTATCCAGACCGGCATCAAAGATATAACAGGCTGCCGTTTCTAACCATTCACAAGTCTCCCGTATCTCAGATAACGGAGATTCATTTTGCAACTCCATCTTCAGACGTGCCAACCAGCTTAGAGAAGCTCTAGCAGCACACATGGATCCTAGCACTGCTCGAAATCCATGACCCGCAGCCTCATAGCTTGCTTTTGCCGCCAATTCTGCCTTTCTATCCAAAGGCTCCTGTAAGCTCGCTTTTTCCCTTAATAGGGAGTAGAGAGGATTTACTAAGCTGAGACAAAGACACATCCACTTCAGGAGCGGAAGTCCAATTAGCCTTTAACTCCGCAGAGCAAGGATAAAGTGTATCAAAGAAATGCGTTCCATGAAAACGCTTATTCTGGACATAGACGTTCCTCCTCTATTACACCATTAAGCTCATCCAGAGCTGGCAATGTTGTGCGCGAAGCACGGGACTCCTGGAAAATGCGTGCTGATTTACCAGGACGACTAGTTACCTCCTCCGGTAACTGTAGTATATCTCTCATGGCTTCAATTAATGCCTCCGTACGCTTCGTCATAGAGGAACGCCCCTGCGGCTCGTCCGCATCTGAATCGGAAATTTCCTCCATCCGAATTTAAAGGGGAACTCTGCCCAATATCAGATACATCTGACTCGCTCCGTGTAGAGGCCGGTAACGGCCTGCGTCGCTTCCTCTGAGAGGAATTAGCAGACACATATTGACCTAAAAGGTCAGATAAGTTATTAATCGATCGAGCGATATCATCCAATTTTCCACCGCTGTCGACCGCAGCGCTAGACGCTGTGGAGGTCTGCGTATCTGATTGCCGCAAACGGCACTGGGACGTGATCCGCGGCATCTGAACTCTGTTCAGACATGTCTCACCTGTATGAACAGGTCAAAGCGGTAATACCAGCAAAAAAACTATGCGGTTTGTTTTTTTTTTTTTTTTTTTTCAAACGCTGAAGGGTTAACGCTCCACCAAGCAGAGGTACCCCAGCGGTATTCAGTCAGCAAATTTAGCAGGTAAAATAACCCTCAAAGGGGTTAATATTGCAAACTCACCAAAATATATATATAATTTGTGAGCCCCAGCCAATTTTTATGTCTCTGATGAGACTGCAGCTGCAGATAGCGATCGCTGCGCTGCAGGGTGAGGAATCAGCACTCACCCAGCTGGCCGTGGTGTCTCTATGAGGAGGGGAGCGGTCCGAGGAGCCCAGGAGCCTGAGTAATGGCCGCCACAGTGAGGGGGTCGCAGGAGAAAAGCCAGAGCGCGCGTCTTCCTGCTCAAAAGACCGGGATAGATAGGCCACGCCCCCTGCTAGCTCAAATATGAGCGCGAACTCTCCCCGCTCCTGCTCCCTCTCTGTCCTGCAGCTATCTGCCTGCGGACAAAAAATCACCACATCATCATGTAGTAGCGCTGTCACAGCAGCGCTGAAGCATACTGAAATTACATGTAGTAGCGCTGTCACAGCAGCGCTGAAACATACTGACATTACATGTAGTAGCGCTGTCACAGCAGCGCTGAAGCATACTGACATACATGTAGTAGCGCTGTCACAGCAGCGCTGAAGCATACTGACATTACATGTAGTAGCGCTGTCACAGCAGCGCTGAAGCATACTGACATTACATGTAGTAGCGCTGTCACAGCAGCGCTGAAGCATACTGA
Source organism: Oophaga sylvatica (assembly GCA_033576555.1). Taxonomy (NCBI): domain Eukaryota; kingdom Metazoa; phylum Chordata; class Amphibia; order Anura; family Dendrobatidae; genus Oophaga; species Oophaga sylvatica. The sequence continues at coordinate 61,242,320 of JARQOD010000004.1, read as the reverse complement.
CATTACATGTAGTAGCGCTGTCACAGTAGCGCTGAAGCATACTGACATTACATGTATTAGCGCTGTCACAGCAGCGCTGAAGCATACTGACATTACGTGCTGACATTAGTAATAGCGCTGCTCATTCAGACGCTAAAGCACTCACACATAATTATTATTAAAATTTGTGTGGAGTACTCACCAGCCAAAGGCGCCACAGGGACCCTCAGGGGTTTCTGGCGCAGTGCCCATGCTTCCCCCCAGGGCGAAGAACGCAGTGACCGCACGTGTGGTTTGCGTTCCCGCCAGAGAAGCTCTCCTCATCCCCAGGGCCGGCAAGGATTCTGCAGGGACTTTAAGTAAATACAGATCCGCCAAGGGAGAGGTTGGGGTACAGCAGCGCTGATACCTCCTGAGACCTCTAGACCAACTAGTGATCCAAGTCTCCTGTCCGAATATTAAAATAATAAAATCTTCTGAGGAGCTGCATTAGCAGCGACCATCCTCTGGACCTCAAATCTTAGACTGGAGCTGAGTAGGAGGAGCCCGAGCTGGAGGGGCCAGCCAGTCATCACTCTTTTGATCTGAGGTAACATCCTGATCTGGGGCTCCGCCTACCCATCAGTAATGAATACTGTGGCTCTCTTCCTTCATCTGCAGCTGAAACTACTTTATGGGCACACGTCAGGGCTCGGAAGGGAAGTAGTGACGTTTTGGATTGCAGACTTTGATGGAATGGTCTGCGGGCGTCATGTCGCGTTTGGAGAGCCCCTTATGTGCCTAAACAGTGGAAACCCCCACAAGTGACCCCATTTTGGAAAATAAACACCCCAAGGAACTTATCTAGATGTGTGGTGAGCACTTTGAACCCCGAAGTGCTTCACAGAAGTTTTTAACGTACAGGTGTAAAAATAAAAAATCCTTTTTTTTTTTACAAAAATGATATTTTCGCCCCCAATTTTTTATTTTCCCAAGGGTAACAGAAGAAATTGGACCCCAAGAGTTATTGTGCAATTTGTCCTGAGTACGCAGATACCCCATTTGTGGGGGTAAACTACTGTTTGGGCGCATGGCAGAGCTCAGAAGTGAAGGAGCACCGTTTGACTTTTTCAACGCAGAATTGGCTGGAATTGAGATCAGACGCCATGTCACAATTGGAGAGCCCCTGATGTGCCTAAACAGTGGAAACCCCCCAATTCTAACTCCAACCCTATCCCCAACACACCCCTAACCCTAGTCCCAACCTTAACCACAAACCTAACCCTAACACACCCCTAACCCTAATCCCAACCCTAACCCTAATCCTAACTTTAGCCATAACACTAACCCTAAGGCCCCGTGCATACGTTGTGGATTTACTTGCGGATTTTTCCGCGTTGATTTTGCTAAAACCGCAGGTTTACACTTGTTTATTTTTTTTACATTTTTACTTTGTCCCAGGGTGGGACATCACTGTGTAGGGTCAGATCGCTGGTGTGACAGTGTGCACAGCACTCTGTTACACCAGCGATCACACAGGCACTGATGCAGGCTTCTCAGTGCCTGCTCTCAGCAGGCATTGAGGAAGCCTCCTCCCTGCAGGACCCGACGGCCATCTTGGATCCGGGGTCCTGCAGTGAGGAGAGTCCCACGGAACAGCGCGACATGGGCTCAGTGGCTCTGCCCAAGCAGACAGCACACGTTGCTCAGAGCTGCGGAGCTCACTGACTGACTTCTGCGCTGTCTACATGTCACATTAATGTTTTTATTTCAGTTTAGATTTTTCTTCATGGATAGGTAATGGCCTATGATGTTGTCACAAGAAAAGTTGGGAGATTTCTCCATTGCTTCCTTGTGGACACTTGGTCTTTAATACAAAGAAATGTGAGTTGTCCTAAATTACGAGTATAATAGCTACATGTTCTGGCTTTGGAAATCATGGACAGAACATGTACATGATAAATGGACATCTGAATGAGACCTTACTTTTATTTCATGCATAATCACATAACTGCTCAGGCATTTCAGTTTTTGTGTGTTGATGCCTATGACTCTAGAGCATTAGAGTAAGAAGGGGCATGTAAAAAGACGGGTTGTCTGCAAAACAAGTATAGCTTTGATAAAAAATGTAAAAAAAAGGCATAGTTTGTAAATAAAACTCCTAAAGGCAAATTTCCCTGAAGTTGACAAGTAGGGTGCATATAGAAGGCATGCATGATGGGTTCCCACTAGTGATGAGTGAATGGGCCATGACAAGGCGTTATATGAGCATACTTGTGTGTTGCAGCTCTTCAACATGCAGCCGCAGGGACTCGAACATATGTTTCAAGCATGCCGAAGACACTCAGTTAGCACATGTGCATGCCCAGATAACACCGCATCCCAGATAACACCGCTTCCCAGATAACACCGCTTCCCAGATAACACCGCTTCCCAGATAACACCGCATCCCAGATAACACCGCTTCCCAGATAACACCGCTTCCCAGATAACACAGCATCCCAGATAACACCGCATCCCAGATAACAACGCATCCCAGATAACACCGCATCCCAGAAAACACCGCATCCCAGATAGCACCGCATCCCAGATAACACCGCATCCCAGATAACACCGCATCCCAGATAACACCGCATCCCAGATAACACCGCATCCCAGATAACACCGCATCCCAGATAACACCGCATCCCAGATAACACCGCATCCCAGATAGCACCGCATCCGAGATAGCACCGCATCCCAGATAACACCGCATCCCAGATAACACCGCATCCCAGATAACACCGCATCCCAGATAACACCGCATCCCAGATAACAACGCATCCCAGATAACAACGCATCCCAGATAACAACGCATCCCAGATAACAACGCATCCCAGAAAACACCGCATCCCAGAAAACACCGCATCCCAGAAAACACCGCATCCCAGAAAACACCGCTTCCCAGAAAACACCGCTTCCCAGAAAACACCGCATCCCAGAAAACACCACATCCCAGATAACACCACATCCGAGTCCGTTCGCTCATCACTAGTTCTCATAAAGCCAAGTCACTCAAGGGAGTGCATTCCCTACCACATCCCGATTCTAGACTCTGGTAACTACATCTTTGCTTTGTCAAAACTATTTAAAATCTAGAGTGAAAGAAATTAATCTTTTCTTACTACTACAACAAGCAAAATTGTAAGCAGACTCCCGACACCATAGCACCTTAGTTGTAAATCTGGGTGTCAGAAGCGCCATTTCATCTCCAGTGGATGTAAAGGTGTAGAATATTGTTGTCCTTTACCTGGTGCACGCAGACATTGCACTTATCACAGAAAACCATCTCATTTCCATCCTCCCCTTCAGGTGAGCGGCACACGTCACAGACGACATCTTCATCATATTCAATCCCCAAGCCTTCCTCAGTTTCAATGGCGACATTCATGTTCTGATAGCAGACCATCTCAAACTCCTCCAGAAGCTTCTCAAAGGTGAGCTCATCTAGCAGTGGCATCCCTGTACGTAAGTAAATGGTGGGAAGAGTATCTAGTTATTTTACAGTTTCATATCAGAGACAGAAAAGGCATCACAAATTTTGAGAAAAACTGAAATCTCAATGAAGCAACAATTCTGCTCAGAAGGCAAGTATATTTTCATTATAGAGTAGCTTTAAAATGTTTTTCCAGTTCTTTAAAATTGCCAGCAATTACACGCATGGGCAAAATAGTTGTACCCTTCTGCTAAAGTAAGAAAAAACCCACAATGGCCACTGAAATAACTTGAAACCCGACAAAAGTAACTTTCAATTTAAATTTACTGAATATCAACTAATGAAAATCTGACATTGCTTCTAAATTGTGGTTCAACAGAAAAAAAAAATAATGAAAATGCCCTGGACAAAAATGATGGTACCCTCAAGAGAACCTATCAGCAGGATTTTGCAACGTTAAATACATGCACAGCCATATTGGTGCCAGATAAGCGAAATATGTCTTCTCTTTGGCGCTCACACTGTGTGCACAGGACCAGAGCAGGAGCATGTCAAAAAGAAGACACGTATCACCGCAGCTCAAAGCATCTTCTAGTAAAGGCAGTGGGAAGAATGCGCTGATTAAGAACAAGGGGGATAACTTGGGGATGCCACAGAGCCTCCGTCGCTTGCGCCATTTTGTTGAGGACAGTGGTATTTTTTAGAGCCCGCAGCAGTTACTGCGTCGCCGCGATATTTATTTAACCCCTTCACCCCCAAGGGTGGTTTGCACGTTAATGACCGGGCCAATTTTTACAATTCTGACCACTGTCTCTTTATGAGGTTATAACACTGGAACGCTTCAACGGATCTTCGCGATTCTGAGATTGTTTTCTCGTGACATATTGTACTTCATGTTAGTGGTAAAATTTCTTCGATATAACTTGCGTTTATTTTTGAAAAAAACGCAAATATGGCGCAAATTTTTAAAATTTTGCAATTTTCAAACTTTGAATTTTTATTCCCTTAAAACAGAGAAATATATCACACAAAATAGTTAAGAAATAACATTTCCCACATGTCTACTTTACATCAGCACAATTTTGGAACCAAAATTTTTTTTTGTTAGGAAGTTATAAGGGTTAAAAGTTGACCAGCGATTTCTCATTTTTACAACAAAATTTACAAAGCCATTTTTTTAGGGACCACCTCACATTTGAAGTCACTTTGAGGGGTCTATATGGCAGAAAATACCCAAAAGTGACACCATTCTAAAAACTGCACCCCTCAAGGTACTCAAAACCACATTCAAGAAGTTTATTAACCCTTCAGGTGCTTCACAGTAACTAAAGCAACGTGGAAGGAAAAAATGAATATTTTACTTTTTAGCCACAAAAATGATCTTTTACAAACTTTTTTTTATTTTCACAAGGGTAAAAGGAGAAAATGGACAGATAAGGTTGTTATGCAATTTCTCCTGAGTACGCCAATACCCCATATGTGGGGGAAAACCACTGTTTGGGCACACGGCAGAGCTCGTAAGGGAAGGAGCGACGTTTGACTTTTTCAAACTAAAATTGGCTGGAATTTAGATTGGATGCCATGTCGCGTTTGGAGAGCCCCTGATGCGCCTAAACAGTGGAAACCCCCCACAAGTGACACCATTTTGGAAACTAGACCCCCTAAGGTACTTATCTAGATCTGTTGTGAGCACTTTGAACCCTCAAGTGTTTCACAAAAGTTTATAAAGCCTGGGTGTGAAAAAAAAAAAAAATCAATTTTCCACAAAAATGATTTTTTAGTCCCAAATTTTTGAATTTTCCCAAGGAAATTGGACCCCAAAAGTTGTTGTCCAATTTGTCCTGAGTACACTGATACCCCATATGTGGGGGGGGAAAACTGTTTGGGCGCACGGCAGGGCTTGGAAAGGAAGTAGTAACGTTTTGGAATGCAGACGTTAATGGGGGTCATGTTCCGTTTGCAGTGCCCCAGATGAGCCTAAACAGTGGAAACCCCCACAAGTGACCCCATTTTGGAAACTAGACCCCCTAAGGAACTTATCTAGATCTTTGGTGAGCACTTTGAACCCCCAAGTGCTTCACACAAGTTTATAATGCCCGGGCATGAAAATAAAAAATCCTATTTTTTTCCCACAAAAAATTATCTTTTAGTCACTAATTTTTTATTTTCCCAAGGGTAACAGGAGAAATTGGACCACATAAGTTGTTGTACAATTTGTCCTGAGTACGCTGATACCCCATATGTGGGGGGGAACCACTGTTTGGGCGCACGGCAGAGCTCGGAATGGAAGGAGCACCATTTGACTTTTTCCAACCAAAATTGGCTGGAATTGAGTTTGGATGCCATGTTGCATTTGGAGAGTCCCTGATGTGCCTAAACAGTGGAAACCCCCCACAAATGACCCCATTTGGGAAACTAGACCCCCTAAGGAACTTATCTAGATTTTTGATGAGCAATTTGAACCCCAAGTGCTTCACACAAGTTTATAACGTAGAGCCGTAAAATTTAAAAATCATATTTTTTCCACAAAAATGATCTTTTCACCCCAATTTTTATTTTTCCAAGGGTAACAAGACTCCAAAAGTTATTGTGCAATTTGTCCTGAGTGCGCTGATACCCCATATGTGGGGGTAAACCACTGTTTGGGTGCATGGCAGAGTTTGGAAGGGAAGGAGCGCCGTCTGACTTTTTCAACGCAGAATTGGCTGGACGCCATGTCGTGTTTGGAGAGCTCCTGATCTGCCTAAACAGTGGAAATCCCCATAAATGACACCATTTTGGAAACTAGACCCCTCAAGGAACTTATCTAGATGTGTGGTGAGAACTTTGAACCCCCAGGTGTTTCACTAAAGTTTATAACGTACAGCCGTAAAATAAAAAATCTTTTTTTTTTTTTACAAAAATGATTTTTTCGCCCCCAATATTTTATTTTCACAAGGGTAACAGAAGAAATTGGAACGCAAAAGTTGTTGTCCAATTTGTCCTGAGTACACTGATACCCAATATGTGGGCGAAAACTACTGTATGGGCACACGTCGGGGCTCGGAAGGGAAGTAGTGACGTTTTGGATTGCAGACTTTGATGGAATGGTCTGGGGGCGTCATGTCACATTTGGAGAGCCCCTGATGCACCTAAACAGTGGAAACCCCCACAAGTGACCCCATTTTGGCAAATAGACCCTACAAGGAACTTATCTAGATGTGTGGTGAGCACTTTGAACCCCGAAGTGCTTCACAGAAGTTTATAACGCACAGCCGTAAAAATAAAAAAATAATTTTTTTTGTACAAAAATGATATTTTCGCCCCAGTTTTTTATTTTCCCAAGGGTAACAGAAGAAATAGGACAAATTGCACAATAACTCTTGGGGTCCAGAGTACGCTGATACCCCATATGTGGGGATAAACTACTGTTTGGACGCATGGCAGAGCTCAGAAGCGAAGGAGCACAGTTTGACTTTTTTGCAACGCAGAATTGGCTGGAATTGAGATCAGACGCCATGTCACATTTGGAGAGCCCCTGATGTGCCTAAACAGTGGAAACCCCCCAATTCTAACTCCAACCCTAACCCCAACACACCCCTAACCCTAGTCCCAACCCTAACCACAAACCTAACCCTAACACACCCCTAATCCCAACCCTAACCCTAATCCTAACTTTAGCGCCAACCCTAACCCTAACTTTAGCCGCAACCCTAACCCTAATGGGAAAATGGAAATAAATACATTTTTTTAATTTTATTATTTTTCCCTAACTAAGGGGGTGATAAAGGGGGGTTTGATTTACTATTTATAGCGGGTTTTTATGATTGGCAGCTGTCACGCTAAAAGACGCTTTTTATTGCAAAAATAGTTTTTTGCATCGCCACATTTTGAGAGCTATAATTTTTGCATATTTTGGCCCACGGAGTCATGTGAGGTCTTATTTTTTGCGGTACGAGTTGACGTTTTTATTTGTACCATTTTTGAGCAGGTGACATTTTTTGATCGCTTTTTATTTCGATTTTTGGGAGGTTAGAATGAACAAAAATCAGCAATTCATGAATTTCTTTTGGGGGAGGCGTTTTTATTGTTCCGCGTGTGGTAAAATTGATAAAGCAGTTTTATTCTTCGGGTCAGTACGATTATGGCGATACCTCATTTATATCATTTTTTATGTTTTGGTGCTTTTATAGAATAAAAACAATTTTATATAAAAAACACGGATTTTGGTAAGAACTTACCTGTAAAATCCTTTTCAGCGAAGGAAGGAAGAGAGACACAGTATTCATTACTGATGGGTAGGCGGAGCCCCAGATCAGGATGTCACCTCAGATCAAAAGAGTGCTGACTGGCTGGCCCCTCCAGCTCGGGCTCCTCCTACTCAGCTCCAGTCGTACCAAAGCTTTTAGGAAAAGAGCCAAGATCACCAGCGGAGCAACATAACCCCTTCTGAAGGAACTTCAGAGAAAAAAACACAAGGATACAGGTTATGCATGCAAAGAAAGCCAAAAACCACAGAGTTCCAGGTACTACTCACGGAACCTGACTACTGCGATGAGCTGGCGATGCTGGAACAGAGCCTTAGCGCGCTGACCTCAGCCCAGATAATCGCTATCAGATAAGGGTCGCGCTGCATCTGAAAACATCAACACACTTCTGCCTTGGGAGGGTGCTGTGTCTCTCTTCCTTCCTTCGCTGAAAAGGATTTTACAGGTAAGTTCTTACCAAAATCCGTGTTTCAGCTGCAGATGGAAGGAAGAGAGCCACAGTATTCATTACTGATGGGACGTCCCAAAGCAGTTCAAAAATAAGGGTGGGAAAAAACCAACAAAAGGCAGAAACCCAACAACCTTAACAACAAAGCGCAACCAGCGCTAAACACAAGTTCATCCAGAACTTCAAACTACAGCTGCCTGCAGGACCCTACGTCCGAGGGCTGCATCAGCGGAAGCACTGACGCCCACTTTATAAAACTTTGTAAACGTGTGGACAGAGCGCCAAGTTGCCGCTCGGCAGAGCTGCACTGCCGAGGCACCTTGATGAAAAGCCCACGATGAGGCCACAGCTCTCGTAGAATGGGCTCGAATCTTAATCGGGCAAGATTCACCCGAAGACGGTAAGCTTCCAAAATAGCTGACCGGATCCAACGAGCTATAGAATCCTTGGAAGCTCGTTGACCACGCCGACGACCTGCTGGAACCACAAACAGGGAGTCCGTCTTACGAAAACCTTGAGTAATAGAAAGATAAAACTTCAAGGCCCGCACTAAATCCAATGTGTGTAAATCTCGCTCTTTCGCATTCTTCGGATCCAGACAGAGTGAAGGCAACACAATATCCTGGTTAACATGAAATTGTGATACCACTTTTGGCAAAAAATCACCCCGAGTGCGAAGCACTACACGATCCGGAAAAAACTCCAGAAAAGGAGGCGAACAAGAAAGAGCTGCCAACTCAGAAACTCTCCTCAAGGAAGTGACTGCAACAAGGAAAGCCACCTTCCAAGAAAGGAAAGAAAGGCTAGCAGAAAACATAGGCTCAAAAGGTTTATGCTGAAGAGCCTCCAAAACAAGGTTGAGCCGCCAAGGAGACACGGGTGCCTTCCGCGGCGGAAACTTACGAGATATACCTCGGAAAAAAGGAGAGCACGTCTCTATTTGAAGCAATGGTTCTCCGGAACAATAAGGACAGAGCAGAAATCTGACCTTTCAGAGTGCTGACTGCCAAACCCTTGTCTAGCCCATGCTGCAGAAAAGCCAACAGGTTGGGAATGGAAAATTTTCTCGGGTTCCGAGAGGACCCCAAACACCACGAAAAGAAGGTTTCCCAAATTTTGTGGTAAATCCTAGTAGTAGCCGGACATCTTGCAGCACGAAGGGTAGCAATGACCTCGGCTGAGAAACCTCTACGGGTCAAGATTTCGGTCTCAAGAGCCACGCCGTCAAACGCAGGGACATCAAGTCCGGATGACAAACGGGCCCTTGAGTCAACAAGTCCGGTTGAAGAGGGAGTGGAAAAGGAGGTGCCGCCAACAGCGACATTATTGTCGAGAACCACACCCTTCTTGGCCAGTCTGGAGCTATCAAAATAGCTGGAATTCTCTCTAGTCTGATCCGACGCAGTACTAGAGGAAGTAAGGATATCGGCGGAAATACATAGATCAGCTCGAACTGATCCCACTGAGCCACTAGAGCATCCACCGCCACCGCCTTCGGATCCTTGTACCTGGACATGAATGTCGGTAACTTGGCATTGGACCTGGATGCCATCAAATCCACTTGGGAGGTTCCCCAGCGAGAGCACAGTAGTGCAAACACATCCGGATGGAGGCTCCATTCCCCGGAATCCATCCTTCTGCGACTGAGAAAGTCCGCTGTAACATTCTGAACCCCTGGAATGTGAATCGCCGAAATGGCTGGTACATTGGCCTCTGCCCAAATCAGAATTCGGGACACCTCTACCATGAGTCTGGAACTCCTTGTCCCACCTTGGTGATTGATATACGCGACAGCCGTCGCATTGTCTGTCTGCACTCGGACTGGCAGACCGCTCAAAGGGACCGTCCAATGTTGGAGGCAAAGGAAAATCGCCCTCAATTCCAGAATGTTGATCGGAAGCACAGACTCTTCCGATGACCATACCCCCTGAATCCAGAGATTGTTCCAAACACCCCCCCAGCCCGTCAGGCTGGCATCGGTGGTTATGACTGACCACTTCGGGGGGGAAAGACTTCCCCAGGGAGAATGCCCCTGGACGTAACCACCATTCTAGAGAATCCCGCACCGCGCGAGAAATGGTGACACTGCAATCCAGCGATTGCGACTGGTTCCATCGACTCAAGATGAACCTTTGGAGAGTCCTGGAGTGGAACTGGGCAAAAGGAATTGCCTCCATGGACGCCACCATCAGTCCTAGAAGACGCATACACTTCCGTAGAGACATTGCCGTTGAGGATCTCATAATCTGTACATGTCGAAGAAGACATGACCGTTTGTCTGGTGGTAGGGAAACTACCGACCGAAACGTGTCGAGATGCATTCCCAAAAAGAGGATTGTCCTCGATGGTTCCAGGGACGACTTCTCCCAATTGACCAGCCAACCGAAGTCCTTCAGAAACTGAAGAGACAAATCCCGAGCCGTCAACGCCTCCTCCTCCGAGGAAGCCATGATCAAAAGATCGTCCAGATAAGGGAGAATCGTAATCCCCTGTCTTCGAAGGATTGCCATGAGGGGCGCCAGAATTTTTGTAAAGACCCTTGGCGCTGAGGCTAAGCCGAACGGCAGAGCCACGAACTGGTAATGATTCTGACCTATGGCAAATCGAAGAAAGCGCTGATGAGCCTTTCCGATGGGAATATGCAAATAGGCGTCGCGAATGTCGATTGACACCAGAAAATCGTTCTGTGACAGAGCTGCCACAACGGAGCGAAGCGACTCCATGCGAAATTTCCGGCATGGACATGCCGGTTTAATCGCTTGAGATCCAGAATCGGGCGAAATTTGTTCTCCTTTTTGGGAACTATAAAAAGGTTGGAATAAAAACCTTTCCCTCGGTCCTCTGACGGAACCGGTATCACTACACCCTTTTGTAGCAGAGATTCGACCTCTCGCTGTAGAGCGACAACAAGCTCGGGTTCCGACGGAACGCGAGACTGACAAAAAACATTTGGGGGTCGAGAAGCAAACTCTATGAAATAGCCTGCCGACACAATCCGCGTTGCCCAGGAATCTGGAACGCGAGCCATCCAAGTCGCCTTGAAAAGAAGCAGGCGACCCCCCACTCGAGAATCCTCGAGTGGACCCCTGGCGTCAATTAGACTTTGCGGGCTTTTTGTCAAGTTCCCGCTTGTCCTGGCGGAAACTCTGCTTCCAGGGAGTACGAGTTTTCTGAGAGGATTTCTTTCCTGAGAAGGAAGGACGACCCGACCCCCACGAGGAGTGACTAGATCGTCCTCGGCCCCGAAAGGACCGCCGACCACTATAGACACCAGGCTTACTGGACACCGAGGCCATGGCCCTACGCTGTGGTAATGCTGATTCCTTCGCCTTAGCCTTGGAAATCAGCTCTGTGAGGTCGGATCCAAAAAGATGGCCACCCTTGTAAGGTAAGGCCAACAAACCCTTGTTTGGAAACTGCGTCCCCGGCCCACTGTCTGAGCCATAAAGCTCTTCTGACTGTGACCGCTGAAGCTTGCGCTTTGGCCAGCAGAGATGCCGTATCCAGACCGGCATCAAATATATAACAGGCTGCCGTTTCTAACCATTCACAAGTTTCCCGTATCTCAGATAACGGAGATTCATTGTGCAACTCCGTCTTCAGACGTGCCAGCCAGCTTAGAGAAGCTCTAGCAGCACACATGGATCCTAGCACTGCTCGGAATCCATGACCCGCAGCCTCATAGCTTGCTTTTGCCGCCAATTCTGCTTTTCTATCCAAAGGCTCCTGTAAGCTCGCTTTTCCCTTAATAGGGAGTAGTGAGGATTTACTAAGCTGAGATAAAGACACATCCACTTCAGGAGCAGAAGTCCAATTAGCCTTTGACTCCGCAGAGCAAGGATAAAGTGTATCCAAGAAATGCGTTCCATGAAAACGCTTATCTGGACATAGACGTTCCTCCTCTATTACACTATTAAGCTCATCCAGAGCTGGTAATGTTGTACGCGAAGCACGGGACTCCTGGAACATGCGTGCTGATTTACCAGGACGACTAGTTACCTCCTCCGGTAACTGTAATATATCTCTCATGGCTTCAATCAATGCCTCCGTACGCTTCGCCATAGAGGAACGCCCCTGCGGCTCGTCCGCATCTGAATCGGATATTTCTCCATCCGAATTTAAAGGGGAACTCTGCCCAATATCAGATACGTCTGACTCGCTCCGTGTAGAGGCCGGTAACGGCCTGCGTCGCTTCCTCTGAGAGGAATTAGCAGACACATATTGACCTAAAAGGTCAGACAAGTTGTTGATCGATCGAGCGATATCGTTCAATTTTTCACCGCTGTCGACCGCAGCGCTAGACGCTGTGGAGGTCTGCGTATCTGATTGCCGCAATGGCACTGGGACGTGATCTGCGGCATCTGAACTCTGTTCAGACATGTCTCACCTGTATGAACAGGTCAAAGCGGTAATACCAGCAAAAAACTATGCGGTTTTTCTTTTTTTTTTTTTTTTTTTTTTTTTATATGCTGAAGGGTTAACGCTCCACCAGGCAGGGTTACCCCAGCGGTATTCAGTCAAAAAAAATTTTCTGGTAGAAATAACCCTCAGAAGGGTTAATATTGCAAACTCACCACAATATATATATATGAAGTGTGAGTCCCAGCCAATTTTATGTCTCTAATGAGACTGCAGCTGCAGGATAGCGATCGCTGCGCTGCGGGGTGAGGAATCAGCACTCACCCAGCTGGCCGTGGTGTCTTATGAGGAGAGGAGCGGTCTGAGGAGCCAAGGAGCCTGTGTAATGGCCGCCACAGTGAGGGAGTCGCAGGAGAAACGCCAGAGCGCGCGTCTTCCTGCTCAAAAGACCGGGAATAGATAGGCCACGCCCCCTGCTAGCTCAAATATTGAGCGCGAACTCCCCCGCTCCTGCTCCCTCTCTGTCCTGCAGCTATCTGCCTGCGGACAAAAGATCACCACATCTACAATGTAACAGCGCTGTCACAGCAGCGCTGAAGCATACTGACATACAAGTAGTAGCGCTGTCACCGCAGCGCTGAAGCACTCACACATTATTATAATAAAAATTGTGTGGAAAAACTCATCAGCTCAGCGCCACAGGGACCCCCAGGGGTTTCTGGCGCTATGCCCATGCTTCCCCCCAGGGCGGGAAGCGCAGTGACCCAGCGTGTGGTTTGCGCCCCCGCCAGGGAAAACTCTCCTCATCCCCCAGGGCCGGCAAGGATTCTGCAGGGACCATTATGTAATTACAGATCCGCCAAGGGAGAGGCTGGTGAAATACACTGATAAACATGTAATAGCGCTGTCACCGCAGCGCTGAAGCATACTGATATACATGTAATAGCGCTGCCATCAGACGCTAAAGCACTCACACATTAATAATAAAATTTTGTGTGGAGTACTCACCAGCCAAGGCGCCACAGGGACCCTCAGGGGTTTCTGGCGCTATGCCCATGCTTCCCCCCAGGGCGAGGAACGCAGTGACCGCACGTGTGGTTTGCGTCCCGCCAGGGAAGCTCTCCTCATCCCCCAGGGCCGGCAAGGATTCTGCAGGGACTTTGAGTAAGTACAGATCCGCCAAGGGAGAGGTTGGGGTACAGCAGCGCTGGTACCCCTGAGACCTCTAGACCAACTAGTGATCCAAGTCTCCTGTCCGAATATAAAATAATAAAATCTTCTGAGGAGCTGCATTAGCAGCGACCATCCTCTGGACCTCAAATCTTAGACTGGAGCTGAGTAGGAGGAGCCCGAGCTGGAGGGGCCAGCCAGTCAGCACTCTTTTGATCTGAGGTGACATCCTGATCTGGGGCTCCGCCTACCCATCAGTAATGAATACTGTGGCTCTCTTCCTTCCATCTGCAGCTGAAATAATTATTTTTGCATCGCTTTATTCTGCGAGCTATAACTTTTTTATTTTTTCGCTGATGATGCTATATGGCGGCTCGTTTTTTGCGGGACAAGATGACGTTTTCAGCGGTACCATGTTTATTTATATCGGTCTTTTTGATCGCGCGTTATTCCACTTTTTGTTCGGCGGTATGATGATAAAGCATTGATTTTTTGCTTCGTTTTTTTTTTTTTTTTTTTTAAGGGGTTCACTAAAGGGGTTAACTAGTGGGACAGTTTTATAGGGGGGGTCGTTACGGACGCGGCGATACCAAATATGTGTACTTTTATTGTTTTGGTTTTTTTATTTACAGGAAGAAATGAATTTATTGGGGAATATTTTTTTTTTTTTTTTAATTTATTTTGGATTTTTTTTTTATAACATGTTTATTTTTATTTTTTTAACTTTTTTACTTTGTCCCAGGGTGGGACATCACTGTATTTTATCAAATCGCTGGTGTGACAGTGTGCACAGCACTCTGTCACACCAGCGATCGCTCAGGCATAGCTGCAGGCTTCTCAGTGCCTGCTCTCAGCAGGCACTGAGGAAGCCGCCTCCCTCCAGGACCCCGGCGCCATCTTGGATCCGGGTCCTGGGAGGGAGGAAGCCCTCAGAACAGCGCGATCACATCGCGCTGCTCTGAGGGTCTCAGGCGGGCGCGCAGGGAGCCCCCACCCTGCGCGATCCTCCCCTGTGCCCCCAGTACACCGCGATCATGTTTGATCGCGGTGTGCTAGGGGTTAATGTGCCGGGAGCGGTCCGTGACCGCTCCTGACACACAGTCACGGGTGTCAGCTGTGATAATCAGCTGACACCCGGCGGCGATTAGCTGCGCTCCCCTCAGGAGCGCAGCTGATCGCCTATGACGTACTATCCCGTCCATGGGCAGAATGGCACGGGTTTTATGGACGGGATAGTACGTCTAATGTCAGAGAGGGGTTAAGATAAGAGGCAAGTCATGGACGGATCAGTGACCTGTCATTCAAACAGGAGGATGAATAAGGGTCCAGAGCACCAAGAAAAGACCCTGCCCACAGGCTTACCCCGATGCACGAAGATATCATTAAATGAAAACTTCACACAAAGATTATACAAAAAACACACAAAACGGATTTCTTCACCGCGGGAGTCATGTTAATCAGCATCATTCACAGCGCCAATATGGCTAAGTGTATACTTTACTTTGCCAAATCCTGCTAACTCGTTCTCTTTAATATTTTGTTGCACAACCTTTTGAGGCAGTCACTAAACAAATGATTTCTGTAATTCTCTATCAGACACCTGTCCACAGATATTTTGGCCTCCTCATGAGCAAGATGCTCTAGCTGTCACAAGTGTGAAAGCGCCCCCTCCAGACTGTATGATTCAGCTCCTTCCATAGATGTTCAACAGGATTTCAGAATAATATAATGCTTTGCTCTTAGCCATTGTAGGATGTTTTAGTTCTGTTTTGGGTCATTATTCTGTTGGAGGATGCTGCGACTGAGACAAAGATTTCTAACACTGGGCACCACATTTTGCCCCAGAATGCCTTGAAGGTCTTCAGATGTCACTGTACCCTGCACAGATTTAAGACACACTGTGCCAGATTCAGAAAAGCAGCCCCAAAACATAACCGAGCCTCATCCATCTTTCACAATAGGTATAATGACCTTTCCTTTAAATGCTTCATTTTTGTATCTGTGAACATAGAGTGGATGTGACTCGCCAAGAAGCTCCAGTTTTGTCTCATCTGTCCAAAGGACATTCTCCCAAAAGACTAGTGGTATGTCAATAAACATTTTGTCAAATTCCAGTCTCACCGTAATTTGCTTTAAACAGTGGTTTCCTCTTTGGTCATCTTCCAAGTCTACTTTGGCCAAGACAGTCATGGGTGGTGCGATCTGACACTGATGTACCTTGACCTTTGAGTTCACCTCTAATCTATTTGGAAGTTGTTCTAGACTCTTTTGTTACCATTCATGCTATTGATCTCTTCAATTTGTCATCAATTTTCCTCCTGCGGCCACGTTCAGGGAGGTTTGCACCAGCGCCACAGACCTTAAATTTCTGAATAATACGTGCAACTGTAGTCACAGGAACATGAAATTGTTTGGAGATGGTCTTATAATTTTTACCTTTAACATGTTTGTCTACAATTTTTGTTCTAATCTCCTGAAACGATTTCCTCCTTAGCTTCCTTTGGTCCATGTTCAGCATGGTACACACAATGATACCAAACAGCACAGTGACTACTTTTTAACTCTGAAATAAGTAGAGTGACTGATTACAAGTTTGTAAACACCTGTGATGATACAAGACACAGCTTAGTTTAATATGTCCGTGAAGTCAAATTATTTTCAATCTTTTCTATTGCCATGATCATTTTTGTACAGACCATTTTCATTAGTTTGTTTTCTGAAAATTTTCTGTTGAACCACAATTTAAACGCAATATCTGATTTTCAAATGTCTGAACACATTAGATCAGGAGTCCCCAACCTTTTTTAACACGAGAGCCACATTCAATTCTGGGCAATGGTCGCAAGACACATTCCTTGCAAAGAAATCGTAGTAGGCCCCTGTGTGCCTACTTGAAGTTTATAACTCAACATGTGACCTGGAGAACCTTTATAAAGCAGTAATGCACACAGTGCCCTCTTATAGAGTAATAATGTAGTAAGTGCCACCATATAAGATAATAATGGTCAGAAAATCACTTAAAATGTAATAATGCCCCATCAAAAACTAAAAGTAAAAAGTAATAAAGTTAAAGTAATAATCTTATTGCTCCGTATCAAGTGATATGCGGTAAGTCTTGAGTGCCGCTCAGAAAGCAATACTGACCATTGAATGCCCTCTCATAAGTAATAATGCCCAGTGTGGACACCAAAACGGTTGAGAGTGGCATTCGCCTAAGCATACAGCTACGAGTTACTCTTTCATGGCCCACAAGGTATGTGTGGCTCAGGAGTCACTAGCTGGGGGCCCTTACGTCAGATCCACTTGTAACTGTCTACTTGGCATATCCTATACGGGAATACTTTTCTCTGTTACTGTATTGCCAGTGGCCTACCTCCAGTAGAGGCAGACCACACGTGTACACCCAAAGTTACGGCATTAAACAATACAACACTTCCCAACAAAAAAAACTCTTATTATGAACACTTAGGGCCGTTAACTCGGTATGGTTACATCTGTGGAACAGTTAAAAAAGTTTTGTCTGTCAGAATGCAGAGATGAAAAAACTAAAAAAAAATCCTCAGTGATATATGAGCATATGGAAAATGTATCATTGTGACTTTCCGTCAGGTATTGCCAGTGTCACCACCATGTGGCTCAGATATTTGTGATATTACACTGCCTAAAATCCAGGTATAGTGAGCACTAGTGTTGAGCGATACGATACCGCAAGTATCGGGTATCGGCCGATATTAGCTGTATCGGACTTTCGATACTTAGTTTCGATATTTTCCATATATCGTATACCGGAATCGGATTTGTCACTGTCACTGTGAGTGTCCGTCGGTCGGGTCTGTCAGGAGTCAGCGGCACTTACCTGGCAGAAGATCTCCGGTGGTCACGGCCTGGACTGGTTGATGGCCGCCATCATCTTTCCCCGGCGGTCACATGCAGTTTCTCGCGATAACTGCAGTGACTGCTGGGTAATCCCGGCCGTAAAGCAGTCAGTCCGATGACGTCACCGCCGGGAAGCAGGTAATCAGCTGTGCTGCGCCGGGATGACAGCCTCTGCCTGTCCTTCCGATGTAGCAGAGCTGGATCGCCGTGGGACAGTCGTTACTATGGACTGCGTCGGACAGGTGGTATACTGTTGGTTTTTTTTTTTCCTTTTTTTACAGGAGATCGATGGCGTCGCAGGAATGAGAGAGTAATAAAAGAAATGAAAACCGTGTTGTCTCTTTTATTTCATTAAAAGACTTTTTTCTTGCTGTGTCTTTTTTTTTAGACATTTTAAAACTTTGGGATTAATAATGGATCGGTGTCTTATTGACACCTCTCCATTATTAACCGGGATTATTGTCACCGTGCAATCAACGGTGACATTAACCCCTTATTACCCCACTTGCCACCGCTACAGGGCAGTGGGAAGAGTCGGGTAAAGTGCCACAATTGGCACATCTTTTGATGCGCCAAATGTGGGGCTGCTGTAGCCTGGTATTATCAGGCTGTTGAGGGCCAAAATCCATGGGCCTTGACAGTCTTTTAATACCAGGCCGCAGCAGTCTGCATTTTACTTGGCTGGTTAACAAAAATAGGGGGACCCCTACGCCGTTTTTTTTTCGAGGGGATCCCCTATTTTTGTTAACCAGCCAAGCTAAGCAGACTGCTGTGGCCTGGTATTATCAGGCTGGCAAGGTCCATGGATATTGGATCCTTAGCAGCCTGAAAAACCAGGCCTCAGCAGTCTGCTTCATCTGGCTGGTTAACAAAAATAGGGGGGACCCCACGCCAAATTTTTTTCGAGGGGATCCCCTATTTTTGTTAACCAGCCAAGATATGCAGACTGCTGTGGCCTGGTATTATCAGGCTGGCAAGCAGGGTCGGACTGAGGCACCGGGACACCGGATAAACCTACGGTGGGCCCCAGCTCCTGCGTGGTGGGCCCTGATTTGAAAGGATAGGTCGCGGGGCAGAGAGGGCGGTGGCCCCGGGGCCCGCGCTCTGAGGGGGCCCACCCGGAGCTACGATACAGTTACATTCTGCGGCAGAGCAGGGAGAATCGCTCTCCCTGCTCTGCCGCCCGGAAGCTATGGGGCCTGAACAGGCGTTGGGGGGGCCCGGTGCCAGCAGTGGGCCCCTCACCCGTCATCGGAGGGTCAGCTGTATCGGCATCCAGCCGATAAAGCTGACCGCATAGAGAGAGAAGGAGCGAGCGCTCCTTCTCTCCATAATCCCCCTCTCAGCGTATGACAGCGGGCGCAATAACATCACCTGCCGGCGCCCGCTGTCAGACGCTGTCAGACGCTGAGAGGGAGAACAGTGAGCAGCACAGGAGCCGGGAGGTGAGTTTTTTTTTTATTTTTTTTTTTAATGGGGGTGCAGTCGAGTCCTGGCTGGAGAAGTCGTCATGTCGGTGTGGGCCAGATGGAAAAGACATGAAAAGTGAACAATTCCATTAGAAAGAACATCAGCGGTAAGTCATTATCTGTACCTGTGCTGTAATCTATATGTTCTGTAGGACTGGTATTATTTAACACAGACCATATGGCGGTAATATCAATATTGGTCTTTTTATATATAGATTATTTTGGCCAACAGCGCGGTCATTTGCTGAGGTTCTCTGATGATGGGCCCACTCAGAAGTTTTGCCCCCACTAAACCAAAACCCTAGCTACGCCTATGGCTCTCTCTCTAGTCTTTCTTTCTCACTCTCTGTTCTTTCCTTCTCGCTCTCTGTTCTTTTTTCTCTCTGTTCTTTCTTTCTCTCTTTTCTTTCTTTCCTCTCTTTCTTTCTCTGTTTGTTCTTTCTCTCTCGCTGCTCTTTCTTTCTTTTCCTCAGTACCAGCCACTGTGCCCTCATTACCAGTCAGTGTGATCAGCAGTGCTAAATGGTTACGCTTGGGGCGAGGATATGGGTGTGATTAGCTGTGAAATGGGTGATGTCGGGGCGTGGCCTAAAATTTTCAGCGGCGCGCGACACGCGCCGCAGCCTTTAATCCTCTTTCCTGTCTTCCAAATTTGGGAGGTATGCTGTATGACCTCCCTACAACTTCTGGCCATGCTCCTGATGAGCGCGACGGATGGTCTCGTGAGGGATCTCCTCCCACACCTGGACTAAAGCATCCACCAACTCCTGGACAGTCTGTGGTGCAACGTGGCATGGCCTAAAATTTTCTGCAGCATGCACAGCGTGCCACAGCCTTTGTCCCTCTTTCCCTTATTCAAAGGTTGGGAAGTATGATGTTGGGCCGCAAGAATATATTTTCTCTGGTGGGCCAAGGTACTCCAGTCCGACGCTGCTGGCAAGGTCCATGTATGTTGGCTCCTTAACAGCCTAAAATACCATGCCTCAGCAGTAGGGGCGTACATATAAATCATGGGGCCCCATAGCAAAAGTCTGAATGTTCCCCACTCCCCCCAAAAAAAACCCAGAGGCATTGTAAATGTAAAGTGCCAGCACAGTGAGGGAAGTTGAGTCGCACAGAGACAGGGGATTTGGGGGTACTCGGCACCGATCACGTCGACTTCTATGGGGGATGTCACGAGTAGCACAGCTCGGTCCGTGACCTGGGCGATCACTGGAATGTGGGATATTTCCAGGGGATGATAGAATGTTCGTGTAGTTTGTCGTGACGCCACCTGTAGTACCTGGTCAGGGTGTCCAGCGCTGCTGTGCAGGTCCTCTGGAAGGGATGGTGTAGTGCAGGTAGGTGAAAAGTCTTCTACAGGTAACACGCTATCCTTCCAGGGCAGATAGATGTGAGATAGAGCAATGGTGCAAAGTGATGTAGCAGAGTGGACTATGCGACGTAGTAAGAAAGCAGGAAACACTTCAAGTTAAACGTTGCATAATAAAAATTTTAATAATAACATTACAAAAGTGCAAATAGCATTAGTGCCGAAGTTCGTGGAGACTTCTTAGGACTACCCCCACCGGGGTAACTTCACAGTGTCCTTTACTTGTGCTTGTGGAGGACCCGCTCCAAACCTCCAACTGTGGTCTTGGGTGGGCTGCAAGACTGTCCTTGAGCAGACCTCACTTTCGGCCACACCAAACGGGTTTTTAGTTTCTGAGGTAGTTGAAAATAGTGCACAGTTAAGTTTTTTGTAAAACCAAGATGGAGCACCGAAGTGCCAACTATTTACAGAAAAGTTTGTGAGCCAGTACAGTTCATGGCTTCCAAGTTCAACATTTTGATTACAGTGAAACACCATTACCCAACCTGGGTATATTAAGGCAACAATAAACTTGTTCTTCTGAACATTCACCCGTCCGGGTACATCAAACCATTACCCAACCTGGGTATATTAAGGCAACAATAAACTTCTTTTTATGAACATTCACCCGTCCGGGTACATCAATAATTTAACTATTTACATACAGAGACCCTGTCCGGGTTATTTAGACTTCTTTGGCTGGCCTCTTACAGGTACCACCTGGTACTCTTCTGGAGCTTGCCAAACATCCGTGACAGGAGGGTCCACCCAGACCTGATGACGTCGTGTGGCCTGTACAGTGACGTCGTGACCCGCTATCTGGGTCTGTGTGGCCACCTCTTTCGTCTCCCTCCGGGTCTGGACCCCTATGTCCCGGACTGAACGAACCCCAGGGGGCCTAACAGGCGCCGGGTACGGGCCAGCTATCATTATCATGTCCATAGCTGGGGCTGCTGAGGAGACCACTGAGGGAGGCTGGGGAGATTTACGGCGTGGGGTGGGCACTTGTGCAGAGGCCTGGTTGGGGGAGGCTGAAGGCTCGTAGGGTCTGTCAGTTTCCTGACACTCTGGGGAGTAGGGGTCGCACCTGGTAACATTTAGGGCGTACCATCCATTGTAACCCCAGTGTCGGGTGTAAGTCACCAAGTCTCCTGGCAACAGGTTCCTTCCCGGGTGTCCTTCTGGGAGGTGAGCCTCCACGTCCCGCCGGGTTACAAAAACTTCTAAATAAAGTCCAGGCTCCTGGATGAAGCCCCAACCCCAACCACCTTTTAACTTAAAGTTCCGTACTGCACCCTTACGCCGCGGCTCCCTCACCGTACTTTTATCCTTTCTCATACGTGCCTTCTCTGCCAGGTCCTTCTCCAGGTGACGTTGCCGACGCTTTTGGGATTCTCTCTGCTCCCTTTGTCGCTCTGCTTCCCCTCCCGACGTCTCCACTCTTCCTCCTGACGCCGGTTGTAATTCTCCTCCACCAGCAGCTCCATGTCTCCACCATCAAATGCCAGCTTACGATGTCCGGTTTGCGGCAGCTCTCCTGGCGCCCGCCAGTCCTGGCGGCGCTCACCTGTGGCGGAAGCAGCCGGCTCTGGAACAGATGACGGTCGGGGCTCCGGTACAGGCAGGTAGAGCTCTGGTGCCTGCGCGGCCTCCTCCATGAGGACGGGTGTCGCTTCTTCTGCTTCAGCGACGGGGGCAGACAGCGGGATCTGGGGTGCTGGTGCGGCGTTTTCTGCAGGAACGGGTGCCTCCACTGTGATACTGGCAACCGGTTCAGATTGCAAGGGCTGGGATGCCCGCACGGCCTCCTCTACTGGAACGGGTGCCTCCACTGAGATACTGTCAACCGGTTCAGATTGCAAGGGCTGGGATGCCCGCACGGCCTCCTCTACTGGAACGGGTGCCTCACCTTCCGGTACAGACACTTCAGGGGGTAAGAGGGATTGGCGCCGCTCCAATTTTAGTTTTAGGGCCCGCCAGCTCGCTTCCATCCTGGCGACCTCCTCCCGGTGCCGGGCCAGGTCTCTCAGGGTATCCTCCGCTTCTTCCAGCGTAGGAGGGTTTCCAGGCCGGGTGCCAAACGGTGGCTCCGTGGCGATCGGGTCGCTTCCGTGGGGGGAGAGCTCTGACTCCTCAATCCCTTCCCACTTCTGCTCATGTCCGTTCGCCATCTCTGCCAAGTCACATGTGTCATTAGCATCAGGAGAGGCGCCATCTTTTGTAGGGAGGCGGGACCTTCGCGTTCGTTTCCGCCCACTGAGGAGGATGAGGAGGCGGAACTCCAGAGCTGTGGGGCACGATCTTACATTGCAGTAACATTTAGAGTGTGCGGACATCGTTTTCGCGCCACGGAGTGAGTGTACGCCCACAAGAGCACGCCCTTATTCTTCACCTGTGCCTCGTGGCGCAGATATGACGGAAAAATGGCAAATACAGTCTATGATGATTTTTGCAATTCTCAAGCAAAGAAACAGTTCAATTAAGGCACACAGGACTCGCTTATAGCGAGCTTCTGAATCCTGTTCGTGACGCCAAAGTTGAGTCGCACAGAGCCACAGGTTTTGGGGGTACTCGGCACCAAGCCCGTCGACTTCTATGGGGGATGTGACGGGTAGCACAGCTATGTCCGTGCCCTGGTTGCTCACTGGAATGTGGGATATTTCCAGGGGATGATAGAATGTTTGTGTAGTTTGTCGTGACGCCACCTGTAGTACCTGGTCAGGGTGACCAGCGCTGCTGTGCAGGTCCTCTGGCAGGGATGGTGTAGTGCAGCTAGGTGATAAGTCTTGTACAGGTAAGATGGTATCCTTCCAGGGCAGATAGATGTGAGATAGAGCAATGGTGCAGAGTGATGTAGCAGAGTGGAGTATGCGACGTAGTAAGAAAGCAGGAAAGGAAACAATTCTTACTACAAAGACATGCAGCATAAGGCTGCCTCAACCCCTCCCATCCAACTAGCTACACCCTGTTCTAACCAGCCTGAGCTAGACCATCCCATTGGGTCCGCCTACACTCAGCTGGCATAGTGTACTGTTGAATGCAGTGGTTGGAGTCAATGGGGTGTTTCCTCCTTACCTGAGAGTAAGTTGTCACACCGCTGGGTGCGATGCAACATCTCTGTGGCGACTGGGCCCTCGGGTGCTTCTGTCTTTTCACAAATGCCGGCTTTACCCGGCAATTGAATCAGAGGCTATTTTACTATGTAGAAGTGAATAAACTATAAATATATGTATATATATATATGTCACAATGACATGTATATATATATATATATATATATATATATGTATTCTAAGTGTGTATATTTTGTGTTTACAAGGAAAGAAAGTGTTTTTTAGTTGCGATATTTTGTTCCCATAGACTTACATGGGACTTCCGGTATCGGAATCGGATATCGCCGATATTTAGTGATATCGGCGATACCATTCCGATCCGATATTTTTAGATATCGAGCAGTATCGCTCAACACTAGTGAGCACAGCTCAGCCAGTGACCGCTGTAAGCTAATCATGTATGTCGCTCCCATCTACACATACCCAGTCTTCTGAACTCCGCGTTAACTAGCTCCAACCAGTACTTGTCCACCTCATCCAGGTCGTATCTGCAGGTTCTCTGCGGCCGAGTCTGGAAGCGCCCTGGATGCCTTAATTCAGGTAATGAGTCTTCAGCTGTGGATGGGGAGCTGTCCGCCAATGTTTCAATCAACCTAAGCCAAAACATAAGAGTAATCATACTATTTTAATAAAATTTCTTGTCACCATTATAAAAAAAACTCCCGACACCTGGTCTTATTCTTATTGGAAAAGGCCTATCGTTATAGTAAATCATAGGTTGCATAGCAAATTTGTGTAACAATATAGCTATAAAACAGGTTGTACATGAGATTTGCCCCATTCAAACCAGGATTTACAGATGATTGTACAATTACTATTCTGGTTTCTAAAGGGGTTGTTCCACCAATATAAGATACAGTCTTAAAAAGGTTGTCCAATACTGGGACAACCCTTTCTCAATCCCCATGTTTCCCTCTTGTAAAATAATAACACTTATTGCTCACCTGCCGTTGCCATGCGATCACTGTGGCCAATCAGCACTGGCTTCACGCTCTCCGTCTTCAGACAAATCACAAACATCCAAAGGAAGAGAGAGCTACTGGTACTCTATCATTTCCTCTGGATGTCAATTATGTCTGTAGGAGAGTGATGCCAGCACAGATTTTCTGCAGGGATTGTGTGACAATGCCATGCGATCCCTGGGAGAGCCAGCACCGACACCGCTGGAACGGCACCGGAGGGAAGTATAGGTGTTAATTCCTACGAGGGAAACTTAGGGATTGAGAAAGGGTTGTCCGATTAGAGGAAAACCCCTTTCAGTTTGGTGAAGAAAAACAAAACAATTGTCAAATTAGTACAAGGTTTTAAAAAAAATACTCCTGTGTGTAGATCTTACAGTAACGTGTTATGGTAAGAGGCTATCAAAAGAACACGAAGGGAAGCCATATCACTTATGTAACAGCAATGGTAAGAAGCTTGTTTATAGGGAGTTTGCGC
The DNA here is from genome assembly GCA_033576555.1 of Oophaga sylvatica. NCBI lineage: Eukaryota > Metazoa > Chordata > Amphibia > Anura > Dendrobatidae > Oophaga > Oophaga sylvatica. The sequence goes on along the minus strand of JARQOD010000004.1, from coordinate 61,217,417 downwards.
CAAACTTACATATTAAAGCTAAGCACATAGTTTTGTAGGGGATAAAGCCCCCTATAAAAATCACCTTTACTTTTAAAGTCACCCCCTCCATTATCCAGAAAATACATTTTACCTAAAATAGTAATTAGGGTGTTCATTGGACCTTTGGTGTGGACCAACCTCCCACTGTTATTTTCATGGTGACAGTGCTCGCTTGAGCGTAGTGTGCGCTGATGGTAGAGAATGCTCATTCATGCAACACACAGCCCTCTCACCTCTCCCTTGCCGCCGCTCTGTGGTGCAACAGAGAGGAGAAAGGAATGTGAACATGGGCAACATGGTCTTGTTCAGATAGCATGCGTTGTACATATACTATAAATATATGTTATGATATGCAAATTGTCTCTTCAGAGAGGAAGAGGAGAGAAACTCTTGTGCCCCCTATTGAAAGTGGCAATCCTAAAAGTCAATATCAATCCTTAAACGAGCCCAATATGCAGGAAACAATCCTGGACATATCACTGTTTTGATTCGTACTTATCGTTTTAGGTGACTTTCCAGAAAAATCTGCATACATATGAAAATATGAATATGAAAAATAGTAGTATCTATGGTTATTATAACACTTGTATCCAACATTTTTCACCAATTTTCCCCTCTGGATGCTCTAATTTTACTTGTCCCTGAGCTAGTGGGTGGAAACTAGCTGTTATGATGCTGCTTTATAGAGTACTGTTATGATATGGTAGCCGAGGAGGACAGTAATAAAAAAGCCAAGGCAGCCAGTCACCCAGAGAGGTTGGTAACTAATGGATTGCAGACCCCTAAACTAACCGCACAACTAGAAGCAGCCGTGGGACGTACCTACGATGACCTAGACGCCTTGACACAGCCGGAGAGTTAGCTAAGCCTAAAGATAGAAAGGGGAAAGCTAACTGCCCCGGAATAGCGCCCCAAAGGAATAGGTAGCCCCCACATATATACTGGCGGTGAGACAAGATGAAATACAAACGCAGGCAGAAAACAGAGTAAACAAACGCTGGAGCCCAAAACTGTCTAGATAGGCATTGGTGGTTTTATGGCATCTATGGACATGAATGTAAAGAGATGAACACATGTGTGGCCATTCATCATTCTTCACCATAAGGCTAAGTTCACACGTTGCGGAATTGCCGCGGAAATTTCCGCGGCAATCCCGCACTTCTCTGCCGCGGGAAATACGCATTTTTTTTGTATGCGTATTCCCGCCAGAAACTAGCGTTTTGCAAGTGTAATTAGCTTGCAGAATGCTAGCATTTTCCTAGCGATCTGTAGCATCGCTTGGAAAACTGATTGACAGGTTGGTCACACGAGTCAAACATAGTGTTTGACACGTGTGACCAACTTTTTACTATTGATGCCGCCTATGCCGCATCAATAGTAAAAAGATCTAATGTAAAAATAATAAAAAAAATAATTAATAAAGATATTCTCACCTTCCGGCGGCCCCGCAGCCTTCCCGCCTCTCAGCGACGCTCCCGGCCAATCGCGTTCCCAAGGATGCATTGCAGCAGACCCCAGATGACGTAGCATCACGCGAGACCGCAACGCCATCTGGGTGATTCTCGCAAAGGACTCCTGGGAACGGGAGCGTCGCTGAGAGGCGGGAAGGCTGCAGGGGCCGCCAGAAGGTGAGAATATCATTATTTTTTATTTTAATTATTGTTTTACCAGGAATATGGTACCCAGGGCCTGGAGGAGAGTCTCCTCTCCTCCAGGCCCTGGGTACCATCGCACATGAACCGCTTACATTCCGCATAGCCACATGCGGAAAGTAAGCGGTTCAATTCATTCCTATGGCGGCGATTCCACCGAGATTACGTAAAATTAATGAACATGTTGCTATTTTTTCCGCAAAGCGTTTTTTTCGCGGAAAAAAAACGCAACATGTGGCCAAAACATGCGGAATCCATTAACATGTATAAGATGCTTAATGCTTGCATTTTTTTCGCGTTTTTACCGCGGAAAATCGCGAAAAAAACGTAAATGTTCCTGAACGTGTGAACTTAGCCTAATACTGCAAGTTCATCACAGCATTGATGCACCCTAGTTCTGAAGACAGCTGCAACTTCTAGTGCTAGGACATTCATGTGGATATGCCTTAAAAGTCTATGAGGGGAATAGCTTTTAAAGTATGGATGTAAAATGTTTGCCTACCCTTCTACACTTTTTATGCCTCCCTGTGCCATCTCTTTTTCTTTCGCAAACTGTAAATGTCTAATTAACGCATGAATCTATAAATCTAAAGAACACAGAAATATAAAATGTGTATATAAATGCGCCTTTAAACAGGCACTCCTCTGCTCGGCAACCTTTAGTGCCCATAGGTATCTCATGCCCTTATTCCTGAATTTCTTGGCAGAGGTCTCGGGTGGTACTAGCTGCAGGTCTCTGGAGAATGTATAAAATATAAGATTGTGCACAGTGAGCTAAAAACTTGCCGAAACGCAAAAATAACCAAAAAAAAAAAAAAAGCATTCCCTGTATGCTAATTACATGGCGGTCCCACCTGATTAGCAGACAGGCACCACCTCGTTTCAGGGCACCACATTCGCCTACTTGAAGCAAGCAGACATATTCCTTTTATATATTGTTAAGGAAACCTAGACGGCCATAAAGCGGGCATATCCATCTGTAACTCCGAGAAATGGACGGGCAAAACCAGTGAAGATGTAGCCCAGGAACACAACAAAGAAGCATAAACCAGTAGGCAGCGTACATTTGTTTCCGTCCTGTAAACCCCGTCTACAATTCATCCAGTGATTTCCGCGGTGTCTTTTTCCTACTGTATCTTGGCAATACTTATATATTAAGGCAGCAGACTTGGCCTGTAACAAGGACTTACTCTGTGGCATGGCACAGAACACGGCTTTGGACCTAGAAACCTAGACTTGACCTCAAATCTTAAGTAACTGCTCTGTTTTGCTTGCAGACAGATTTTAACCCGAGCGCTCACCAACAAATGCCAGCAAAGTAATTTACTAGTACAATGCGATATTGTTTAGGTGAAAAGCTCGGAGCCTGCCACTGTTCTTCTACAATCTAGCCAGAGGATGGGAGTGAAATCCCCTTCTGCACTCAGCAGAGCTTTAGGTAGTACCTCTAGATAACAGCTCATTGTAGTGGTGGAAGCCATCGCCTCGAGCACTTAGAGGCTGTCTTCTGTGAGCATGTCACAAACTGCGGTTGCATTTTTAGAACGCAGAGCTCGGATCCCAGCCAAAACAGCACAACGACAGAATAATATAAATCACGCTAAACAATGTGGATAATTGCACTCTAATTTCCTTGCATAGATTATAACAATTCTAGCAGATTATGACCTCCGTATGAACTGAGCTAAATCGCTCTTCACTTCAGTTATGGAATACTAGATTATTTCCATTGATCAAGAAAGGAATTTTTTTTTTTATTTCTTTAAATAAATTATATGGGGATTGTGCATAATTGGATCGCCCGGCAGCCTTTGTCTGCCCATTATATTAAAATGCTGTATGCAGAAATACTTGCTGGTGGTAATAATGTCACTAAACAGTCACAGAGTGTGCTCTTCACTAAGGTTATATGTACACGAGGCGCCTAAGCACCATTTCAGGATGTAAAATCCTCTCATCAACAACACTGTGGGGAGATTTTCCGAAGTCTCACCTACCCACTATAGATAATATGTGCAGCATAAATTCACTATCAGTAGATTTGAAATCTGCAGCATTTCAACTTTGGCTACCAAGTTCACCATTTGCAATGAAAAGAGGATTTTTGGTACTCGCCTTAAAATCTTTCTCAAAGCCTCCATTGGAAGACACAGAAAGTCATATCTGGCCTACCAGCACCAAGCTATTCAGTTAGTGCACATGCATCAGGAGAAGCAAACACTACCCAAACAAGGGTGGGTTGCAGAGTCCCCTAATGAAGGCTGCAAGAGATTTTACAGTAACTATCAAAAATCATCCTTTCATCATCACTGTAGTACATAGGAAACCATAGGATATTCTAACACAATCTGTCTCAGGTTTACCGCAACAGAGAGGAGCCAGAAGACCGCAGTGTCTGATTTCTTCTACTCCTGCAGTATTTAGAAGCATTTCACCTTCATGTTAAATGGTGCAGGTTTCTTTTAAAAGTGCAGGAGTTAATCTGCTCAGTTGAGAGCTCCTGGAAGCTTTCCTGCATTAAGGTTCTCAGCAGTTCACTGTTTGCAACTCCCATCTCATATATAAACTGGGCACTGGCAAGCACTCATTGTCAGACCAAGCTTTTACTGCATGGATGGATAGTGGTTTGTGGTTGTTGTTTGAGAAGGCGTTTGGTGGATTTATCTGAGACTGATGCTAGGTTTAGGGTGCGTGCCAATTCCCTTCCTTCTCTTACTTTGGTTTTATCCCATCCTCCACTTCCCGGTATATTCCTCTGTTGTTTGTGTGAGTATATTTGTATGATTGGTATTTTCCTTTATACCTGTTTGTATTACCTTGTTAGTCTGGTTGGTGTATTACGGTACACTACTACTTCCTTCTTCCCTGGGTGGGTGAAGGGTACAGACAGAGGGCGGATTCAGGAGTTAAGGCAAGGTACATGGCCCTGGCATCTTCATCATCAGATGTAATCCGGGGAACAGGGCGAGCTAGGGCGCCCATAGCGTTAGGGACAGGGAAGGAGGCCCTGGTCCCGTGACACCTGACAACAGTCATGACACAATCCCTGTGGTGAGATATCCAACATATTGCAGAATGAATAATATCACCCAAGCAACTGCTGCTTGCAACACCCTTTTGCCAACACTTGCGTCTGCCTACAGAAAGGTATGAGCTCTGCAAATATGTGGACTGAAGACTAAGTAGCAGCCTTACAGAGTAGAAGAGATACCTAGTGGCGCACAGCACAAGATGCTCCTAACGCTCGAGTCGAGTGAGCCATACCAGGCTGTTGGACCTCTGGCTTACCTCGATCTTGCAAACTAACAGAACGAATCTAGCAAGCAACTGTAACCTGTGAAGTGGTCAGATCTCTGCAAGGGCCTACCGGAATGGCAAAAAAGGCATCTGAATGTCTAAGCAGAGCCAAGAGACAGTTACAGCACAAATCTGTCCACATCAGATTATGCAAGAACCTCTGAGGGACATGAGGCAAACGCATAAGGAACGAGGGCAATCTCCTCATTAAGGGCAAAGTCAGAGAAATCATTAGGGAGAAAGGAGGGTGCTGGATGCAAGACCACTCAGTTCTAGACAAGGAGAGTAACAGGCGAGAGCCACTAATCAGAGTCTCGCCTGGTGCAAGAAATCGCTAAGAGAAAACCACCTAGCCGGAAAATCCTAATCCTAAGGTAAAATTAGGTCTGGGTGTCAGACTTGTGTCTGCCTCCTATGTGAAACTAAGCCAAACTGAATTGCTTGGTACCAGTAAACCAGGTGCAGCCTGCTGGCAGGGGTGACTTTTTTTTTTTTTTTAAGAGGTCTTTTTTAAGAGTAGGACCCCTTTCATACATCAGTTTTTTGCCGTCAGTCACAATCCGTTCGCTCGACGGATCCGTCGCAGATTGTGAAAAACTGATGCGACAGATTCGTTTTTTTGACAGATCCGACTAGCGGATCAGTCGAAAAAAATGGATCCATCGCATCAGTTTTTTCATCCGTTTTTCGACGGATCAATTTTTCATTTCACACTGACAGGTTAAAGTAGAATAGATAGAATACACATGTATACACATTATATATATATACACACATATACATACACACATATATACATACACATTTATATTTCATAGAGATATAGATAGCAGAATAGGTGACAATGCAATTGTTGGCATCTGTAAAATCATTACAGAACCTGACAGGATATGAGACAAAGTTTACATACAGTAAACCATTGATTATCCGTTATTTTTTTATATGTCCCTCACTAATAATGTTAGTAGTGTCTGCGTGTAAAATTTTGGAAATGAAGATGTTAAATTAAAGGATTCATTCACGGAAAAAACTGGCGTGGGCTCCCGCGCTATTTTCTCCGCCAGAGAGGGCAAGCCAGTGACTGAGGGCAGAAATTAATAGCCTAGAGAGGGACCATTGTTTTTGGGCACCCCTGGCTAAAAAAATCTGCCCCCAGCCACTCCAGAAAAGGGGCATCTGTAAGATGCGCCTATTCAGGCACTTACTCTCTCTGTTACCATTGCCCTGTAGCGGTGGCGTATGGGGTAATAAGGGGTTAATGTCACCGTGCTATTGCAAGGTGACATTAAGCCTGGTTAATAATGGAGAGCTACAAGACAACTATCCATTATTAATCCACTAGTCTGAAAGGGTTAAAAAAAAACACACACACATTAAGAATAAAGACTTTTAATGAAATAAACACACATTTTTTCCATCTTTATTACACTCCCATTCCATACTGAAGCCATCGATCTCCTAGAAAAGAGACAAAATAAAAAAAGCAACAATATACCCATACTTGTCCGCCATACAGTCAAGTCCCATGCCGCAATCCATCTGAAGGGGTTAAATAGTTTACAACTGGGAGCGGCGCTAATGCGATCGGCCCAGCTGTAAACCACGAAGGAATGAAGGAAAAGCTGTTTGCGCAGTCTCCCCGCCTGACCGGAGATGAACTGATTAGCGTGGGAAAGTTTCTGAACATTTTCCCACGCTGTCAGTTCACTGCGGGTCAGGCGGGGAGTATGCGCACCCTTTTTTTAAAAAAAAAATTCTGTGGAAGCATGGTTGAAAAGCAATGTCTGACTTTCATTTGTTCATTTTCATAGATTTTTTATTTATTGTTACTTTTGTCAGATTCAAGTTATTTCTGTGACCATTGTGGGTTTTTCTGTCATTAAACGAGGGGTACCAACAATTTTGACCACGTGTGTACGTCAGTCTCATGTATATTGGTGCCTTAGATGCCTTCTCTAGCCATTGTCCACCCTGGCAAATAAAAGGATTCTGCTTTTCTAATTCATGTAACATATTAATTCAGAATTTAAAAAAAATTGGCCTATGGCTGTATTCACACTTGCCTTTTTTGAATAAAGCCACAGTTTTTCAATTAGGTTTTGAAGAGCTTCTTAATACCACAGTTAGTCTGTCCAGGATTGAAGCTCATATCTGCAGCCACATTATGTCACTGCAGACTTGTGAACCCTCACAGCACTCAGTCAGGATTCTCTGTTGTTGGCACTGGCAGGCGTGTGACTGCAGGTATGTCATTAGAATACAGGTGAGAAAAAAAGGTAGCACACTGTAGCGCCACAGCTTGCGGACACAAAATATGAAAAATGAATTGCATCACTGCCTTAGAAATATGAAAAATTGAGAAGTCTTAGCACATAAAAAGGCCAATTTATGTGTACCTGGAAGCCACGTTAAGGCTCACTTAGAAAAGTCTGTCTGCATGGGAACACATGAATCCTCTCTTCAGACCAAAATCTACATCTCTGTGGAGGGGCAATGAACCTGGTATAATTAAAACGCCTGTGACCAACAGGTGGAGTGCTCAGGTAGAATGTAAATGAATACATATCAAAAAACTGACCGGCACATCCAAACATAGATCCAGTGTGAACATGTGCTAAAACCTAGAGCCACCAACTCATACACAGTCAAGAAAAAAAGGTAGCACACTGTAGCGCAACAGCTTGTGGACACAAAATATGAAAAATGAATTGCATCACTGCCTTAGAAATATGAAAAATTGAGAAGTCTTAGCGCATAAAAAGGCCAATTTATGTGTACCTGGAAGCCACGTTAGGGCTCTTCTCGTATTCCAGGTCCTAACCATGCCAATCCTCACTTAGAAAAGTCTGTCTGCATGGGAACACATGAATCCTCTCTTCAGACCAAAATCTACATCTCTGTGGAGGGGCAATGAACCTGGTATAATTAAAACGCCTGTGACCAACAGGTGGAGTGCTCAGGTAGAAGGTAAATTGGCCTTTTTATGCGCTAAAACATCTCAATTTTTCATATTTCTAAGGCAGTGATGCAATTCATTTTTCATATTTTGTGTCCGCAAGCTGTGGCGCTACAGTGTGCTACCTTTTTTTCTTGACTGTGTATGAGTTGGTGACTCTAGGTTTTAGCACCTGTTCACACTGGATCTATGTTTGGATGTGCCGGTCAGTTTTTTGATATGTATTAGAATACAGGTGGTCACATGTTGACTAGATGTGTACGGCTTTGCTCAATACCAGTAAATTGAGAGAGGCCAGACACATCTAGTTGGAGAATGACTAGAAGAATGCAAATCGCATACTTGAGGTCACTTGACCACCCTCTGGGCTGGACAATCCTGACAACGCACACTGAGGATTCACAAGTCTGCAGAATTGAGCGCCGGACTTGGACAACCCATTTTGACAACCACATCATAAAAACATCAAACAAAAAGTAGCTTTACACAATTAATCCACTTGTAGTTATACAATGCATTTCATGTGCCTTCTCTTTGTACTCAAGAACTCAAAGGGCCTGCTAGTCCATCTTCCAGAGTTGCCCGGGTCTTTGACCGATCTCTGTTCTCCCTTACAGCCAGATGTGACTGCAGTTGACAATTAGTGGCTGCAGCAGTCGCCAATGTGCCCATTTGCCACTGTGGCCCGTTTTCCTAATAGGCTGACAAGACGTTTGGAATTGTGTTACAGAGCTTGTCTGATTTGTTTAACATAAAGAAATAAATGCAGCAATAACTAAGCGTTGTCCAGTTCAATAGGAAAGCTGATGCTGATGAAGTATTCAGAAAGAAAACATTCTCAGACTGCAGATTACACACTGTAAGCTAAGTGGGCTGCCAGTGCCATCTATTAGGTTTAGACATTTATGACCACTGTCAACAACTAGGGCAGCTTCTGTGTTCACAATTAGATGAATATAAGCTAACAGCAGGCAATTAAGCCTTTTAACAACTACTAAAGGAGTGTTAATTGGATACCAGAGAAACAGTTTAGCAGATCTCTTAACATAAACATAGAACCTGAGCAAGTGTAAAACAAAGTGGCAAAAACTAGATTTAGAGAGATTGTACACTGCTTAAAAATAAAGGGAACACTTAAACAACACAATGTAAAGGGTATGCCACACTAAACAACATCGCTAACGGGATCGCTAAAAAACGTCACTATTTAGCGATCCCGTTAGCGATGTTGTTGTGTACGGCATCTACCAGCGACGTGGCCCCTGCTGTGATCTCGTTCATCACAGCGATCGTTCCGGACCCTATTTTTATCGTCGGCGTCCCGCTGGCGTCCGCTGGTAAGTATATATTGCTGAGTGTGGCACCTTTTTTTAGCGATTTAGCGGTACAAAAGTACCGCTAAAGTCGTTAAGGAGATCGCTAACCGCGATAGCGTCCTTAACGACATCGCTAAATTAGGCCACTACTAGCGATATTAAAACGATCCCGCTAGCGATCTCATTAGTATGCGATGTTAACGAGATCGCTAGCGGATTGTTTAGTGTGGCATACCCTTAACTCCAAGTCAATCACATTTCTGTGAAATCAACCTGTCCAGTTATGAAGCAACACTGATTGTGAATCAATTTCTCCTTCTGTTGTCCAAATGGAACAGATAACAGGTAGAAATGATAGGCAATTGGCAAGACAACCCCTATGAAGGAGTGGTTCTGCAGGGGGTGACCACAGACCATTTCTCTGTTCTCATCCATTTTGGCTGTTGTTTTGGTCACTTTGCATTGTGTCATAGCTCTCATCCCTCGAAGTACAGTAGCAACCCACAGTAGTAGCTCAGGTAGTACAGCTAATTCAGAATGGCACATCAATGTTAGCTGTGGCAAGAAGGGTAGCTGTGTCTGTCAGCACAGTCTCCAAACCATGGAGCAGATACCAGGAGACAGGCCAGTACACCTGGAGACGGGGAGGGGGCCGTAGGAGGGCAACTACCCAGCAGCAGGACTGCTGCCTCTTCCTTTGTGCAAGGAGGAACAGGAAGTTTCTATGTGAAATTTATTTTTGTGATTTTAGGAGAATATATATATATATATATATATAACATACAACATACACACATGTATATATATATATATATGTATATACATACATATTGTGACGTTTCACACTGTGTGTGGTCGGGGATCACTCGCTTTGCTGGTCTTCGAGGTAAACACTGGCACACTCAGGGTTAAAACAATAGTCCATTTTGTTTATTACAGCAAACTTAACACAAAAATACACTCTTTCTCTCAATAATACTTCTCACTGATCCCGTTCAGCATAACACGGTTTTCAAGACAGTTTCCTGTTGGCATCGGCCACACAGGTTCCCGGAGACCTCCTGTCCTATTCAGGGGTATCCAGCAAACACCAAACACAGTCTTTATCTCACAAATACTTCTCTCTGATACCGATCAGCATACCACGGTTTTCAAGACCGTTACCTGTTCGCATCGGCCACACAGGTTCCTGGAGACCTCTTCGCCTCAGAGGTATCCAGCAAACACCAAACAGTCTTTTTCTTACCAATACTTCTTACGACTTGAACACATTCTTCATGACCCCGGTCATCTCACCACAGACCTGTCTGTCACCTGTTAGCCACGCAGGTTTCCGGATCCCTCAATCTCAGAGGTATCCAATCCACACTTCTCACTTCACTCTGATCCTGATCAGTGTCACCACGGTTTTCAAGAACGTCCACTCCGCTGGCTCAAGCTCGCCAGCATTGCTTCCTCAGTCTGAGCGACATCCAGGCTGGATGTCAGGGAGCTCTGTCCAGCCTGACAAACTCCCAGCACACTCACAGACTCCTCACAATCTCAGACAGACTACACACTAAGACAGACTACACTCTCTCACCATGTGCCAAACACTTCCTTACATACCTGTAGCCACTCCCACAGCTGAGGTATTGAGCACATGGTCTGTTCACATGCACATGACCTCATCACAGGTCCTCAAAAAACTCACAACCACCAGTGTGCGGTGTATGTGTGGTTAGCCAGTCCCACCCAGCTCACAAGCTAACCCTGTAAGCCACCCTAGAAAATAAACACAACTCTTGTAGGACTACAAGTCCCAGAACAACATTACCTTGGCCTACAGCACAGAGGAGCTTTGCGACACATACCTCCAATTTACAACAATCCCGGGGACTGTTTTACCACTCAAATCATGCCTCCATTCCTATCTTGAGGAGCATACACAGCGCCCCCTAGCTGTAGCATGGGTCACTACACCACAATATATACACATAAAATAAATTTCACCTAGAAACTTGACTTAAAAATAGGTATTTTTTATGTCAAATTTCCTTTTAAATTAATGTAGTGTTCAGATATATTATCCAGATGCAGGATTTGGGACGCTATATATATATATATATATATATATTGTGAGACAGTGAAGGGGTGCGTACTGGACGGGGTGTATATCTCCCCCAGGTTTCTTAGCTGGGGCGCATAAAAAGTAGGTTGTCAGTGCGGTGTTCACTCCATTCCCATCTGGGACAGGTTTGCAGTTCAGCCCAGAGTGAACACAGCTGCTTAATTAGACAGCCAGAAGTACCTGCTTGGAAGTTCAGAGGGGGCTCTCTCTCAGTCTGGATCTGACTTCAGACGCCATTGGAGCCTCATGTGAGCTGCACGCTGGTAACTACTGAACATATGTGTTGTTTTGGGGACAGGCTATTAGAGTCTGGACCCGGATAGAAAGGGAAATCTATCTAAGTGTAATTAGTGGCTGGAGAAGCCCAGGCTTTATGTTTATGATTTGGTTTTGATTATGTTCTGTTTGCTGTGAACTTTAATAAAACTGGTTGCGGCCAGTTTTTACCAGAACTGCTGTCTGTGAATGGACTCTTTATGCCACTCCGTCCCCCCAAGACGGCGAACCCCGAGCTATATCCCCTGAAAAGCTTACAATTGGTGGGGAATGTGCGTGCAGCACAGTGGCTAAGAGACAGCAATAAAGGAGAAACGTCTGTTGGAGCAGTCTTAAAGAGACAGTAGCCCTAATAGACTTTGCAAAGAAAAAAAAAAAAAAAGTGTCTGCACAGCAAAGCTGAATTTTCTGTGGAAAAGACTGTGGAGTGTAAATGTCTTGGGTGAAGGCTGTCAGCCAGCCAAGATATCCGGCAGTATGGAGGAGCTCGTTAAGCAGCTGGCTCAGCAACATCAGCAGGCCATGCAGCAGCAACAGCAGCAACATCAGCAGGCCATGCAGGAGTTCAACCGGTTATTACTCAGCAGGTTGCAGCACTGAAAATAACTCTTAGCACCTCGTCCCCGAATGAAAACACCATGTCACCGGCATTATCCGCTGTAAAAAAGGCAGTAAAACAGACCATGCAGAAGATGACGCCTCATGACGATGTGGAGGCATATCTACCTGTATTTGAGAGACTGGCAGAGAAGGAGAATCTGCCACAATCTGAATGGGCTATGGTGGTCGCGCCCTATCTGACTGGGGAACCCCAAAAAGCCTATTTTGACCTCAGCGAGCAGGACAGCAGAAACTATACTAAGTTGAAAGCAGAGATTCTTGCCCGCCTGGGAGTGACGAGAGCAGTCCGTGCCAGGAGAGTCCATAACTGGAGATACAGGCGAGACAAGCTGTAATGTATGTAGTACAGTTCATATAGCGTCTTGTGCTTGGGTGCGATGAAAACACAGGAGTCACAGGTTTGATATAGAAAAGTCCTGTATTACTTCATACAAGTTGGCAGAAATAGTCACACAGTTTGCAGACACAGAAACAGGAGACACAGCAGGCCAGAGTAATCCAAGCTCAGCAATCACTCTCCAATACAGATTCAGGATCTTCTTCTCTGTTACCGTAAGTCCATGCAAACGTGGGTCTTTCAAAGAGCAGGGTTCCAGAGTCCACAAGTGCTTCAGAGTTCCTCAGTAGGAATAGCTGGAGTACAAGGTCCAAGGCTTACAGGAGTCAAGTCACAGGTTCACTGCAGGCTAGATTCTGAAGCACTGATTGCTCAGCTGTGGCTGCTTAAGAAGCAAAGGAGAGAATCAGGGCGGGAACATGCAAGCTGGAAACTCCATTTTGACTGAGGGCAAGATAGCTGCAGCAAGACAGAAAGTAAAATGGCTGACGAACAAACTGAGTTTCAGGAATATATACATAGAACCTTACACAAGCCTGCTCGCTCGCAAATGTATGACTTGATTTCTTTGGTAAAGAAGTGGTTGGAACCTGACGTCAGCACCCCTGCCCAAATGGTCGAAAAGGTGGTGCTGGACCGGTACATCTGGGCCCTTCCCCCTGAGGTCCAGCTCTGGGTCGGACAGGGAGACCCCAAAGATGCCGATCAACTGGTCAGCCTGATAGAAAGGTATTTCGCCACCAAAGACTATCTACGTGACCAGCCGTCCGAGCGATCATCAGTTCGGAATACCCGGCCTCCGTCATCTCCCGGTAAGAGGGTTCCAGCTGTGGGGGCAAGGGGGGCTGCTGATAGTCCGGGTCAGCCCCGAGGGGACATGTATGAGCGAAAGGGTGATACTTACCTACCAGGAGACCCCAGGCCTAGGAAAGTTTCTCCGTCTGAACACCCTGACCTGAGACAGTGTTGGAGGTGTCGTGAACAGGGTCATATTTCAGCCAACTGTCCGCTAGTGGGGGAACCTATGGACTGTGACGCTGGACGGTCTCTCTCGTTCCTCGCCGAGCCCGTGTGCGTGGCCACCCTAGTCGAGGAGACTGGCCCACAGCTGTGTCAGGTCGTGATAAATGGGTGCCCAGTACAGGCCCTACTCGACTCAGGAAGTCGAGTGACTCTGGTACATGCTAGTCTGGCTGATAGGGACTTCGTCACCGATAGGCACCTAAGCGTGGTGTGCATCCATGGAGACATCAAAGTCTACCCGGTAACTTCAGCAGACTTCGTCACAAAACTCGGGGAGATCTCATATGAAGTGGGGGTAGTGAAGAACCTGATGCATCCCGCCATATTGGGTCGTGACTTTCCCCTGTTTTGGGGTCTTTGGAAAAAAAATGTTTATGCTGGACCGTGTGATGAAGCTCCTACTGAGGGTGCGCAGTCCCGAGGGGCGGAACACAATGCTAGTGGGCCGTTAAACTTATGTGATAATAATGATAATGATAATAATGATGATGATGATAACCGTGATGATGATGATGCTGATCATGATAATGATGATGACCATGATAATGATGCTGATCGTAATCATGATAATGATGATGACTGTAAAAAAAATGAATTTCCATTTCAGGTGATGTTGGGGGAGGGGGAGGATGATTCTCTAGAACAGAATGTCCCTGACCTACCGGTGTCCCGTGGCAATTTTGGGAGTGAGCAATTGCAAGACCCCACTCTTAAACATGCCAGGGAGAATATAACTGTTCTGAATGAGATCCCACAAGAGCCCGGCTCTGATGAAAAATTTCCCCATTTTGCCATGAACAATGACCTGCTATACAGGGTCACTAAAGTAAAGGGAGACACCGTGAGTCAGCTCCTAGTACCTAAGCCATATAGAAGTATGGTGTTAGGTTTGTCCCATAACCACGTGCAGGGTGGGCACCTGGGGATGGACAAAACCCAGGAAAGAATTCTTCGGAGGTTTTACTGGCCCGGCGTTTATCGAGATGTGGAGGATTATTGCAAAACCTGCCCCTCGTGTCAGATAAATGCTCCGGTGTCTCACTTCCGGAGTCCATTAATCCCGCTGCCGGTTATAGAAATACCCTTTGAAAGGGTAGCAATGGACTTGGTAGGTCCTATTGTAAAATCAGCCAGAGGACACCAATACATCTTAGTAGTACTTGATTATGCAACCCGGTACCCCGAGGCGGTCCCTTTAAGAAATATGGCATCTAAAAATATTGCACGGGAACTCTTTCACATGTTTTCCAGGACAGGAATTCCTAAAGAGATTCTCACGGACCAAGGCACACCTTTTATGTCCAAAGTGATGAAGGAACTGTGTAAGTTGCTTAAAATCTCGCACATTCGGACATCTGTGTATCACCCCCAGACGGATGGGCTGGTTGAACGTTTTAATAAAACATTAAAACATATGTTAAAGAAAGCAGTAGAGAAAGATGGGCGGGACTGGGACTACCTGTTACCCTACTTATTGTTTTCGGTCAGAGAGGTTCCCCAGGCCTCTACGGGATTTTCTCCCTTTGAGTTGGTGTATGGTCGGCATCTGCGGGGCTTGCTGGACATAGCCAAGGAGGTTTGGGAAACTGAGACAACTCCATACAAGAGTGTTATAGAGCATATTGCCCAGATGCAAGAGAGGATGGCTAAAGTTATGCCATTGGTGAAGAATCATCTGCAGAGAGCCCAAGAAGCTCAAAGCAGGGTTTATAATCGATCAGCAAAAATTAGGTCTTTCAACCCCGGGGAACGAGTCCTAATTCTAATTCCCACGGTGGAAAGTAAGTTTTTGGCCAAGTGGCATGGTCCATACGAGATCGTACAAAAAGTGAGCGAGGTTACTTACAAAGTACACCAACCCGGGAGACGGAAGCCCTACCAGGTGTATCATATCAATCTGATCAAGCCCTGGAGGGACAGAGAGTCGTTGTTGGCCTCGGGTGAAGTAGAGAAAGGGGTAAAACCATCTCTACCTCGTGTGACCCTGGGAGAGACGTTGTCCGTGCACCAAAAACAGGAAGTACGGGAGTTTCTGCAGAAAAATCAGAAAAGGTTTTCTGACTTGCCGGCCGGACTTCTCTAATAAAACACCATGTCGAGACCGAGCCCGGTACTAAGGTCAAGATAAAACCATACCGAATTCCAGAAGCCCGCAGAAAGATAGTCTCTACTGAAATTAAACGCATGTTAGACCTCGGGGTCATTGAGGAGGCCCAAAGCGAGTGGTGTAGCCCGATTGTACTCATCCCAAAACCTAATGGAACCTGGAGGTTCTGTAATGATTTCAGAAGGTTGAACGAGGTGTCAAAGTTTGACGCATACCCAATGCCACGGGTAGACGAGCTAATCGAGAGGTTAGGAGGTGCCCGTTATATTACAACCCTCGATCTGACAAAAGGGTACTGGCAGATACCCCTGTCTGAGGAAGCGAAAGAAAAAACGGCCTTTGCAACCCCGGAAGGTTTGTTTCAGTATCTGGTGATGCCCTTCGGGTTGCATGGAGCCCCAGCTACCTTTCAGCGGCTTATGGACCAGATACTGCGCCCGCATCGAGCCTATGCGGCTGCCTACCTGGATGATGTGGTAATTTTCAGTTCAGATTGGGAGAGCCACCTCACTAGGGTGCAAGCCGTCGTAGACTCGATAGCCGGAGCTGGACTGAACATAAACCCAGAGAAATGTGCAATTGGCCTCGAAGAGGCCAAATATCTGGGCTATGTTATTGGCAGGGGGCTGATCAAGCCACAAATTGATAAGGTAGAAGCAATTCGGAACTGGCCTGTACCCCTCACAAAACGACAGGTCAAAGCATTTCTGGGCATCACTGGGTACTATTGCAGATTCGTACCAAATTATGCCTCCATTGCTGCCCCATTGACTGACCTGACAAAAGGGGGGAAGTCAAAAATGTTAAATTGGAATCCGGAGGCAGAAAAAAGCATTTCTGTCGTTAAAAATAGCTTTGTGTCAAAGACCAGTTCTGGTCACCCCTAATTTTAGAGAAGAGTTTTTGGTTCAAACTGATGCCTCTAATGTAGGGTTAGGGGCCGTGTTGTCGCAGGTCGTGAAAGGTGAAGAACACCCAGTCCTGTATCCAAGTCGAAAAATGACACCGGTTGAACAAAATTATGCCATTGTGGAGCGAGAGTGCCTCGCAATCAAGTGGGCGCTGGACTCCCTGCGTTATTACCTCTTGGGTAGAAAATTTAAATTACAATCAGACCATGCTCCTCTGGCATGGATGAAGCAGAATAGGGAAAGGAATGCCAGGGTGACAAGGTGGTTCCTTTCACTTCAAGAGTTCAATTTCTCGGTTGAGCATAGACCTGGGAAGTTACAGGGTAATGCTGATGCCTTGTCCAGAGTTCACTGTCTCTTTGGAGTTTTGAACCAGCCCTCCGGTCTGGAGAAGAGGGGGGGGATATGTGAGACAGTGAAGGGGTGCGTACTGGACGGGGTGTATATCTCCCCCAGGTTTCTTAGCTGGGGCGCATAAAAAGTAGGTTGTCAGTGCGGTGTTCACTCCTTTCCCATCTGGGACAGGTTTGCAGTTCAGCCCAGAGTGAACACAGCTGCTTAATTAGACAGCCAGAAGTACCTGCTTGGAAGTTCAGAGGGGGCTCTCTCTCAGTCTGGATCTGACTTCAGACGCCATTGGAGCCTCATGTGAGCTGCACGCTGGTAACTACTGAACATATGTGTTGTTTTGGGGACAGGCTATTAGAGTCTGGACCCGGATAGAAAGGGAAATCTATCTAAGTGTAATTAGTGGCTGGAGAAGCCCAGGCTTTATGTTTATGATTTGGTTTTGATTATGTTCTGTTTGCTGTGAACTTTAATAAAACTGGTTGCGGCCAGTTTTTACCAGAACTGCTGTCTGTGAATGGACTCTTTATGCCACTCCGTCTCCCCAAGACGGCGAACCCCGAGCTATATCCCCTGAAAAGCTTACAATTATATATATATATATATATATATATATATATATATATATATATATACACATACATACATACACACACACACACACACACAGTATATGTATACAGTACAGACCAAAAGTTTGGACACACCTTCTCATTTAAAGATTTTTCTGCATTTTGATGACTATGAAAATTGTACATTCACACTGAAGGCATCAAAACTATGAATTAACACATGTGGAATTACATACTTGAAATATATATATATTATATATATATATATATAATATATATATATATAATATATATATATATATATATATATATATATATATATATATATATATATATTATATATATATATATATATATGTGTCCCGGATGTGTTAAAAAGAGAGACTTTTTTTTTACCATGCTGCCTGCAGACTGGACTGCATTTTCACGGTGACAGGTTCACTTTAACTCCTGACCTCACTTCACAGACTAGGTTAAGAAGTGGGATGACTATTGTGAATGTTTTAGACAAATACACTGCTCAAAAAAATAAAGGGAACACTTAAACAACAGAATATAACTCCAAGTAAATCAAACTTCTCTGAAATCAAACTGTCCACTTAGGAAGCAACATTGATTGACAATAAATTTCACATGCTGTTGTGCAAATGGAATAGACAACAGATTGAAATTATTGGCAATTATCAAGACACATTCAATAAAAGGAGTGGTTCTGCAGGTGGGGACCACAGACCACATCTCAGTACTAATGCTTTCTGGCTGATGTTTTGGTCACTTTTGAATGTTGGTTGTGCTTTCACACTTGTTGTAGCATGAGACGGACTCTAAAACCCACACAAGTGGCTCAGGTAGTGCAGCTCATCCACGCTGGCACATCAATGCGAGCTGTGGCAAGAAGGTTTGCTGTGTCTGCCAGCGTAGTGTCCAGAGGCTGGAAGAGCTACTAGGAGACAGGCCAGTACACCAGGAGCGGTGGAGGGGGCCATAAGAGCGAAACAACCCAACAGCAGGACCGCTACCACCGCCTTTGAGCAAGGAGGAACAGGAGGAGCACTACCAGAGCCCTGCAAAATGACCTCCAGCATGCCACAAATGTGCATGTGTCTGCACAAACAGTTAGAAACCGACTCCATGAGGATGGTCTGAGTGCCCGACGTCCACAGATGAGGGTTGTGCTCACAGCCCAACACCGTGCAGGACGCTTGGCATTTGCCACAGAACACCAGGATTGGCAAATTCGCCACTGGCGCCCTGTGCTCTTCACAGATGAAAGCAGGTTCACACTGAGTACATGTGACAGATGTGACAGAGTCTGGAGACGCCATGAAGAGCGATCTGCTGCCTGCGACATCCTTCAGCATGACCAGTTTGGCAGTGGGTCAGTAATGGTGTGGGGTGGCATTTCTTTGGAGGGCCGTACAGCCCTCCATGTGCTCGCCAGAGGTAGCCTGACTTCTATTAGGTACCGAGATGAGATCCTCAGACCCCTTGTGAGACTATATGCTGGTGCGGTTAGCCCTGAGTTCCTCCTAATGCAGGACAATGCCAGACCTCATGTGGCTGGAGTGTGTCAGCAGTTCCTGCAAAATGAAAGCATTGAAGCTATGGACTGGCCCGCCCGTTCCCCAGACCTGAATCCGATTGAGCACATCTGGGACATCATGTCTCGCTCCATCCACCAACGTCACGTTGCACCACAGACTGTCCAGGAGATGGCGGATGCTTTAGTCCAGGTCTGGGAGGAGATCCCTCAGGAGACCATCCGCCACCTCATCAAGAGCATGCCGAGGCGTTGTAGGGAGGTCATACAGGCACAGGGAGATCAAACAGGCACGTGGAGGCAACACACTCTACTGAGCATCATTTTGACTTGTTTTAAGGATATTACATTCCACTTTAATTTTGTGTGTGACCATACCTCCCGACTTTTGAAGATGGGAAAGAGGGACAAAGAGGCAAATTTTAGGCCACGCCCCGACCACACCCATTTCACAACTAGTCACACCCATGTCCACGTACTGACCATGACCACACCCATTTAGCACTGGTGATCACACTGACTGGTACTGAGGGCACAATGATACTGAGTAAAAGAAAGAACAGAGAGAGAAAAAGGAAAACAGAGAGAAAGGAGAAAGAAAGAGGGGAAAGCAAGAAAGAACAGAGAGAAAGTAGAGAGAGAAAGAAATAAACAAAGAAAGGGGAAAGAAAGAACAGAGAGAAAAAAAGAGGGGAAAGAAAGAACAGAGATGAAGGGAGAAAGAAAGAGGGGAAAGAAAAAGAACAGAGAAAGAAAGAGGGGACAGAAAAAAAGAACAGAGATAAAAAAGAAAGGGGAAAGAGAAAGAAAGAGAGGAAAGAAAGAACAGAGAGAGAAAGAAAGAACAGAGAGGGAGAGAGAAAGAGTGGAAAGAAAGAATAGAGAAAGAAAGAAAGACAGAGGGGGAAAGAAAGAACATAGAGAAAAAGAAAGAAAGAAAGAATAGAGAGAAAGAAAGAGGGGAAAGAAAGAACAGAGAGAAAGAAAGAAAGAACAGAGAGAGAGAAAGAAAGATTCTATAAAGATACTATAGCAGCCCGGCTCCCATTGTAGTGCCCACCTGAGCCTCCCGATGCAGGACATATCATGATCCGCTCACATGGCCGACATCCCCGATTCCAAGGCGAGGACACGGTGATGGATCTGAAGCATTCCCTGAAGTGCCTCCATGGTTCCGTCACAATCTCCTCCCGAAATTATCTCATTTAAGGTCATCTTCCAGCACGTCACTTCTGGTGGAACATCACATGCGAGTTTTAAAGTGCTCCTCGGGGCTCCGGCATGTACTCCTGTGTCCACGGGAAAAGCTCCCGGCCGGGACAGAGGGGCAGACTCTCAAAATCGGGAGTGTCCTGCTGAATTCAGGACGGTTGGGAGGTATGAATGCTCCCCACCATACACCTTGTACACGCACGGTTCTGCACACCTCATACACACACGGTTCCGCTTTGTATGCCTCGTACACACACAGCTCCGCTCAGTCCACCTCGCACACACAAGGCTCCACTCAGTATACACAAGGCTCCACTCCGTACACACGCAGCTACGCTTTGTACACCTTGTACACACACGACTCCACTCCGTAAACCTTGTACACATGCGGCTTTGCAGCATGCATCTCGTACACACGCGGTTCTGGTCCGTACACCTCGTACACACGCGGCTCCGCTACATACACACAAGGCTCCACTCCATATACACACGGCTCTGCTCCGCTCTGTACACACACGGCTCAGGCACGGAGCCCTGTGTGTACGGAGCTGAGCGGCTCAGTTCTGTACACTTCACACACACAGGGCTCCGCTTTGTACACACACAGCACTGCTACATCCACCTCGTACACATGGCTCCGCTCAATAAACCTCGTACACGCTCAGCTCAGTGCACCTCGTACAGACACACGGACCTGCTACATCCACCTCGTACATGCGCGGCTCCGCTCTGTGCACCTCGTACACGCGCAGCTCCGCTCCGTGCACCTCGTACACACACGGCTCCGCTCCGTACACACGACTCTGCTACATCCAACTTGTACACACTACAGCACTGCTACATCCACACTGTAAACCCGAGTCCCGACCCCCACACACAAACTTACCCTCATCAGGCACCATGACAACCATAACAGCAGAGTCCTGCACACAGCAAGGACACTGATCATGTGACCCCTGACTCCTCCCCTCCTGTGACCTCATCACAGGTCCTGTGGGCACAGAAGAGTACAGCATAGCAGCATCATTGCTAGCTGTGAGAGGCTGAGCTGTAGAGACAGGGAGGGCGAGAATGGGGTGCATGGGGGGCATGGCAGCTCATCTCACTGCGGGACACAGTGTCCTGAGCGGGACAGCGGGATCAGAATCGGGACTGTCCCGCTCAATCCGGGACGGTTGGAGGTATGGTGTGACTCCAAATCCGGGTCTCCATTGGTTAATAAATTTGATTTCAATTGATGATTTTTGTGTGATTTTGTTATCAGCACATTCAAACCTTGTACAGAACAAAGTATTCAATGAGAATATTTCATTTATTCAGATCTAGGATGTGTTATTTGAGTGTTCCCTTTATTTTTTTGAGCAGTGTATATTAGGTCTCATTTAGATTTCCGTCCTGCATGTTCGTGTGCTTTCCGTGATTTTCACTCTATACAGCTCTGATCTCACTATAGAGCAAAGATTATGAAAGAAATGTGTCAGTTATTACATGCCTCTCACTGGTAATGCCTTCTATTTTTTTAATTAAGCTGTGGAGGCAGATTCTCGGGGAGAGCTATCTCCAGCCCATAGATATTAACAGCTCATTTACATAAAAGAAACACGTGGATTTCTCTGGAATAAGACATTGGTTCGCAGATATCATTTTATTCAGCTTCCTATGAACTACATGAATATATAGACGACTTAGGAGGGTTGATCCTACTGAAAGATTTACATTTGAATTTTATAACAGTTATGTTTTCCATATGTAGTTTAGCAAATATTTACTTTATTTTAATAAAATGCCCAGGTCTTATAAAAAGTTTTCTGTACGGGTATGTTTCCACGGTCAGTAAAGGCTGCGGGTTGGATGCTGTGCACATCGGCAGCGTCCAACCCACAGCGGCCAGATGTTACAGCATAGTGGATGGGATTTCTTGAAATCCCATGCCCACTATGTGTGCACAAACGCCCGCGGATCACATGCGGAGACGGACATGAGGCGCATCTTTCCAAACCGCAGCATGCCGATTTATCTTGTGGAGAAGCTGGCCAGCACAATGTATTGGACACATGCGGAATCACCTGCGTTCAATAGCCGGCGGCACTTCGGACGCGGCGGATATGTGCTGCATCCAAAGTGCTGCCTAAAGGTATGCCACACTAAACAAATCGCTACGAGATCGCTAAAAAACGTCACTATTTAGCGATCCCGTTAGCGATATTGTTCATGCGGCAGCTTCCAGCGACGAGCTTCCTGCTGTGATCTCGCTCGTCGCTGGAATCGTTCCGGACCCTATTTCATCGCTGCTCCCGCTGGGTAAGTTCTTATCGCTGTGTGCACCTTTTCTTAGCGATTTAGCGGTACTTTTGTACCGCTAAAGTCGTTAAGAAGATCGCTAACGGCGATAGCGTCGTTAACTATATCGCTAAATGTGGCCGCATTAGCGATATAGAAACGATCCCGCTAGCGATCTCATTAGTATGCAACGCAACGAGATCGCAGCGGATTGTTTAGTGTGCAGTACCTTAATACTGAACGTCTGCACTACCCTAAAGGTAATTTGTGCAGTTTACTTGAGGAGACCCTAAGATCTGGATTTTCTGACTTTCACGCCCTCCCAGAAGGCTGCTGGCATTTCCTCCACACGTGTTGCTCTCGAATTAAAGTCCTTACTAAAACGGAATCTGCCAGAAATCTCTCATACCGTCCTTATCACTTGTGCTATTTTTTTCTCTAAACACTTACTGAAAAAAACGATTCAGTTGCCATAAATTAGCATCTCAAAACATGGATGCCATGAATATGTTTTGCACAAAGCTACAGAAATGTGTAATTGCTGGAACGTAGGACGATGCGGTTTCATCGAGGAGATCACAAGCCAAGATCTGACATCTATTACAATAATTCACTTTGAGTGCTACCAAAAAGAAAAAAAACTGCAATGAAACACACAATTCCCTGGCTTGAAGGCTAAATAATCTATGTTACTGAGCAGTGCATACTGTATGTTACGTATAGCTGACAGGTGTGTACACTGCACCCCATACACACCACAAACATGAGCATGACAGACATGTGGTGGGTGATACAGACGTTTTAGGTAGCTAAAACTAAGCAAATTAATGCATCATACCTTCGTAAGGTCTATTTGGCATATATTATCCATAGACTTACCACCCGTATACAGTTGTGCCCAAAAGTTTACATACCCGGGCAGAATTTTTGCTTTCTTGGCCTTTTTTCAGAGAATATGAATGATAACACCAAAACTTTTTCTCCACTCATGGTTAGTGGTTGGGTGAAGCCATTTATTGTCAAGCTACTGTGTTTTCTTTTTTTAACCCCCGGAGGTATTTTCGTTTTTGCGTTTCATTTCTCGCTCCCCTTCTTCCCAGAGCCGTAACTTTTTTATTTTTCCGTCAATATAGACATGTGAGGGTTTATTTTTTGCAGGACGAGTTGTAATTTTGAACAACACCATTGTGTTTACCATGTCGTGTAAGGGAAAAAAAATTCCAAGTGCGGTGAAATTGCAAAAAAAGTGCAATCCCACACTTGTTTTTTGTTTGGCTTTTTTGCTAGGTTCACTAAATGCTAAAACTGACCTGCCATTATGATTCTCCAGGTCATTACGAGTTCATAGACACCAAACTTGTATAGGTTCTTTTTTTATCTAAGTGGTGAAAAAAAATTCCCCCCCCCAAAAAAATATTGCGCCATTTTCCGATGCCCATTGCGTCTCCATTTTTTCATGATCTCTGGTTGGACGAAGGCTTATTTTTTGCGTCCGAGATGACGTTTTTAATTATACCATTTTGGTGCAGATATAATCTTTTGATCGCCAGTTATTGCATATTAATGTAATATCGCCGAGACCAAAAAATGTAATTCTGGCGTTTTTACTTTTTCAATCGCTACGCTGTTTAGCGTTCAGGTTGATCCTTTTTTTTTTACTGATAGATCGGGCGATTCTGAATATGATTCTGAATATGTGTATGTTTGATTTTTTTTTATTGTTTTATTTTGAATGGGGCGAAAAGGCGGTGATTGGAACTTTTATATTTTTTAATTTTTTTATATTTTTAAAAACATTTTTTTTTGCTTTTACTTTTGGCATGTTTCAATAGTCTCCATGAGAGACTAGAAGCTGTCACAACTCAATCGGCTCTGCTATCAGTTCGCCTCTCTATGTAGTAGAATTACTCACTTGCTACGAGCGCCGTTCACTGGGTGGCGCTCACAGCAAGCCGGCACTGACAACCATACAGGAGTCCAGGAGACCTGCGGATGTCATACCAACACGTGATCGCGGGTCACCGGTGGGAGGATTTCCGCCGCAAATGCCGGAAGCGCTTGTTAAATGCCACTGTCAGTGTTTGACAGCGGCATTTAACGGGTTAATAGCCGCGGCTATTGCGGGCACATGTCAGCTGTTCAAAACAGAGACTGACATCGGCGTACTATTATGCCCAATGTCGGAAAGGGGTTAAATCATAATGACAACCCAAAACATCCAAATGATAACATGCACAGAAGTTGACACAAATGGGTTTGAATGGCTACTAAAGGTAACATCCTCACCTGTGACCTGTTTGCTTGTAATCAGTGTGGTGTGCATAAAAGCTGAGCGAGTTTCTAGGATTCAGACAGACTAATGCATCTTTCATCCAGCCACTGACGTTTCTGGATTGTGAGTCACGGAGAAAGCAAAAGAATTGTCAACGGATCTATAGGAAAAGGTAGTTGAACTGTATAAAACAGGAAAGGGATACAAAAAGATATCCAAGAAATTGATAATGCCAGTCAGCAGCATTCAAACTGAGATTAACAAATGGAAAATCAGAGGCTCTGTAAAAACAAAACCACGGTCAGGTAGACCAAGAAAAATTTCGTCCACAACTGCCAGGAAAATTGTTCGGGATGTAAAGAAAAACCCACACATAACATCAGCTGAAATACTGGACTCTCTGAAAACTAGCGGTGTGGCTGTTTCAAGATGCACAATAAGGAGGCACTTGAAGAAAAATGGGCTGCATGGTCGAGTGCCAGAAGAAAGCCATTACTGCAGAAATGCCACAAAATATCTCACCTACAATATGCAAAACAGCACAGAGACAAGCCTCAAAACTTTTGGAACAAGGTAATTTGGAGTGATGAACATAAACATAAATGTTACATTTGGAGAGAGGTCATTAAGGCCTATGATGAAAGGAACACCATTCCTACTGCAAAGCACAGAGATGGATCGCTGATGTTTTGGGAATGTGTGAGCTACAAAGGCTCAGGAAACTTGGTGAAAATTGAAGGAAAGATGAATGCAGCACGTTATCAGCAAATACTGGAGGCAAATTTGCAATTATCAGCCCGGAAGCTGCGCATGGGACGTACTTGGATGTTCCAACATGACAACGATCCAAAACACGAGGCGAAGTCGACCTGTCATTGGCTAAAGCAGAACAAAGTGAACGTTCAGGAGTGGCCATCTCAGTCTCCTGACCTCAATATCATTGAGCCACTATGGAGATCACATGTTCCTACATCAGCAGTCATTTTATGAACCAAAATGCTCGCCAGTATGTGAGAAAAGCAGCACTAATAAGATAAAGTGGCCAACCACTTAAATGGGTTGTACGGCCTTAGAATGATAGCAGACTTGTAGCCTATGTGACTGCAGAATTGTGAATCCCCACATCACACGCACTGTATGCTGTGAGGATTTCCCAGTGTCGGGTGGAATGTGACCGCAAGTATGCGATTTTCAAGCTTCAAGCCATATTCCGCCTAGACTATGTCCGATCTCGTGTAATACACTTGCATTGAACTAGGATGTGCCCATCTAGTCGGCAATGAAGGCAGATCAAATAATCGGGATGGTGCGCCCGCTGCTCGCAAGAATGCAATTTGCATGCTTCCGGCCACATTCCGCCTAGAGTTTGTCCGATCTCACTCAATACACTTGCATTGAGATAGGATGCGCCCATCTAGTAAGCAATGAACACAAATGAAATACTTGGGGTGGTGCGCCCGCTGCTCCCAGTGCCGTTGAATTCTCACAGCGTGCAGAGTGACTACTGACTTGTAGCTTAAAGCCAAACAACCCCTTTAAATTATGATTTGCAAATACTGGAAGATTTTAATAATGACATTTAAAAATGGATCACAGTGAAAACTTGCAATCATTGGTGGATTACACTATAGGTGTTTGCCCAGAGATTTGATGCATATTGTACTCTGTGTGTAGAAACTGCGCAAATGACATATGTACATGACCTGCACATATAGACCTAAATGGAGCAAGTCCATTATTAAAGGACCAGCGTAAATAGGGTCACATGATCATAGAGTAGATCCAAAGAACTGAGCAGAAGGACTCTACAAATATGGAGATGGTGAGCCTCATTTACAGCAGATAGATACCGGACGGATAATTGGCTGACAGCTATCTCCATTGAATCCCCCATACACAGGAATACTCAACTTTGCTGAATTCTCCTATGTTCTCTATAAGAGCCACTGTCATACACTTCTGGCAGCGTCTTACCTCCAAGGAGAACATAAGAATATGCCATTGAAATTCAACAGGCTTCTCTCCTGACAGCATCTATCGTGTAGAGCTGCAAGGTCTCCATACACATTAGAATTTAAGACTTTAAGCCTATACTCTTGGTTGACATCATTACCTACTACCTCATTACCTTGCTACTTTTTTTTTCTCTACCAAACACTATACTACAGTGTTTCAATGCGCAGTTTATGCTCCTTTAGAAGAACCTTTCAACTGATGCTCAGCAAAGATTGGTTTACTTTTCTCAAACAATAAAGTGGTGGGGGAACAATAAGGCTCAGGCAGGGAAAGTCTGGTACATAAACTGTTTACAGTGCACAGATCTTTGCAGATCAACAGCTCAAAGGAGCTTCTAAAGGAATATGAACTGGGCTTTGAAACAGTACTGTAGTATAGTGTTTGGGAGAATAAATGAGCAAAATAAGGTAGTTAAGTATATTCTAAAAAATAAATCATAACTTTGCAATGCCTGTAGGATAATTAAGCAATCAAAAAGTTTTTGTTTTTTTTTAAAAAGCAACCTTTTCTAGTAGGTTAGGCACATCTTTGCCAAACCAAGAATCAAAAAAAGCAAATAAACACAATCCTTGGGCTGGTATAGATTTGCGCTTTAATTTACATCATTACTGTAGATTTAGCTTTTTGCCATGAGGTTCAGTGCTGTGCTTGGGCCAACATAGATTTAAAGGGGTTGTTTGGTCTTATTATGAATGTCTACAGTCACTCCACGTGGCTGTGGACTTCTGAGCAGTCGGTCAATTGACTGCAAGAAAGCGATTTTCATACAGACTGACACGTGTCTGGTACAAGTGTAAAAAAACACCGGAAAATCATGACCGCGAGCAGAGCCGATTCAGAGGAAATTATAAAGTGACGGCAAACATTCATCAGACGACCTAAGAAATCCTTTAATAAAGATCTGTAAACAGAGGGTGAGAGCGGGCTCTTGTATGACAATCATTGATTGCTATGAAGAACTGAGAAGACTAGTAGGTTCTATTATTCCAGATAGGAAAGACATTAACCTCCTGGCAGCTTAGGTTTGACTGGATCAATCTACTTAAATCAAAAGACTTAAAGCAAGAAACATCTCCTTAAAGAGAACCTTACATCTCATACAGGCTGCCCAATCAGTGAATAATGGCAGCCATTGGAAGAACACTCTGTAAGTGAGACCTGTGCTTATTTTTAAGAGACTACAGAATAAAGCTGTGATATTAGGCGAGGATCCTGAAACGTTATAAAGTGATTGGATGTAGCAGCCTCACTAAGCAACGTTTCCTGTCCACAATGAAATATGAAATACTGCGGGAATCCCTGCTGCCCGACAAGACTATGGAGACTTTATTAATCCTTGCCATGAATGTTTCTTATGGGACAGCCAGCTGTAACAGGTGAAGCTTTGAAAAGATTCCAGTTGGCAAGGAGTAGCAAATTCTGGCTCTCGAGATAAGTGAAGACTTATTTTTATCCTAGTACAAAAGAGCAAAAGATTAATGTACTGCACAGGTATCAAAGTGTGTGAGGCAACTCCTAATGTGACGCTCTCGTTCCGATGAACAGCGAGAACTTTAATTCTCTTTGAGTAATAAAATAGATCTGGCTGCTCCCGCTAATTCCTCTACCCATCAAAGTTAAACAGCCAAGCACGGCATTACTTCAGGAACGTAATAAATCACAGACACTGGAAATGTAACAAAGTCAGGAAAGAGGGAAAAGGTCTCTGCGTTACGCATGTCATACGATTGAACATGGTTCTAAAATTTGCAGTTATAGTAGTATTCCTGTGGCTGACTTATGGAATATATACTGGGTATACCGCTGAAAGGGCTGTCCAGAACTGTTTATAACCTAACAGTTAGATAGTTGCTAACAGAGCCAATTACCTGCCTGTTAACCTGGCGCCGACTGCTCCTACCAGCGATACAGCTGCTCCACATCAACAGAGCAGCTCTTCTTCTGGTCTGCTCGGTCAGTGGGTGTGACTGCTGATGTTATGCTAATTGACAACTGGCTCCCCGCAGTTAGGCAGTGGGTAGCCAGCTATCAATCAACATGACGACAGAAGTCATGCCCTGTCAAAAATGCAGAGTGGAAGAGAAGCCGCTGCTCTGTCAACGTGATGTCAACCGGCAGTAGTGGTCTGTGACCATTCTGTGTCGGCAGAGATTGATGCCGGGCACAACAGGCAAGTAGTTGGCTACCTGCCAGTTTTGTTTTTTTTTTAGCCACAGACTTAAAAACTAATAGTCCTGTATAACCCCTTTAAAGGGTTATTCCCACAATATCAATTATGGCTTAGTAGTTTAAAAATCAAAAATAAATCAAGTTAACAAATGCAATGAATTTCCAAAAGAGCTCACTGCTTGGTATATCACCTCATGAAAATTTGTCAGAGGCTTTTGCTTTCCTGCCCATGGAGAAGTCCACTAGTTCTTTTATGAGTGGTCGCACATGCTCAGTAGATACCTGCTATTCTAGAGGTCTTACTGTACAGTGAGACAGTAGATCTGTGAATGCAGCAACCTCACTGTACAGGGTGGACATGAGCTCTGTGCACCAGCTGATGTCATAGGAGGAACAGCTATTCCCCTCTCTGACATTGCTGTGACGACGCTGGTGTGGGAGGGCAGGTGAGCATCCATTATTCTTATTCTATAGTGGGCAATTCAGTATTTAAGAAGGGGGCTGTCCAAGTTGTGGATAAAGAGTAATGAAAACGTTAAATAAACTAAGGGAGAAAATCCAATGTGAACATTTAGTGACACCAGGAGCATGTCATGCAAAGAGTAAAATCAGAAAATTCACTGCATTTCTGCAACAAATTCAGCATAATTGGTGTGGATTTTGCCAATACAGATTTCAATATAAGTAATTTCTATTGTGAAACTTCCATAGTGGATCAGACACGTGGACATATCAAGAAAAGTGAGTCAATTGCTGAACACAATGTATAGAAAGCAGCTAATGTTTTCTTGCATGTCTTTTCCTGGAAAAAGAGGCAACTGACTGCAACTTAAACATTTCCAACCAATGAGCTCATACTACAAGCGCAGCTACTATGTCCTACGTTTGGTTTGACACAAGGACTTGTCTACAAAGAAGTGACATTTGTAAAGAAGCTGACATAGACATGCATGAAAGCCACCTATCTCAAGGACAAACCACACAAGAAAACACTACTATATAATGAATGCTCTCTGATGATAGGCAATGTAAAATATGCTTAGCTTAGACACTAAGAAACATATGTTACAGCACATAAGGGGACATGCATGATCGCTAAATAGTAGCAGAGCAAGAAAATACTTCCAATGACATGTGAATAGGGATGAAGAGCTTTTTTACACTTTTGTATCACTTTTGCACAGTATTCTGACTCATAAGTAAAGCTTTGCTGATGTTCTTGCAATCTTCATCTTTCTTCTGTACAGAATTTTTTTTTTCTTTCTCAGATCTTGTGACATTTCTCTTCCATGTGGTGCCATTGACAACAGCATAAAATGGGAATGGGTTTTATCACCTGAAGAATGAGAATTTTGTTTGTATGTCGGCATGTTTACACAAGCTGATAATTGGCAAATGAGTGTTCCAACCCTCTCACTAAATTATTGGCTCCTCTAAATGAGTCTTAAAGCTTGCTATACATATCAGATAACGGTCAGGTGAACACTTGTTTGGATAGCACCTATCTCTTTTTGGTACAGAAAAGATAGGGATACACAGATATGGATAGATAGAGCAGATTTCTAATCTGCTTTTGCTATTGAAAACATTATCTAAAGGTACTGCCACACTAAGCTATCCCGCTAGCGATCTCGTTAGCGTTGCATACTAATGAGATCGCTAGCGGGATTGTTTCTATATCGCTAAATACTGCCGCATTTAGCGATATAGTTAACGACGCTATCGCCGTTAGCGATCTTCTTAACGACTTTAGCGGTACAAAAGTACCACTAAATTGTTAAGAAAAGGTGCCACACAGCGATAAGATACTTACCCAGCGGGAGCGCCGACGAGAAAATAGGGTCCGGAACGATTCCAGCGACGAGCGAGATCACAGCAGGAAGCTCGTCGCTGGAAGCTGCCGCACTGAACAACATCGCTAACGGGATCGCTAAATAGTGACTTTTTTAGCGATCCCGTTAGCGATATTGTTTAGTGTGGCATACCCTTAAGAGCTCAAAAATCTTTCAGTTGATGCGGTTTTTTAAAAAGCTGATCTGCTTTTGCAGCTGAAAAACGCATCCTCAAAAAACGCAGCAAAAACGCTGTGTGTGAATGTAGCCTTAGATCAGGAATAGAACAGCCATTTATAGGACATTTCATAACTTTTCCAAATTCCTATGAAAAATATTCAGCACATTCTGCATTGAACTATATATTTTAGGAGTCGGTCCATTTTATACCGACTCCACCAAAACACGGATTTTGGTAAGAACTTACCTGTAAAATCCTTTTCAGCGAAGGAAGGAAGAGAGACACAGTATTCATTACTGATGGGTAGGCGGAGCCCCAGATCAGGATGTCACCTCAGATCAAAAGAGTGCTGACTGGCTGGCCCCTCCAGCTCGGGCTCCTCCTACTCAGCTCCAGTCGTACCAAAGCTTTTAGGAAAAGAGCCAAGATCACCAGCGGAGCAACATAACCCCTTCTGAAGGAACTTCAGAGAAAAAACACAAGGATACAGGTTATGCATGCAAAGAAAGCCAAAAACCACAGAGTTCCAGGTACTACTCACGGAACCTGACTACTGCGATGAGCTGGCGATGCTGGAACAGAGCCTTAGCGCGCTGACCTCAGCCCAGATAATCGCTATCAGATAAGGGTCGCGCTGCATCTGAAAACATCAACACACTTCTGCCTTGGGAGGGTGCTGTGTCTCTCTTCCTTCCTTCGCTGAAAAGGATTTTACAGGTAAGTTCTTACCAAAATCCGTGTTTCAGCTGCAGATGGAAGGAAGAGAGCCACAGTATTCATTACTGATGGGACGTCCCAAAGCAGTTCAAAAATAAGGGTGGGAAAAAACCAACAAGAGGCAGAAACCCAACAACCTTAACAACAAAGCGCAACCAGCGCTAAACACAAGTTCATCCAGAACTTTAAACTACAGCTGCCTGCAGGACCCTACGTCCGAGGGCTGCATCAGCGGAAGCACTGACGTCCACTTTATAAAACTTCGTAAACGTGTGGACAGAGCGCCAAGTCGCCGCCCGGCAGAGCTGCACTGCTGAAGCACCTTGGTGAAAAGCCCACGATGAAGCCACAGCCCTCGTGGAATGGGCTTGAATCTTAATCGGGCAAGATTCACCCTGAAGACGGTAAGCTTCCAATATAGCTGACCGAATCCAACGAGCTATAGAATCCTTGGAAGCTCGTTGACCACGCCGACGACCGACTGGAACCACAAATAGGGAGTCCGTCTTACGAAAACCTTGAGTAATAGATAGATAAAACTTCAAGGCCCGCACTAAATCCAATGTGTGTAAAGCACGCTCTTTCACATTCTTCGGATCCGGGCAGAATGAAGGCAACACAATATCCTGGTTGACATGAAATTGTGACACCACTTTAGGCAAAAAATCACCCCGAGTGCGAAGCACTACACGATCCGGAAAAAACTCCAGAAAAGGAGGCGAACAAGAAAGAGCTGCCAACTCAGAAACTCTCCTCAAGGAAGTGACTGCAACAAGGAAAGCCACCTTCCAAGAAAGTAAAGAAAGGCTAGCAGAAACCATAGGCTCAAAAGGTTTATGCTGAAGATCCTCCAAAACAAGGTTGAGCCGCCAAGGAGACACGGGTGCCTTCCGCGGCGGGAACTTACGAGATATACCTCGGGAAAAGGAGAGCACGTCTCTATTTGAAGCAATGGTTCTCCGGAACAATAAGGACAGAGCAGAAATCTGACCTTTCAGGGTGCTGACTGCCAAACCCTTGTCTAGCCCATGCTGCAGAAAAGCCAACAGGTTGGGAATGGAAAATTTTCTCGGGTTCCGAGAGGACCCCAAACACCACGAAAAGAAGGTTTCCAAATTTTGTGGTAAATCCTAGTAGTAGCCGGACTTCTTGCAGCACGAAGGGTAGCAATGACCTCGGCTGAGAAACCTCTACGGGTCAAGATTTCGGTCTCAAGAGCCACGCCGTCAAACGCAGGGACATCAAGTCCGGATGACAAACGGGCCCCTGAGTCAACAAGTCCGGTTGAAGAGGGAGTGGAAAAGGAGGTGCCGCCAACAGCGACATTATTGTCGAGAACCACACCCTTCTTGACCAGTCTGGAGCTATCAAAATAGCTGGAATTCTCTCTAGTCTGATCCGACGCAGTACTAGAGGAAGTAAGGATATCGGCGGGAATACATAGATCAGCTCGAACTGATCCCACTGAGCCACTAGAGCATCCACCGCCACAGCCTTCGGGTCCTTGTACCTGGACATGAACGTCGGTAACTTGGCATTGGACCTGTATGCCATCAAATCCACTTGGGGGGTTCCCCAGCGAGAGCACAGTAGTGCAAAAACTTCCGGGTGGAGGCTCCATTCCCCGGGATCCATCCTTCTGCGACTGAGAAAGTCCGCTGTAATATTCTGAACCCCTGGAATGTGAATCGCCGAAATGGCTGGCACACTGGCCTCTGCCCAAATCAGAATTCGGGACACCTCTACCATGAGTCTGGAACTCCTTGTCCCACCTTGG
Organism: Oophaga sylvatica; assembly: GCA_033576555.1. Taxonomy (NCBI): domain Eukaryota; kingdom Metazoa; phylum Chordata; class Amphibia; order Anura; family Dendrobatidae; genus Oophaga; species Oophaga sylvatica. The sequence continues at coordinate 61,183,874 of JARQOD010000004.1, read as the reverse complement.
TGATTGATATACGCGACAGCCGTCGCGTTGTCTGTCTGCACTCGGACTGGCAGACCGCTCAAAGGGACCGTCCAATGTTGGAGGCAAAGGAAAATCGCCCTCAATTCCAGGATGTTGATCGGAAGAACAGACTCTTCCGATGACCATACTCCCTGAATCCAGAGATTGTTCCAAACACCCCCCCCAGCCCGTCAGGCTGGCATCGGTGGTTATGACCGACCACTTCGGAGGGAGGAAAAGCTTTCCCAGGGATAACGCTCCTGGACATAAACACCATCCTAGGGATTCTCGCACCCTGTGAGAGATGATGACGCTGCAATCCAGCGAACCTTGCGATTGATCCCAACGACTCAGAATGAGCCTATGGAGAGCTCTGGAATGAAATTGGACAAACGGAAAAAACCTCATGGACGCCACCGTCAGACCCAGAAGGCGCATACCTTCCGAAGGGACACTGCTGTCGCAGACTTCATAGTCTGTACATGCTGGAGCAGACATGCCTGCTTGTCTGGAGGTAGGGACAACCCCTCCCGTACCATGTCGAAATGCATCCTCAAAAACAGGATTGCCTGCGACGATTCCAGAGACGACTTCTCCTTTGAAGCCACAACCGAAAAGGCCGTCCAAATAGGGACGAATCGTAAATCCCCGTCTTTGAAGGATTGCCATGAGATTCTGGCGTCAGAATCGTTGTAAAAATTCTGGGCGTTAAAGCCAAACCGAATGGTCGAGCCACAACCTGGGTGAGGTCTTCCGATGGGAACATGCCAAAAAGCGTCGCGAATGTCGATTGATCGTTCTGCGACAGGGCTGCCATAACTGAGCGAAGCGACTTCATGCTCGGCTCTGACGGAATGTCAGAAGTCAGTCCGCCTTAGCGAATTTTTTTTTTTTTTTTTTTTTTTTTGCCAGCTTCTGCCTTAACAGAAGTTCTGTTTCCAGGGTATGCAGAATTTCTGAGAATTCCCCCCTTTTTTTTTTTTTTTTTTTAAAAAGAGAGAGACGACACAAACCCCCAGAGGGTTGGTCAGATCATCCCTTGAACCGAAAAGGACTGCCGATAACTATCGGCACTAGTCCTGCCAGACGCAGAAGTCACAGCTCTGCGCTGCGGTAAAGCTGCTTCTTTTGCCTTTGCCTTGGCATCAGCTCCGTGAGGTCAGTCAAATAGCTGACCACTTTCTAAGCTAAAGATAGCAAACCCTGTTGGAAAACTGCGTTCCATCCAAGTCACAGTGCTCTTCTGACTGTAACTGCCGAGGATTGCGCCCTGGATAGCAGTGACGCATTATCCTTCAACTAGAAAAGCCCATCTACCTTGATAGAGGGAAACTTGCCACGCCGTCCTTAGACGGTCCAACCGGCTCAGGGGAACTTAACAAGTACACCTAGATCCTTAATACCGAATCTATGATCCACGGCCTCGCAGATGGAAATTGTTGCCATCTCCGTTTTTCTGTCCAGCGTGTCCTGCAGACTCGTCTTCCCTTTTACCAGGAAGATTTGCTAAGCTGGAATAAAGGGACATTCACTTCAGGAGAAGGGGTCCAATTAACAAATAACTCCGTAGAAAAACGGATACAGTTTGTAAGGTCATCGCGACCCATGCGACCCTTGCAACATCCGGGCCGACTTACCAGGACGACTAGTTACCTCCTCCGGTAACTGTAACGTCCACATGGCTTCCACAGAAATTTTAGTACGGCCCCTGAGAGAGGCAGGGTGTCCCTGCCGATCCTGCTTGACCGAATCGGACTTCTTCGCTAAGCGAGAAGGAAAGCACCGATTTGTGTCGCTTCCTTGAGAGGATCTAGTTGACACTCCATAACCTAAAAGGTCATCAATAGAAACCAGTGAAGGCCTCCATTTTGACACCATTGGAACCTCTGACCGTGTATGAGTCGAGATCTGCGTGTCAGATACGCGAGGCTGATCCGTAGCGGATCTGGGAGAGGGTCTCTGACATGCCCTTGCATAGTATATGGCAGGATAAACCTGTCAGTAACCAGAGCAGTACTTAAATAAAAAACAAACGCTGAAGGGTTAAAGCTCAAAAGAAAGAGCTACCCCAGCTGTCTCCCATTAAGAGTTAACCTCCTAAGAAGGGGTTAAAGTAGCTGACTCCCCACAACCTTGATAATGAAAAAGGGTGTGCGAATCTCAGGCGCCTCTTATAAGGTCGCAGCTGCAGGACAGCCATGCCACACTAAACAGAAAAACGTTCCACAAGATCGCTAAAAAATTGCGCTGTTTTTTATAACGCAATGACCGCCAAAGTTGTCAAGGAGATCGCTAATCGCCAATGCGATTGCCCAGATTGGCAGCCACCAGTGACACTAAAAATGACACACAAACGATCGCAATATTATGCGACGCCATCAGGATCGTCAGCGGAAACGTATAGTGGCAGCATTAATGTCGCAGACTCCCCACAGCCTCTTTATTAATATTAAAAGAGTGTGCGAGCCCCTTATGCGAGAACAGCCGCAGGACAGCGCAATCTGTCACTCAGAAGTGCCCCAGACGGCGCCCGCGCTGTGGAGGTGAAGGGGTTAAGCTTCTGCCCGGCGGGCTAGAAGCGATTCACCAAGCTGGACACGTATTCTTGCCGGGAGGGGAGGAGAACGATCCGGGTAGCTTTCAGCTTGCAGCGCTTTATCAGCAATGGCCGCCGCGCTCTGCCTCCATGTGCTCCATGTAGAGGAGCCGGAAATGGAGGCTGCAGTAAAGCGCGCGCTCAGAAGCGGCGCGAAATTCAAAAAATAAAAAGAGCGCGTACTCCCCTCTCCCTCGTCCTGCAGGCATCCTCCTGCGGACATAGAAAAAACTAGTCACCGGCATATATATGTACAGCGGCTGCCGCAGCAGTCGCTAAAACACTCACACACATTTTACCAAAATGTGGAGTACTCACCAGCCGAAACGCCACAGGGACCCCCAGGGGTTTCTGGCGCTATGCCCATGCTTCCCCCAGGGCGGGAAGCGCAGTGACCCCAGTGTGTGGTTTGCGCCCCCGCCAGGGAAACTCTCCTCATCCCCCAGGGCCGGCAAGATTCTGCAGGGACCATTATGTAGTTACAGATCCGCCAAGGGAGAGGCTGGTGAAATTACACTGATAAACATGTAATAGCGCTGTCACCGCAGCGCTGAAGCATACTGATATACATGTAATAGCGCTGCCATCAGACGCTAAAGCACTCACACATTAATAATAACATTTTGTGTGGAGTACTCACCAGCCAAAGCGCCACAGGGACCCTCAGGGGTTTCTGGCGCAGTGCCCATGCTTCCCCCCAGGGCGAAGAACGCAGTGACCGCACGTGTGGTTTGCGTCCCGCCAGGGAAGCTCTCCTCATCCCCCAGGGCCGGCAAGGATTCTGCAGGGACTATTTATGTAAAATACAGATCCGCCAGGGGAGAGGTGGGGTCCAGCAGCGCTGAGACCCCTGAGACCTTTCAGACTCATGTCCAAGTCTCTTGTCCGATAAAAATAATAAAATCTTCTGAGGAGCTGCTTCCAGCAGCGACCATCCTCTGGACCTCAAATCTTAGACTGGAGCTGAGTAGGAGGAGCCCGAGCTGGAGGGGCCAGCCAGTCAGCACTCTTTTGATCTGAGGTGACATCCTGATCTGGGGCTCCGCCTACCCATCAGTAATGAATACTGTGGCTCTCTTCCTTCCATCTGCAGCTGAAATGAGCACCGACTCCGACTCCACGACTCCGACTCCACAGCCCTGGTGATAACCTGGATTCAGCAGTGAGTGCACCAAATCCCACACAATTTTCCAACTCACTCCCAGGTCATTCAGTGAGTTCAATCTGGGAGTCCTTCCCTTCATAAACCCTAAGCTTGTGGGTGCACTCTGAGCTACTCTCACGCCGTCTGTACAGATTAATTCCATACATGGCCTCCTACTGGGCAGGTATTGCCAGAATTTGAGCCTCCCCATGAATTAGGGACTCATCCATGCAAATGTCCGTTGTACACCTCAGCAAACTTATTGATAAAAGTGCTCAACAACCGTCCAAACTTTGAAAAGATGGTCAAAGTTGGGGTCATCTTGTGGAAGACATAGTGCATTATCATTGTAATGCAAACATTTTTGGATGGCCTCAAAATGTTTATGGGTCATGGCCATGCGGAATAGTGGAGTGTTGTATAAAGAATCAACACTCCAATATTGCCGAAGTTCTGGCTTCTTCACCATCCCCATGTGAAGGACCAGGCCCCAAAATGTCATAATTTCTACTGAGTTTACAGGAGTCCAGTTAGAAAATGATCAAGAGAAAAAGACTTTGAAAAAGTCCATTTCTGTGAGGCCGGTGATGTCAAATTTGATTCCTGATTGCGCCACAAAATCAGGAATCAGTGTCTCATATTCTTCAGGGCCTGAGGTCCATACGAGGTCAGTTATGGTGTGCACTGGTTTAGTTTCTGCCACTCTGGCGTCTGAGTGGCAGTTCAGCATCACTTGAGTTAGATGATGAGACAGAGGAGAAAAAAATAAAGGAAGGTGGGATCCTCACTATCAGTGTCGGAGGCAAGGAAGGCATATGGCTCCTCCGCTGAATACTGGGTTCGGGAGAAGAGACATTTTTCTACGTATGTGGTGTTTGTGTGAGTACTAACTTTTATTCAGGTGTGTGTGTGTATAAGCGCTTGATGCAAACTTTTTTTATTCAGAAAAGAAAGAAAAAGATAAAAGAAAAAAGCAACAACTGGAGGTTGATCACTGATGTGCGTCAGTGATCAGCGCTCGACGGCTGTAGGAAGAACGCACAGATGTTTTTTTTTACAACGCTGACACTAACTCAATTCAGTAAAAAAATACCGTAGTAGTTAACGATTACTACAGTATATTTTTACTGTCCCTAGTCTAATCTTATCAACTAATCTAAATGATTTTTTCTTGATTCTTTTTTAACCAAAAGGAAAAAAACAAAGGAGGCTGGTCAGTGATGTTCATCACCGACACCGACCAACGCACGACAGTAGTAGGATGCACGTACGGATGTGGTGCATAAAGGGGATAAAAAATTAGGAAAAAAAAGTCTTTGCCAAAAACTAGCACAGGTGCTAATCAGTGGTGTACGTCTGATCAGTGGCTTGGTGGCTGGAGGGGGTCGGAGTTAGTGAAAAAAAAGTTGTGGAAAACAGCAAGTAAGAGTGTGGATCAGTCATTTGCGTCACGGATCAGCGCTTGGTGGCTGCAGGACGCACTGATCAGCAATCAAGTAATAATCAGTGCTAGGTGGCAGAAGGTGGGATGTTGAGGGGGAAGAGGGCAAAAGTATAGGTAATGGGGGAAGAAGGAGATTGCGGTTGTTTAGGAAAGAGGCAAAGATGAGGAATTCTTCTGTCTTCTTTTCAGCAGCATCAGGAGCTCAAGCAACAACAAGTGATGTCACAGGCTTTGTGGCACCACAAGGCCCAGCATGGCACACAGAGGGACAGAGTGACTGCCCTGTACAAATCTGCAGCTAGAATGAGGAAGTATAGGGTGGTCACTACCAGGTTGCACTCCACCTGTGCGCTCTGATTGGTGCTATCGATGTAATTGTCAATCGCACAAATCAGAACTGGCCCTGGTGAGGCTGGCGTTGCTAGGCACCAGACTATGATCGGTGCTCTTACAACACAGATCTTAGGCTAGACATCAATGTTTCAGGCAATCTGATTGCCTGAAACAATGAGAAACACTGCGATTGGCTGTTCAAAATTGAACAGCCAATCACAGCGATCGCAGTTGCAGGGAGTGGGCATCACCACCCCCCGGTACAACAACTCCATGTGGCCTGAGGTTAGATGGCGGAGGAACTTTAATGCGATCACCGTGACCGCATTAAAGATATGACGTATGCATATGACCAAGGTCATAAAGGGGTTAAAGCACCACTCCAGCGGGTTTTTTTACTGCAGCGCTGGAGTGGTGCTTCTAATCTTAATTCCCTGCACTAGTCTCAAACTTACCAGTCGTCGTCTTCAGCTCTTGCCGATGCCAGTCCGGTCGGCCTCCAGCAGTTTGTAATCTGCCGAATCGCTTAAGTGTTTGCTGGTGTTTTGTCAGAATGAGGCTCTCAGACTTACAATGAAAGTTTGTGATCTGTACCTCTGACTTTTGGTCAGTCAGAAGTAACGGTCACAAGATGGTGGCACAGGACAGTAAGGGCGAGCTAAGAGCTGAAGACAGCAGATGATAAATATAAGACAAGGGGCAGGGAACTTAGATTAGTAGCACCACTCCAAAACAATGCCGGAGTGGTGCTTTAATAATGACCTTATATAAATGTAGAGCGTAGCTGTCATTAAACAATCCATTTAGCAGCTGTCCATGAGAGAAGCCATTATTTGCCCCTCTCACCAAGTTACCTCTATCTACATGAAAAGAATCTCTGGAGAGGGGAAAGGGAGAGGTGTAAAGAGAAATCCCCTATAAATGCGACTCATAACTATAATAAACGATATAGCACCAACATATTCCGCAGCACTTTCTAATGTAAGTCTTCTGTATTCTTTGTTAGAACATATTACACAAATGGCATAATATTAATTGTGCATTTAGGATTAATAGGGGAACCAGACTCTCTGCTATCCGGCTCTTTAGGATATTTAGATAATAGATCTGCATTAATCCAATGAACTGGATTGACAGAAAGAGTGCAGAATCCATTCTTACTTGCTACATTCCATACACGGAAATGTATTTTCAAGAATAGTGTTGTATTTCATTTGTCAGGTGTAAATAATAGCGGAGAGAGCTGCGTATTGATTTATTGGCATCTGAACAACGACTTGATGGAATGGTAAAAAGGAGCATTGAGACGAGGAGGATCCCTACATGAAGGCGCTGCCGGCAGACGGGGAACAGTCTATTTGCTCTTGTTTGAGGTTAAACTACTAGGCGGATTTATTATATTGTAGTGACAGTCGGGAAGTTTATTCCTGAAGCAGTTATAATTTATTGAGAAAAGTGAGTTTATCGACTTACATTTTTCTTTCCCTCTATTAGTGTGATTTAATACAAACACAGGGTTTTTTCATGGCATTTTTATTTTTACTGTTTTGATTGTTTTTTCAACCAATGTTAAAAGTGCGGTGGCGCATTCAGTAGGTCCCCGACTACCCTGACAACCCAAAGGTACTCTGATGGGGTCGCGGGTGCGTAGAGACAGGGTGGAGACGCAATATGTGCCAGAAGCAATTCTCCTTCCCACCCCTATTCCTAGATGCTATTGTCATGATTGACAGAAACATCTAACAGTTATGCTGATGTGATTAGAGTCCATATCAATTACTCTCAGGTTCTGGCTGTATAACGCAGCCAGCCCCTGTGCGGTTTGGAGCAGGCACCGCTCCTGAGCCCTCTCCATAGCGTTAGTGCACACATCCACTGTACATATACGGAAGATGTTACCAATATACATATATTCTATATATCTGCTTAAATGAATGGGAAAATATAACAGAGGATCTAATGACACAAACATACAACATCATTGATCTTTATCAAGAAAATGTTTTCCTCTTCCTTCATAACAGCTTTGGCTCCAGGTTCGTTATAACCACCTTTCGCCAGCGTAGTACTGAAAGGAGTTATTACACAAGTAGCTTGGGTAAGAGTGTAAATAAAGGGAAATCAGTGACCATTGGTCTCGATGTATAAAGCCAGCAGTGCTTAGTACCTAGGTAAAAAGAGGGATTTCGTACAAAAGACTACAGATGGTTTTATCAAATGGAATCAAACAGAAAACTCCCCGTAATTGTTTCCGAAAACTATTCCATCCTGGAAACAATAGCTTCGGATATACGTCATCAAGAACACTGTACAGGGAACATGACGATGTACCGGAGTGTTTGACGCTTTATCCTTTTCCATCATGAGAAGGAGACGAGCTCCAAACGTGAGTGACTCAGGGCCTCCACAATGATTCTACAACGGGAGCAATAACAGACACTATGCGAATGATAAATGCCACCATATGGTGTCATTTTACTGGAACACACACATAACTATCAAATCCTACTTGGAAAAAACCTTAGTAATATATTAATTGAAGTGAAAACGACGCACTTTTGGCAATCGTTAGAAATTAGCAATGTAAGCTTTAAACAAATAACTGTTTTAATTTCAGTCAGTGACATATGGAAAGTAGGTATTTGTCAGTAATTGCTTACTCACATTTTCTGGCTCTTGTCACAAATATTTCGGCTATGCTGTAGCTACGGATATACTTGTTAGATAAGTGTTACATTGATAGGGTGCATTTACGCTGGTGAATTAGCGGGAACGAGCGCTCTGTCCAGTGTGAAGAGGCTGCCAATCGCCCATCGGATGAGCAAAATGCTTGTGAGTCAGGTGAAATTATTTCTAAACTTGCTTAAACACCACTATTCTGTGTAAACAGTACATGTGCTGCCGAGACAATGACATTCTATGCGCACAGAACGATTATTACCAATTGTTCTGTGCACATAGGAAATGCAGTTGACCTGTGTAAAGAAGCTATTAAAACGCAGCTGATTGGCGATTGTCTAAATGTAGCTAGAGTTTATAATAAAAAGGGTTGACTGTCATGAGAACACACACCACTAAATACATAGCTATATATAGTAGCTTAAATCAGAAAATTAGTACGTTGTATTACAGAGTTTTCAGCGCCTTGTGCTGATGGTCAGGTTTAGCTATGGGTTACCATGAAACTATGTCCAGAGGTAGCAGAGTTTTTTTTTCGCACAATTCCGATCCTTGGGGAATTTGTCATGGATTTTACCCCTTGTTTGTATCAGCATCATATCTTGAATTTTGCCACAAATGGAGGCTTTGAAAAACCCAGCAATAAAGTACTGTTTTGTAAATTGCCACAGATAGTCTGTGATCTCTGTACAAAATGTAACTCAATTGCTGCATTCTGTTGAGGGATCTGGCCTCTAACTTCTACAGCATCTCTACAGAACTTACAATTCAGCAGCAGTATAGAGACAAGCGTACTGAGCTTACATATCAGAGTATATCTGTCACAATTTCACCCCTCAGTGTAACTGGGAAGCAGTTACTGACGGCTCAGCCATCAAATCTGGTACAGGGGTGTGCTGAAGCTGTCGGTACTTTAATTGACGGCTCAGTTGTCCAGTCTAGTGCAGGGGAGTGCGGACCTGTGGTGTTTTGATTGACAGCTCAGCCTTTCAATCTGAGACTGGAGGTGCTGGCTGTCTCTAGATGTTCATTGTCCCAGATGATTGCCAGGCTACTTAACTGGGCTGCTAGTCTCAGACCTCCACCAGATGTACATTCAGTTTTTTGCGAGGTCTCTCTGTGCCTTGTGTTCTGTTTGTTGATCTTTCGTTGCCTGATCTGATCATCCGTCTGTTTAACCCCTTTACATCTGGCCTATATGTTTTCCTTTTTTGCCATTATGGATCCCATTCACACGTTTAGTGACCAGGTGGCGAATTTGACGAAGATGACTCAGGATCTGTCTAAGGAATGCCAGAGTCTGGAGCCACTATCAGTCGCAGGGACAGACGTAATATGATGCAGAGTCACTTCTCATGGACATGCTGTAAGTCTGGATCAAGAAGTCTGAGGTCAAAAGCCAGGAGGGTACAAAAGAAGAGACAAAAGGCGTAGTCAGGTATTGGTCCGAGGTCAAAATACCATGAGGATAGCAGATCAGAGCAAAAGGGTTAAACAAACGGATGGTCAGAATGAGATCCAAAAACAGGCAAAGAAAGATCAACAAACAGAACACAAGGCACAGAGAGACAAAGCACACGAAAGCTGAACGTAAGTCTGGCAGAGGTCTGGGACTAACAGCCCAGTTGAGTAGTCTGGGAATCACCTGAGACAACAAACATGTGGAGACAGCCAGCACCTCCCAGGCTCAGATTGGATGGCCGAGTGGTTAATCAAAACACTGACAGCTCAGCACGCCCCTGTACCAGACTGGACTACTGAGCTATAAAAGTACCGACAGCTTCAGCACACCCCTGTACCAGATTGGATGGCTGAGCCGTCAGTATCTTCATCCCAGAAACACTGAAGGGATGGAATCGTGGCAGTATCTCGCAGGCTCCCCAGGTCATTACATCAATATACCCAGGATAAGAGAGACAATGAGATCAAAAGAGACAGTGTTGTACTTCGGCTGTGTCCGAGTATGACTGGGGACTTTATACATGCTCCTGGATAGTGACTGTATATATTATCCCCACAATGTAAAAAACCTCTCATCTTAGAGAATGAAATTAGAGATTAACAAGATATAATCAGGGCACTCTATAGTAAAGAGATTATCAATTCTAACATCAATGGATTATGAATGATCCAAAATTACTGAGTACCATGTGATCACTCAGCAGAATATTGTCATTCCAAGACCAAGAATTAGGAGAATGTGAGTACTCACGTAGATTTGGATGACATATCCTCCAACCACTACTTAGCAGAGTAGCCAACATAACATCTATTAAGACTGATATGTGGATCCCAAGTAGTCCAGATTGTCACATGCATGATTTCCCATCTTCTAAAATGAAGCAGCCATACTAAGGTCTCCTCCCAGTATCTTGTTGGGTATAGTATATAACAATCATCGCTTTAAGCTAATCCAGACTAGAACTTTGTGCAGTATTTGACATATGAATGTTATATACTCATATCTTCATTAGGGCCAGAAATGTGAAGATTCTGCGTCCCGACTTATAACAGTATGTGGGGTATTCTTTTTGATGAATATCAGAACCCCTGCCTTCCTAACTGCAGCTAAGGAGCCATACATAACATCAGTCTGTGCATTCCATGGAAACCAGCTTAGGAAAGATGTTTCCTGAAAAACTGCAAGGTCAAAGTGTTTCAGGAGACTAAGGACCATCATATGCTTTTGCGCAAACCAGAGACCCTTTACCTTCCAAGTAATGATCTTCATATGAGTCATTTGATTTCATTTGAATATGGCACTATTTTTCTTGTCTATTCGCGTCATGTTGATTACAAAGTAACATTTCTCTATCATTCATTCATGAAAATGAATATCCCTGTTTGTTCCAAGTCATTTCTAGATAACTCAGAAGATACATTAAAGGGGTTGTTCTCTTTCAAAAAATGTGGAAAATATGCTGCCCTGTTTTCAAATTTGTTAAAAAATGACTAACTGCACTGTACTCAACGTCCGAGTCCACCGGTGAGTTTCCACCGCTGACCTGGAGTCTGATATGTCTCTTCAGAGCCCCAGGTCTTGAAATTGGTAAGATCCTTAGTGATCGGGAAGTTATCCCCTACCCAGGGCATAGGGCATAACTTTAAAACTTAAGAACAGCCCCTGACTATCCACTCAGTCCATTTTCTTACGTGATAAGGCTATGTAACATACATTATTCAGAATATGTATAGAAGTATATTATATATTTATTTTCTGCATTTTTTCTACCTGTGTCTCATTTGATGGAACAGGAAACCGCCTGGATTCTGCACTTCAGCAGGTTACAAGTTTTTAGACGGAATCATTAAATACCATTAGTTGAAACTTAGGGAAAAGTGAGTCACCAAAGATGTTCTATACCAATAAGCTGAAGAAAAAACAGATTGCTCTGATCATATTTCTTCAATATATGATTATATGAGTTAATAAAAAGGCATGAAAAAGGTTCTTTACAATGAAAACCGCTTTGCAAGTGCTTGTGTGCTGCCTATTATTCCCCAAAGATCAGATTTGGCAGTATTTGCTTAAAACATTTGGCAGAAATTTTTTCCATTTGCCAGATTATTTATGAGGGCTAGACAAGTCCAACTTTCACTGGAAGGTAGGTAAAAGGAAGATGGCTACATGAAAAAAATATGTGTATGAAATACATATTTAAGGAATACATACTACATTTAGCACTCATAGTTTACATCAAATGTCAGAAAATAGCCTCCTAATTTTAAAACATTTGTGTTTGTTTTTTTCCATGTGATTATGAAAAAAAAAGAGGTTTGGGGTCACTTGGGTAATAGTGATCACAAAATAATAAGTTTACACATTTTCTTTAATTAGATGTGTTGAAGAGGGACAAGGAGACTAAACGTGAGGAAGGCGAATTTCTAACACAAGAGATCATCTTAGTGCCATAAACTGGGACAATGTACTGAGTAATAAAAGGACACAAAGCAAATGGAAGACGTTTATTAGCATCCTGAATAGGATATACCCTATGGGAATAAACAAGCTAGAAATAGGAGGAAACCACTATGACTAAATAGAGCTGTAAGGGCGCAATAAGGGACAAAAAGAAAGCGTTTAAAGAATTAAAGCAAGAGGGTAGTGATGAGGCATTCAATAATTATAGAAAAAAAATAAACTGTATAAAAAGCAAATTAAGCCAGCAAAGACTGAGCAAGAGAGACTCATTGCCAAAGCAAAAATAATCCCAAAATATTATTCAACTACATAAATAGTAAGAAACTCAAAAATGACACTGTTGGCCCCCTCGAAAATAATCTGGGTGCAATGGTGGAAGAGGATAAGGGAATAGTCAATCTACTAAACGCCTTTTTAGCTACAGCCTGTCCACAAGATAATCCCACTACAGATGACATGATCAGAGATATTAGAAATTCACAATTCAATGACACCTGCTTAACCCAGCAGGAAGCACGGCGCAGGAGTCAAAATCGCTGTAGTAGACAAATCGCCGAACTCTGATGGCATACACCCCCAAGTATGGAATCAACTAGGTACCGTAAAAAAACAGACCATTATTTATGACATTTAAGGATTTCATAGTAACATGGTCTACTACAGGACCGCAAATGTGGTGCCAATATTCAAAAAGGGGACAAAAACTGACCCTGGAAATTAGAAGCCGGTAAGTATAACCTCTACTGTGGGTAAAATCTTAAAGGGTTTTCTAAGAGATACTATACTGGAGTATCTCAATAAGAATAACCTCATGACCCAATATCAGCATGGGTTTATGAGGTACCTGCCCTGTCAAACTAATCTGATCAGCTTTTATGAGGAGGCAAGTTCCAGACCGGACCAGAGTAACGCCTTGGATGCTGTCTATCTAGACTTTCCAAAGGCATTTGATACAGTGCCACATAAAAGGTTGGTATATAAAATTAAAGTCATGGGGCTAGGAAAAAATATTTGAAACTGGGTTAATTACTGGCAGGAAACAGAGGGTGATCATTAATAGAGCACACTCGGATTGGGTCACAGTAAACAGTTGGATACCACACAGGGTCAGTATTGGGCACTCTTCTTTTCAATATATTTATTATTGACATTGTAGAGGTCATACAGCATAGAATTTCAGTACTTGCAGATGCTACTAAACTCTGCAGGGTAATCAACACAGATGAGCATAATATAATATTACAGAGGGATTCATGTAAGCTGTAGGCTTGGCTGATAAATGACAATTGAAGCTTGATGCTATGCCGATATCTATATAAGATCATGCACTTGGGTAGAGGAAATTAAATGTATACTTATGTACTAAATGGTAATACACTGGATAAACCGGTCACTGAAAAAGACTTGGGTATATGGGTGGATGGAAAACTAAACTATAGTGACCAGTGCCAGGCAGCTGCCGCCAAGGCAAATATAACAATGGGATGCATTAAAAGACGAAATAGGATGCTCATTACAAGAATATAGAAATAAAAATAGTCCTTGCAAGAAATGTATCCATCTTACGATGGACAAACAGACGGACTGCATTAACTACATTGGGATCCGAGTGGGTAGATGCCATATTAAGGTAAAAAAAAAAAATGTATGCTGCACGCTTTGTGTCAGTAAAGATTATGGTGCTATAATGAATCTGAAGCAACACGATCCTAGCTTTATCTGTAAATAACCTAATAAAACTCTAAGACAACAATCAATTACCAAGAGTATTGATCATAAACAACAGGAGTACCACCCGAGTAGTCTGGATGTGCATTTGCCATTAAAATTTATTTTTGCTATGAAGATAAAAGTACCATCGTGTAATCATGATAAGCATGATGGGGTCTTAAAACAAATTTATTGAAATGGTCACTGTAATTTCAGGTAACTTGATCAGATTAATTAAATAATGTTCTCGATTTGCAATTTGCAAATTCTTTCATTAAAGAGTTATATTGTCTTACCCCCAAAAATCACTCTAAAGTTCGAGATTTTACACTACCTTTCCAAATTTTGGGGTCACCCAGACAGACAATTTTGTGTTTTCCATGAAAATTCATACTTTTATTAATCAAATGAGTTGCCAAATGAACTTAAAATCTAGTCCAGACATTGACAAGGTTCAAAAAAAGATTTTTATTTGAAATAATAATTTTCTCCTGCAAACTTTGCTTTCATCAAAGAATGCTCCCTTTGCAGCAATTACAGCATTGCAGACCTTTGGCATTCTAGCAGTTAATTTGCTGAGGTAATCTGGAGAAATTTCACCCCATGCTTCCAGAAGCCCCTCCCACAAGTTGGTTTGGCTTGATGGGCACTTTTTGGTACCATACGGTCAAGCTGCTCCCACAACAGCTCAATGGGGTTGATATCTGGTGACTGCGCTGGCCACTCCATTACAGATAGAACACCACCTGTCTGCTTCGTCCCTAAATAGTTCTTGCATAATTTGGAGGTGTGCTTTGAGTCACTGTCCTGTTGTAGGGTGAAATTGGCTTCAATCAAGCGCTGTCCACAGGGTATGGCATGGCGTTGCAAAATGGAGCGATAGCCTTCCTTATTCAAAATCCCTTTTACCTTGTACAAATCTCCCACTTTCCCAGCACCAAAGCAACCCCAGACCATCACATTACCTCCACCATGCTTGACAGATAGCGTCAGGCACTCTTCCAGCATCTTTACAGTTGTCCCACAAATGTTCTTCTGTGTGATCCAAACACCTCAAACTTGGATTCGTCTGTCCATAACACTTTTTTCCAATCTTCCTCTGTACAATGTCTGTGTTCTTTTGCCCATATTAATCTTTTCCTTTTATTAGCCAGTCTCAGATATGGCTTTTTCTTTGCCACTCTGTCCTGAAGGCCAGCATACCGGAGTCGCCTCTTCACTGTAGATGTTGACACTGGCGTTTTGCTTGTACTATTTAATGAAGCTGCCAGTTGAGGACCTGTGAGGAGTCGATTTCTCAAAATAAAGACTCTAATGTACTTGTCTTGTTGCTCAGTTGTGCAGCGGGGTGTCCCACTTCTCTTTCTACTCTGGTTAGAGCCTGTTTGTGCTCTCCTCTGAAGGGAGTAGTACACACCGTTGTAGGAAATCTTCAGTTTCTTGACAATTTCTCGCATGGAATAGCCTTCATTTCTAAGAACAAGAACAGACTGTCGAGTTTCATATGAAAGTTCATTTTTTCTGGCCAATTTGAGAGTTTAATGGAACCAACAAATGTAATGCTCCAGATTCTCAACTAGCTCAAAGGAAGGTCAGGTTTATAGCTTCTCTAATCAGCCAAACTGTTTTAGCTGTGATAACATACTTGCACAAGGATTTTTAAGGGTATTCTAACCATCCATTAGCCTTCTTACACGGTTAGCAAGCACTAAGTACCATAAGAACACTGGAGTGATGGTTGTTGGAAATGGGCCTCTATACACCTATGAAGATACTGCATTACAAACCAGACGTATGCAGCTAGAATAGTCATTTACCACATTAACAATGTATAGAGTGTATTTCTGAATCATTTATTGTTAGCTTCATTGGAAAAAACTGTGCTTTTCTTTCAAAAATAAGGACATTTCTAAGTGACCCTAAACTTTTACACGATAGTGTGTTTCTAACTTACTGTACACTACCTGTTAAGTGTAATGTGTCCTCAGTAGCAGAGAGGTCAAGTCCGATTTGCTTTTTTATATATATTTTGTAGTGTAGCGGTGTCCTCACTGTGCCGTGAAGAGGCAGTGACCCAGGAGAGTTCAAAGTAAACATGGTTTAATGTCCAAAAAACTTGTAAACAAAACAGCCGGAAACAAGACAGTCTGTAATTTGGCCTGTTGCCGATGGCGACTGCACCACCGTATAATGCTGCGGGTGCAAGGAGTTTGCTCTGCTTGGTGCTGTGTTCCATCACACAGGCTGAGCTTTTGCAGAGCATTCTGCTCTGCAACTTGCAAACACCACACTTACACACCCAACCCTCTGCCATAGGCCACATGGAAAACCCGGGGCAGGGGAGGAAACGGACAGACCTCGCTACCTTCCTGTAGTCAGTTTCAAAAATAAAAGTCCAAGGCAGGGTTTTCGAATCTGCCCTGTACAAATAGCTTGTCCAAGACCAACACTCACTTTTATTCTGCATTGCAACCACAGCTACGCCTGTGACTGAATGCACTCCTGCGGCCTCCATATGCTTCTTTGCGCATCCCGGGGGACATATAGCGACCCTCACATATGACCCCGGTCACAGCCTCACAATATATATATATATATATAATATATATATATATATATATATATCTAAGTAAATACTAAGATTTGAACCTTCCATGGCACAGTAGGTTTGGTATTGGCCAACCTGGAGGCACTCTTAAATCCCAAAATGAGAAATGGACTTCTATGTAGGATGGCGTGGTTATGGCTTCCACACCGAACACTTACAAATACATTAGATAAAATGTTTCCATTATGTAGCTAGTTTTGAGTCTCAGGTATGCTATATAAAGCAGACAGATTCACTAAACTGGTTGAGAAATAGGAGGGTATGTTGAAAAATAGGAGGGTATGTTGAAAAATAGGAGGGTATGTTGAAAAGGAGATTTTACTGTAAGTGCATAACTTTATCTTCATGTGAATCTGCATACTAACAGGTACTTTTCTCTTTCATATTTCTACAATGAGTCAATACATAAGCTAATTTTCTCATTATGGAATTAAAACTTTTTGAAAAAGCAATAATGAATGTGCAATTTTCATACTCTTGAACAAAGTGGGAAAAATGTCAGATGCATATGTTTAGAATTCCCCAAAAGGTACAAGGAAATTAACTGAGAGGTGAATTTTAAAAGAGTACATGCAATACACACTAGTATATTTAGTGGTGTAATGCTGGCTGATAAATCTGGTGCATCTTTAGATTATCTAGTGGAGATGAGTAAAAAGGTTTGATGTACCCTGGTTCTGTCACCCAGTTCGGTCATCAACCGTGGCAGCCAGACCAGGGCAGTGTTCACTTCTATATTGGCAATCCTCTGATCCTCTGCTGCTAACCAGGTCACCACCACAACAGGATATTACGGCGTGACATACATTATAATGTCACATAAGGTCTAGAGGTACCAAGGAAGCCGATCAGAGGATTGACGGCTCTGAAGCGAACACTGTCCTGGTCCAGGGATGACAGCAATGGCCTATGCCAGTACTATGTAACCAATAACTGTAACAGCACAGCTAAAATCAGAATTTCACCTCACTTTTAGGTTTTCTGACTTAAGGTACTGTCACACTAAGCGAGATCGCTAACGAGATCGCTAAATAGTCACCGATTTTATGACGCAGTAGCGATCTCGTTAGTGACGCAGCTGTGTGTGACATGTAGCAGTGATGTGGCCCCTGCTGAGATGTCGATGATCGCTTATGAACGTTCTGAGCCGTTTTTTGGTTGTTGGTGTCCCGCTGGTGACCCTGAATCGCTGAGTGTGACACCCTTATGAACGACTTTACCAGCGTCGCAGGTGGGACTAGGTTTTCCCAACGACCGCAGAGGTCGTTATACAGATCGCTGATCTCTGATGAGATCTTTGTGTTTGGAAGCTATTGTAACTAGCGACCACATAGCGATCGCACTAGCGATCTCGCCAGGTTGTGTTGTTGTCGTGATCGCTAGTGCGATCGCCAAGTGTGACAGTGCCTTTAGACGTCCTTTCTAAGCCTGTTATTAAAGGGAACCTGTCACTCCCCCAGGGCGTTTTTAAGTAAAAGAGCCACCTTCAACAGCACTAAGGCTGCATTCTGTGAAGGTGGCTCTTTTGTTTCTGCTCCCAAGTAACGCCGAAATATTGAGTTTCATAAATAGGTCTGTCACGCATAGACCAACACACACGGTATGGGGTTGCGCCTGCAAGGGTTAATCTATCTCCTCTCACTCAGTCCAGCATTCAACCTCTGTCCTATGCTGCAATGGGAGCATAAATCACACCCCAACACAGACCACACACCCCGCTTCATACACGCTGCCACCACTCACCGAACACACAGGCGATGAGTCCCGGAAATATTACTACTATGTGCCAATCACCAGGAGCACACACTTCTAAGGCTATGGATTCTTTAGAGCAACAAGGTTCAGACTTATTAAAGTTTTAAGCTTTAATAAAAAGGGACATTGCTTACAATAAAAGGGATATAAAAATATAAATAACAAAGGACATACAAATATGCAAAACAGTATAAAATAACAGGGAGAAAAACTTACAGAAATATCGAACTTTGCATTCTGGTACTCTGTCCCCGAGGGAGGGGGGAATATGAGATGATCACACCAGCTTGGCTGCCCCCATATGTGACACGGTTCTTTTGTGTGGAAGTCTAATTTATAGATATGACTTGGGAATCCAATTTCTAGACCAGCCTCTTATTATAATATTCTAATTGCTGGTTTGTGAGTGGACCATGCCATGCTATCAATGAATACATTATTTTCTCTCTGAACCTCTGGTGTAAACTTTCTCATAGATAGCTAGCATTGACATCTAAAGGGTATGCCACACTGAACAATATCGCTAACGGGATCGCTAAAAAACGTCACTATTTAGCGATCCCGTTAGCGATGTTGTTCAGTGCGGCAGCTGCCAGCGACGAGCTTCCTGCTGTGATCTCGCTCGTCGCTGGAATCGTTCCGGACCCTATTTTCTCGTCGGCGCTCCCGCTGGTAAGTATATATCGCTAAGTGTGGCACCTTTTCTTAGCGATTTAGCGGTACTTTTGTACCGCTAAAGTCGTTAAGAAGATCGCTAACGGCGATAGCGTCGTTAACTATATCTCTAAATGTGGCCGCACTTAGCGATATAGAAATAATCCCGCTAGCGATCGCATTAGTATGCGTCGTTATCGTGATCGCTAGCGGGATTGTTTAGTGTGGCAGTACCTTAACTTCAAAAGAGCCAGATGGTGTGAAATGCTCCAATTCAATGTGCTCTCAGGAAGGCACCCTGGAGAGATTGGAGACTAGGAGACTGCCAGTCAGGCTAACATGAGGTCATGACCTGTGTGGAGAGCTGCAGCCTAAAGCCCCCGTCTCACACAGCGATCTCGCTAGCGAGATCGCTGCTGAGTCACTAGTTTTGTGACGCAGCAGCGATCTCCCCAGCGATATCGCTGTGTGTGACATTCAGCGACGATCAGCCCCCCTGCTGGGTATCGCTGATCGTCGCTGAATGTCCTGGACATTTTTTTGATCGCTGGTCTCCCGCTGACAGGCACGCATCGCTGCGTGTGACAGGCGGGAGACCAGCGATCCGCTGGTAACCAAGGTACACAGCGGGTTTCCAGGCGCGGGGCTGTGCCTAGAAACCCGCTGTGTACCTTGGATACCAGCGCACTGATGCAGGGAGCTGGTAACCAAGGTACACAGCGGGTTTCCAGGCACCGCGCAGCGCCTGGAAACCCGATGTGTACCTTGGTTACCAGCTCCCTGCATCAAGGCGCTGGTATCCAACGTACACTGTGGGTAACTAAGCGATGTTACCCGCAGTGTCGCTGTGCTGATCGCTGCCCTGAGCTGCCTGTTTGGCAGCTCAGCAGCGATCATGTAGCGATACACTAGCGATCCTGACAAGTGCATATCATTGTCGGGATCGCTGGTGTATCGCTATGTGAGACCCAGGCCTTATACAAAAGTCACTTACTGCTGGTCATATATGCATACATATACATATTTCACTACAATACATATACATATTTCACTACAGTCCCCATTCCTTAATTGAGTCCCATAGCTATGGTTTCTTCCCCTGTCTCATCCTCGTCCCAGCCGTCCATCATCCCCCTGCTGCGTCACTTCATCGCCTCCTCAGTTGTTTTTCTTGCCATTACATGCTGTGGGGCGCCTGCGCTGTTCGAACAGTCCTCGGGCATGCGCAGTGCGTGCTGCTCGGGAACTGACATAACGCTATCGAGCCTGCGTATTTCTGAGGCACCAGGTCCCGCCCCGAAGTGTGTTATGATGTATTCACACTGCGGGGCTGGCAATCTGGCGCCTGCGCAGTTAACAGCTATAGCTGCGCCGGCCTCCTTCTCCCTCCACTTTCGTTTTCATCGCCACGGCAGCGTCGGATGAGCTGAGCAGTTTCCTGGCCGGTCATCACCACTAGTCAGACAGCCGGATGATGGGTGTATTCATCAGTCGGCGCCCGCGCTGTAAATAAATAATTTAAAAAAACGGCGTGGGTTCCCCCTGTATTCTTGATAATCAGCCAGACAAAACTCACAGCTGGGGGCTGCAACCCTCAGCTGTCAGCTTCACGCCTTTTTTTTTTTTAAATTTATTTAGAGTGACGGCGTCAGATGATGAATACTCCCATCAGCCGCTCCTGCTCTCGCTGTTATTGACGGCAGGAGGCGTTTGCTGATGGAAGCAGTAGTCCCACCAGCTGATACCAGTGACCGGAGGTAAACTTTATACCTCCGATCATAGCTGCGCGCTCATACTGTTTTTTGTCAGTGTGGGAGCCACAGCTCTCTGACCGGCGGTGATGATTTTACCGCTGATCAGAAGCGGTGTGCATAACAGCGCGACAAACACTGCATTTTGGGGTCCGGGTTCAGGGCCAGGTACAGTTCTGGTACCCAAACTTTTTGTAACTATTCGACCGAACCCGCCGAACCCGAACATCCAGGTGTCCGCATCTCTAGTGTTGTTTAATCTTTATAACATATGGCAGCTACATGACGATTTCCTCATAGAAGACAGCGCTGTCTCACTACACAAACAAGAATTTGTAAATGTATATGAAACCCATACAATTTCCTATACATGCATATAAATCATTCATATTCCCCCCCCCCCACAATCTTGTGATTGTTGGTTTCCCAGAAGTGGGACCCCCAGCTATTATATAATTATTACCTTGTGAACCTTGTGGATAGGTGATCAATGCTTTTTTGTGGATAACCCATTTCTTCTAGTCATTTACTATAAGATTCCAATAACCCAGAACAGTGAAAGTTTCAAGCCCTTTGGTAACTCAAACGAGAGTGAGATAGACTATGCGCCGCCCAGAGGCACAGCTCAGTGAAAAAGCTGCAACCGTAGTATAGGAAAGCGATTCATGGTGTAACATTTCTTAGGTTGAGAACTTCACTATGAAAAATTTGTAAGTAGATATGTTAAAATAAAATGTTATTTCTGGCTGCAATAAGTTGAGTTTTTATAACCATTACAGTTCACAGTTCTTTCAAAACTGGTCTACGAGATGAGTCATTCAAGCACAGTGAGCAGTGGGACTTTTTCCACCCACTGCAGCAGAAGATGTTCCGTTTCCAAACCAGCACTCTCTAGTCTTAATCTCCAGATAACGCACTATATAACAGTGCTCCTAGCCAGCATCTCCTCCTGCACTGCAGGTCCATCAAAGTCCACACTTCACAGTAGATAAAAGCTTGATATTAATTATGATTTTGCAGTGTAAATTTCATCTTATGTTATTGACTTCTCCATTTGTGACTCATTAATTCCCTGTACAGTATTACTCTGTGCTCTATTTAACTTGGTGAGATTTTCATTTCTTTAATGAGCAAATACAATACTGAGAAAACAAACACTAGATTATTATCTTGGTCTGAGATAGATGGAAAAAAAACAACAACAAAAACACGGATTTTGGTAAGAACTTACCTGTAAAATCCTTTTCAGCGAAGGAAGGAAGAGAGACACAGTAATTCATTACTGATGGGTAGGCGGAGCCCCAGATCAGGATGTCACCTCAGATCAAAAGAGTGCCGACTGGCTGGCCCCTCCAGCTCGGGCTCCTCCCACTCAGCTCCAGTCGTACCAAAGCTTTTAGGAAAAGAGCCAAGATCACCAGCGGAGCAACATAACCCCTTCTGAAGGAACTTCAGAGAAAAAACACAAGGATACAGGTTATGCATGCAAAGAAAGCCAAAAACCACAGAGTTCCAGGTACTACTCACGGAACCTGACTACTGCGATGAGCTGGCGATGCTGGAACAGAGCCTTAGCGCGCTGACCTCAGCCCAGATAATCGCTATCAGATAAGGGTCGCGCTGCATCTGAAAACATCAACACACTTCTGCCTTGGGAGGGTGCTGTGTCTCTCTTCCTTCCTTCGCTGAAAAGGATTTTACAGGTAAGTTCTTACCAAAATCCGTGTTTCAGCTGCAGATGGAAGGAAGAGAGCCACAGTAATTCATTACTGATGGGACGTCCCAAAGCAGTTAAAAAATAAGGGTGGGAAAAAACCAACAAAAGGCAGAAACCCAACAACCTTAACAACAAAGCGCAACCAGCGCTAAACACAAGTTCATCCAGAACTTTAAACTACAGCTGCCTGCAGGACCCTACGTCCGAGGGCTGCATCAGCGGAAGCACTGACGTCCACTTTATAAAACTTTGTAAACGTGTGGACAGAGCGCCAAGTTGCCGCCCGGCAGAGCTGCACTGCTGAGGCACCTTGATGAAAAGCCCACGATGAGGCCACAGCTCACGTGGAATGGGCTCGAATCTTAATCGGGCAAGATTCACCCCGAAGGCGGTAAGCTTCCAAAATAGCTGACCGGATCCAACGAGCTATAGAATCCTTGAAAGCTTGTTGACCACGCCGACGACCTGCTGAAACCACAAACAGGAAGTCCGTCTTACGAAAACCTTGAGTAATAGATAGATAAAACTTCAAGGCCCGCACTAAATCCAATGTGTGTAAATCTCGCTCTTTCGCATTCTTCGGATCCGGACAGAGTGAAGGCAACACAATATCCTGGTTAACATGAAACTGTGATACCACTTTAGGCAAAAAATCACCCCGAGTGCGAAGCACTACACGATCCGGAAAAAACTCCAGAAAAGGAGGCGAACAAGAAAGAGCTGCCAACTCAGAAACTCTCCTCAAGGAAGTGACTGCAACAAGGAAAGCCACCTTCCAAGAAAGTAAAGAAAGGCTAGCAGAAACCATAGGCTCAAAAGGTTTATGTTGAAGAGCCTCCAAAACAAGGTTGAGCCGCCAAGGAGACACGGGCGCCTTCCGCGGCGGAAACTTACGAGATATACCTCGGAAAAAGGAGAGCACGTCTCTATTTGAAGCAATGGTTCTCCGGAACAATAAGGACAGAGCAGAAATCTGACCTTTCAGGGTGCTGACTGCCAAACCCTTGTCTAGCCCATGCTGCAGAAAAACCAACAGGTTGGGAATGGAAAATTTTCTCGGGTTCCGAGAGGACCCCAAACACCACGAAAAGAAGGTTTCCCAAATTTTGTGGTAAATCCTAGTAGTAGCCGGACTTCTTGCAGCACGAAGAGTAGCAATGACCTCGGCTGAGAAACCTCTACGGGTCAAGATTTCGGTCTCAAGAGCCACGCCGTCAAACGCAGGGACATCAAGTCCGGATGACAAACGGGCCCCTGAGTCAACAAGTCCGGTTGAAGAGGGAGTGGAAAAGGAGGTGCCGCCAACAGCGACATTATTGTCGAGAACCACACCCTTCTTGGCCAGTCTGGAGCTATCAAAATAGCTGGAATTCTCTCTAGTCTGATCCGACGCAGTACTAGAGGAAGTAAGGATATCGGCGGGAATACATAGATCAGCTCGAACTGATCCCACTGAGCCACTAGAGCATCCACCGCCACAGCCTTCGGGTCCTTGTACCTGGACATGAACGTCGGTAACTTGGCATTGGACCTGGATGCCATCAAATCCACTTGGGGGTTCCCCAGCGAGAGCACAGTAGTGCAAAAACTTCCGGGTGGAGGCTCCATTCCCCGGGATCCATCCTTCTGCGACTGAGAAAGTCCGCTGTAATATTCTGAACCCCTGGAATGTGAATCGCCGAAATGGCTGGCACACTGGCCTCTGCCCAAATCAGAATTCGGGACACCTCTACCATGAGTCTGGAACTCCTTGTCCCACCTTGGTGATTGATATACGCGACAGCCGTCGCATTGTCTGTCTGCACTCGGACTGGCAGACCGCTCAAAGGGACCGTCCAATGTTGGAGGCAAAGGAAAATCGCCCTCAATTCCAGGATGTTGATCGAAAGAACAGACTCTTCCGATGACCATACCCCCTGAATCCAGAGATTGTTCCAAACACCCCCCCAGCCCGTCAGGCTGGCATCGGTGGTTATGACTGACCACTTCGGAGGGAGGCAAGACTTCCCCAGGGAGAATGCCCCTGTACGTAACCACCATTCTAGAGAATCCCGCACCGCGCGAGAAATGGTGACGCTGCAATCCAGCGAACCTTGCGATTGATCCCAACGACTCAGAATGAGCCTATGGAGAGCTCTGGAATGAAATTGGACAAACGGAAAAAACCTCATGGACGCCACCGTCAGACCCAGAAGGCGCATACCTTCCGAAGGGACACTGCTGTCGCAGACTTCATAGTCTGTACATGCTGGAGCAGACATGCCTGCTTGTCTGGAGGTAGGGACAACACCGCCCGTACCATGTCGAAATGCATCCTCAAAAACAGGATTGCCTGCGACGATTCCAGAGACGACTTCTCCTTTGAAGCCACAACCGAAAAGGCCGTCCAAATAGGGACGAATCGTAAGTCCCCGTCTTTGAAGGATTGCCATGAGATTTTGGCGTCAGAATCGTTGTAAAAATTCTGGGCGTTAAGGCCAAGCCGAATGGTCGAGCCACAACCTGGGTGAGGTCTTCCGATGGGAACATGCCAAAAAGCGTCGCGAATGTCGATTGATCGTTCTGCGACAGGGCTGCCATAACTGAGCGAAGCGACTTCATGCTCGGCTCTGACGGAATGTCAGAAGTCAGTCCGACTTAGCGAAATTTTTTTTTTTTTATTTTATTTTTTATTTTTTGCCAGCTTCTGCCTTAACAGAAGTTCTGTTTCCAGGGTATGCGGAATTTCTGAGAATTCCCCCTTTTTTTTTTTTTTTTTTTAAAAAAGAGAGAGACGACACAAACCCCCAGAGGGTTGGTCAGATCATCCCTTGAACCGAAAAGGACTGCCGATAACTATCGGCACTAGTCCTGCCAGACGCAGAAGTCACAGCTCTGCGCTGCGGTAAAGCTGCTTCTTTTGCCTTTGCCTTGGCATCAGCTCCGTGAGGTCAGTCAAATAGCTGACCACTTTCTAAGCTAAAGATAGCAAACCCTGTTGGAAAACTGCGTTCCATCCAAGTCACAGTGCTCTTCTGACTGTAACTGCCGAGGATTGCGCCCTGGATAGCAGTGACGCATTATCCTTCAACTAGAAAAGCCCATCTACCTCGATAGAGGGAAACTTGCCACGCCGTCCTTAGACGGTCCAACCGGCTCAGGGGAACTTAACAAGTACACCTAGATCCTTAATACCGAATCTATGATCCACGGCTATACAGATGGAAATTGTTGCCATCTCCGTTCTTCTGTCCAGCGTGTCCTGCAGACTCGTCTTCCCTTTTACCAGGAAGATTTGCTAAGCTGGAATAAAGGGACATTCACTTCAGGAGAAGAGGTCCAATTAACAAATAACTCCGTATAAAAACGGATACAGTTTGTAAGGTCATCGCGACCCATGCGACCCTTGCAACATCCGGGCCGACTTACCAGGACGACTAGTTACCTCCTCTGGTAACTAACGTCCACATGGCTTCCACAGAAATTTTAGTACGGCCCCTGAGAGAGGCAGGGTGTCCCTGCCGATCCTCCTTGACCGAATCGGACTTCTTCGCTAAGCGAGAAGGAAAACACCGATTTGTGTCGCTCCCTTGAGAGGATCTAGTTGACACTCCATAACCTAAAAGGTCATCAATAGAAACCAGTGAAGGCCTTCATTTTGACACCATTGGAACCTCTGACCGTGTATGAGTCGAGGTCTGCGTGTCAGATACGCGAGGCTGATCCGTAACGGATCTGGGAGAGGGTCTCTGACATGCCCTTGCATAGTATATGGCAGGATAAACCTGTCAGTAACCAGAGCAGTACTTAAATAAAAAAAAAAAAACAAACGCTGAAGGGTTAAAGCTCTAAAGCGAGAGCTACCCCAGCTGTCTCCCATTAAGAGTTAACCTCCTAAGAAGGGGTTAAAGTAGCTGACTCCCCACAACCTTGATAATGAAAAAGGGTGTGCGAATCTCAGGCGCCTCTTATAAGGTCGCAGCTGCAGGACAGCCATGCCACACTAAACAGAAAACGTTCCACAAGATCGCTAAAAAATTGCGCTGTTTTTTATAACGCAATGACCGCCAAAGTTGTCAAGGAGATCGCTAATCGCCTATGCGATGCTAATGAGATCGCCCAGATTGGCAGCTAATAGCGACATTAAAAATGACACACAAACGATCGCAATATTATGCGACGCCATCAGGATCGTCAGCGGAAACGTATAGTGGAGCATTAATGTCGCAGACTCCCCACAGCCTCTTTATTAATATTAAAAGAGTGTGCGAGCCCCTTATGCGAGAACAGCCGCAGGACAGCGCAATCTGTCACTCAGAAGTGCCCCAGACGGCGCCCGCGCTGTGGAGGTGAAGGGGTTAAGCTTCTGCCCGGCGGGCTAGAAGCGACTCACCAAGCTGGACACGTATTCTAGCCGGGAGGGGAGGAGAACGATCCGGGGAGCTTTCAACCTACAGCGCTTTATCAGCAATAGCCACGCTGTGGAGGTGAAGGGGTTAAGCTTCTGCCCGGCCGGCTCGCTTGTCAGCAATGGCCGCCGCGCTCTGCCTCCGTGTGCTCCATGTAGAGGAGCCGGAAATGGAGGCTGCAGTAAAGCGCGCGCTCAGAAGCGGCGCGAAATTCAAAAAATAAAAAGAGCGCGTACTCCCCTCCTTTCCCTCATCCTGCAGGCATCCTCCTGCGGACATAGAAAAACTAGTCATCGGCATATATATGTACAGCGGCTGCCGCAGCAGTCGCTAAAACACTCACACACATTTTACCAAAATGTGGAGTACTCACCAGCCGAAACGCCACAGGGACCCCCAGGGGTTTCTGGCGCTATGCCCATGCTTCCCCCCAGGGCGGGAAGCGCAGTGACCCCAGTGTGTGGTTTGCGCCCCCACCAGGGAAACTCTCCTCATCCCCCAGGGCCGGCAAGATTCTGCAGGGACCATTATGTAGTTACAGATCCGCCAAGGGAGAGGCTGGTGAAATACATTGATAAACATGTAATAGCGCTGTCACCGCAGCGCTGAAGCATACTGACATACATGTAATAGCGCTGCCATCAGACGCTAAAGCACTCACACATTAATAATAACATTTTGTGTGGAGTACTCACCAGCCAAGGCGCCACAGGGACCCTCAGGGGTTTCTGGCGCTGTGCCCATGCTTCCCCCCAGGGCGAGGGACGCAGTGACCGCACGTGTGGTTTGCGTCCCGCCAGGGAAGCTCTCCTCATCCCCCAGGGCCGGCAAGGATTCTGCAGGGACTATTGAGTAAATACAGATCCGCCAAGGGAGAGGTTGGGGTACAGCAGCGCTGGTACCCCTGAGACCTCTAGACCAACTGGTGATCCAAGTCTCCTGTCCGAATATAAAATAATAAAATCTTCTGAGGAGCTGCATTAGCAGCGACCATCCTCTGGACCTCAAATCTTAGACTGGAGCTGAGTGGGGAGCCCGAGCTGGAGGGGCCAGCCAGTCGGCACTCTTTTGATCTGAGGTGACATCCTGATCTGGGGCTCCGCCTACCCATCAGTAATGAATTACTGTGGCTCTCTTCCTTCCATCTGCAGCTGAAAAACCCCTGTAACAAAATTATCTGACTAAAATGTGCACTTCCTGAAAGTGCATGCCAACAGCCATACAGAACCTACACGGTGAGCAGAATTATTAGGCAACTGAAAATGTTGACCATATCATATTTATGCAGATTTTTCAACTCCAAGCTGTATAACCTTGAATGCTTATTGGATGAAGCAGATCATGTAATGTGCATTTGTGCAATAAGTCTGTGTGTGGGGGGGTGCAGCCTAAGGATACAACACCCTTTATAGCCTCCTTCACACGTCCTGATATTGCTGGTACTTGAAAAACCAATAAAACGATGCAATCCGTGTGTTGCATAAGTGTCATCACCGACACCTGAAAAAAGCAGTACAGTTAGCGCTGTTCCCAGGTGCCGGGTTGTTCTGTATGCTATGGATTCTGAGTTGGGGCTCCCTCTGGTGGCTGTTGATATTAATGAAGCTGTCTTGACTGACAGAGGCCCTTCAGCTGAGGATCCAGCTGCGGACGATCTGGGAGTGATGACTGGGGAGATTTAAGGGAGTAACTTTCCCATGATCCTCGAAAGTGATTAGTTGTCTCTTCCTGGTCCAGTTTGGAAGTCAGCTGCTGCAGGCTCCTGCATCTTCCAGATAAGCTATTTTCTGCTCGTTTCTGTGGTTTTGTTTTCTTTTGTTTTTCTGCCTTCTGAGTGAGGTCAGCCGGGTCCCCCTGCTGGGGCCTGCGCTGGTCTCTGTTTCTCAGTTATCTCTGTTCATTTGTTCAGTCCCTGTTATTTAAGTAGCTGCTGGGTAGCTACCTGTTCACACCAGAGTTCTGACATAGCGGGGAGAGATCGTGTGGTCTCAGTATTTTTTTGGAATCAGAAGTGTTTGAATTTTTCTTAGGGTTTTGCTGGATTGCAGAAAGTATTCTTTTCTATCCAGTCCCATCTAGACAGTTCTGGGCCCCAGCGTTTGCTTACTTTATTTTCTGTCTGCGTTTGTATTTCATCTTGTCTCACCGCCAATAAATGTGTGGGGGCTACCTATTCCTTTGGGGCGCTACTCCGGGGCAGTTAGCTTTCCCTTTTCTATCTCTAGGCTTAGCTAACTCTCCGGCTGTGTCGAGGCGCCTAGGTCATCGTAGGTACGTCCCACGGATGCTTCTAGTTGTGTAGTTAGTTTAGGGTTCTGCAATCCATTAGTTACCAACCTCTCTGGGTGACTGGCTGCCTCTATTTTTGTTACTGTCCTCCTCGGCTACCTTATCATAACACCTGGTGTTGAAAGCAGCTCATCATTGTCACCAGGTCTCCCGCCAATCATCGAGACTAGGCGACACTGATTGGAGTTGAAGTCAGCACACGCTGTCTGTGTATCGCTCATATAAAATAAATAATTAAATTTAAAAAACGGTGTGGGGGTCACCCTTCATTTTCATAACCAGCTGAGAAAAAGCTGAGAGCTGATGTTAATATTCTGGAAAGGAGCCAATAGCCAGGTTCACAGGCTATTAATATCAGTTCACAACTGTTTGCCTAGCCTTTATTGGTTATTATAGGGGAGATCACCTCAAAAAATGTCTGATAGACACCTCTTCATTACTAACCCCAGGGCTTTCACTAACAAATAAACAACTGAGATGGGAAAATGTTATGTCTTGTCATTTAGTTGCATAATAATAGTTGCCCAAAATTTCTGCACACATAGATATTCTGATAAAAAAGGCAAGATCTCACTTTTACTTTCTTAAATAATCAGGTTTCAGATTTATGAAATTTTCTTTGGACCAACAGCACTGTAGTTGTTCAATAATGAAATTAATAACCAAAAAATACAAATTGCACACAAATGTTAGTAAAACAAATTAGTCAAAATGGGCACGTAGTTCATATATTTTTCACAAATTTGGTTCCATATACAATACAGACCAAAAGTTTGGACACACCTTCTCATTCAAAGATTTTTCTGTATTTTCATGACTATGAAAATTGTAGAATCACACTGGAGGCATCAAAACTATGAATTAACACATGTGGAATTATACATTACACTTTACAAAAAAGTGTGAAACAACTGAAAAGTGTGAAAGTCTTATATTCTAGGTTCTTCAAAGTAGCCACCTTTTGCTTTGATCACTGCTTTGCACGCAGAAAAGGTGGACGGATGGATTCTACATGCCAAGAAGGAGAGTATTGGGGTGCTACGCCAGATGACCTGGCCTCCACAGTCACCAGACCTGAACCCAATCAAAATGGTTTGGGGTGAGCTGGACCGCTCACCGCTTCAATTTTGAATAAATCCCCAACAGTGTCACCAGCAAAGCACCCCCACACCATCACACCACCTCCTCCATGCTTCACGGTGGGAACCAGGCATGTAGAGTCCATCCGTTCACCTTTTCTGCGTGCAAAGCAGTAATCAAAGCAAAAGGTGGCTACTTTGAAGAACCTAGAATATAAGACATATTTTCAGTTGTTTCACACTTTTTTGTAAATTGTAATGTATAATTCCACATGTGTTAATTCATAGTTTTGATGCCTTCAGTGTGATTCTACAATTTTCATAGTCATGAAAATACAGAAAAATCTTTGAATGAGAAGGTGTGTCCAAACTTTTGATCTGTACTGTATCTAAAATATGCCCTAATCCCTTAATTCAAGGATTGTTAGGAGACCCCCAAAAGATGCACTCAACAATCAAAGGGTGCTGGCGTATTCTAGCAAACTAAAATCACTGCCTATAGACAAAATGTTTTTTTTTTACATGGTACCAGCCAGATCTCAACAATCCTGTCAAACAGTTAATTTTGGTGTAAAATAAATCAGAAACTAACATATATTACATGGAGAGGTAAACTGAGCAACAAGGATTGGCAGTTCTGTCTCACGGGAATGGGTGTTGAGCAACAACTCCTGCTCTGCGAGTCCATAAGCCCATATAAAACATACAATTATGTTAAAAAGTGCCCCATCCTGATTTCCTATCTTTCACATGTTTGTCACACAAATGCTTCAGATCACCAAACAAATGTAAATATTAGACAAACATTACACAAGTAAACACAAAATGTTTATAACCCCTTAACGACCGCCAATACGCCTTTTCACGGCGGTCATTAAGGGTACTTAAACCACAGCGCCGTTAATTAACGGCGCTGTGGAAAAAGTGAATAGCGCCCCCCAGAAGCGCATTTTCTCCGGGGTCTCGGCTACCAGGGGTAGCCGAGACCCCAAAGAACATGAATCGGGTCGGTTTTACCGACCCTGATGTTGCGATCGCCGTTATTAACCCTATAACGGCAATCGCAACAACAACAAAAAATCTGATGTGCCATTTAATTTCTCTCTCCTCTGATGTCATCGGACATCAGAGGAGAGAGAAAAAGGGTCCCCAATCCCCCCCTTGTGGCCCCCAATCTGCTCCTTGTGGCCCCCAGGCCCACCTGCCTCCTACGGTGGACGCCGCCATCTTGAATGGCGGGCGCATGCTCAGTGCGCCCGTAGCGATCTGCCGGGGGGGGGGTGGGCAATTTTCTCCGGGGTCTCGGCTGCCGAGACCCCAGAGAACATAATCTGGGTCGGTATTTACCGACCCCAGTGTTGCGATCGCCGTTATAATAGTATAACGGCGACCGCAAAAAAAAAAAAAAGATTTCTCTCCCCTCTGATGTGATCGCACATCAGAGGGGAGAGAATTAGGGTCCCCAGTACCCCCGATCACCCCCCCCCCCGTACCTCCCGCTGTCATTCATTCTCCTAAAAGTACATTTTGATCATCACTGTGATAAACTATCACAGTGATCAAAATAAAAAAAACAGTACATAAACCCCACTTTATCACCCCCTTAGTTAGGGAAATATAATAAAATATAGAAATTGTATTTATTTTCATTTTTCCGTTAGGGTTAGGGCTAGGGTTATAATTAGGGTTAGGTGTTGTGAATGTTTTAGAAATGAATTCTGAGCAGAAGCTCCCTCTGGTGGTTACAAACAGTACTGAACCATTCAATGAGGATTGGCAATCAGGAATCACAGACTGGCTGGATATAAGGGAGGTTCCCTCCCATCATGGTTGCCGGTGATCAATTGTTCTTGTCTCAACGTTGTTTCCTGGTTCACTTGGAAGTTTGCTGAGTCTTGCCTCTTCTCCTGCTCTCAGATAAGATATTTTCTGTTTTTTTGTTTTGTGCTTACCATTTGCATATTTCTCTGCATTTCTGTGAGGTTAGCCAGGTTCCCCCCAGGGGGGCTTGGGCTCCTCTCAGTTCCTCTGGAGCCACTGTTATTTGTTCACTTGCCTTTTCCAGTTTTTTTTTCTGTGGCTGCGGCTTAGTTTTGTTACACCAGAGAACTAATTTAGGTGGTAGAGGTCGTGTGATCTCAGGTGTTTTTGCAATTAGTAGTGTTGGCATTTTTTAGGGTTTTTTGGTACTGCAGTGAGTATCCTTCCTATCATTTTCTGTCTAGGTAGATTGGGCCCCAACGTTTGCTCATACTATTTTCTGTCTGTGTTTCCTCTTGTCTAACCACCATTACATGTTTGGGGGCTTCTTATGTTCTTTGGGGATCTGCTTCGGGGCAGATAGCTTTCCTCTTTCTATCTTTAGGTGTAGTTAATCTCTCAGGCTGTGACGAGGCGTCTAGGCCCAAACATAGGAACGCTCCACGGCTGCCTTTAGTTGTGGTGTTAGTCAAGGTACTGCAATCCAGTAGATTCCAACCTCTCTGGTGTATTGCCGTTTTTGCCTGCTCTCCTCAGCTACCAAATCATAGCAGTATCTCCGGCCAAACTGAAAATTATATTGTACTCACAGAAGGAAAAATAGTAAAAAGGAAAACAAAAAAAGGGGAGTTGTCAGAATTTTTATTCTCTGTTTGTTGCATTTTTTTCCCTCTTTTTCTCTGGGTGCTGAGGAGGATTTTTTTTTTTTCTCAATGGAGTTTCCACAGTTGTCTGGCCATGTGGATCAGCTTGCCACTGAAGTTCGGAGTATTGCTACCTATCTTGCAGGGTTCCCGGTTGTGGAACCTAGGATTTCCATGCCAGATTTGTTTTTGGGGGATCGAGCTAAATTTCTGAATTTCAAAAATAACTGTAAGTTGTTTTTTGCCTTAAAACCTAAGTCCTCAGGGAACGCAGCACAGCAGGTTCAAATTGTCATCTCTCTCCTGCGCGACGATCCTCAGGATTGGGCTTTTTCCCTGACACTTGGGGACCTTGTTTTGAGCAATGTTGACGCATTTTTTTCTGGCTCTGGGGTTATTGTACGATGAACCTAATGTCACTGATCAAGCTGAAAAAACCTTTTGGCATTAAATCAGGGGCTTGAGGACGCTGAGTTGTACTGTCAGAAATTCCGAAAGTGGGCAGTCCTGACCAAATGGAATGATGATGCTTTGGCAGCCCTTTTTCGGAAGGGTCTGTCAGAGAATGTAAAAGATGTTATGGTGGGTTTCCCTGCTCCCTCTGGTCTCAATGATTCTATGTCATTAGCGATTCAAATTGACAGACGTTTGCGTGAGCGTAGAGGTATGCGTGGAATAGTGTTGCCTTGTGAACTAGCTTCTGAACCCATGCAGTGTGATAGAGTGGCTTTTGGGGCACAGCGTCATGAGTTTCGAAAACGCAATGGGTTGTTTCTATTGTGGTGACGCCTCTCATGCTATTTCTGTCTGCCCTAAGCGGGGAAGACGTTTTGCACGCTCAGTTGTCTTGGGTAGTGTTCAGACTAAATTTCTGTTGACTGTTACCCTGATTTGCTCCCTGTCCACATTTTCTGCTCAGGCTTTTGTTGATTGGGGAGCAGCTATTAACCTGATGGATTTTGATTTTGCTAAACGTTGTGGGTTTCCCTTGATACCCCTACGGAAGTCTATTCCCCTACTGGGGATTGATTCTACCCCTTTGGCTGAGAATAAACCCCAGTTCTCTACTCAGGTGATAATGAGGGTTGAACCTGATCATCAGGAGAGTTGCAAATTTTTGGTGCTGTATAATCTGCATGACATTATTGTACTAGGTTTCCGTTGGTTACAGTCTCATAATCCTGTTTTGGATTGGAAATCTGTGTCTGTAACCAGTTGGGGCTGCCAATGTGTTAATGCCAACACTCTATTTTTTCTGCCTCTCCCCAGGCTCAGGATGTTCCTGACTTTTTGACTGATTTTTCTGATGTGTTTAGCGAAAGTAAATCTGCATCCCTCCCCCCCCCATAGGAGCTATGACTGCGCTATTGAATTAGTGCCTGGTAGTAAATTCCCTAAAGGTCGCCTTTTTAACTTGTCTGTACCTGAACATGATGCTATACGGTCTTAAATCAAGGAGTCATTGGAGAAGGGTCATATCAGACCATCCTCTTCACCCTTGGGTGCCGGTTTTTTCTTTGTGGCCAAAAAGGATGGTTCATTAAGGCCGTGTATTGATTATAGTCTCTTGAACAATATCACTGTGAAATATCAATATCCGTTACCCTTGATTTCTGACCTGTTTTCCAGGGTGAAAAGTGCTACTTGGTTTACCAAGCTTGACCTCAGGGGGGGCGTATAACCTTATTCGCATTAAGCACGGGGATGAATGGAAGACGGCATTTAATACCCCAGAGGGGCATTTTGAGTACCTAGTGATGCCCTTTGGGCTCACTAATGCTCCTTCCGTCTTCCAGTCCTTCATGAATGACATTTTCAGGGATTTTGTGGATAAATTTCTGATTGTTTATTTGGATGATATCTTGATTTTTTCCAATGACTGGGACTCTCATGTGAAACATGTTCGGACTGTGTTCCAGATTTTGAGAGAGAATGCTCTGTATGTGAAGGGATCAAAGTGTCTTTTTGGCATACAGAGGATCTCATTTCTGGGATTCATTTTGTCTCCATCTGTTATTGAAATGGACCCGGTCAAGGTTCAGGCCATCTGTGATTGGGTCCAACCTACTTCATTAAAGGCTCTTCAGAGATTCTTGGGTTTTGCCAATTTTTATCGTAAATTTATTGGTAATTTCTCTGTTATTGTTAAACCATTGACTGATTTGACCAAAAAGGGTTCTGATGTGGTGAATTGGCCTCCTGAGGCAGTCTCTGCGTTTCAGGAACTTAAGCAGAGATTCACTTCTGCTCCTGTTCTACGGCAGCCTGATGTTTCTCTGCCATTTCAGGTGGAGGTTGATGCCTCTGAAATTGGGGCAGGTGCCGTTTTGTCCCAAAGAGATCCTGAGACCTCTAAAAGTAACCCTTGTGCCTTTTTCTCTCGAAAATTTTCTCCAACTGAACGTAATTATGACGACGTGGGTAATCAGGAGTTATTGGCCATGAAGTGGGCTTTTGAAGAGTGGAGACATTGGCTGGAGGGAGCCAAACATCAGGTGGTGGTCCTCACGGACCATAAGAATCTGGTTTATCTGGAATCAGCCAAGCGACTTAATCCTAGACAGGCCAGGTGGGCCTTGTTTTTCACACGTTTTAATTTTGTGGTTTCCTTTCTTCCTGGCACTAAGAATGTTAAGGCGGATGCCCTCTCGAGGAGTTTCCTTGCGGACTCTCCTGAGTTATCTGATCCTGCTGTTTTTTTGAAAGAGGGTGTAGTTCTTTCCGCCATCTCGCCCAATTTGAGACTGGCTCTGGAAGGGTGTCAGGAGGATAAACCCGAGCGCTGCCCTATAGGGAAATTGTTTGTCCCAGACCGGTGGAAAATGAGTGTGATGTCTGAGATTCATTTTTCCACGTTGGCCGGTCATCCCGGAATTTTTGGTACCAGAGACTTGGTGAGTCGGTCCTTTTGGTGGCCTACTTTGTCTCGTGACGTCAGGGAATTTGTGCAGTCCTGTGGGACTTGCTCTCGCTCCAAGCCTTGCTCTCGCTCTAGTGGTTTGTTGATGCCATTACCTGTGCCCAAGAAACCATGGACCCATATCTCTATGGATTTTATTTCCGACCTCCCTGTTTCTCAGTGAATGACCGTTATCTGGGTGATTTGTGATAGGTTTTCCAAAATGATACATCTTGTGCCATTACCTAAGTTGCCTTCCTCCTTCGAATTGGTGCCTTTGTTCCTTCAGCACGTGGTTCGGTTACACAGCATTCCTGAGAACATTGTGTCTGACAGAGGAGTCCAGTTTGTTTCCAGATTTTGGAGGACTTTTTGTTCTAAACTTGGTGTTCAATAGTCTTTCGCCTCGGCTTTTCATCCTCAGACCAATGGACAAACTGAGAGAACAAACCAGACATTGGAGACTTATCTGAGATGCTTCGTGTCTGCTGATAAAGATGACTGGGTCTCTTTTTTGCCTTTGGCTGAGTTTGCTCTTAATAATAGGGCTAGCTCTGCCACTTTGATGTCTCCATTTTTCTGCAATTTTGGGTTTCACCCTCGATTTTCTTCGGGACAGACGGAGGCTTCTGTCTGTCCGGGTGTTGACTCTGTTGTGGAGAAAAAGCAGCAGATTTGGGACCAGGTAGTGGAGAGGTTGTCCCTCTCTCAGGAGAGGGCCCAGTGGTTTGCCAACCGGCATAGGACTGATGGTCCTCGGTTTGAAGTGGGGGACTTGGTTTGGTTGTCCTCAAGAAATATCCCTATGAGAGTTGCATCTCCTAAGTTTAAGCCTAGGTTCATTGGACCTTATAAGATCATGGAGATTCTTAATCCTGTTTCCTTTCGTTTACGTCTTCCAGGGACATTTAAGATCCATAACGTGTTCCACAAGTCCTTATTGAAGAGGTTTGTTGAGCCAGTGGTTCCTGCTGCTGTGCCTCCTGACCTGTTTTGGTTGAGGGCAATCTGGAGTATGTGGTTGAGAAAATATTGGATTCTCGTTTTTCTAGACGGAAACTCCAGTATTTGGTTAAGTGGAGAGGTTATGGTCAGGAGGACAATTCTTGGGTGTTTGCTTCGGACATCCATGCTAGGAGACTGATCTGTGCATATCACAGAGCTCATCCTGACCGACCTGGTTGCACAAATGAGGGTTCGGTGACCCCTCCTCAAGGGGGGGTACTGTTGTGAATGTTTTAGAAATGAATTCTGAGCAGAAGCTCCCTCTGGTGGTTACAAACAGTACGGAACCATTCAATGAGGATTGGCAATCAGGAATCACAGACTGGCTGGATATAAGGGAGGTTCCCTCCCATCATGGTTGCCGGTGATCAATTGTTCTTGTCTCAACGTTGTTTCCTGGTTCACTTGGAAGCTTGCTGAGTCTTGCCTCTTCTCCTGCTCTCAGATAAGATATTTTCTGTTTTTTGTTTTTGTGCTTACCATTTGCATATTTCTCTGCATTTCTGTGAGGTTAGCCAGGTTCCCCCCCAGGGGGGGCTTGGGCTCCTCTCAGTTCCTCTGGAGCCACTGTTATTTGTTCATTTGCCTTTTCCAGTTTTTTTTTCTGTGGCTGCGGCTTAGTTTTGTTACACCAGAGAACTAATTTAGGTGGTAGAGGTCGTGTGATCTCAGGTGTTTTTGCAATTAGTAGTGTTGGCATTTTTTAGGGTTTTTTTGGATTGCAGTGAGTATCCTTCCTATCCTTTTCTGTCTAGGCAGATTGGGCCCCAACGTTTGCTCATACTATTTTCTGTCTGTGTCTGTTTCCTCTTGTCTAACCGCCATTACATGTTTGAGGGCTTCCTATGTTCTTTGGGGATCTGCTTCGGGGCAGATAGCTTTCCTCTTTCTATCTTTAGGTGTAGTTAATCTCTCAGGCTGTGACGAGGCGTCTAGGACCAACATAGGAACGCTCCACGGCTGCCTTTAGTTGTGGTGGTTAGTCAGGGTACTGCAATCCAGTAGATTCCAACCTCTCTGGTGTATTGCCGTTTTTGCCTGCTCTCCTCAGCTACCAAATCATAACAGTTAGGGTTATAATTAGGGTTAGCATTAGGGTTAGGCTGGGTTCATACTGATTTATGGCAGTCCGTTAGACGGACTGCGCTACACCGCGGTTTAACGCTGTCCGTTAACGCTGTCATTCACCGCCATTTGAGGGCGCATCGCGACGCATGCCGTAAAGCGACATGCGTTCGCGACGTGCCATCATTCAGTGACGGAGCCTCGGACGCAGCCTGCAGCGTCTGGGCTCCCTCACCGCTAGCGCAGATGAATCATCTGCTGACTCCTCTGCGCTAGCGGGTATAGCATAACGCGATCGGGTTTTGCTATACCGTTACCAGCCCGTCAACGCTATGTGTTGAACGGGCTGGTAAAAAGCAAAATAAACCTAGCCTTAGGGTTATAATTAGGGTTAGGGTTACAATTAGGGTTAGGATTACAATTAGGGTTGGGATTTAGGTTAGGATTAGGGTTAGGGTTGGGATTAGGGGAGTGTTGGGGTTAGGGTTGGAGCTAGAATTGAGGGGTTTCCACTATTTAGGCACATCAGGGGGTCTCCAAACACGACGTGGCGTTCAAAAAGTCAAATGGCGTTCCCTCACTTCCAAGCCCTGCCGTGCGCCCAAACAGTGGTTTAACTCAACATATGGGGTATCAGCGTACTCAGGACAAATTGCACACCAATTTTGGGGTTCTATTTTCTCCTGTTACCCTTGGGAAAATAAAAAATAGCTGGCTAAAAAAAATCATTTTTGAGGAAAAAAATGATTTTTATTTTCACGGCTCTGCGTTTATAAATTTCTGTGAAACACTTGGGGGTTCAGAGTGCTCACCACACATCTAGATAAGCTCCTTGGGGGATCTAGTTTCCAAAATGGTGTCACTTGCAGGGGGTTTCTACTGTTTAGGCACATCAAGGGCTCTACAAACACAACATGACGCCCGCAGAACATTCCATCAAAGTCTGCATTACAAAATGGCGCTCCTTCCCTTCCAAGCTCTCCCATGCGCCCAAACAGTGGTTTCACCTCACATATGGGGTATCAGCGTACTCAGGAAAAGTTGCACAACAACTTTTAGGGTCCAATTTCTCCTGTTACCCTTGGGAAAATAAAAAAATAGCAGGCTAAAGAATCATTTCTGAGGAAAAAAATGATTTTTATTTTCACTGCTCTACGTTATAAACTTCTGTGAAGCACTTGGGGGTTCAAAGTGCTCACCACACATCTAGATAAGTTCCTTAAGGGGTCTAGTTTTCAAAATGGTGTCATTTGTGGGGGATTTCCACTGTTTAGGCGTATCAGGGGCTCTCCAAACGCAACATGGCATCCAATTTCAATTCCAGCCAATTTTGGTTTGAAAAAGTCAAACGGCGCTCCTTCCCTTCCAAGCTCTGCCATGACCCAACAGTGGTTTACCCCCACATATGGGGTATCAGCATGCTCAGGACAAATTGCACAAAAACTTTTGGGGTCTTGTTACCCTTGGGAAAATAAAAATTAGGGTGAAAAGATTGTTTTTGTGGAAAAAATATGATTTTTTATTTTCACGGTTCTATGTTATAAACTTCTGTGAAGCACTTGGAGGTTCAAAGTGCTCACCACACATCTAGATAAGTTCCTTAAGGGGTCTAGTTTCCAAAATGGGGTCACTTGTGGGGGGTTTCCACTGTTTAGACACAGCAGGGCCCCTACAAACGCGACATGGCGTCCAGCCAATTCTGCGCTGAAAAAGTCAAACGGCGCTCCTTCCCTTGCGACCTCTGCCGTGCGCCCAAAAAGTGGTTTACCCCCACATATGGGGTATCGGCGTATTCAGGAGAAATTGCACAACAAATTTTGTGGTTCATTTTTTCATTTAACACTTGTGAAAATAAAAAAAATTGGTTCCTAAGTAAAGTTTTTGCAATAAAAGTTAAATGTTAATTTTTTCCTTCCACATTGCTTCAGTTCCTGTGAAGCACGTAAAGGGTTAATAAACTTCTTGAATGTGGTTTTGAGCACCTTGAGGGGTGCAGTTTCTAGAATGGTGTAACTTTTGGGTATTTTCTATCATATAGACCCCTCAAAGTGACTTCAAATGTGATGTGGTCCCTAAAAAACAAAATGGTGTTGTAAAAATGAGAAATCGCTGGTCAACTTTTAACCCTTACAACTTCGTAACAAAAAAAAATTTTGTTCCCAAAATTGTGCTGATGTAAAGTAGACATGTGGGAAATGTTATTTATTAAGAAATTTGTGTGACATATCTCTCTGATTTAAGGGCATAAAAATGTAAAGTTTGAAAATTGCAAAATTTTCAAAATTTTCGCCATATTTCCGTTTTTTTCATAAATAAACATAAGTCATATCAAAGAAATTTTACCACTAACGTGAAGAAAAATATGTCACGAAAAAATAATCTCAGAATCAGCGGGATTCGTTAAAGCGTTCCAGAGTTATAACTTCATAAAGTGACAGTGGTCAGAATTGTAAAAATTGTCCTGGTGATTAAGCTGCAAAATGGCTCTGCCACTAAGGGGTTAAAATGAAGGTCTTTATTAAAAAGGTAAACAGAAATCCAAACCTACAGGGCACTGTGTAAAAGAGTGATTTTGCTCCCACCCACTTAAAACAGAAATTAACTGTGATTTATCACATCTTTGGGAAGCAGAGCTCAAATTCCCTAGACACACGCAGGCCTGATTACTGCTATACCTGGCCTCAATGAAGAAATCACTTAAACAGGACCTGTCTGACAAAGTGAAGTAGACCAAAAGTTACTCAAATATAGAAATCATGCCAAGATCCAAAGAAATTCTGAAACAAATGAGAAAAAGTAATTGAAATCAGTCTGATAAAAGGTTATAAATCCATTTATCAAGCTTTGGGACTTCAGAGTGAGAGCCATTATCTACAAATGGCAAAAACATGGAATAGTGGTGAACCTTCTCATGAGTGGGACAAAATTAGCCCAAACGTGCTACATACAACAGGTCACAAAAGACCCCACAACAACATCCAAAGAACTGCAGGCCTCACTTTCCTCAGTTAATGTCATTGTTTATGACTCCACCATAAGAAAGAGACTGGGCAAAAATGGCCTGCATGCAAGAGATCCAAGATGAAAACCACTGCTGAGTAATGAGAACATAAAGGCTCATCTCATTTTGCCAGAAAACACCTTGAAGATCTCCAAGACTTTTGGAGAATATTCTGTGGACTGACAAGACAAAAGTTGAACTTTTTGGAAGCTGTAGGTCCCATTACATCTGGCTTGGAAGTAACAGTATTACAGAACATCATACCAACAGTAAAATATGGTGGTAGAGTGATGGTTTGGGGCTGTTTTGCAGACTCTGCGATAACTGGCAATGAGTGTTGAATCAAACGCTTGATTACAGTTGATGCTGCTAAGGGTGGCCTGAAGGGA
Source organism: Oophaga sylvatica (assembly GCA_033576555.1). Classification (NCBI taxonomy): domain Eukaryota; kingdom Metazoa; phylum Chordata; class Amphibia; order Anura; family Dendrobatidae; genus Oophaga; species Oophaga sylvatica. The sequence goes on along the minus strand of JARQOD010000004.1, from coordinate 61,142,822 downwards.
CCTGAAAGACTTGCTGCGGTAAATGGAACCATTAATTCTGCTGTCTACTAAAAATTCTTGAAGGAGACTGTCCGGCCATCTGTTTGTGACTTCAAGGTGAAGCGCACTTGAGTTATGCAGCAGGACAATGATTCAAAACACACCAGCAAGTACACCTCTGAATGGCTTTAAAAAATAAAAAAATAAAAAATAATAAGACTTTGGAGTGGCCTAGTCAAAGCCCTGACCTTAATCCGATTGACATGCTGTGGAATGACCTTAAAAAGGCAGTTCATTCATTGAAACCATCCAATGTGGCTGAATTACAACAATTCTGCAAAGATGAGTGGGCTAAAAATCCTCCAAAGCATTGTAAAAGACTCATTGCCAGTTATCGCAAACGCTTGATTACAGCTGTTGTTGCTAAGGGTGGCCCAACCAGTTATTAGGTTTAGGGGTAATCGCTTTTTCCCACATGGCCTTGTAGGTTGGGAATTATTTTTCCCTTTATAATAACGACCTACGTTAAAAAACTGCATTTTGGTTTACTTGTGTAATTTTTGTTTAATATTTAACCTCTTAGTGACGGAGCCAACTTGGTACTTAATGACCAAGCCAATTTTTACAATTCTGACCACTGTCACTTTATGAAGTTATAGCTTTGGAACACTTCAACTTATCACACTGATTCTGAGAATGTTTTTTCGTGACATATTGTACTTCATGTTAGTGGTAAATTTCTTCGATATAACTTGCATTTATTTATGAAAAAAAGGAAATTTGGCAAAAATTTTGAAAATGTTACAATTTTCAAACTTTTAAATTTTGTACCCTTAAATCAGAGTGGTATCACACAAAATAGTTAATAAATAACATTTTCCACATGTCAACTTTATATCAGCACAATTTTGGAAACATATTTTTTTTGTTAGACGTTATAAGGGTTAAAAGTTGACCAGCGATTTCTAATTTTTGCAACAAAATTTACAAAAACAATTTTATTGGGGACCACCTCACATTTGAAGTGAGTTTGGGGGGTCAATATGACAGAAAATACCCAAAAGTGACACCATTCTAAAAACTGCACACCTTAAGGTGCGCAAAACCACATTCAAGAAGTTTATTAACTTTTCAGGTGCTTCGCGAGAACTAAATCAATGTGGAACGAAAAAATGAACATTTTACTTTATTCACAAAACATTAACTTAGGAACCAAACTTTATTTTCACAAGGGTATCAGGAGAAAACACGGATTTTGGTAAGAACTTACCTGTAAAATCCTTTTCAGCGAAGGAAGGGAGGGAGACACAGGAATTCATTACTGATGGGTAGGCGGAGCCCCAGATCAGGATGTCACCTCAGATCAAAAGAGTGCTGACTGGCTGGCCCCTCCAGCTCGGGCTCCTCCTACTCAGCTCCAGTCGTACCAAAGCTTTTAGGAAAGAACCAAGATCACCAGCGGAGCAACATAACCCCTTCTGAAGGAACTTCAGAGAAAAATCACAAGGATACAGGTTATGCATGCAAAGAAAGCCAAAAACCACAGAGTTCCAGGTACTACTCACGGAACCTGACTACTGCGATGAGCTGGCGATGCTGGAACAGAGCCTTAGCGCGCTGACCTCAGCCCAGATAATCGCTATCAGATAAGGGTCGCGCTGCATCTGAAAACATCAACACACTTCTGCCTTGGGAGAGTGCTGTGTCTCCCTCCCTTCCTTCGCTGAAAAGGATTTTACAGGTAAGTTCTTACCAAAATCCGTGTTTCAGCTGCAGATGGAAGGGAGGGAGACACAGAAATTCATTACTGATGGGACGTCCCAAAGCAGTTCAAAAATAAGGGTGGGAAAAAACCAACAAAAGGCAGAAACCCAACAACCTTAACAGAAAAAATGCGCAAAACAGCGCTAAACACAAGTTCATCTAGAACTTTAAACTACAGCTGCCTGCAGGAACCTACGTCCGAGGGCTGCATCAGCGGAAGCACTGACGTCCACTTTATAAAACTTTGTAAACGTGTGGACAGAGTGCCAAGTTGCCGCCCGGCAGAGCTGCACTGCCGAAGCACCTTGATGAAAAGCCCACGATGAAGCCACAGCTCTCGTGGAATGGGCTCGAAACTTAATCGGGCAAAATTCACCCTGAAGACGGTAAGCTTCCAATATAGCTGACCGGATCCAACGAGCTATGGAATCCTTGGAAGCTCGTTGACCACATCGAAGACCAGCTGGAACCACAAATAGGGAGTCCGTCTTACGAAAACCTTGAGTAATAGATAAAACTTCAAGGCCCGCACTAAATCTAATGTGTGCAAAGCTCGCTCTTTCGCATTCTTCAGATCCGGACAGAATGAGGGCAACACAATATCCTGGTTAACATGAAAATGTGACACCACTTTAGGTAAAAAATCACCCCGTGTGCGAAGCACTACACGATCCAGAAAAAACCCAGAAAAGGAGGCGAACAAGAAAGAGCTGCCAACTCAGAAACTCTCCTCAAAGAGGTGACTGCTACAAGGAAGGCCACCTTCCAAGAAAGCAAAGAAAGGCTAGCAGAACCCATAGGCTCAAAAGGTTTATGCTGAAAAGCTTCCAAAACAAGGTTGAGCCGCCAAGGAGACACGGGTGCCTTCCGCGGCGGAAACTTACGAGCTATACCGCGGAAAAAGGAGAGCACGTCCCTATTCGAAGCAATGGTTCTCCGGAACAATAAGGACAGAGCAGAAATCTGACCTTTCAGGGTGCTAACTGCCAAACCCTTGTCTAGCCCATGCTGCAGAAAAGCCAACAGATTGGGAATGGAAAATTTTCTCGGGTTCCGAGAGGACCCCAAAACACCACGAAAAGAAGGTTTCCCAAGTTTTGTGGTAAATCCTAGTAGTAGCCGGACTTCTCGCAGCACGAAGAGTAGCAATGACCTCGGCTGAAAAACCTCTACGGGTTAAAATTTCGGGCTCAAGAGCCACGCCGTCAAACGCAGAGACATCAAGTCCGGATGACAAACGGGCCCCTGAGTCAACAAGTCCGGTTGAAGAGGAAGCGGAAAAGGAGGTGCCGCCAACCGCGACATTATTGTCGAGAACCACACCCTCCTTGGCCAATCTGGAGCTATCTAAATAGCTGAAATTCTCTCTAGTCTGATCCGACGCAGTACTAGAGGAAGTAAGGATATCGGCGGGAATACATAGATCAGCTCGAACTGATCCCACTGAGCCACTAGAGCATCCACCGCCACAGCCTTCGGGTCCTTGTACCTGGACATGAACGTCGGTAACTTGGCATTGGACCTGGATGCCATCAAACCACTTGGGGAGTCCCCCAACGGGAGCACAGTAGTGCAAAAAACTTCCGGGTGGAGGCTCCATTCCCCGGGATCCATCTTCCTGCGACTGAGAAAGTCCACTGTAATATTCTGAACCCCTGGAATGTGAATCGCCGAAATGGCTGGTAAACTGCCCTCGGCCCAAATCAGAATTCGGGACACCTCCACCATGAGTCTGGAACTCCTTGTCCCGCCTTGGTGATTGATAAACGCGACAGCCGTCGCATTGTCTGTCTGCACTCGGACCGGCAGACCGCTCAAAAGGACCGTCCAATGCTGGAGGCAAAGGAAAATCGCCCTCAATTCCAGGATGTTGATCGAAAGGACAGACTCTTCCGATGACCATACCCCCTAAATCCAGAGACTGTTCCAAACACCCCCCCCAGCCCGTCAGGCTGGCATTGGTGGTTATGACCGACCACTTCGGAGGGAGGAAAGGCTTTCCCAGGGATAACGCTCCTGGACATAACCACCATCCTCGGGATTCTCGCACCCTGTGAAAGATGGTGACGCTGCAATCCAGCGAACCTTGCGATTGATCCCAACGACTCAGAATGAGCCTATGGAGAGCTCTGGAATGAAATTGGACAAACGGAAAAAACCTCATGGACGCCACCGTCAGACCCAGAAGGCGCATACCTTCCGAAGGGACACTGCTGTCGCAGACTTCATAGTCTGTACATGCTGGAGCAGACATGCCTGCTTGTCTGGAGGTAGGGACAACACCGCCCGTACCGTGTCGAAATGCATCCTCAAAAACAGGATTGCCTGCGACGATTCCAGAGACGACTTCTCCTTTGAGGCCACAACCGAAAGGCCGTCCAAATAGGGACGAATCGTAAGTCCCCGTCTTCGAAGAATTGCCATGAGATTTAGGCGTCAGAATCGTTGTAAAAATTCTGGGCGTTAAGGCCAAGCCGAATGGTCGAGCCACAACCTGGTAATGGTTGATTCTATGGCAAAAAACGAAGGAAGCGCTGGTGAGGTCTTCCGACGGGAACATGCCAAAAAGCGTCGCGAATGTCGATTGATCGTTCTGCGACAGGGCTGCCATAACTGAGCGAAGCGACTTCATGCTCGGCTCTGACGGAATGTCAGAAGTCAGTCCGTCTTAGCGGATTTTTTTTTTTTTTTTGCCAGCTTCTGCCTTAACAGAAGTTCTGTTTCCAGGGTATGCGGAATTTCTGAGAATTCCCCTCTCTTTTTTTTTTTTTTTTTTAAAAAAAGAGAGAGACGACACAAACCCCCAGAGGGCTGGTCAGATCATCCCTTGAACCGAAAAGGACTGCCGATAACTATCGGCACTAGTCCTGCCAGACGCAGGAGTCACAGCTCTGCGCTGCGGTAAAGCTGCTTCTTTTGCCTTTGCCTTGGCATCAGCTCCGTGAGGTCAGTCAAATAGCTGACCTTTCTAAGCTAAAGATAGCAAACCCTGTTGGAAAACTGCGTTCCATCCAAGTCACAGTGCTCTTCTGACTGTAACTGCCGAGGATTGCGCCCTGGATAGCAGTGACGCATTATCCTTCAACTAGAAAAGCCCATCTACCTTGATAGAGGGAAACTTGCCACGCCGTCCTTAGACGGTCCAACCGGCTCAGGGGAACTTAACAAGTACACCTAGATCCTTAATACCGAATCTATGATCCACGGCTACACAGATGGAAATTGTTGCCATCTCCGTTCTTCTGTCCAGCGTGTCCTGCAGACTCGTCTTCCCTTTTACCAGGAAGATTTGCTAAGCTGGAATAAAGGGACATTCACTTCAGGAGAAGGGGTTCAATTAACAAATAACTCCGTAGAAAAACGGATACAGTTTGTAAGGTCGTCGCGACCCATGCGACCCTTGCAACATCCGGGCCGACTTACCAGGACGACAAGTTACCTCCTCCGGTAACTGTAACGTCCACATGGCTTCCACAGAAATTTTAGTACGGCCCCTGAGAGAGGCAGGGTGTCCCTGCCGATCCTCCTTGTCCGAATCGGACTTCTTCGCTAAGCGAGAAGGAAAGCACCGATTTGTGTCGCTTCCTTGAGAGGATCTAGTTGACACTCCATAATCTAAAAGGTCATCAATAGAAACCAGTGAAGGCCTCCATTTTGACACCACTGGAACCTCTGACCGTGCATGAGTCGAGGTCTGCGCGTCAGATACGCGAGGCTGATCCGTAGCGGATCTGGGAGAGGGTCTCTGACATGCCCTTGCATAGTATATGGCAGGATAAACCTGTCAGTAACCAGAGCAGTACTTAAATAAAAAACAAACGCTGAAGGGTTAAAGCTCTAAAGCGAGAGCTACCCCAGGTGTCTCCCATTAAGAGTTAACCTCCTAAGAAGGGGTTAAAGTAGCTGACTCCCCACAACCTTGATAATGAAAAAGGGTGTGCGAATCTCAGGCGCCTCTTATAAGGTCGCAGCTGCAGGACAGCCATGCCACACTAAACAGAAAAACGTTCCACAAGATCGCTAAAAAATTGCGCTGTTTTTTATAACGCAATGACCGCCAAAGTTGTCAAGGAGATCGCTAATCGCCTATGCGATTGCCCAGATTGGCAGCCACCAGCGACACTAAAAATGACACACAAACGATCGCAATATTATGCAACGCCATCAGGATCGTCAGCGGAAACGTATAGTGGCAGCATTAATGTCGCAGACTCCCCACAGCCTCTTTATTAATATTAAAAGAGTGTGCGAGCCCCTTATGCGAGAACAGCCGCAGGACAGCTCAATCTGTCACTCAGAAGTGCCCCAGACGGCGCCCGCGCTGTGGAGGTGAAGGGGTTAAGCTTCTGCCCGGCGGGCTAGAAGCGACTCACCAAGCTGGTCACGTATTCTTGCCGGGAGGGGAGGAGAACGATCCGGGGAGCTTTCAGCCTGCAGCGCTTTATCAGCAATGGCCGCCGCGCTCTGCCTCCGTGTGCTCCATGTAGAGGAGCCGGAAATGGAGGCTGCAGTAAAGCGCGTGCTCAGAAGCGGCGCGAAATTCAAAAAATAAAAAGAGCGCGTACTCCCCTCCTTTCCCTCGTCCTGCAGGCATCCTCCTGCGGACATAGAAAAACTAGTCACCGGCATATATATGTACAGCGGCTGCCGCAGCAGTCGCTAAAACACTCAGGCTGTGGTTCCACGGTCCGGAACCACAGCGCTTTGGACGGAGCGGAAATTCCGCTCCGTCTAAGCCCCGCCCCCTTTATGACGCGCGATCTTTCCGGAGGTGTTCAGGACACCTCCGGAACACCTCCGGAAAGAACGCAGGGCTACATAGCCCTGTGTTAAATTCTGTTGCGGCGACGCACAGTCGCCGCAATACGCGAGGACATGCTGCGGTCTAAAAAGACGCGCCGCATGTCCGTTTACGCAGGTCTGCCACCTGCGTATTGTTACGCATAGTGGAGACGGGATTTCTTGAAATCCCCTCCACTATGCTGTAACATCTGGACGCTGCGTGTTTGGCGCTGCGCCAGCGCACAGCGCCAAACACGCAGCGTTTCCTGACCGTGGAAACTCACCCTCACACACATTTTACCAAAATGTGGAGTACTCACCAGCCGAAACGCCACAGGGACCCCCAGGGGTTTCTGGCGCTATGCCCATGCTTCCCCCAGGGCGGGAAGCTAGTGACCTCCAGTGTGTGGTTTGCGCCCCCGCCAGGGAAAACTCTCCTCATCCCCCAGGGCCGGCAAGATTCTGCAGGGACCATTATGTAGTTACAGATCTCAAATCTTAGACTGGAGCTGAGTAGGAGGAGCCCGAGCTGGAGGGGCCAGCCAGTCAGCACTCTTTTGATCTGAGGTGACATCCTGATCTGGGGCTCCGCCTACCCATCAGTAATGAATTCCTGTGTCTCCCTCCCTTCCATCTGCAGCTGAAATGGACCACAAAATTTGTTGTGCAATTTCTCTTGAATACGCCGATACCCCGCATGTGGGGGAAAGACACTGGACGCATGGCAGGGCACAGAAGGGAGAGAGCAACGTTTGACTTTTTGAACGCAAAATTGGCTACATTCAATGGTGGGCGCCATGTCGAGTTTGGACACCTCCTTATGTACCTAAACAGTGAAACCCCCCCAATTCTAACTCTCACCCCAACCCATCTCTAACCCTAATCCCAACCTTAACCATAACCACAACCTTAACCCCAACACACCGCTAACGTTAATCCCAACCCTAACCATAACCCTAACACACCCGTCACCCTAATCTCAACCATAACCACAACCATAACCCTAATCACAAATCTAACCCCAACACAACCCTAACCCTAGCCCAACACCAACACTAACAGACAAATGGAAATAAATACATTTTTTTATTTTATTATTTTTACCTAAGGGGGTGATAAAAAGGGGTTTGATTTACTATTTTTTTCCATTTTGATCACTGTGATAGTGTATATCACAGTGATCCAAATTAACTAATAGGAAAAATATCTCGGTGGTACGCATGCGCCTGCCATATTCTTCCCCAGAAGAAGACGCCGACGGCCAGGGGACAGGACCGGTGGATGCAGGAGGGTCCAGGGACAGCGGAGAATTTCTGACACTGGGGGCGCTATAACCTTATTTCTCAGCACCTTTAAAAAGCGGCGCTGAAGAATAAGTACCCTTAACTGCCGCCATTAAAAGGCGTATCGGCGGTTGTTAAGAGGTTAAATTTGTTTGGTGATTAGAAACATTTAAGTGTGACAGATATGCAAATGAATAGGAAATCAGGAAGGGGGTACTGTGGTGACCTCCCTCTGGGAGATCACCACTAGCACAGTGAGAAAAAGTCTCACGGTGCAGAGGCGAGTTCATGGCAGATTCACTGCAGTGAAATTCTCCTGGTGAACTGCGGTGAATTCACCTGTGCATCATGAGACTTTTTTTCACTGTGCTATTATTTATTTATTTGATCTCCTTGGAGTAGGTCACCGCAGTTCTCTGGCCCGGCTGGGAACACAGTCTCAGTGACCGGCGGTGACCTCAATTATGTCAACAATGCTCACTGATGCTGCGCTCGCAGCAGCTCATTCATCAGTGGTTCTCAGCCTGGATGGTCACATCTTGGCACCGTCCTGGTTGAGAACGGTTTATCCCCAGACATGGATTACAGCGTGGGACAGAATGACGGACAGGTGAGGGATATTGTTGTTTTTTTTATTTTTGTTTTATTGCAGAAGACGAGGGCTTTGGTGGAATAGGCATTTGGTGAGTATAACTGTGCTTGCTATCTACATATATAAAAATGAGTGCGTGTGTGTGTACGTTTGTGTGTATCAGCACCCAATCACTAAGCATCCTTCATTTCACCAGAACTGTTTAAAAGAAGCTGAGCTGTGATTGGTTGCTATGAGCAACAGTTTTACCACTCCATAACACCTCAGCAGACACTGACCGGGTGGGAGAATTCTAGCATCCCTGGGAAAATAAGCTCCCAGCCATTGTCTGCCCCCCAGAAAGGAGCAAAGAGCACATGACAGAAATGTATCGCCCCTCCTCCATTACTGCTGCGCTCTATTGTTATCGGCGTAGAAAAAAAATAATGATTAAATACTGAGGTAAAATACTAAATTAAACACAGATAAAATACTGACCAAACACTGAGATAAAATACTGACCAAACACTGAGGTAAAATGCTGACCAAACACTGAGGTAAACCACTGGCCAAATACTGAGGTAAAATGCTGACCACATACTGAAGTAAAATACTAAAACACTGAGGTAAATCCCATAGTCCCGTGCCCATATACCCATCACACATATCCTCTATTCCATAGTCCCATGCCCATATACCTATCATACATATGAGCAATGGACTATGGGATGGAGGATGTGTGATGGGTATATGGGCACAGGACTATGGGATGGAGGATATGCATGATAGGTATATGGGCACGGGACTATGGGATGGAGGATATGCATGATGGGTACATGGGCACGAGACTATGGTATGGAGGATATGTATGATGGGTATATGGGCAAGGGACTATGGGATGGAGGATAGGTGTGATATGTATATGGGCACCGGACTATGGGATGGAGGATGTGTGATGGGCAAATGGTCACTGAACTATGGGATGGAGGATAATCATTATTTGTTATAACTAACCAAAGTTAGTTACTATGCCTGGGCAACACCGAGCTCTTCAGCTACTTTTTAAGTAAAAAAGGAAAATGTGTGTTTTGTTTATATTTCAAATAAAAGACTTTATTCTTGCTGTGTCTTTATTCACCATATAACTATAGGATTAGTAATGGAGAGCTGTTTTATAGACACTTCTCCATTACTAATCCGTGGGCTTGATGTCACCGGAGAACACAAAGGTGATATCAACCCCACAAATATAGACCCCACTTGCCACCACCACAGGGCAAGTCTGAAGAGACAGGCAAAGTGTCAGAATTGGCACATCCAATAGATATGTCTTTTCTGGGCTGCCATTTTTATGCTGGAGAGGGGGGGCAACATCCATGACCCCTTACCAGCCTTAGAATACCAGCCCCCAGTTGTCTGCTTTAGCTTTGCTGGTTTTCAAAAATGGGGGGACTCGACGCCATTTTTTCAAATTATTTAAATAATTTAAAAAACAGTATTGGGACCACTCTATTCTTGATAACCAACCTTGCTAAAGCTGACAGTTGGGGGTTGCAGCCCCCAGCTGTGAGTTTCGCCTGGCAGGGTATCAAAAATACAGGGGAACCCACACCGCTTTTTTTTTTTAACTATTTTTTTTAGCTCTCAGGTGCCAGTTGATGAATACTCCCATTAGCCGCCGCTTGCTCTCACTGTTATTAGTGGCAGCAGACGTCTGCTGATGGGAGTAGTAGTGCCATCAGCCGACACCAGTGACCAGAGGTAAATTTTTCACCTCTAATCACAGCTGCGGGCCCATGCTGTAATTTGATAGTGTGGGAACTGCGGATGTCTGACTGGTGGTAATGATTTAACCACCGATCAGAAGAAGTGTTTGCCGCGCTGTCATGCACATGACAGCATGACAAACACTGGATGTTCGGGCCCCATTCAAGTGAATGGGGTTCGGCTCTAGTACCTGCCGGACCCGAACAACCAGAGGTCCGCCCATCTCTACTTACTAGTCATACATAAATAAGATGACTTATGCTGTCTGACTACAGCTGCCGTACCTGAGCCGCCTACTGATGACGATGTTTTTGAGAGTGGGGGGCGCTGGTGTTACTCAGTGCTTCTATAACCTCACCCTGACGCAGTCTTCAGTTAGAAGCCATGGTTCAGATAGAAGCAGAGTGTTGGAACTGCATTGACACCTCCCATAGTCCATCACCCAGGATGCAGGACGTCTTCAAGTGCAGCAGTGCCCCTTGTGTCATCCTCTTCCAGGAGGGCCAGTGGACACTGCGGAGAGTGAGTGCAGCCACAGCCTCCTGTGACGTCACTTTTGAGACACCTCTCAAATAGAATGCCACAGGAAGTACAGTAAATAAAATAAATATATATTTAGGGATTAGCTATATAGAGAGAAGTGTAGGGTGTTGTGTAATAAAGCAACTTACAAAAGTGGTTAGGGTGTAAGGACAGATATTTAGAAAATATATTTTAGGTGCCAGACCATCCCTTTAATGTAGAATGAGACCCAGCAATGTGATACTGCAGACCCTCTATTTCCCCCTAAATTCCCATCTTTTACATTCAGTGTAATGTTACTGACACATTACGTTTAATACCATTTTTAGATTACGCATATTTTCAGACCATTCTGTTTTGCAGCAGCTGCATTTCACTGAATCAATTACCATTTTGTTATTGGTATTAAGAAAAGCAAAGATGTTCTAACGTATGCTTGGCTCTGGAAGAGTAATAAAGCAAAAAAAAAAACAAAAAGCAGAAAAAACAATGTGATGTTTCCCTCACGCCAAGATGCGAGCACGCAGGCATATGGAATTAATTATCTTATCTCATAATGTTTGCTGAGCCTTTAAAATGATGGAAACAGATCTGCTGTCATTTACAGATACCTACTAAAAGACTATTTTCTTTCTTCCTCCAATGAAGGGCAAGTAGAAAAGACATCTGCTGACACAGTGTGCAATGCAAATCCCTGTGCACTGATACACTGCAGCTGGCAAGCACTCAGATAGATATCTGCAGCGGGATGACAAAGGAATCTGCAGGACAGGTCTGCTCAGCCTCATGAAGAACGCGGAAAATGGCATTCATTGTGAATTTATAAGCAGCCACTGCCTTTCATTTCTACTTGCTAACTGGAAACTTATTTAATAGACCAAGTTGGAGGGGAATGTCTAACACATAGTCTTACGGAGGAGGTTTTCCTTTTTATTAGAAGTTTGTACTGTAGTTATTTCTTCAAATTACTAAAAGTTTCCCTATAAGGAAATTTTATTTTTAAAGTTAACTGTACACAGTTATTTCATCAAAATATGCAATATGAGAGACTGTATTACATGTTATGATAGAACCATATTTCTTTCTCCATTTATGAGCCACTTCTTCTCCTCTTACCTCCTAAACTCATCATTCATTCACAAAAACAGCTAAAATCTTTGGATCAGATTATAGCTCCGTATTGGAGTCTATGAAAAGGGGAGAGAGGAGCAGGGTGAAAGAGGCAGAAACACACGCATGATGTGCTGCAGCTTGTTTGAGCAGCACGGTGGCTCAGTGGTTAGCACTGCAGCCTTGCAGCTCTGGGTCATGGGTTTAAAATTCCACCTAGGACAACATCTGCAAGGAGTTTGTATGTTCTTCTCATGTTTGCAGGGGTTTCATCCAGTACTTCAGTTTCCTCCCACCCTCCAAAGACATAGTAATAGAGAATTTAGATTGTGAGCCTCAGTAGGGACAGAGATGATGTCAGTAAAGCAATGCGGAATTAATGGTGCTATATATGTAAACTAAAGAAATAATAATAAATTCTAACAAATGTTAGCTCTCACTCTAGTGATGGATTCACAGCAACACTGTGACTTTTGGGTTTTCATTGGCTGTAAGCCATAATCATCAACATTAACAGAAATAAACACTTGAAATAGATCACTCTGTGTGTAATGACTATATAATATATGAGTTTCACTTTTTGTATTGAAGAACTGAAATAAATTCACTTTTTGATGATATTCTAATTTTGTGAGATGCACCTGTATAGCACATCCCATGCATATGCTGTAAATGTACGGGATGGCAATAACCATTTACGTCATACAGATAACATGCAAATTCCCTAGAAATATACAGAAAGTTGTGATGCAGACTGGCCTGGGGTGCTCAGGGGTCAGCCTTCTGTAGAAGCCCACCAGGAAAATCTAGCACGGGAGTATGCGACCAAGCTCGGGGTATACCTGTCACTTACATTTCATTCCAAAGTCTTGTATTTGCAGTTAAAGAAAAAATAATAATTGCTGCCACACAGACACTGTCAGCAGGATACTGCTTGTAAACCTGTTATTATTAGTAGGTAGTAGTTACCTGCCTGGATTTCAATTAAGAGCTTAGTCGGGGTGCAAAAAGGGATTTTAAAATATTTTACACAAACTAGACATGCCAGATTTACAATGGAGTATTTTAATAGGAAATACATAAGGAATCACTACTGAAAAAAATGACATTTGGTATTACCTACCTGACCTGTGGTTCAGGGATTACTTCTAACCCTGCTGGCACCTGGACTCCTTTTTCCCATTCTTGCCTCCAAGGATCAGCCATTACATAAAAGTCATCTGGGGCAAACTGGAAGGAATCTGGAACTTTCATAGCAGTTATTAAATCGGTACGAAAAACCTAGGAAACAAACAAACAACAGGTCAGTATGTGGAGGGTAATAACTGAAGGGGTTGTCCACCCCTAGACGATGTTCTGTGCAGCTTGCTGAATCCTAATGGTGAGTACTGTACACACAGTTAGTACTCGGCTCCACTTTCACCAAGTCTCTTCCAGTCCGCTCAATGTTCTGGGAGTTTAGTCGGTACATGGCGGCAAGTAAGTAAAACACATGATTACATTCCATTTTCAACACGACAGGTTCCCTTGCTTTACAGTTAGTATCACTTGAGCCTGAAGGATCTGTTACAGTAGAATAATCTATGGGAAGGTTTTCACATGCCGTTGACTTACACATGCTCTTGTAGATATCACTGTCGTGTGGATTTCCAAATTCCTACAGCTTTCCCACAAGTGAGAACCAATCAGCCCATTCTTCCCTAACCCATTTAATAAAAACACTTTACATCTCAAACAAGAGCCCTTCCTACCCACATGAACGGCAAAAGTAATATTCCACTCATTTAAAACACGGATTTTGGTAAGACCTTACCTGTAAAATCCTTTTCAGCGAAGGAAGGAAGGGAGACACAGTCATTACTAGTGGGTAGGCAGAGCCCACACAGGATAGAACACCTCAGATTAAAAAGAGTGTTGACCGGCCCCTCCAGCTTGGGCTCCTCCTACTCCAGCTCTCCAGTCCGTACACAAGCTAAGGAAGAGCAAATATCACCAGCGGAGCAACATAACCCCTTCTGAAAAACTTCAGAGAAAAAAAAACAAGAAGACATGTTATGCATATAACAGAAAAAAACACACAGTCCCAGGTACTACTCACTGAACCTGACCACTGCGATGAGCTGGCAATGCTGGAAACAGAGCCTTAGCGCGCCGACCTCAGCCCAGATAATCGCTATCAGAGAAGGGTCACGCCGCATCTGAAAACACAACAACACACTTCTGCCATGGGAGGGAGCTGTGTCTCCCTTCCTTCCTTCGCTGAAAAGGATTTTACAGGTAAGGTCTTACCAAAATCCGTGTTTCAGCAGCAGATGGAAGGAAGGGAGCCACAGTCATTACTAGTGGGATGTCCCAAAGCAGTCCAGAAATTAAGGGTGGGCAAAAAAACCAAGAAAGGCAGATTCCCAACAACTTAAATAATGCGCAACTAGCGCTAAATACAAATTCACAAGAACTTTAAACTACAGCCGCCTGCAGGACCCTACGTCCTAAGGCCGCATCAGCGGAAGCACTGACGTCCACCTTATAAAATTTTGTAAACATGTGGACGGAACGCCAGGTCGCCTCCCGGCAGAGCTGAGCTGCCGAGGCCCCTTGATGAAAGGCCCACGATGAACACACAGCCCTCGTGGAGTGAGCTTGAATCTTAATCGGGCAAGGTTCGCCCTTAAGTCGGTAAGCCTCTAAAATGGCCGGCCGAATCCAACGAGCTATAGAGTCCTTGGAAGTTCGTTGACCACGCCGACGACCTGCTGGAATCACAAACAGAGAATACGAAAACTTTGAGTAATAGACAAATAGAACTTCAAAGCCCGCACTAAATCCAATGTGTGCAAGGCCCGTTCCTTCGCATTCCTCGGCTCCGGACGGAGCGAGGGCAACACAATATCCTGGTTAACATGAAATTGTGACACCACCTTAGGTAGAAAGTCGCCCCATGTGCGAAGCACTACGCGATCCGGGTGAAACTCCAGAAAAGGAGGCGAGCAAGAAAGAGCCGCCAACTCAGAAACCCTTCTCAAAGAAGTGACCGCCACTAGGAAGGCAACCTTCCAAGAGAGCAAAGAAAGGCTAACAGAGTCCATAGGCTCAAAAGGCCCATGTTGGAGAGCCTCCAAGACAAGATTGAGCCGCCAAGGAGACACAAGCGCCTTCCGCGGCGGAAACTGACGGGTTACTCCGCGAAAAAAGGAACGTACGTCCCTACGCGAGGCGATAGCCTTCCGAAACAGCAAGGACAGAGCAGAAACCTGACCCTTCAGAGTGCTAACTGCCAAACCCTTGTCCAGCCCGTACTGCAAAAAGGCCAACAAATTGGAAATGGAAAAAATCCTCGGGTTCCTTGAAGAACCCGAACACCACAAAAAGAAGGCCTCCCAAGTCTTGTGATAAATCCTAGTAGTAGCCGGACCTCTGGCAGCTCGCAGAGTGGCAATGACTTCGGCTGAAAAACCTTGACGGGTCAAGATTTCGGTCTCAAGAGCCACGCCGTCAAACGCAGAGACTTCAGGTCCGGATGACGAACGGGCCCTTGGGTTAACAGGTCCGGGCGAAGAGGGAGTGGAAGTGGAGGCGCTGCCAGAAGCGACACCAGTGTCGAGAACCACGTCCTCCTTGGCCAATCCGGGGCTACCAACATAGCTGGGACTCTCTCCAGTCTGATCCGACTCAACACCAGAGGAAGTAAGGATATCGGCGGGAACACATAGATTAGCTCGAATTGATCCCACGGAGCCACCAGAGCATCCACCGCCACAGCCTTCGAGTCCTTGTACCTGGACATGAACGGTGGTAACTTGGCATTGAACCTGGATGCCATCAAATCCACTTGGGGAGTTCCCCAACGGGAGCACAGCAGTGCAAAAATTTCCGGATGAAAACTCCATTCTCCGGGATCCATCTTTTGCGACTGAGGAAGTCCGCCGTGATATTCTGAACTCCCGGAATGTGAATCGCAGAGATGACTGGCACCCTGGCCTCGGCCCATACCAGGATCCGAGACACCTCCATCATGAGCCTGAAGCTCCTCGTCCCACCTTGATGGTTGATATACACGACCGCCGTCGTGTTGTCTGTCTGCACTCGGACTGTTAGACCGCTTAAAGGGACCGTCCAGTGTTGGAGGCAAAGGAAAATTGCCCTCAATTCCAGGATGTTGATCGGCAGGACAGACTCTTCCGACGACCATACCCCCTGAATCCAGAGATCGTTCCAGACTCCCCCCAGCCCGTCAGGCTGGCATCGGTGGTTATGACCGACCACCTCGGAGGGAGGAAGGACTTCCCCAGGGATAACGCTTCCGGACGTAACCACCATCCTAGAGACTCTCGCACCCTGTGGGAGATGACGACACTGTAATCCAGCAAGCCTGCGATCGATCCCAACGGTTCAAAATGAGCATTTGGAGAGCCCTGGAATGAAATTGGGCAAACGGAAGTGCCTCCATCGACGCCACCATCAAACCCAGAAGGCGCATACACCTTTGAAGGGACATTGCTGTTGAAGACTTCATAACCTGTACATGTCGAAGAAGACTTGCTTGCTTGTCTGGAGGCAGAGACACCACTGCTCGTACCGTGTCGAAATGCATCCCCAAAAACAGGATTGACTGCGACGGTTCCAGAGACGACTTCTCCCAATTGACCAGCCACCCGAAGTCCTCCAGGAGCTGAAGGGATAGATTGCGAGCCGTCACCACCTCCTCCTTTGAGGACGCCACAAACAAAAGGTCGTCCAGGTAGGGAAGAATCGTAACCCCCTGTCTTCGAAGGATCGCCATGAGAGGAGCCAGAATTTTCGTAAAAAACTCTGGGTGCTGAGGCCAACCCGAATGGCAGGGCCACAAACTGGTAATGGTCCTGACCTATGGCAAAACGAAGGAAGCGTTGGTGAGCCCTTCCGACGGGAACATGCAAATAAGCGTCGCGAATGTCGATTGACACCAAAAAGTCATTCTGCGACAGGGCCGCCACAACCGAGCGAAGCGACTCCATGCGGAACTTCCGGGTGCGGACATGCAGATTCAATCTTTTGAGATCCAGAATGGGGCGAAAATTTGTCCTCCTTTTTGGGGACCACAAAGAGGTTGGAATAAAACCCTCTTCCCCGATCCTCCGGCGGAACCGGTACCACCACACCCTTCTGCAGAAGGAATCGACCTCTCGCAGTAGAGCGGCAAATAGCTCGGGCTCTGACGGAATGCGAGATTGACAAAAACTGTCCGGGGGTCGAGAAAGAAACTTTATGAAGTAGCCTGCCGACACAACCCGCGTCACCCAGGCGTCCGAAACGCGGGAAGCCCAAGTCGATTCGAATTGGAGCAGGCGACCCCCCACTCGAGAGCCCTCGAGTGAGACCCTGGCGTCAGTCCGCCTTAGCGGGCTTTTTGTCAGCTTCCCGCTTTGTCTTGACGGAAGCTCTGTTTCCAGGGAGTACGGGATTTCTGAGAGGTCTTTTTCCTGAAAAAGATGGACGACCCGAACCCCAAGAGGGCTGACCGAACCGTCCCCTGGACCGAAAGGACCGCCGACTACTACCGGCATTAGGCCTGCCAGACGCAGAAGTCACAGCTCTTCGCTGCGGTAAAGAAGTTTTCTTTTGCCTTCGCCTTGACAATCAGCTCCGTGAGGTCAGATCCAAATAGCTGACCACCCTTGTAAGCTAAAGATAGCAAACCTTGCTTGGAAACCGCGTCCCCGGTCCACTGTCTAAGCCACAGTGCTCTTCTGACTGTGACCGCCGAGGATTGCGCCCTGGACAGCAGTGACGCAGTATCCAAACCTGCATCACTGCCATATCGGGCTGCATCTCCAACAACTTGAAAAACCCATCTACCTCGGATAGCGGGGATCCATCTTGCCACGCCGTCCGTAGACGGTCCAACCAGCTCAGGGAAGCTTTACAAGCACACATGGACCCTAGTACTGCTCTGAATCCATGACCCGCGGCCTCGTAAATGGATTTCGCCGCCATCTCCGTTTTTCTGTCCAGCGGATCCTGCAGACTCGCCTTCCCTTTAACAGGAAGTAATGAAGATTTGCTAAGCTGGGATAAAGGGACATCCACTTCAGGAGAAGGAATCCAATTATCAATCAACTCTGTCGAACACGGATACAGTGTCTCAAAAAACCGTGTCCCCTGAAAACGTTTATCTGGACACAGGCGTTCCTTCTCCACTGCCCCATTAAGCTCATCCAGAGATGGTAATGCGGATCGCGACCTATGCGACTCCTGAAACATCCGGGCCGACTTACCAGGACGTCTAGTTACCTCCTCCGGTAACTGTAACGCCTCCCTCATGGCTCCAATAAAAGCCTCTGTACGGCCCAAAAGAGAGGCAAAGTGTCCCTGCCGATCCTCCTTATCCGAATCGGACATCTCCCCATCCGAGCTTGAAGGGGAACCCTCCATACCAGAGATCTCCGAGTCGCTCTGCGGAAAGGATGGCACCGGCCTGTGGCGCTTCCTGCCATGAGAGGATCTAGCTGACACCCAATAACCTAGAAGGTCAGATAAGCCATCAATTAGAACGAGTGAGGGTCTCCATTTTGACATCACTTAAACCTCCGACCGCTGCGCTTGACGCCGTCGAGGTCTGCGTGTCAGATACGCGAGACTGATCCTGTAGCGGATCTGGGAGACGGTCCGCACTTCCTGGACCCTGATCTGACATGCCCTCACACAGTATATGGCAGGTTAAACCTGTCAGTAACTAGAACAGTGTGGTTCCTTAAGAAAACTAGAAAAGAAACGCTGAAGGGTTAAAGCTCTTAAAGAGTGAGCTACCCCAGCTGTCCCCCAATTAAGGCTAACCGCCTATTATAGGGGTTAATGTCGCAGACTCCCCACAACCTCTTTAAATAAAAGGGTGTGCGAGCCCAGACAAAACACGGATTTTGGTAAAGACTTACCTGTAAAATCCTTTTCAGCGAAGGAAGGAAGAGAGACACAGTATTCATTACTGATGGTAGGCGGAGCCCCAGATCAGGATGTTACCTCAGATCAAAAGAGTGATGACTGGCTGGCCCTCCAGCTCGGGCTCCTCCTACTCAGCTCCAGTCGTATCAAAGCTTTTAGGAAAAGAGCCAAGATCACCAGCGGAGCAACATAACCCCTTCTGAAGGAACTTCAGAGAAAAAACACAAGGATACAGGTTATGCATGCAAAGAAAGCCAAAAACCACAGAGTTCCAGGTACTACTCACGGAACCTGACTACTGCGATGAGCTGGCGATGCTGGAACAGAGCCTTAGCGCGCTGACCTCAGCCCAGATAATCGCTATCAGATAAGGGTCGCGCTGCATCTGAAAACATCAACACACTTCTGCCGTGGGAGGGTGCTGTGTCTCTCTTCCTTCCTTCGCTGAAAAGGATTTTACAGGTAAGTCTTTACCAAAATCCGTGTTTCAGCTGCAGATGAAGGAAGAGAGCCACAGTATTCATTACTGATGGGACGTCCCAAAGCAGTTCAAAAATAAGGGTGGGAAAAAACCAACAAAAGGCAGAAACCCAACAACCTTAACAACAAAGCGCAACCAGCGCTAAACACAAGTTCATCCAGAACTTTAAACTACAGCTGCCTGCAGGACCCTACGTCCGAGGGCTGCATCAGCGGAAGCACTGACGTCCACTTTATAAAACCTTGTAAACGTGTGGACAGAACGCCAAGTCGCCGCTCGGCAAAGCTGCACTGCCGAAGCACCCTGATGAAAAGCCCACGATGAAGCCACAGCTCTCGTGGAATGGGCTCGAATCTTAATCGGGCAAGATTCACCCCGAAGACGGTAAGCTTCCAAAATAGCTGACCGGATCCAACGAGCTATAGAACCCTTGAAGCTCGTTGACCACGCCGACGACCTGCCGGAACCACAAACAGGGAGTCCGTCTTACGAAAACCTTGAGTAATAAATAGATAAAACTTCAAGGCCCGCACTAAATCCAATGTGTGTAAATCTCGCTCTTTCGTATTCTTCGGATCCGGACAGAGTGAAGGCAACACAATATCCTGGTTAACATGAAATTGTGACACCACTTTAGGCAAAAAATCACCCCGAGTGCGAAGCACTACACGATCCGGAAAAAACTCCAGAAAAGGAGGCGAGCAAGAAAGAGCTGCCAATTCAGAAACTCTCCTCAAGGAAGTGACTGCAACAAGGAAAGCCACCTTCCAAGAAAGTAAAGAAAGGCTAACTGCCAAACCCTTGTCTAGCCATGCTGCAGAAAAGCCAACAGGTTGGGAATGGAAAATTTTCTCGGGTTCCGAGAAGACCCCAAACACCCCGAAAAGAAGGTTTCCCAAATTTTGTGGTAAATCCTAGAAGTAGCCGGACATCTTGCAGCACGAAGGGTAGCAATGACCTCGGCTGAAAAACCTCTACGGGTCAAGATTTCGGTCTCAAGAGCCACGCCCTCAAACGCAGGGACATCAAGTCCGGATGACAAATGGGCCCCTGAGTCAACAAGTCCGGTTGAAGAGGAATGGAAACGGAGGTGCCGCCAACAGCGACATTATTGTCGAGAACCACACCCTTCTTGGCCAGTCTGGAGCTATCAGAATAGCTGGAACTCTCTCCAGTCTGATCCGACTCAACACCAGAGGAAGTAAGGATATCGGCGGGAACACATAGATTAGCTCGAATTGATCCCACGAGCCACCAGAGCATCCACCGCCACAGCCTTCGAGTCCTTGTACCTGGACATGAACGGTGGTAACTTGGCATTGACCTGGATGCCATCAAATCCACTTGGGGAGTTCCCCAACGGAGAGCACAGTCAGTGCAAAATTTCCGGATGAAACTCCATTCTCCGGGATCCATCTTTGCGACTGAGGAAAGTCCGCTGTAATATTCTGAACTCCCGGAATGTGAATCGCAGAGATGACTGGCACCATGGCCTCGCCCAACCAGATTCGAGACACCTCATCAATGAGCCTGAAGCTCCTCGTCCCACCTTGTGATTGATATACACGACCGCCGTCGTGTTGTCTGTCTGCACTCGGACTGTTAGACCGCTAAAGGGACCGTCCAGTGTTGGAGGCAAAGGAAAATGCCCTCAATTCCAGGATGTTGATCGGCAGCACAGACTCTTCCGGGACCATACCCCCTGAATCCAGAGATCGTTCCAACTCACCCCCCAGCCCGTCAGGCTGGCATCAGTGGTTATGACGACCACTCAGAGGAGGAAGACTTCCCCAGGGATAACGCTTCCGGACGTAACCACCATCTAGAGAACTCTCGCACCCGGAGAAATGACGACACTGAATCCAGCAGCCTGCGATCGATCCCAACGGTTCAAAATGAACATTTGGAGAGTCCTGGAATGAAATTGGGCAAACGGAATGCCTCCATCGACGCCACCATCAAACCCAGAAGGCGCATACACCTTTGTAAGGGACATTGCTGTTGAAGACTTCATAACCTGTACATGTCGAAGAAGACTTGCTTGTTGTCTGGAGGCAGAGACACCATGCTACGTACCGTGTCGAAATGCATCCCCAAAAAGAGATTGACTGCGACGGTTCCAGAGACGACTTCTCCCAATTGACCAGCCACCGAAGTCTCCAGACTGAAGGGATAGATTGCGAGCCGTCACCACCTCCTCCTTTGAGGACGCCACAAACAAAAGTCGTCCAGGTAGGGAAGAATCGTAACCCCCTGTCTTCGAAGGATCGCCATGAGGGGAGCCAGAATTTTTGTAAAAACCCTTGGGCTGAGGCAACCCGAAGGCAGGCCACAAACTGGTAATGGTCCTGACCTATGGCAAAACGAAGGAAGCGTTGATGAGCCCTTCCGACGGGAACATGCAAATAAGCGTCGCGAATGTCGATTGACACCAAAAAGTCGTTCTGCGACAGGCCGCCACAACGGACGAAGCGACTCCATGCGAACTTCCGGGTGGACATGCCGATTCAATCTTTGAGATCCAGAATGGGGCGAAATTTGTCCTCCTTTTTGGGACACTACAAAGAGGTTGGAATAAAACCTCTTCCTCGATCCTCCGCGGAACCGGTACCACCACACCCTTCTGCAGAAGGAATCGACCTCTCGCGTAGAGCGGCAAATAGCTCGGGTTGACGGAATGCGAGATTGACAAAAACATGTCGGGGGTCGAGAAAGAAACTCTATGAAGTAGCCTGCCGACACACCCGCGTCACCCAGGCGTCCGAAACGCGGAAGCCCAAGTCTATTCGAAATGGAAGCAGGCGACCCCCCCACTCGAGAGCCCTCGAGTGAGACCCCTGGCGTCAGTCCGCCTTAGCGGTTTTTTGTCAGCTTCCCGCTTGTCTTGCGGAAGCTCTGTTCCAGGGAGTACGGGATTTCTGAGAGGTTCTTTTTCCTGAAAAAGATGGACGACCCGATCCCCAAGAGGGCTGACCTGAACGTCCCCTGGCACCGAAAGGACCGCCGACCTACTACACCGGCATTAGCTGCCAGACGCAGAGTCAGCCCTTCGCTGGGTAAGAGTTTCTTTTGCCTTCGCCTTGACAATCAGCTCCGTGAGGTCGATCCAAATAGTGACCACCCTTGTAAGCTAAAGATAGCAAACCTTGTTGGAAACCGCGTCCCCGGTCCCACTGTCTAAGCCACAAAGCTCTTCTGACTGTGACCGCCGAGGATTGCGCCTGGACCAGCAGTGACGCAGTATCCAAACCGCATCAACGCCATATCGGGCTGATTCCTCAACCACTTAAAAACCCATCTACTGATAGCGGGGATCATTTGCACTCCGTCGTAGACGTCCAACCAGCTAGGAAGCTTACAGCACACATGGACCTAGTACTGCTCTGAATCCATGACCCGCGCCTCGTAAATGTTTTCGCCGCCAATCTCGCTTTTCTTCCAAGGACTCCTGAGACTCGCCTTTCCCTTAAAGGAAGTAATGAAGAGATTTGCTAAGCTGGAAAAGGACATCCACTTCAGGAGAAGGAATCCAATTTCAATTTAACTCTGTCGAACACGGATACAGTGTCTCAAAAAACCGTGTCCCTGAAAACGTTTATCTGGACACTAGGCGTTCCTCCTCTACTGCACCATTAAGCTCATCCAGAGATGGTAATGTGGATCGCGACCTAGCGACTCCTGAAAATCGTGGCGACTTTACCAGGACGTCTAGTTACCTCCTCCGGTAACTGTAACGCTTTCCTCATGGCTTCAATAAATGCCTCGTACGCTCCAAAAGAGGCAAAGCCCTGCGTCTCCTTATCCGAATCGGACATTTCCCATCCGACTTAAAGGGGAACTCTCCAATACCAAGATACTCGAGTCGCTCGGAAAGGATGCGACGGCCTGGGCGCTTCCTCCATGAGAGGATCTAGCGACACATATACCTAAAGGTCAGATAAGCTATTAACGATCGAGGATCTCCATTTTGCATCACTTAACCTCCGACCGCATGCGCTTGACGCCGTCGAGGTCTGCGTGATCGATTACCGAGATGCACTGTGGGATCTGGGGACGGTCCGCACTCTGGACCTGATCGACATGCCCCTAACAGTATATGCAGGTTAAACCAGTCAAAATAGAACAGTGTGGTTCCTTAAGAAAACTAGATCAAAAACGCTGAAGGGTTAAAGCTCTAAAGCAGTGAGCTACCCCAGCTGTCCCCAATTTAAGGGCTAACCTATATAAAGGGTTAATGTTCGCAGACTCCCAAACTTTTAAATGAATTGTGTGAGCCCCAGACAATAAAAGGCCTCTATATGAGGCCACAGCTGCAGCAGCAGTCGCCAATGGCTCAAAAGGTCCCTGCGCTGGGGGTGAGGAGTAAGCTTTGCCTGACAGCAGGCGACTCACCCAGCTGGCCGCGGTGCATGTTCCTCGTATGAGGAGGAGGGAGGGTGAGGAGCCCGAGGAGACTGCACCTTGTAATGGCCGCCGCCTGAAAGAGAGAGCGAAGAGGAGAGTGCAGGAGAAAACCAGCGCTCAGAGCGCTTCCTGCCAGAAAGACCGGGAAAGCGGAAGCCACGCCCCCCGCTCGCTTCAAAATAAGCGCGCGCGAACTCCTCGCTCTCCGCTCCTGCCCCGCTCCATGTCCTGCAGGCATCCCCTGCGGACAAAAAAACACATCACCACATGATACATGTAGAGCGGCTGCAGCAGCGCTGAAGCATACTGACATTACATGTAGTAGCGCTGTCACAGCAGCGCTGAAGCATACTGACATAACATGTAGTAGCGCTGTCACAGCAGCGTTGAAGCATACTGACATTACATGTAGTAGCGCTGTCACAGCAGCGCTGAAGCATACTGACATTACATGTAGTAGCGCTGTCACAGCAGCGCTGAAGCATACTGACATTACATGTAGTAGCGCTGTCACAGCAGCGCTGAATGCATACTGACATTACTGTAGTAGCGCTGTCACAGCAGCGCTGAAGCATACTGACATACATGTAGTAACGCTGTCACAGTAGCGCTGAAGCATACTGACATTAGTAATAGCGCTGCGCATTCAGACGCTAAAGCACTCACACATAATTATTATTAAAATTTGTGTGGAGTACTCACCAGCCAAGGCGCCACAGGGACCCTCAGGGGTTTCTGGCGCAGTGCCCATGCTTCCCCCCAGGGCGAAGAACGCAGTGACCGCACGTGTGGTTTGCGTTCCCGCCAGAGAAGCTCTCCTCATCCCCCAGGGCCGGCAAGGATTCTGCAGGGACTTTGAGTAAATACAGATCCGCCAAGGGAGGGGTGGGGGTCCAGCAGCGCTGAAACCCCTGAGACCTCAAGACCACTGGGGTCCAAGTCTCTGTCCTATAAAAATAATAAAATCTTCTGAGGAGCTGCTCCAGCAGCGACTATCCTCTGTGACCTCAAATTTTAGACTGGAGAGCTGGAGTAGGAGGAGCCCAAGCTGGAGGGGCCGGTCAACACTCTTTTTAATCTGAGGTGTTCTATCCTGTGTGGGCTCCGCCTACCCACTAGTAATGACTGTGGCTCCCTTCCTTCCATCTGCTGCTGAAATACTGTACTTTAATACCGGTACCAAAATGTTCAGTAGAACTTGGTGAACATTTCACAAATACAAGTCTGCGGCTTTTAGGGTTTTCTTGTTACACTTAAAGGTTAGTGTTTGTCAGGCTCAGGGTAGATGCACTGCACGTGACGTCTATTAAACTCAGGTGTACCCACCACATTTATCAAGCCCAAGATGCTTTAGGAAACTGGTGTTTTTTTCCTAAAGCATCTTTTGCATTGTTTCCTCATTGTTTTCTTGGTGGGTTTTTCCAAGATTTTGGGACGTCTTTTGTAATGTAATTTTTCTCACTCTATTAAATAATGAAGAAACCGATAGTGCTTTTGTAAGGCTACTTTCACACTTGCGTTTTTTTGCGCAGCGCATCTTGCGCTATCGGACGCATGCACAATGTTCCCCTATCTTTAACATGGCGGGCGCAGGGTCTAGCGCTTGCACGCGTTCATGTGCGTTTGTCGTGCGCTGCGCATTTTCCCGGTGTGCGCCCATACGCGCTAGACGCTACATGTTGCATTTTTTTTTCGGCCAACCGCTTTAAAAAAACGCGTGCGCAAAAAATAACATTGCAGTCTATGGGGGCGCTGGCGTGCGCATGGCTTTGCGCTTGTCAGCGCTTTTGCACGCACACGATTTTTCTGTAAATAATGGAGCCAGAGATGATGGAGACAGAGATGATGGAGACAGAGATGATGGAGACAGACAGAGATGATGGAGCCAGAGATGATGGAGCCAGAGATGATGGAGACAGAGATGATGGAGACAGAGATGATGGAGACAGAGATGATGGAGCCAGAGATGATGGAGCCAGAGATGATAGAAATGTGACACAGACAACGCATGCGCCAAAAAAATGCAAACGAATGAAAAAAACGCATGAAATCGCAGACAAACGCTGCGTTTTTTTGTCGAAATGCGCATGCTGATGCGACTAAATATCGCAGCGTTTACAAGCGTTTGCATGCGTTTTTTTTAATGCGCTTCATGTGCGCTCGAAACGCAGCGCAAAAAAACGCAAGTGTGAAAGTAGCCTAAGAAACAACAATGGTAAAACGCTTCAAGCGAAATTGGGGCATCAGTTAAGCCTTCCCATGGCTTGTATTGTAAAGGATAGAGTGTCTTCAAGCGGAAAACGGCAGAAGAATGGACATGTCACTTTTATTAACCGTTTGGCATTTTTAGAAACCTGAAGTTTTAAAATGGAATATGTCAGCATGTTTTTGCTATGTAATCTGCAGACAGTATAACGTAGCAGCTCTGACACAGATTTCAGGGATGTGTCACTTATTAGGCTGTGTGCTGTTGTTTTACCACTACCACTGCTCGGACCACAGTGCATGGACCTCCACAGTCAGTAGATAAGGTATACAGAAAGCTCTGGTATGGGTGGGGTTAGCTTTCTCAGCTCTGCTGCATTGCTACAGATAAGAACTTTGATTGTGTCACTGCTGCACCCAGTAATCTAAGGGAGACATCGTTGGAATCAGGGTCTTTTTTTCCTACATTATGCAGATGTGGTAACAAAAAGCTGGTGACAGAAAGATATTCAAAAGCCTGAACACATGAGCAGTAAGTAGTTTTTCCCCTGAAATGCTTATGTTTATTATTTTGAACATTTTCTGAAAGGCTTTTCAGGCGGCTTCCTTTGAGGAATCCCCCTGAAAAAGAGATCATGAGCACATAGGCCTTGGGTTATCAAGGCTGATATCATAGTCATGTTAAGCCTCATCACGGTTCGGTTGACTTTGTTGAGGAGAACAGTGCGTCCAGCCTAATACATATAAAGAGATCTATGATCGATCAAAACAAATCTGGTCATATGCAACATAAATGTAAAAATGAAACACACCATGCCACCATACAAAAGTCCACAAAGAGAAAAAATATGGTAACCTAAGATCTTATTAGTCACGCTATAGCATGTCATTCGAAGGTTGCGCTTCTTGGCAAATCATTTCCTGGTTATCTATCTGCATCAATGTGCGCAGTTTGATCTATGACTAAAATCATGACCCGCACTTTCGAAACCGAGCTCAACAGCTGATTGTTCCCCAGCATGAGTCACGGTGACTTTCTGTCAAGACTGCGGAGGTTTTACAAAGGCCGCTTTAATGAGGGTCTGAAGTCCTGGTGACAGCTCGTGACATACCCCATACTCCTCAATCATACATTAGTGAGGTAGATGCACAGTAAGAGTTAATCTCAAGGTTCCAGAGCTCCTGAGAGAGGAAGCTATTAAATCAATAGAACAGCATACTTTATTACACCGCCTGATATATGTTACAGCTGGTGGACTTCATTCATTTCTAAATCCTATCTATTAGGATGAAAATGAAGAATACACGTGTCTGCACACAACTTCCATGCAGGAAAAGTTTTCAAGAGCAAGTAGTACAGATCATCATGAGTGGGCACGGAGTCTTAGGACGTATATTACAGTGATTATTTTGTTCACGGATACACAAACAGACATATCCAGGATTTCATAAAGGTACACAAGGACAGATCCAAGTTAGCAACAAGCTGGTCAGCGTCAGGTCAAAGAACCAGTGATTAAAATGTGCTCCTGGTGGTGTGATGAACGTGAAGATGTACAGTCCGTAACATGACAGCTCTGATACATAACATACACGTGGAGAAGACTGGGGCTAGATGGCACAGGTGGTGCGTCCAAACATCATTGCTACCACAGCATAACATAAGTATGATAAGTATAAGAATGTAGCTGCACTGCAACCCACACAGCAAGCAACAAAAAATCCAACTGGTTCCCACTTTTTAGGACCTGATTGTCACGATCATGGTACCTTGTGGCTGCAATGTGAGACAATTCACCTGCACTATCTTTGGCCATGTGATCTGTGCCGCCGTGGCTACAGTAGCCATGTAGCTCTATCCCTGATATAAGTCAGGCTTCAGCCCATCCTGGCCACGTGTCAGTACAGGCTGCAGACTAAAGACATTCCGTTCCCAAGACTTGTGTCTCTCAACTGACAAAAGCTGTATCACACACACCCCGTCAAAGACCAACCACCGCTGTGATATGTGAAGAAATATGTTTAACCCATGTTGTGATCGGCAAGGAGGTCTCCAGCTTCATCCTTCTCCTCCTCATCCTCTGTAAGTATGACAGATTTATAGCAGTGCATAGAGACTAACTTTGCCCAACTGAAAACAAAAACATTGAGGAGGATGAACCTGGAGAAATCCCTTTTGTGGCCAGTGACAGCCGTGCTCCTTTTTACCGACTGAGGTATGTGTGTTCCAGCCCTGTCAGTTGAGACACAGGTCTCAGGAGCTGTATGTCTTCAGTCTGCAGCCCGTCCTGACCCGTGATTAGGACAGGCTGCAGTCTGATGTATATCACAACTTATCTCATTCTTGTGAACACCTTTAATAGCAAGCAGATATTTGATAATTATAACAAATTGAAAGAGAAAACAAACTGGAAAATTGTACAAATATTATACAAAGAATAACATTTTTCTGCTGAAATGGAAATAGGAGGCTATTCTATGTATACATATGAGTAATATAGCAAAGACATTGTTACATCAACCATTCTCTTCACTACATGCACAAACTACACACCCCGCAGATAGACTCCATGACAGCTAAAGCCATCACCACCAACATCAGCAGGAACATCAGAAGGTCTAAGGTGGCTGGGAAGAGAAGGCTCAGTCACGTCAGATCTCCAATGGCAGAACCTTTAATTCTCCGGGAGATAAGCTACTGTCAGAGAGACTAAAAATCCTAAAAACACGGCTGAGTAAAACAGATTTGCTGTTATTGGGCTAAATGAAATCACAAAAGATCAAAGCTGGGGTAAATGAAACATTTCTGGGGCAAATAGATTTGGCACATAATAACACTGCTTTTTTACTAAATTCCCCTTCCCCAATGTTTCCCTCTGGAAATACATTTTTTCCATTCAGGAGGCAACCCCCGGCTTGTATAACACAGTATGACAGCTCTAGGCAGTAGGTTTTAGTTCTAATAGGATGGGAAGATTAACTTGTTTACTTAGAAAATTCTTCTTTAGTTCCAAGCAGAAAATGGCCCAGACAAATAAGTACACAGATAATTAAATCACAGTTATGGAGCAATTCCAGACCAGTTTACATTCCCAGTCTTGCCTACAGAGGGCAGTAATGCTTTCTGTCAGTACGCCAGCAAAGTGAAGATGAAATTATTTTTATCAGGCACATATGAGATTAGAGATGTGATCTTAGCAGGCCATGTAGACATAATCTTAGCAGGCAATGTAGATGTGATCTTAGCAGGCCATGTAGACGTGATCTTAGCAGGCCATGTAGACATAATATTAGCAGGCCATGTAGACGTGATCTTAGCAGGCCATATAGACATAATCTTAGCAGGCCATGTAGACGTGATCTTAGCAGGCCAATAGACATAATCTAGCAGCATGTAGACTGATCTTAGCAGGCCATATAGACATAATCTAGCAGGCATTAACGTGATCTTAGCAGGCCATGTAGACATAATCTTAGCAGGCCATGTAGACGTGATCTTAGCAGGCCATGTAGACATAATCTTAGCAGGCCACGTAGACGTGATCTTAGCAGGCCATGTAGATGTGATCTTAGCAGGACAGGTAGACGTGATCTTAGCAGGCCACGTAGACGTGATCTTAGCAGGCCATGTAGACATAATCTTAGCAGGCCATGTAGATGTGATCTTAGCAGGCCATGTAGACATAATCTTAGCAGACCATGTAGACATAATCTTAGCAGACCATGTAGACGTGATCTTAGCAGGCCATGTAGACATAATCTTAGCAGGCCACGTAGACGTGATCTTAGCAGGCCATGTAGACGTGATCTTAGCAGGACAGGTAGACGTGATCTTAGCAGGCCATGTAGATGTGATCTTAGGCCTCTTTCACACTTCCGGGGGCGCCTGCCCCCGGCATTTTGCCGCAGCGCCGCATCAGAAAACCTGATGCGCCGCCGGCGGCCGCATGCGGTTTTTTGCCGGATGGTTTCTGATGCCCGGAGACATCAGAAACCATCCGGCAAAAACAAAAAACGTTACATGCTGCGTTTTGTCCGGCCGCCGCAATGTACATTTGCGCCGCATCCGGACAAAACCGCATGCAACGCACTGACATGCGGCACCATCCGGCGCTAATGCATGTCAATGCGAAAAAAGCCGCATGCGGCGCATCATGTTTTCTGATGCGGCGCTGCGGCAAAATGCCGGGGGCGCCGTCAGGCGCTCGCCGGATGTGTGAAAGAGGCCTTAGCAGGCCACGTAGATGTGATCTTAGCAGGCTATGTAGATGTGATCTTAGCAGGCTATGTAGATGTAATCTTAGCAGGACAGGTAGACGTGATCTTAGCAGGCCATGTAGACGTGATCTTAGCAGGCCATGTAGACAATCTTAGCAGGCCACGTAGACGTGATCTTAGCAGGCCATGTAGATGTGATCTTAGCAGGACAGGTAGACGTGATCTTAGCAGGCCACGTAGACGTGATCTTAGCAGGCCACGTAGACGTGATCTTAGCAGGCCATGTAGACATAATCTTAGCAGGCCATGTAGACGTGATCTTAGCAGGCCATGTAGACATAATCTTAGCAGACCATGTAGACGTGATCTTAGCAGGCCATGTAGACATAATCTTAGCAGGCCACGTAGACGTGATCTTAGCAGGCCATGTAGACGTGATCTTAGCAGGAAAGGTAGACGTGATCTTAGCAGGCCATGTAGATGTGATCTTAGCAGGCCATGTAGACGTGATCTTAGCAGGAAAGGTAGACGTGATCTTAGCAGGAAAGGTAGACGTGATCTTAGCAGGAAAGGTAGACGTGATCTTAGCAGGCCATGTAAGACGTGATCTTAGCAGGCCATGTAGACATAATCTTAGCAGCCACTAGACGTGATCTTAGCAGGCCATGTAGACGTGATCTTAGCAGGTAAAGGTAGACGTGATCTTAGCAGGCCATGTAGATTGATCTTAGCAGCCATGTAGACGTGATCTTAGCAGGAAGGTAGACGTGATCTTAGCAGGCTATGTAGATGTGATCTTAGCAGGACAGGTAGACGTGATCTTAGCAGGCCATGAAGATGTGATCTTAGCAGGCCATGTAGATGTGATGATCTTAGCAGACCATGTAGATGTAATCTTAGCAGGCCATGTAGAGTGCATTATTAGTGGTGTCCACAAGCAGTGCAAACATTGCTTTCAAGGGCAAAGAGAATAACATTTGAAAAAGATCAGTCAGTATCGAGCCGCCTGCAAGCCGGGACAGACATTCCGATTCTGGCTCTAAAGGCATATTCATCCAGTGTTGTTAATTAAAGATGCTGCGATTATCATAAACTATGGAATTTTGTAGGAATTATGCCATAATCAGAGCAATAAAATAAATTTTGGCCTAATCTTGTGAATAGAAGCCAACCAAGAGTACTTCCATTCACTGACAGCAAAGATTTTACATGGTCATTATCAATACTCCCGCAATACTTGCTTTTAGAGATTCTTACAGGCCAATGTCACATATAACTAGCCTATAATTATGTGTGGCTGCTTCTACTTTTGGTAGATGATCTACCATTAAAGTGTCAGGTGGACACAGTGTCACCAAGCTAAAATCATCATCGTGTCCCAAATAATGCCAAGTACATGACTCGGTGTCAGAGCGGTGTTCAGCACCGCAGTTTTCTGCTGGAAAAGCTACTAATGAGCCCCGTGACATGGCTGTTGTCTTTGGTAGTGCAGAATCCAGCCGACAGCGGTCTTTAAAGGGAATCTGTCACCCCAAAATAGCCATATCAGATAAAGATATGGCTGAATAGTGCGTCCCATAACTAAGCTAACGGTGGTATCATATATCATGATACCCCCGTTTTCATATAAAAATACCTTTGTAAAGTTGGTGATTGTAGGTGTCAATCACTGCAGTCAGGTAAGGAGGGCAGCGGTTTTCATGTCCTCCCCCGCCCCCGCTCCTCGTCATCTGTTGCGTTACACCGTCTGTGAATACCAAAGACGGCGTTAGCTTCCCGCAATTGCGCAATTCAAAATCCGGCGCATGCGCAGTATGCTTTGCCCAACAGTGGGCAAAGCATAAAATGAATACAGCGCATGCGCTAGTCTTTCCTTGCCCCGGAAGTCGTCCAAGGAAAACAGTCATTTCCGGGGCAAGGAAAGACTAGCGCATGCGCTGTACTCATTTTATGCTTTGCCCACTGTTGGGCAAAGCATACTGCGCATGCGACGGATTTTGAATTGCGCAATTGCGGGAAGCTAACACCGTCTGTGGTATTCACAGACGGCGTAACGCAACAGATGACGAGGAGCGGGGGCGGGGGAGGACATGAAAACCGCTGCCCTCCGGACCTGACTGCAGTGATTGACACGTACAATCACCAACTTTACAAAGGTATTTTTATATGAAAACGGGGTATCATGATATATGATACCCACCGTTAGCTTAGTTATGGGACGCACTATTCAGCCATATCTTTATCTGATATGGCTATTTTGGGATGACAGATTCCCTTTAAGAATGTGGAGACCAAAACTGTACCACATACATTATATACCTAATAAGACCACACAAGGGCAATGATAAATTGTTATCATTATAGAAGCCCAATAGTACATTTGGATTGCAGGTTTTTATGTAACCGGTTATACTTTTCACCTGTAGGGTGACATTGAGTGTTGCACCTTAAGATTACTATAAAAAGTATACAAAACCTGTAAACGTGTACATAGCATTTCATCAGTTTTTGATCAGAGTGTCATCAGAGTTTGGTCAGTATCAGTTTTTACCATCAGACTTTGGTCAGAGCTTTATCAGTTTTTGGTTGATGAAAGAAAGATCTGATGGAGGTTTCTCAAATGTCTCATATCAAGAAGTCCAAATGACATCTGATTGCTGTCCGTTCCTTTCACGGATCTATAGAATTGGTGAGCCCCACATGTATAACACACAGACTAAGTGTAGATAATGTGGTAGCACAAATGCAGAAAACCAGCACAGTGTGTGACATAGAAGGCAACTCCTGCGCCCATGGACTATAGACGAGGACTCGGGACAGCAGAGGAGCCACTGGCCTGTTTGTTATCTGGCCGTCTGAACTCGGCCTCCTCTGGAATTACTTGCACCATGGACATAGAACCTTCCTAACAGCTGTTGGGTGGTTGTCATTTTGCTGTTTGGGCGAGTTTCCATGTCATTTTCTGAGTAGGTCATAATTTGTTTGATTTGGCAAAGGCCGTATATCCTAATTTATTTATGACAGAAAGTCAAACTCGAGCTTGCAGCCGCCAGAGCATTGTTTTTCTTTCACGGTGTATAAAAATATGCAGCTTTTACTTTTCCAGATTGATTACAGAGACGGCAGAATAAACCCTTTACCCGTGTTATTTATCCACATAATGTTATCTGGCGTTTTGGATTCCAGAAGGCCTCATTTTTCTCTTCCAGCAGCCTGTGCTCGGTGGATGGCACAGACGCCGGCCATGACTTCTGAGTAATAGGATTCGAAAATCTCCTGCTTTCTCACCGCGTATTGTGAAGTAGCACATCTTGATGGAACATAAATCTTAAGACTTCATTCTAAATGATGTGCCTGAAGAGAAACCTATCGGCAAACGGGAAATCCTGCCTCAACTAATCCACTCAGGCACTAATCGAAACGCTTTTCACAACTGAATTGCCTAAAATTGAGGGGGGAAAAAGGACTCAATTATTCTACTCAAACTCCTCTGAATTATTTATGAAAGCAGAACAAATGGTAAATTGGCCAGTGATGAACAAGAGGCTTGATAGAATAGAGTAAATTTAGGGGGAAAGAAGGAAATCAGTTTTTTTGTACTATGACTGTTTACTATTTCTTGGGTTCTGCAGAAATGTAGACATTGTCTATAAAACCTGGCTGCTTAGCAACGCGGCTTTTTACGGTTTTGCATGGGTGATGTTAATTGCTATAACAAACAATGTGAGCAACTGTTTAGGAAGCTCAAACACAAATGTAATAACCAGCACCGGTGTTCAGGAAAATGAAATGATTGCAACTGCACAGAAAGGTAGCACCAAGCTCCTCAAAGGCCTTTCTGTGGAGAGAATGAGTCACAGCTAACCACAGAGAAAGAAAAACCTACAAGACACAAAAACACCACAGTAAAATCATTAGGACACACAATAGGCAGATAAGATAATGTCACATAGTTAAAGGTCACCCTCACATAGCTTGGTGATAGAAGATAATGCTTTTAAAGGGAACCTGACAGCTGATTCATGTTGGCTGAACCACGGGCGGCACGAATAACAAACCAGCTCTTGCCTGCTTAAGACCAGTTTTACACTGCGGAGGTAGACGAGGCATCTGGTCCAAGAGGCGTCTGGTCCAAGAGGTGCAAGAGGCGCCTAGTCCAAGAGGCGTCTCATCCAATAGTCGTCTGGTCCAAAAGGCGTCTGGTCCAAGAGGTGCAAGAGGTGTCTAGTCCAAGAGGTGTCTAGTCCAAGAGGCGTCTAGCCCAAGAGGCGTCTCATCCAAAAGTCGTCTGGTCCAAGAGGCGTCTGGTCCAAGAGGTGTATCCACACCAGCTCCTCCCCGCCCACTGAGCTTGACTGACAGGCCTCTCCCTATACAAATAGGCAGGTAGCCATGCTAACCAAATAGATCCAGAGAAGCCAACTGGGATCTCCTTCTTGGACTTATCGCCCTGATGCCAAGCACACTTTCAACTATTTAGTAAGAGTTATAACTTATGCCAGTAAGTTAATGGCAGAGATGTATACTGTGATCCTTATCGGACTAGATATTACACACTGGCTAAAATGAAGCCGATATTTCTGAATAAAGGTATACATATATAATTAATGAGTAGCTGCAAGACTCAAATCTGGAAAGAACTCAGATCATATCTAGGAATTTGC
The DNA here is from genome assembly GCA_033576555.1 of Oophaga sylvatica. NCBI lineage: Eukaryota > Metazoa > Chordata > Amphibia > Anura > Dendrobatidae > Oophaga > Oophaga sylvatica. The sequence continues at coordinate 61,108,154 of JARQOD010000004.1, read as the reverse complement.
ATGTCAGATTGGCTGTTTCAATTATTTTATAGAGAATTATCTGCAAGCTTTGTCCAAGCGCAACCTTCTCTTCCGAGCACAATGGAGTTCAGTTGTGCAATGAATGCGGCATATCATTGGAAAAGCAATATAAAGTACAGCGAAATAAAAGTTTGCATGGAAGAAGGTAACTTAAAGACACGTTTCCCCACAGCTTCCAACTTTAAACTATGCAAAATATATATAATTTTTTTAATACTGAGAGCATATTACCATCAATAAAGTAGTATATTCTCGCTGTTTCATGGGTTTACTTTGAGAATTGCGATGTCCTCCCACACTTAAAATGATACCAATAGTTTAATGTACTGTCATTTCTGAGCCCCACTAAGAGTGCATTTATACTAATCGATTATCGTCAACGAGGGTTCTGTGGAAGGCTTATTATCCGAAGATCGTGTATGGCATACAGTCTATTGGGTGAAATCATTTTAAGGTTGCTTCAAAATCATCACTCTTGGCAGCACATCATCCTTTGTAAACAGAACACGTGCTATCGAGAACAATGACAGTCTATGCGCACAGATCCATTACTGATCGTCTTGTGTGCATCTGAGGCATGGTCTAAGGCTATGTTCACACGTTGCGTTTTTGGACCGTTTCTTAATGCCAATTTTCAGCTGCGTTTGATAGTACCAGCAAAGTCTATCAGATTTAAGAAATCTCATGCACACAGCTTTTTTTTTTTTTTTTTGGGCAAAGAGCTGCGTTTTTGCAGCATGTCACTTCTTTCGGCGTTTTTTAGTGCAAAAAACGCTGTAAAAACGCTTAAAAAAAAACACAGGTATCAGGTTTTGCTACGTTTTTGGTACCAAAACCTTATGAAGTTGAATCAAATTTTCTTTAAAGCACAAAACTTTTATCAGAATCAAATGCACCATGAAAAAAATGCGGCACAAAAAGCAGCAAAAACTAATCAAAACCTGCTTTTTGTAAGCAGCTTAAACGTAGCTGTAACTCTGCATTAAAAAAAACTCAGCAAAATGCAACATGTGAACATGGCTTTAAGTGGGTTTTAAATGACCGCCAATTAGCAAACAGTCATCATGCGCAACTGTACTCTAAGTGACAGGACTGATGTGAATGATGACAATCTTTGTACCGTGCATCAGAATATGTGTGGCACTATATACTGTAAATAAAATTAATGCAATGGAAACCTAAGGCTAGCCACCAATTCTCACTTTATTTCCTGCCAAAAGAGGTACTCCTATCATCATCATTTGTTCTAAAAAAGAAAAAACACTGAAAAATACATAACTTGACCATGAGCCAAACTAAAACCACACTATGGAAGCAAATATACAAATCTGAAATAGATTGGCCCAAGTCTGAAAATATATTCTGGCAACCTTTCCAAAATGAAAAAAAAGGTGCATTTCAGCTAAAAATACAAAACCTCACATTCGATACTGCTTCCACAGTTTTATTAATTTTTACAGTGCTGACTAATTACATTAATTAGTTTAATTGCTTTATAATCCTCAGTAATATCCTGTGTGACTAATCCTTACTACTTCTCATAGTATTTCACATTGCTTGTAACTACTTTTTAAGTAATAACACTATATTCTGGCACAATCCTACTGCCCACCTCCTATGGTATTCTCACCGCCTCTCTCCACTCCCTGCACTTTGTAATGTTATTACTAGCAGCATACACGGCAATACAAGAACGGGCTAGAGAGAAATGCGAGATATTTATGGCTCCGCACATCCAGCCGATATAAATGTATCTACTACATCACTGAAGTGGAAAGGATGGAAAGTTTCTACCCAACGGCAGCACTTTTTGTCTAAGGCTCTGTTCACATGTCAAGTTGTCATCGATCTGTAACGGAGCTAGCATTTAAAAAAAGAATCCGTTATAGAAGGATCTATGAAAGCTGCCAGCCAAACAAGCAATCCAGAAATTATTTGCAATTAAACGACCCAATATTAATTGTCAATTTCACAGGTTTTTAAGGTAATTTTTGAACTAGACAAAAAAGAGGACCCTGGAGGACTAAAGCCTGGACTGGCGGCTGCCGGACATAAAGTAAGAGGATTAGTGATATTCAATAACTTGTAGCAGTGGGACAACTGTGACTGATTAGTAATACAGAACAGGAAAGTCTGGGAAATACTTTGCAATTTTTTCCACATAGATCACAGCACTATTTTATCAATATTTTGTGTCAGGATTCAAACCCAGAGGAGCAGTATGTGAGCTAGTGGTGATGCTGGACAGCTCCCTTGCTGAATCTGCTGTCTAGCACTAGGACCTTGTCTTCCAAGATCCCTTGTCTTGATTACCTGGTTGGCTTCGCTCTTGGACTTCCTATATAACGCTGTTATTAGTACTTCCCGTTAGTCAGATTATTATACTTCCTGCTTTTTCCCGGAGTTTTTATACGGTTAGCTGTTATGTTTTGGTAGCTGAGGAGAATAAGCAAAAACGGCAATACACCAGAGAGGCTGGAACCTATTGGATTGCAGTACTCTGAACTAACCACACAACTAGAGGTAGCCGTGGAGCGTTCCTACGTTGATCCTAGACGCCTCGTCACAGCCTGAGAGATAACTACACCTAAAGGCAGAAAGATGAAAGCTATCTGCCCCGGAGCAGATCCCCAAACAAAATAGGAAGCCCCCAAACATGTCATGGCGGTTAGACAAGAAGAAGCACGGACACAGACGGAAAATAGAATGAGCAAACGCTGGGGCCCAATCTGTCTGGACAGAAAAGTACAGGAAAGGATACTCACTGCAATCCAAAAAAAACCCCTAAAAAATACCAACTCTTCTGATTGCAAAAACACCTGAGATCACATGATCTCTACCACTTAAAATCAGATCTCTGGTGTAACAAAACAAAGCCGCAGCCACTGAAAAAACAGGAAAAAGCAAATGAACAAACAACAGTGGCTCCAGATAAACTCAGAGGAGCACAAGCCCCCGGAGGGGACCTGGCTGACCCCCACAGAAGTGCAGGGAACAATGCAAAAAGCAAGCACAAAAATAAAAGCAGAAAATATCTTATCTGATAGCAGAAGATGCAGGCAAGACTCAGCAAACTTCCAAATGAACCAGGAACCACAATTGAGACAAGAACAATTGATCACCGGCAACCATCATGGGAGGGAACCTCCCTTATATCAGACCAGTCAGCGATCCCAGATTGCCATTCCTCGCTGAAAGGCTCAGTACTGTCTGTAACCACCAGAGGGAGCCTCTGCTCAGAAACCATCTCTAGCACATTCATAACAATTAGCATTGCAAAGTGCTTTCAAGCTTCTTTGCAATTTGTCCCTTATTAAAAAAAAAACCTGACCATTCTTTAAAGAGTCGTCCCAAGAACAAAGTACACTTTAATTAATAGTACTTGGAATAATAATAAGTTCCATAATTGGATGCGTTAAAAAAATGTTACTGGGCCGAGATAATCTTATAAATGTCCCCCTGCTGTGTACTGTCATTTGTTGTGTCCAACCATGCAGAGCTCCTCCAGTTTGTGGCATGTGTAGGTACTGCAGTACAAGCAGCCAGTGGCTCCATGCTCGACAATAGTTTTCAACTGAATGAGTGTTCGAGGACGCACAAACAGCTGAAAATAAAGCTGGCACTCCAGGTCCAGTCGGATATTTGGCAACCAAGATCATTAGGTTTTTGTATCCAGTGGAGTATTCCACAACATTATGGTCTGCCTCTTTTTGTATGAACTCAACTTTGCAGAGATGGATTTTAACTAAGGGAGTTCCTATGCATAGATCAATCTTGCTCTTATGGTTGACTTGGACCTTGCAATCACTACATTATCTGCCCGAGAGGTCCATAAAAGTGCTCTCAGGGAGTAACTTCCACTGCTGTAAGTACAAGTTGGTGTTTTCTACAAAAGGTCAATTGGTAAAATTTCGGCCTAAATAGAGCTGTACAGGACAACAATGTGCTACAGAAAGTATTCTCAGCAATGCAAATCACAAAAGATCCAGCTGTTGGGTAAGAGGTCAGACTAAAAGCTTACATTGGTAGGTAAATGGACTACATTTTCATAACTAAATAGCTATCCTGGGATCACAGTGCGCATGAAGGAATGAGAACGTTAAAGAAGAGGGAAAAAACTCTCTGGAGTGAAATGTCAAATCTAAAGATGCCAACACAGATTTGTAAAACATGGTTTGAACCCACCGATTTTTGGCGGCATCATTAGAGCATCTAATGTAGTGTCAAATCGGTGAGGAGGAATGATAATCTGGTTCTGTTCGGCATAGTTTGCTCTGAGCACTGTCATTTTGAAGAACCATCTTGTTTCAAACTTGGCACAAGGATAATTCATAAAAATAGTTTGCCACTTTTGACGGGCTGCAAATTGGCTTGCATAGTTTTGACCTATACTCTATCAAATGTATTTGGGATGAAATTAAATACAGACTGCAAAACCAAGCTTTATCGGCCAACAGAAGTACCCACTTCCCAGAAGAGTAACATGTCTATTCGTGAGTGATGTACCGTATATACTCATGTATAAGCCGACCCGTGTATAAGCCGACCCCCCTAATTTTGCCACAAAAAAATGGGAAAACTTATTGACTCGCGTATAAGCCTAGGGTGAAAAATGATTATGCCCCCATATGATGCTCCACAGATTATGCCCCCATATGCTGCACAGATTATGCCCAATATGCTCCAGATTATGCCCCATATGTTCCACAGATTATGCCCCCATATGCTCCAGATTATGCCCCTATATGTTCCACAGCTTATGCCCCCATATGCTCCAGATTATGCCCCATATGTTCCAGATTATGCCCCCATATGCTCCATATTATGCCCCCATATGTTCCACAGTTTATGCCCCCATATGCTCCAGATTATGTCCCCATATGTTCCACAGCTTATGCCCCCATATGCTCCAGATTATGCCCCCATATGCTCCAGATTATGCCCCATATGTTCCACAGCTTATGCCCCCATATGCTCCATATTATGCCCAACCATTATATGCTCCATATTATGCCCCATATGCTGCACAATTATTCCCCCTATATGCTCCATATTATGCCCCCATATGCTCCATATTATGCCCCCATATGCTCCATATTATGCCCCCATATGCTCCATATTATGCCCCATATGCTGAACAATTATGCCCCCATATGCTCCATATTATGCCCCCATATGCTCCACATTATGCCCCATATGCTCCACATTATGCCCCATATGCTCCACATTATGCCCCCATATTATAGCCCCCATATGCTCCATATTATGCCCCCATATGCTCCATATTATGCCCCCATATGCTCCATATTATGCCCCCATATGCTCCACATTATGCCCCCATATGCTCCATATTATGCCCCCATATGCTCCAGATTATGCCCCATATGCTGCACAATTATGCCCCATAGTATATGCCTCATATGCTGCTGCAAAAAAAAAAAAAATGACATACTCATCTCTCGTCGCTGGGGGCCAGGTGCCGGTGTCCTGAACAGGCGGTGAAACCGGCGCGCTATGGGGGACAGGTGCCGATGTCACCGCTAGCTCAGGACCCCGGCACCTGAGATATTTACCTGTCCTCTCTGCACCGCTGTGCTGCGTCCTCAGTCTGACTCCTCTGGCTGTGAATGATCTGGCAGGGGGCGGGGCGCGCACTAACGACGTCATCGCGCCCTCTGCCTGAACATTCACAGCCCAACGGTGACACGGGGACAGGTAAATATAGCTATACTCACCCCTCCGCCGCGCGTCCCTGCAGCCTCTCCTCTTCTCCCGGCGCTCTCCGCAGCGCTTCAGTCCTGCAGCGGTCACATGGTACCGCTCATTAAAGTCATGAATATGTGCATATTCATGACTTTAATGAGCGGTGCCATGTGACCGCTGCAGGAAGGAGCCGGAGATCGTGGGGGAACCAGAGGGGCTGTAGAGACCGCGCCGGCGGAGGGGTGAGTATGATCCGACACCCCCGCCGACCCCCGTATATGACCCGCGTATAAGCCGAGAGGGGGACTTTCAGCCCTAAAAAATGGGCTGAAAATCTCGGCTTATACATGGGTATATACGGTACTTTTCTCCTGCCTGAAGCTTTTCGACCTTACTTTGGTCATGATGGGATCCTAGTTTTCCTCTTTAAACCAAAATTACCATGTAGACTGGAAGAGTCGCGGAGAATGTGGTCACAGGACTCTCGCTGGTTATGACTTCACAATGAAATAATTCATAAATTCGAAGAGGGGACTTCACAATACTATACACAGTCATTACAATAAAAACACATCAGCAAAATACAGGCATATAGTTGTGGATGCTTAGTTCACCATCTACAGGATACTGTGGCGAGTACATGGATCCAAAGAAAACCAAAATCAGCAGTATATTTACTGACTGGGAAAAACAATCCATAATTATTACATTAGGGTCATTGCTGTCCTAGATAGTATTCCACTAAAATAACACTAGTGTGGTTTCAGTCCAACCATCTTACTCTTATGGGTAAAACTATTGAAGCCGTAAAAAATAAAAATAAAAAATAAAATCCTACTCTACATGGATGTGCACAGAATATTCCTGTACGTAGAAAAGACTGAAGTTGCGGCTGTATACTTTTTACAATGAGTGCATAAACATGTCCTGATGATTAAGGTTGTGGCTTTAAAAAATGGCTTTTTACATAACAACCACGCCTCAAAAAAAAAAAAATGCAAGGAAAAAACAATGTACGGTGTGAATGAGATTTTAGAAAGCTCATTCATTTTACTGTTACCGTTAAATGCTGTGTTTTTTTCTGCTTGAAAATCACAAAAAGACGGATTTTGGTAAGAACTTCTTTTCAGCGAAGAAGGAAGGCAGACACACTCATTACTAGTGGGTAGGCGGAGCCCCAGATAGGATTAACACCTCAGATTCAAAAGCGTGTTGACTGGCCCCTCCAGCTCGGGCTCCTCCTACTCAGGTCTTCAGTCGTACCAAAGCTTAGGAAGAACAATATCACCAGCGAAGCAACATAACCCCTTCTGAAGGACTTCAGAGAAAAAATACAAAAGTACAGGTTATGCATGCATTTGCAACGAAAAACCACACAGTCCCAGGTACTACTCACTGAACCTGACAACTGCGATAGGCTGGCAATGCTGGAACAGAGCCGTAGCGCGTCGACCTCAGCTCAGAAAATCGCTATCAGAGAAGGGCCACGCTGCTTCTGTAAATATAACAACACACTTCTGCCATGGGAGGGATGTGTGTCTCCCTTCCTTCTTCGCTGAAAAGGATTTTACAGGTAAGTTCTTACCAAAATCCGTCTTTCAGCTGCAGATGAAGGAAGGGAGACACACTCATTACTAGTGGGACGTCCCAAAGCAGTCCAAAAATTAGGGTGGGAAAAAACCAAAATAGGCAGAAACCCAACAACCTAGATAAATGCGCCACAGGCGCCACATATGAGTTAACTAAAAACTTTAAATTACCGCTGCCTGCAGGACCCTACGTCTTAAGGCCGCATCAGCGGAAGCCCTGACGTCCATCTTATAAAACTTTGTAAATGTGTGGACGAAACGCCAGGTCGCCGCTCGGCAGAGCTGAGCTGCCGAGGCCCCTTGATGAAAGGCCCACGATGAAGCCACAACCCTCGTGGAGTGAGCTCGAATCTTAATCGGGCAAGGTTCGCCTTTAAGTCGGTAAGACCAAAAAGGTCGACCGAATCCAACGAGCTATAGAGTCCTTGGAAGCTCGTTGACCACGCCTACGACCTGCTGTAATCATAAACAGGGAATCTGATTTCCGAAAACCTTGAATGACAGACAAAAAGAACTTGAAGGTCCGCACTAAATCCAATTTGTGCAAATCTCATTCCTCTGCATTCCTCGGACCCGGGCAAAGCGAGGGCAAAACAATATCCTGGTTAACATAAAATTACGACACCACCTTAGGTAGAAAGTCGCCCCGTGTGCGAAGCACTACTCGATCCGGGTAAAAATCCAGGAAAGGCGGCGAGCAAGAAAGAGCTGCCAACTCAGAAACCCTTCTTAAAGAGGTTACCGCCACTAAGAATGCAACCTTCCAAGAAAGTAACGAAAAGTTTTAGTAGCACCCATAAGCTCAAAGGGCACATGCTGAAGAGCCTTCAAGACAAGGTTGAGCCGCCAAGAAGACCCAGGTGCCTTCCGCGGTGTGAACTGACGGGTTACTACTTTGAATAAAAGGAACGCACGTCCCTACGCGAGGCGATAGTCTTCCGAGACAGCAAGGACAGGGAAACCTGACCTTTCAGAGTGCTAACTGCTAAACCTTCGTCCAACCCGTACTGTAGAAAAAACCAACAGATTGGGAATGGAAAAAATCCTCGGATTCCTTGAGGAACCCGCACCACGAAAAGAAGGCTTCCCAAGTTTTGTGATAAACCTTAGTAGTAGCCGGACCTGTGACAGCTCGCAGAGTGGCAATGACTGCAGCTGAGAAACCTCTACGAGTCAATATTTCGGTCTCAAGAGCTACGCCGTCAAACGCAGAGACTTCAAGTCCGGATAACGAACGGGCCACTGGTTAACAGGTCCGGGCGAGGAGTAAGTGGAAATGGCGGTGCCGCCAAAAGCGACACCAGTGTCGCGAACCACGTCCTCCTTGGCCAATCCGGGGCTATCAACATAGCCGGAATTCTCTCCAGTCTGATCCGACACAGCACCAGAGGAAGTAAAGATAACGGCGGAAACACATAGACTAGCTCGAAATGGTCCCTCGGAGCCACCAGAGCAACCACCGCCACAGCTTTCGGGTACCTGGACATGAACGTCGGTAGTTTGGCATTGAACCTGGATGCCATCAAAACCGCTTGGGGAGTTCCCCAACGGGAGCACAGCAGTGCAAAAATTTTCGGATGAAAACTCCATTCTCCAGGATCCATCTTCTCGCGACTGAGGAAGTCCGCTGTGGCATTCTGGACTCCTGGGATGTGAATCGCAGAAATGGCTGGAACCTTGGTCTCGGCCCATAACAGAATCCGAGACACCTCATCATGATCCTGGAGCCTCCTGTCCCGCCTTGGTAGTTGATATACACAACCGCCGACGCGTTGTCTGTCTGCACTCAGACTGATAAACCGCTTAAAGGGACCGTCAGTGTTGGAGGCAAAAGAACAATTGCTCTCAATTCCAAGATGTTGATCGGTAGAACAGACTCTGCCGATAACCATACTCCCTGGCTCCAAAAAAATCGTTCCAGGCACCCCTCCCAGCCCGTCAGGCTGGTATCGGTGGCTATGACCGACCACCTCGGAGGGAGGAAAGATTTCCCCAGGGATAACTTTCCTGGACGTAACCACCATCCTAGGGATTCTCGCACCCTGTGAGAGATGATGACGCTGCAATCCAGAGAAGCTTGCGATCGATCCCAATGACTCAAGATGAGCCTTTGGAATGAAACTGGGCAAACGGAAGTGTCTCCATGAACGCCACCATTAAACCCAGAAGGCGCATACACTTCCGAAGAGACATTACTGTCGAAGACTTCATATCTGTACATGTCGAGGGGAACATGCCCGCTCGCCTGGAAGTAGAGGCACCACTGCCCGTACCGTGTCAAAATGTATTCCTAAAAATAGGATAGACTGCGACGGTTCCAGAGACGACTTCTCTCGTTGTAAAAACTCTGGCCGTTAAGACCAAGCTGAATGGTCGAGCCACAAACTGGTAATGGTCCTGTCAATTGACCAGTCACCCGAAATTCTCCAGGATCTGAAGGAATAGATTGCGAGCCGTCAATGCCTCCTCCTTTGAGGACGGCACAATCGAAAGGTCGTCCAGGTAGGGAAGATCGTAAGTCCCTGTCTTTGAAGAATTGTCATGAGAGGTGCCAGAAACCTATGACAAAACGAAGGAAGCACTAGTGTGCAAATAAGCGTCGCCAATGTTGATTGACCAAAAAGACGTTCTGCGACAGGGCTGCCACAACGGAGCGAAACGACTCCATGCGGAATGTTCGAGTGTGGACAAGTCGATTCAATCTTCCAGAATAGGGCGAAATTTGTCCTCCTTTTTGGGGACCACCAAGAGGATAAAAAATCCTCTTTCCCGGTCCTCTGTGGAACCGGTATCACCACACTCTTCTACAGAAGAGAATCGATCACTCGCAGTAGAGCGGAAAATAGTTCGGCTCTGACGGAATGCGATATTAGTAAAAAACTGTCCGGGGTCGAAGAAGAAACTCTATGAAGTAGCCTGCCAACACCACCTGTGTCACCCAGGCGTCCGACACACGGGAAACCCAAGTCGGTTTGAATTGGAGTAAACGACCCCCCACTCGAGAGCGCTCGAATGAGACCCAGACGTCAGTCTGCCTTAGCAGGTTTTTTTTTTTTTTTTTGCCAGCTTCTGTGTGAACAGAAGTTCTGTTTCCAGGGTATGCGGAAATTCTGAGACTTCCCCTCTTTTTTTTTTTTTTAAAAAAGAAAGAGACGACCAAAACCCCAGAGGGTTGGCCGGATCATCCCCTGAACCGAAAAGACCGACAATTACCGTTCCAGATGCAGAAGTCACAGCTCTGCGCTGCGGTAAAGCTGTTTCTTTTGCCTTTGCTTTGGAAATCAGCTCCGTGAGGTCAGATTTAAGTAGTTGACCCTTACTAAGCTAAAGATAGCAAACCCTGCTTGGAAACCGCGTTCCACTGTCTAAGCCACAGTTCTGACTGTGACTGCTGAGGATTACGCCCTGGATAGCAGTGACGCAGTATCCTTCAACTTGAAAAGCCCATCTACCTCGATAGAAGGGATCCATCTTGCCACGCCGTCCTTAGACGGTTCCACCGGCTCAGGAAAACTTTTACAAGTACACATAGATCCTTAATACTGAATCCATGACCCGCGGCTTCGCAGATGGATATTGTTGCCATCTCCGTTTTTCTGTCCAGCGGTTCCTGCAGACTCGCCTTCCCTTTACCAGGAAGATTTGCTAAGCTGGGATAAAGGAACATTCAGTTCAGGAGAAAGGGTCCAATTAACAAACAACTCCGTAGCAACGGACACAGTTTGTAAAGCCGACGCGACCTATGCGACTCCTGAAACATCCTGGCCGACTTACCAGGACATCTAGTTACCTCCTCCGGTAACTGAAACGCCCTCATGGCTCCATTAGTACGGCCCATGAGAGAGGCAGATTGTCTCTGCCGATCCTCCTCGCTACGTGAGAAAGAAACCGATTTGTGTCGTCTTCCTTTAGAGAGACTAGCTGACACTCAATAACTTAGAAGATCAGACAGGCCTTCAATAGAAACTAGTGAGGACCTCCATTTTGTCACTGGAACCTCCGACCGCTGAATCGAGGTCTGCGTGTCAGATACGCGAGACTGATCCTGTAGCGGATCTGGGAGATGGACTGCCCTTGCACAGTACATGGCAGGTTAAACCTGTCAGTAACCAGAACTTCTTAAAGAAGAAACAAACGCTGAAGGGTTAAAGCTCTTAAAGAGAGAGCTACCCCAGCTGTCCCCATTAAGAGTTAACTGCCTAAGAAGGGGTTAAAGTAGCAGACTCCCCACAACCTTGATAATGAAAAGGGTGTGCGAGCCTCAAGCGCCTCTTATAAGGTCGCAGCTACAGGACAGTTATGCCACACTATACAAGAAAAAACGTTCCACAAAATCGCTAAAAAATTGCGTTGTTTGTATATCGCAATGCGCCAAAGTCATTAAGGGGATCGCTAACCGCTTATGCGATGTTAATGAGATCGCTCAGATTGGCAGCTGCTAGCGACATTAAAAGAGATCACATAAACGATCGCATACCATGCGTCGTTATCAGGATCGTTAGTGGAAACGTTAGTGGCAATAATAATAATATTAATATCGCAGGCTCCCCACAACCTCTTTATTAATTGAAAAGAGTGTGCGAGCCCCTTATGCGATAACAGCCGCAGAAACGCGCAATCTGACACTCCCAAGTGCCCCAGACGGCGTCCGCGCTGTGGGGGTGAAAGAGTTAAGCTTCTGCCCGCGGGCTAGAAGCGACTCACCCAGCTGGTAACGGCTCTTGCCGGGAGGGGAGTGGAGCGATGTCCGGGAGCTTGCTATCCCCTCAGCCTTTCATGTAATGGCCGCCGCGCTCTGCCTCTGATGTGCTCTCTGTACAGGAGCCAGAAAAGGAGACTGCCATAAAGCGCGCGCTCAGAGCGCGGGAAATTCAAAAATAAAAAGCGCGCACTCCTCTCTCCCTTCTCCTCAGAGTCACCGGCATGTACAATGTACAGCGGCTGCCGCAGCAGCCGTTAAATCCCTCACACACCTTTATAAAAATGTGGAGTACTCACCAGCCGAGCACCACAGGGACCCCCAGGGGTTTCTGGCACGTGCCCATGCTTCCCCCCAGGGCGGGGATCGCAGTGACCCCTGCGCGTGGTTTGCGTCCCCGCCAGGGAAGCTATCCTCATCCCCCCGGGCCGGCAGGGTTCTGCAGGGACCACCCTCAGGGTAATTACAGATCCGCCAAGGGAGAGGTTGGGGTCCAGCAGCGCTGAGACCCCTGAGACCTCTAGACCAACTTTGGTGATCCAAGTCTCTTGTCCGAATAAAATAATAAAATCTTCTGAGGAGCTGCTTCCAGCAGCGACTATCCTCTGAGACCTCAAATTCTAGACTGAAGACCTGAGTAGGAGGAGCCGAGCTGGAGGGGCCGGTCAACACGCTTTTTAATCTGAGGTATTGATCCTATCTGGGGCTCCGCCTACCCACTAGTAATGAGTGTGTCTCCCTTCCTTCATCTGCAGCTGAAAATGCTACGTGTTAATAATCCAAAGGATAAGAGACAGATTATTTTTTATCAATAACAAATAATAACATATATAAAATAATATGTACAATTGTACTATAGATTACAGAATTTGTACTTAAATATGACCCCCAGATAAAGTTTTCCAAGCGAAAAGAGGGTCAGGTGGGGAAGGAACCCTGGCTCTCTGTCACTCTGACCGTATTACTACGGCGGCACTTTTTCGTGTGATCTACTACATTTTTGCTATTGTTATCAGGGCTGTGGAGTCGAAGTCATGGAGTCGGTGTCCATTTTGGTGGAGTCGGTATAAAATGGACAGTCTCAGACTCCTAAAATATATAATAAATTGGGTACATTAGTTCAATACAGGATGTGCTGTAAAATTTTTCATAAGAATTTGGGAAGGTTATGAAAGGCCCTATAAATGTCTGTTCCTGATCTAAAGATCTGGGCTTTTAGTCAAGATCAATCTGTTCTTCACTTTATGTACATGCGCAGTACTGACCAGTGCTGTGGAGTCAGAGTCATGGAGTCGGCAGTCAGGGAAAATGAGGAGTCAGAGTATGTGCACACATTGCAGATTAGCCTGCAGAATTTTCTACACAGAATCTGCACCTCTTGGCAGAAAACGCAGGTATGTTTTGATGAGTTATTTCATGCAGATTTGTATGCGTTTTGTAAGCTAAATAAAGATATGTTATTTAACAAAAAAAAAAGATTTGTAATGTCATTTCTTGTCCAACCTCCTCTTTTACATTTGTCCAACCCACACTCTATTACACATAGATTGTTCTGTCCAGCCATATAATTGCTGTCTAGAAAGTCTAGTCATTGTTTTTATGTCTCCAATTGTTATAGACATTGCAATCTTTGAATGTATTGCTCTTTCATACATTTTATGTTGTAAGGTAACAGCGCCACCTGCTGGCTGTTTGATGCATAGATTCAATTTTAATTTGTGATGTCTTGTGGGAAATTCCAAGAGCATTGTGGATTGTTCCTGTTGCATTATGGTCTTGTTTATCACACTGAAGGAGGACAGCAGCCATTTATTCTCCATGTGCCTTAAGAGAAACTACATCACTGGTGTTCTTCATGTTTCTTAAACAGCCTGCTCTAAGCATAGTCGGTAAGCACTATCTAGGTTATAATCCTGTGTTTATCAGTACGTTTGTTGTACTAAGTAGGTAATAATCAGTTTGTGTATTCTGTAT
>JARQOD010000004.1:61012165-61094068 GCA_033576555.1 Oophaga sylvatica | reverse complement strand
AAACAGCTGAAAATAAAGCTGGCACTCCAGGTCCAGTCGGATATTTGGCAACCAAGATCATTAGGTTTTTGTATCCAGTGGAGTATTCCACAACATTATGGTCTGCCTCTTTTTGTATGAACTCAACTTTGCAGAGATGGATTTTAACTAAGGGAGTTCCTATGCATAGATCAATCTTGCTCTTATGGTTGACTTGGACCTTGCAATCACTACATTATCTGCCGAGAGGTCCATAAAAGTGCTCTCAGGGAGTAACTTCCACTGCTGTAAGTACAAGTTGGTGTTTTCTACAAAAGGTCAATTGGTAAAATTTCGGCCTAAATAGAGCTGTACAGGACAACAATGTGCTACAGAAAGTATTCTCAGCAATGCAAATCACAAAAGATCCAGCTGTTGGGTAAGAGGTCAGACTAAAAGCTTACATTGGTAGGTAAATGGACTACATTTTCATAACTAAATAGCTATCCTGGGATCACAGTGCGCATGAAGGAATGAGAACGTTAAAGAAGAGGGAAAAAACTCTCTGGAGTGAAATGTCAAATCTAAAGATGCCAACACAGATTTGTAAAACATGGTTTGAACCCACCGATTTTTGGCGGCATCATTAGAGCATCTAATGTAGTGTCAAATCGGTGAGAGAGGAATGATAATCTGGTTCTGTTCGGCATAGTTTGCTCTGAGCACTGTCATTTTGAAGAACCATCTTGTTTCAAACTTGGCACAAGGATAATTCATAAAAATAGTTTGCCACTTTTGACGGGCTGCAAATTGGCTTGCATAGTTTTGACCTATACTCTATCAAATGTATTTGGGATGAAATTAAATACAGACTGCAAAACCAAGCTTTATCGGCCAACAGAAGTACCCACTTCCCAGAAGAGTAACATGTCTATTCGTGAGTGATGTACCGTATATACTCATGTATAAGCCGACCCGTGTATAAGCCGACCCCCCTAATTTTGCCACAAAAAAATGGGAAAACTTATTGACTCGCGTATAAGCCTAGGGTGAAAAATGATTATGCCCCCATATGATGCTCCACAGATTATGCCCCCATATGCTGCACAGATTATGCCCAATATGCTCCAGATTATGCCCCATATGTTCCACAGATTATGCCCCCATATGCTCCAGATTATGCCCATATGTTCCACAGCTTATGCCCCCATATGCTCCAGATTATGCCCCCATATGTTCCAGATTATGCCCCCATATGCTCCATATTATGCCCCCATATGTTCCACAGTTTATGCCCCCATATGCTCCAGATTATGTCCCCATATGTTCCACAGCTTATGCCCCCATATGCTCCAGATTATGCCCCCATATGCTCCAGATTATGCCCCATATGTTCCACAGCTTATGCCCCCAT
The DNA here is from genome assembly GCA_033576555.1 of Oophaga sylvatica. Classification (NCBI taxonomy): domain Eukaryota; kingdom Metazoa; phylum Chordata; class Amphibia; order Anura; family Dendrobatidae; genus Oophaga; species Oophaga sylvatica. Next base: position 61,092,696 of record JARQOD010000004.1, on the reverse strand, counting down.
ATGCTCCATATTATGCCCCCATATGCTCCATATTATGCCCCATATGCTGCACAATTATTCCCCCTATATGCTCCATATTATGCCCCATATGCTCCATATTATGCCCCCATATGCTCCATATTATGCCCCCATATGCTCCATATTATGCCCCATATGCTGAACAATTATGCCCCCATATGCTCCATATTATGCCCCCATATGCTCCACATTATGCCCCATATGCTCCACATTATGCCCCATATGCTCCACATTATGCCCCCATATTATGCCCCCATATGCTCCATATTATGCCCCCATATGCTCCATATTATGCCCCCATATGCTCCATATTATGCCCCCATATGCTCCACATTATGCCCCCATATGCTCCATATTATGCCCCCATATGCTCCAGATTATGCCCCATATGCTGCACAATTATGCCCCATAGTATATGCCTCATATGCTGCTGCAAAAAAAAAAAAAAAATGACATACTCATCTCTCGTCGCTGGGGGCCAGGTGCCGGTGTCCTGAACAGGCGGTGAAACCGGCGCGCTATGGGGGACAGGTGCCGATGTCACCGCTAGCTCAGGACCCCGGCACCTGAGATATTTACCTGTCCTCTCTGCACCGCTGTGCTGCGTCCTCAGTCTGACTCCTCTGGCTGTGAATGATCTGGCAGGGGGCGGGGCGCGCACTAACGACGTCATCGCGCCCTCTGCCTGAACATTCACAGCCCAACGGTGACACGGGGACAGGTAAATAGCTATACTCACCCCTCCGCCGCGCGTCCCTGCAGCCTCTCCTCTTCTCCCGGCGCTCTCCGCAGCGCTTCAGTCCTGCAGCGGTCACATGGTACCGCTCATTAAAGTCATGAATATGTGCATATTCATGACTTTAATGAGCGGTGCCATGTGACCGCTGCAGGAAGGAGCCGGAGATCGTGGGGGAACCAGAGGGGCTGTAGAGACCGCGCCGGCGGAGGGGTGAGTATGATCCGACACCCCCGCCGACCCCCGTATATGACCCGCGTATAAGCCGAGAGGGGGACTTTCAGCCCTAAAAAATGGGCTGAAAATCTCGGCTTATACATGGGTATATACGGTACTTTTCTCCTGCCTGAAGCTTTTCGACCTTACTTTGGTCATGATGGGATCCTAGTTTTCCTCTTTAAACCAAAATTACCATGTAGACTGGAAGAGTCGCGGAGAATGTGGTCACAGGACTCTCGCTGGTTATGACTTCACAATGAAATAATTCATAAATTCGAAGAGGGGACTTCACAATACTATACACAGTCATTACAATAAAAACACATCAGCAAAATACAGGCATATAGTTGTGGATGCTTAGTTCACCATCTACAGGATACTGTGGCGAGTACATGGATCCAAAGAAAACCAAAATCAGCAGTATATTTACTGACTGGGAAAAACAATCCATAATTATTACATTAGGGTCATTGCTGTCCTAGATAGTATTCCACTAAAATAACACTAGTGTGGTTTCAGTCCAACCATCTTACTCTTATGGGTAAAACTATTGAAGCCGTAAAAAATAAAAATAAAAAATAAAATCCTACTCTACATGGATGTGCACAGAATATTCCTGTACGTAGAAAAGACTGAAGTTGCGGCTGTATACTTTTTACAATGAGTGCATAAACATGTCCTGATGATTAAGGTTGTGGCTTTAAAAAATGGCTTTTTACATAACAACCACGCCTCAAAAAAAAAAAAATGCAAGGAAAAAACAATGTACGGTGTGAATGAGATTTTAGAAAGCTCATTCATTTTACTGTTACCGTTAAATGCTGTGTTTTTTTCTGCTTGAAAATCACAAAAAGACGGATTTTGGTAAGAACTTCTTTTCAGCGAAGAAGGAAGGCAGACACACTCATTACTAGTGGGTAGGCGGAGCCCCAGATAGGATTAACACCTCAGATTCAAAAGCGTGTTGACTGGCCCCTCCAGCTCGGGCTCCTCCTACTCAGGTCTTCAGTCGTACCAAAGCTTAGGAAGAACAATATCACCAGCGAAGCAACATAACCCCTTCTGAAGGACTTCAGAGAAAAAATACAAAAGTACAGGTTATGCATGCATTTGCAACGAAAAACCACACAGTCCCAGGTACTACTCACTGAACCTGACAACTGCGATAGGCTGGCAATGCTGGAACAGAGCCGTAGCGCGTCGACCTCAGCTCAGAAAATCGCTATCAGAGAAGGGCCACGCTGCTTCTGTAAATATAACAACACACTTCTGCCATGGGAGGGATGTGTGTCTCCCTTCCTTCTTCGCTGAAAAGGATTTTACAGGTAAGTTCTTACCAAAATCCGTCTTTCAGCTGCAGATGAAGGAAGGGAGACACACTCATTACTAGTGGGACGTCCCAAAGCAGTCCAAAAATTAGGGTGGGAAAAAACCAAAATAGGCAGAAACCCAACAACCTAGATAAATGCGCCACAGGCGCCACATATGAGTTAACTAAAAACTTTAAATTACCGCTGCCTGCAGGACCCTACGTCTTAAGGCCGCATCAGCGGAAGCCCTGACGTCCATCTTATAAAACTTTGTAAATGTGTGGACGAAACGCCAGGTCGCCGCTCGGCAGAGCTGAGCTGCCGAGGCCCCTTGATGAAAGGCCCACGATGAAGCCACAAACCCTCGTGGAGTGAGCTCGAATCTTAATCGGGCAAGGTTCGCCTTTAAGTCGGTAAGACCAAAAAGGTCGACCGAATCCAACGAGCTATAGAGTCCTTGGAAGCTCGTTGACCACGCCTACGACCTGCTGTAATCATAAACAGGGAATCTGATTTCCGAAAACCTTGAATGACAGACAAAAAGAACTTGAAGGTCCGCACTAAATCCAATTTGTGCAAATCTCATTCCTCTGCATTCCTCGGACCCGGGCAAAGCGAGGGCAAAACAATATCCTGGTTAACATAAAATTACGACACCACCTTAGGTAGAAAGTCGCCCCGTGTGCGAAGCACTACTCGATCCGGGTAAAAATCCAGGAAAGGCGGCGAGCAAGAAAGAGCTGCCAACTCAGAAACCCTTCTTAAAGAGGTTACCGCCACTAAGAATGCAACCTTCCAAGAAAGTAACGAAAAGTTTTAGTAGCACCCATAAGCTCAAAGGGCACATGCTGAAGAGCCTTCAAGACAAGGTTGAGCCGCCAAGAAGACCCAGGTGCCTTCCGCGGTGTGAACTGACGGGTTACTACTTTGAATAAAAGGAACGCACGTCCCTACGCGAGGCGATAGTCTTCCGAGACAGCAAGGACAGGGAAACCTGACCTTTCAGAGTGCTAACTGCTAAACCTTCGTCCAACCCGTACTGTAGAAAAAACCAACAGATTGGGAATGGAAAAAATCCTCGGATTCCTTGAGGAACCCGCACCACGAAAAGAAGGCTTCCCAAGTTTTGTGATAAACCTTAGTAGTAGCCGGACCTGTGACAGCTCGCAGAGTGGCAATGACTGCAGCTGAGAAACCTCTACGAGTCAATATTTCGGTCTCAAGAGCTACGCCGTCAAACGCAGAGACTTCAAGTCCGGATAACGAACGGGCCACTGGTTAACAGGTCCGGGCGAGGAGTAAGTGGAAATGGCGGTGCCGCCAAAAGCGACACCAGTGTCGCGAACCACGTCCTCCTTGGCCAATCCGGGGCTATCAACATAGCCGGAATTCTCTCCAGTCTGATCCGACACAGCACCAGAGGAAGTAAAGATAACGGCGGAAACACATAGACTAGCTCGAAATGGTCCCTCGGAGCCACCAGAGCAACCACCGCCACAGCTTTCGGGTACCTGGACATGAACGTCGGTAGTTTGGCATTGAACCTGGATGCCATCAAAACCGCTTGGGGAGTTCCCCAACGGGAGCACAGCAGTGCAAAAATTTTCGGATGAAAACTCCATTCTCCAGGATCCATCTTCTCGCGACTGAGGAAGTCCGCTGTGGCATTCTGGACTCCTGGGATGTGAATCGCAGAAATGGCTGGAACCTTGGTCTCGGCCCATAACAGAATCCGAGACACCTCATCATGATCCTGGAGCTCCTTGTCCCGCCTTGGTAGTTGATATACACAACCGCCGACGCGTTGTCTGTCTGCACTCAGACTGATAAACCGCTTAAAGGGACCGTCCAGTGTTGGAGGCAAAAGAACAATTGCTCTCAATTCCAAGATGTTGATCGGTAGAACAGACTCTGCCGATAACCATACTCCCTGGCTCCAAAAAAATCGTTCCAGGCACCCCTCCCAGCCCGTCAGGCTGGTATCGGTGGCTATGACCGACCACCTCGGAGGGAGGAAAGATTTCCCCAGGGATAACTTTCCTGGACGTAACCACCATCCTAGGGATTCTCGCACCCTGTGAGAGATGATGACGCTGCAATCCAGAGAAGCTTGCGATCGATCCCAATGACTCAAGATGAGCCTTTGGAATGAAACTGGGCAAACGGAAGTGTCTCCATGAACGCCACCATTAAACCCAGAAGGCGCATACACTTCCGAAGAGACATTACTGTCGAAGACTTCATATCTGTACATGTCGAGGGGAACATGCCCGCTCGCCTGGAAGTAGAGGCACCACTGCCCGTACCGTGTCAAAATGTATTCCTAAAAATAGGATAGACTGCGACGGTTCCAGAGACGACTTCTCTCGTTGTAAAAACTCTGGCCGTTAAGACCAAGCTGAATGGTCGAGCCACAAACTGGTAATGGTCCTGTCAATTGACCAGTCACCCGAAATTCTCCAGGATCTGAAGGAATAGATTGCGAGCCGTCAATGCCTCCTCCTTTGAGGACGGCACAATCGAAAGGTCGTCCAGGTAGGGAAGATCGTAAGTCCCTGTCTTTGAAGAATTGTCATGAGAGGTGCCAGAAACCTATGACAAAACGAAGGAAGCACTAGTGTGCAAATAAGCGTCGCCAATGTTGATTGACCAAAAAGACGTTCTGCGACAGGGCTGCCACAACGGAGCGAAACGACTCCATGCGGAATGTTCGAGTGTGGACAAGTCGATTCAATCTTCCAGAATAGGGCGAAATTTGTCCTCCTTTTTGGGGACCACCAAGAGGATAAAAAATCCTCTTTCCCGGTCCTCTGTGGAACCGGTATCACCACCTCTTCTACAGAAGAGAATCGATCACTCGCAGTAGAGCGGAAAATAGTTCGGCTCTGACGGAATGCGATATTAGTAAAAAACTGTCCGGGGGTCGAAGAAGAAACTCTATGAAGTAGCCTGCCAACACCACCTGTGTCACCCAGGCGTCCGACACACGGGAAACCCAAGTCGGTTTGAATTGGAGTAAACGACCCCCACTCGAGAGCGCTCGAATGAGACCCAGATCGTCAGTCTGCCTTAGCAGGTTTTTTTTTTTTTTTTGCCAGCTTCTGTGTGAACAGAAGTTCTGTTTCCAGGGTATGCGGAAATTCTGAGACTTCCCCCTCTTTTTTTTTTTTTTTTTAAAAAAGAAAGAGACGACCAAAACCCCCAGAGGGTTGGCCGGATCATCCCCTGAACCGAAAAGACCGACAATTACCGTTCCAGATGCAGAAGTCACAGCTCTGCGCTGCGGTAAAGCTGTTTCTTTTGCCTTTGCTTTGGAAATCAGCTCCGTGAGGTCAGATTTAAGTAGTTGACCCTTACTAAGCTAAAGATAGCAAACCCTGCTTGGAAACCGCGTTCCACTGTCTAAGCCACAGTTCTGACTGTGACTGCTGAGGATTACGCCCTGGATAGCAGTGACGCAGTATCCTTCAACTTGAAAAGCCCATCTACCTCGATAGAAGGGATCCATCTTGCCACGCCGTCCTTAGACGGTTCCACCGGCTCAGGAAAACTTTTACAAGTACACATAGATCCTTAATACTGAATCCATGACCCGCGGCTTCGCAGATGGATATTGTTGCCATCTCCGTTTTTCTGTCCAGCGGTTCCTGCAGACTCGCCTTCCCTTTACCAGGAAGATTTGCTAAGCTGGGATAAAGGAACATTCAGTTCAGGAGAAAGGGTCCAATTAACAAACAACTCCGTAGCAACGGACACAGTTTGTAAAGCCGACGCGACCTATGCGACTCCTGAAACATCCTGGCCGACTTACCAGGACTCTAGTTACCTCCTCCGGTAACTGAAACGCCCTCATGGCTCATTAGTACGGCCCATGAGAGAGGCAGATTGTCTCTGCCGATCCTCCTCGCTACGTGAGAAAGAAACGATTTGTGTCGTCTTCCTTTAGAGAGACTAGCTGACACTCAATAACTTAGAAGATCAGACAGGCCTTCAATAGAAACTAGTGAGGACCTCCATTTTGTCACTGGAACCTCCGACCGCTGAATCGAGGTCTGCGTGTCAGATACGCGAGACTGATCCTGTAGCGGATCTGGGAGATGGACTGCCCTTGCACAGTACATGGCAGGTTAAACCTGTCAGTAACCAGAACTTCTTAAAGAAGAAACAAACGCTGAAGGGTTAAAGCTCTTAAAGAGAGAGCTACCCCAGCTGTCCCCATTAAGAGTTAACTGCCTAAGAAGGGGTTAAAGTACAGACTCCCCACAACCTTGATAATGAAAAGGGTGTGCGAGCCTCAAGCGCCTCTTATAAGGTCGCAGCTACAGGACAGTTATGCCACACTATACAAGAAAAAACGTTCCACAAAATCGCTAAAAAATTGCGTTGTTTGTATATCGCAATGCGCCAAAGTCATTAAGGGGATCGCTAACCGCTTATGCGATGTTAATGAGATCGCTCAGATTGGCAGCTGCTAGCGACATTAAAAGAGATCACAAACGATCGCATACCATGCGTCGTTATCAGGATCGTTAGTGGAAACGTTAGTGGCAATAATAATAATATTAATATCGCAGGCTCCCCACAACCTCTTTATTAATTGAAAAGAGTGTGCGAGCCCCTTATGCGATAACAGCCGCAGAAACGCGCAATCTGACACTCCAAGTGCCCCAGACGGCGTCCGCGCTGTGGGGGTGAAAGAGTTAAGCTTCTGCCCGCGGGCTAGAAGCGACTCACCCAGCTGGTAACGGCTCTTGCCGGGAGGGGAGGGAGCGATGTCCGGGGAGCTTGCTATCCCCTCAGCCTTTCATGTAATGGCCGCCGCGCTCTGCCTCTGATGTGCTCTCTGTACAGGAGCCAGAAAAGGAGACTGCCATAAAGCGCGCGCTCAGAGCGCGGGAAATTCAAAAATAAAAAGCGCGCACTCCTCTCTCCCTTCTCCTCAGAGTCACCGGCATGTACAATGTACAGCGGCTGCCGCAGCAGCCGTTAAATCCCTCACACACCTTTATAAAAATGTGGAGTACTCACCAGCCGAGCACCACAGGGACCCCCAGGGGTTTCTGGCACGTGCCCATGCTTCCCCCCAGGGCGGGGATCGCAGTGACCCCTGCGCGTGGTTTGCGTCCCCGCCAGGGAAGCTATCCTCATCCCCCCGGGCCGGCAGGGTTCTGCAGGGACCACCCTCAGGGTAATTACAGATCCGCCAAGGGAGAGGTTGGGGTCCAGCAGCGCTGAGACCCCTGAGACCTCTAGACCAACTTTGGTGATCCAAGTCTCTTGTCCGAATAAAATAATAAAATCTTCTGAGGAGCTGCTTCCAGCAGCGACATCCTCTGAGACCTCAAATTCTAGACTGAAGACCTGAGTAGGAGGAGCCCGAGCTGGAGGGGCCGGTCAACACGCTTTTTAATCTGAGGTATTGATCCTATCTGGGGCTCCGCCTACCCACTAGTAATGAGTGTGTCTCCCTTCCTTCATCTGCAGCTGAAAATGCTACGTGTTAATAATCCAAAGGATAAGAGACAGATTATTTTTTATCAATAACAAATAATAACATATATTAAAATAATATGTACAATTGTACTATAGATTACAGAATTTGTACTTAAATATGACCCCCAGATAAAGTTTTCCAAGCGAAAAGAGGGTCAGGTGGGGAAGGAACCCTGGCTCTCTGTCACTCTGACCGTATTACTACGGCGGCACTTTTCGTGTGATCTACTACATTTTTGCTATTGTTATCAGGGCTGTGGAGTCGAAGTCATGGAGTCGGTGTCCATTTTGGTGGAGTCGGTATAAAATGGACAGTCTCAGACTCCTAAAATATATAATAAATTGGGTACATTAGTTCAATACAGGATGTGCTGTAAAATTTTTCATAAGAATTTGGGAAGGTTATGAAAGGCCCTATAAATGTCTGTTCCTGATCTAAAGATCTGGGCTTTTAGTCAAGATCAATCTGTTCTTCACTTTATGTACATGCGCAGTACTGACCAGTGCTGTGGAGTCAGAGTCATGGAGTCGGCAGTCAGGGAAAATGAGGAGTCAGAGTATGTGCACACATTGCAGATTAGCCTGCAGAATTTTCTACACAGAATCTGCACCTCTTGGCAGAAAACGCAGGTATGTTTTTGATGAGTTATTTCATGCAGATTTGTATGCGTTTTTGTAAGCTAAATAAAGATATGTTATTTAACAAAAAAAAAAGATTTGTAATGTCATTTCTTGTCCAACCTCCTCTTTTACATTTGTCCAACCCACACTCTATTACACATAGATTGTTCTGTCCAGCCATATAATTGCTGTCTAGAAAGTCTAGTCATTGTTTTTATGTCTCCAATTGTTATAGACATTGCAATCTTTGAATGTATTGCTCTTTCATACATTTTATGTTGTAAGGTAACAGCGCCACCTGCTGGCTGTTTGATGCATAGATTCTATTTTAATTTGTGATGTCTTGTGGGAAATTCCAAGAGCATTGTGGGATTGTTCCTGTTGCATTATGGTCTTGTTTATCACACTGAAGGAGGACAGCAGCCATTTATTCTCCATGTGCCTTAGGAGAAACTACATCACTGGTGTTCTTCATGTTTCTTAAACAGCCTGCTCTAAGCATAGTCGGTAAGCACTATCTAGGTTATAATCCTGTGTTTATCAGTACGTTTGTTGTACTAAGTAGGTAATAATCAGTTTGTGTATTCTGTATATTGTAAACTATTTATGTTTCATGCTCTGTGCAGTTATATATTCTGAAATGCTCTTATTATTGCATTCTATAGTTTTACCCTTTCCTGTCACATCTGCAATCAATAAAAGAAGGTTACAGTTTTACAGCCTCTTTTTCTTAAAGAAGACAGGGGGTTTAGCTACATGTCTCATCGCACACCCTGCTAACGTGCATGAGGACAGAATAGTAATACGACTGCTGAGAACAAGCTCAGAAGATCAGACATACAGAGCCCCCATTATCCAAGCATACGGTTATTGCATGCGGATATTGCAGCAACCTTTAACGGTCGGACCGAATAATCGGACCATACAGAGCCCGCCATTATCCACGCAGAGCCGACAAAGGGATATCACAGTGGTTGCCCAACTGTCGAATCATGTCTCAAAGACGAGCATCCTCTTTCAAGACGTTATCACGAGTTGGTTCCTCCAAGACATCATCCGTCAGCAATGCCGCCGCTATTGCCCGCGCAAAGGCTGAAGCGGCAAAAGCAAGAAGCACCTTTGCTGAGCAGGAGATAGAATTGAAACTACAACAAGCATGCCGAGCGAAGCGCCACAGCATGCTGGATGCAGAAGCACGCGACGCGGAGCGCCTTGAAGCAACATTCCAGAAACTTGCTATTGAAAAAGAAACAGCAGCTGCCATAGCAGAAGCGGAAGCCCTAGAAACTGCCGTATATTCCGACGGTGAACACAGCGCAGCATGTGCTAGGTCTACAACGAGTTAACTCACGATCCATTGCAGCGTACTGCAGAGTACGTCCATCGACATTCCAAACCAAATGACGATCCAGACCCACAGGCGAAGACAGAGCATTTTGTCAACAAGCCAAGCCAACTAGATAATTCGGACCCCCAGAAAGCCAACTATCAGTGTCCCTACCGAAAGCAAGGAGATACACATTGGGATGATACTGACTACAATAATCTTTCTCCAGAGCAGAAGGTCCGAAATCTGTCCCGGTTTAAAGAGAATCCCTTCGCTTCAGAAAGGTACTACAGCAGTTGGACGAAACAAGAGACACCTAACAGGTATGATCGCACAGCACACATGTACTCTGACAACACTCCATCAGCTGGCATCAGTGCCAATCAAGCCACAATGGACTTTGCCAAGTTCCTTGCTCGACGTGAGTTGGTCACTAAGGGACTTGTAAAGTTCAGCGATCGCGCTGAAAACTACAGGGCTTGGCGAGCCTCCTTCAAAAATACCATAAGAGACATAGGTCTATCATGTAGTGAAGAAGTGGATCTCTTGGTAAAATGGCTAGGAAGTGAGTCCGCCGAACACGCAAAGAGAATCAGAGACATTAATATAAATTATCCAGATGTCGGCCTCAAAAGAATTTGGAATAGACTTGATGAATGCTATGGCTCAGTAGAGGTTATAGAAAATGCCTTGTTTAAAAGAATAGAGGATTTTCCTAGAATAGCAAACAAGGATTATTCAAAGCTCAGAGAATTAACTGACTTGTTAATGGAGTTGTGTGTAGCAAAAGCAGAAGGAGATCTTGTGGGGTTGACATATCTCGACACTGCTAGAGGTGTGAACCCCATAGTTCAGAAACTCCCATATAACCTGAAAGACAAATGGGTTACATATGGATCTAGGTATAAACAGACTTACAATGTACCGTTTCCTCCATTCGATGTGTTTGTAGATTTTGTCTCAGAACAAGCAAAAATTAGAAATGACCCTAGCTTTGATTTCATGTCGTCATGTGCCAATAACTCTGTTAGCAAACCTCGTAGAACAACTGTAGAGTCCACAAAACTAACATTTCTCCTACAGGTTCAGTTCACAAAGAGTTCAGCTCTGGTCAAGGAGAAGACAAATCCAAGGATCCAAGCAGGCAGTGTCCCTTACACAAAAAGCCACATTCCTTACTTAAGTGCAGAGCTTTCAGAGAAAAGTCATTGGAGGAAAGGAAGGCCTTCCTTAAGGAGAATCGCATCTGCTACAAATGCTGCTCTTCAACATCCCACTTTGCCAGGAACTGTGAGGTTAGTGCAAGGTGTACCGAATGTGACAGCACCGAACATAACTCAGTTCTACACCCTGGATCACCATCAGATACTTTGCCCCAAGAGCATAGCGGGGAGCTGAATGACTCAAATACTGAAACTCCAGCCATTACTTCTAAGTGTACAGAAGTTTGTGGAAATCTCATGGGAGGCAAGTCTTGCTCTAAAATTTCCCTAGTGAGAGTCTACCCAGCTGATGAAAAGGACAAAGCCATCAAAGTATACGCGATTTTAGATGATCAGAGTAATAGGTCACTAGCCAAGTCTGCCTTCTTTGATAGCTTTAACGTCAGAGGACCCAGCGCCCCTTACTCTTTAAAAACCTGTGCCGGTATAATAGAGACAGCTGGTAGGAGAGCAACAGGATACGTAGTCGAGTCTATAGATGGCCAAATGTGTCTGCCATTACCAACCATATTGGAATGTAACCAGATTCCTGACAACAGGTCAGAGATACCTACGCCTGAAGTGGCATCGTACCATCCTCATCTGAAGCGTATAGAACGCCTGATTCCTAACCTTGACCCAGAGGCTCAAATAATCTTGCTCTTAGGGAGAGATATTCTACAAGTTCACAAGGTTAGACAACAGATCAATGGCTCACACAATGCTCCATATGCTCAGAGACTCGACCTTGGGTGGGTCATTGTAGGAGAGGTCTGTTTAGGAGGTACACACAAACCGACAGTAGTTAACAACATGTTTACCAGGACTCTCGAGAATGGACGTCCATCTCTCCTTCAACCATGTGAAAATCACTACTTCATAAAGGAGCTGCTACACAGTACTTCAGCACCAAGTATCTTAGCGAGTAGTGCCAATGATGATTGCATTCAGAATTGGGACCAAGATCAACTTGGGTGTACAGTCTTCCACAAAACCAAAGAAGATAATCGTATAGCAATGTCATTTGAAGATAAACTGTTCCTAGAGATGATGGAGCAAGGAATGGTGCAGGACAAAACGAAGAACTGGATTGCACCTCTACCCTTCAAGCCTCAAAGACAACGCTTGCCTAACAACAGAGAACAAGTTTACAAACGATTTGTCTCCCTCAGGCACAGCTTCCATAATAAACCAGAGATGAAAGGTCATTTCTTTACCTTCATGGAGAAAATATTTAAAAACGGTCATGCAGAGTTAGCACCCACACTTCAAGACGCTGAAGAACGTTGGTACCTGCCTCTGTTTGGAGTGTATCACCCGAAAAAGCCAGGTCAAATCAGAGTAGTATTTGATTCGAGTGCTAAGTATGAAGGTGTTTCATTGAATGATGTCTTGTTATCAGGCCCGGATCTGAACAACAAACTTTTAGGAGTGCTTATCCGTTTTCGTAGAGACTCAATTGCATTCACAGCAGACATCCAACAGATGTTCCACTGCTTCTTTGTTAAAGAGGAACATAGAAATTTCTTGAGATTCTTGTGGTTCAAGGATAACGATCCTTCCAAAGAGATTACGGAGTATCGTATGAAGGTACATATTTTTGGTAATAGTCCTCCTGCAGTAGCCATCTATGGGCTGAGACGCGCGGCTCAAGAGGTTGAAGCAGAGTACGGAACAGATGCCAGACTGTTTATAGAGAAAGATTTCTATGTGGATGACTGTTTGAAATCGATGCCAACAAACGAGACCGCGATTAGTCTTCTGAAAAGAGCCAAGGACATGCTCGCTGTATCTAACCTGAGGTTGCACAAGATCGCTTCTAACAGCAAGGAAGTGATGGAAGCCTTCCCTCCTGAGGATCATTCAAGTGACTTGAAGAATTTAGATCTAGGCATAGACTCCCTACCGATGCAGCGGAGCCTCGGCCTACTATGGGACATAAAAGCTGATACCTTCACTCAGGTTAACAGAGAAGATAAACCCTTTACTCGCAGAGGAGTACTGTCTACCATAAGCAGTTTGTATGACCCACTGGGGTTTGTAGCTCCTGTAGTCATCGAGGGCAAGGCTATGTTAAGAGAGTTCACCACAGAGGTGACGAACTGGGATACTCCTCTTCCCACAAAAGAGAAAACCAAGTGGATGATCTGGAAAAATTCCCTCACAGCCTTGTCAAGCCTTCATATAACACGTTGTATGTGTCTGTACCGAGTACCAAGATAGAGACACAAAACCTTTGTGTGTTCTCCGATGCTTCAATCAAACCTATGTGCTGCGGTAGCCTATTTGAGGACGATAGACACAAGTCAACAATGCCATGTAGGGTTTGTCATGAGCAGAGTAAAACTAACACCGCTCCGTGAACACACCGTACCACGCCTGGAACTTTGTGCCGCCGTGTTAGCAGTCGAGTTGGCAGAACTCATAGCTATGGAAATGAATCTAGAAATTAAAGACTTTGAGTTCTACACTGACAGCAGGATAGTACTTGGGTACATCCATAACGAAGTGAGACGCTTCTATGTCTATGTCAGCAACAGAGTGCTCAGAATTCGAAGGTCTACCTCACCTGAACAATGGAAATATGTGCCTACACATCTCAACCCTGCGGACCAGGCTACCAGATTTGTTGCTGCCAATCGCCTCAAAGACACGATTTGGTTTACAGGCCCTGAGTTTTTGTGTAGGTCATTGCCCAACATGACAGAAACGTCCTTGTTTGAACTAGTAGATCCACATGCTGACGTTGAAATTCACCCTCAAGTGTCTGCGTTACATACTGAAACTTTGAAGCGCCACCGGGATCTCAGCGATTCAGTAGGTTCTCTACTTGGAATTCACTTGTTCGTGCCATCGCCTGCCTGACCCACATAGCTCAGCCTTACAAGGACCGTTACAGGAGTCGATGGAAACAAGTGCAGAGTCTCTCCAATGCCTTTTGGGACAAGTGGAAAAAACAGTACCTGCCTATCCTGCAGCAGAGGAAAAAGTGGCAAACCAGCAAGCCTAACCTCCAGCCTGGCAATGTAATACTAATGAAAGACTGTCAGTCTCGGAGAAATGAATGGCCATTAGGTCTCATTACTCAGACATTCCCAAGTAAGGATGGAATCGTACATAAGGTGGAAGTAAAAATAGGGAAACAAAGCGAGACCAAATTGTTCCTCAGGCCAGTAGGGAACTCGTTCTGCTGTTCTCGTCCAATAAACACAATAGTGATGTCGGCTGACGTCAAGCGGGGAGTGTTCTGTCCAGCCATATAATTGCTGTCTAGAAAGTCTAGTCATTGTTTTTATGTCTCCAATTGTTATAGACATTGCAATCTTTGAATGTATTGCTCTTTCATACATTTTATGTTGTAAGGTAACAGCGCCACCTGCTGGCTGTTTGATGCATAGATTCTAGTTTAATTTGTGATGTCTTGTGGGAAATTCCAAGAGCATTGTGGGATTGTTCCTGTTGCATTATGGTCTTGTTTATCACACTGAAGGAGGACAGCAGCCATTTATTCTCCATGTGCCTTAAGAGAAACTACATCACTGGTGTTCTTCATGTTTCTTAAACAGCCTGCTCTAAGCATAGTCGGTTCTGGGGCAGCCTTGCTGCATCTGCACAGGGTGTCTAGAATCTGTGCAGGGTACAATGAAATCTCAAGACTATCAAGGGATTCTAGAGAGAAATGTGCTGCCCAGTGTCAGAAAGCTTGGTCTCAGTCGCAGGTCATGGGTCTTGCAACAGGATAATGACCCAAAACACACAGCTAAAAACACCCAAGAATGGCTAAGAGAAAAGCATTGGATATTCTGGATTGGCCTTCTATGAACCTTGACCTAAATCCTATTGAGCATCTTTGGAAAGAGCTGAAACATGCCGTCTGGAAAAGGCAACCTTCAAACACGAGACAACTGAGCAGTTTGCTCTTGAGGAGTGGGCTAAAATACCTGTTGAGAGGTGCAGAGGTCTCATTGACAGTTACAGGAATTGTTTCATTGCAATGATTGCCTCAAAAGGTTGTGCAACAAAATATTAAGTAAAGGGTACCATCATTTCTGTCCAGCCTATTTCATGAGTTTATTTTTTAAAAAATTCTGTGGAATCATGGTAGAAAAGCAATGTCTGACTTTCATTTGTTCATTTTTATAGAAATTTTTGATTTATTATTACTTTTGTCAGATTAAAGTTATTTCTGTCACCATTGTGGGTTTTTCTGTCATTAAACGAGGGGTACCAACAATTTTGACCACGTGTGTATTTCTCCAATTGCTGGCTGCATAAAAATTATGCAAAATACAAATGAGCTTTATATTAGAATGTGACTTCATCTGAGCTTCAAGAGTACCCTCCTATGACCAATACACACTTGTTTTAGAGAGGATCTTTCACTGGATTCATAATACAAACTGCATACATTTTTAAATAGATTTCACAATCCTGATGAGTCTTATGTACTTACTTCAAAAATGAATATCAGTATTTTTTTAAAAAGACAGCAGCACTTTTATTGAGCAATACTATTTGATGGTGCAAAGCATCATACTGTTCAGATCCCGAGGGTATCAAAAACCATCATATTTATTCCCTCAGCTACATGCAATGTGTCAACCATTGCCTGTCTTTGTCATGGTTTTAACATAATATTTGACGAAGACCAACAATGGTTGCAGGGCTGCATGTACCTGGGGGAATATTTTTTTATTTTTTTGCATCAAATTTGAAAGCGGTGGAGTCTCTCTTTTTTTGGGCTCATAAAATACTCATCTTAAGGCCACGTTCACATGATCTGTATTTGGTCAGTATTTTACATTAATATTTGTAAATCAAAATCAGGAGTGGTTGAAAAATATAGAAGTGGTGACGAGTTTCTATTAAACTTTTCGTCTGATTGTTCCTCTCCTGGTTTCAGCTTACAAATACTGAGGTAAAATACTGACCAAATACTGTACGTGTGAACGTGGCCTAAAGCGAAGGCCTACATGACATATTCTCTCATTTCATAGTATAGGGACGATCATAGTGTGCTATGATTCTCTTCGATAAGGAGGAGATGGAAAAAAAATATGTCTATCTTCTCCATTGTGTCAGTCCATAGAAATTGGATTGCACTCAGATGTCATCCAAGTGCAGTCCAATAATTTCCACTAACTCTGACTTTCGTGATCCGAATATCAGATCAAACTCGGGCATGCTGGGATTTTTTGCCCCAGATTGGCTCTTTCCGAGGATAACCGACATGTGCAAGGCCCAATAGAATAACAGTGACCCAATTGTGATCCAATGTTTTTTCAGCTCGCACTCGGACCGACCGTACGGTCATCTGCACGAGACCAAATTTCAGGCAGGAAAACTTTCATAGAGGATTATGCAACCATTCTGACATGCATTATCAAAGTATAAACACCAGCTTCATTGGGTCCAAGAGATCTATTTAACAATGTATGCAGTTTGTATTGTCAAACATATATCGTATAACATTAGCTATTTAGTGGCAAGTGACTGCATCTTGCACAATTATCCAGGGAACATTTTAGGACGAGTGCTGTCAAATATATGCTCCACATGGAAGTGTCACTGACAAACTACATGTCAGCGGTCACTGACCTGAAGTGCCAGAACTCTTTACAATGATGTCCTCACATTGATTAAGTCAATCCAGCTTTGTGTAATGAAATGATAATCTTGCAGAGGTCATCAGACGGATCAATGTGTCAGTGCATGAAACACGGGGGCATTTTGTACAAGCACAGAGACTTTCCAACATGTCAGTCTTTGTACCGTTCCGTAAAATCATTCTGTTAACCACAAAAAAAATTAAAAACTTCTATTCATTCAAGTGACACTAAACCTGTCACACTAAACGTCAATGTTTTGTTGGCAGACAGTGAAACAAGCCCATCAATCAAATGGTTATACTGCTTTACACTCTAATAATAACCGTCAGATGATTACATCAGTCTCGATTCGGCTGATTAAACGGCTGGCGTTCGGAGTTTATCAGACGGATCAATGAGCTAATTAAAGTACTAAGTAAGTGTCAGGGGCGATCCATCAATACCCAACATGTGTGTCTGTCCCTACCCAGATCTCATTGCACCAGTAAATGTGATCCGTCATTTGGAACATAGACAAATGTGGGAATGACATTACAAATCCTTGGAATAATACGAAGATTACAAAAATAAGTCTATTTTATTTTTAGGAAATTTATGTACCTGCGCACAATGTTCATTTTACCAAGTTGACATGACACAATCTGGGGTATGAAAAAGTCAAAATAGCAAGAATAGCAGCAAAATCACAGAGTATAAACCTATAGCGGATAGGCCAAATATCTTATGTGTTTGGGGGTCTTCCAACTCTACTGACATCCTGAAGTGCCTGCACACATTAGATAGCAACTAGTGATGAGCGAGTACACTCGTTGCTCTGGTTTTCCGGAGCATGCTCGGGTGGTCTCCGAGTATTTGGAAGTGCTCGGAGATTTAGTTTATGTTGCCGCAGCTGCATGATTTATGGCTGCTAGACAGCCTGAATACATGTGGATTCCCTAATAAACAGGCATTCCTCACATGTATTCAGGCTGTCTAGCAGCCATAAATCATGCAGCTGCGTTGACAGAAACTAAATCTCCGAGCACTTCCAAGCACTCGGAGACCACTCGAGCATGCTCGGGAAAACCAGAGTAACGAGTATACTCGCTCATTACTAATAGCAAAAGGTTGATGGCTGAACAACCACTGATCGAATGATCCTCTGGTGACGAATGCCTCTACCATTACAGCCATACATCTGGGAATGTTTAGAAAAACTATTTTGTGAACTAATAAGTAGATAAAAATTTTAAACACAGATGACTTCTTTTCTGATGCGGGCAGTCGGACATTGGTCAGGTAAAATGATCGCTCAACATTAAATTTTACACAAAGGACGTTGAAGCGCTCCATTTTACTCATCTTTAAAGAGAACCCGTCAGCATGACTGCCTAATGTAAAGTAAAGCCATGGCTGTAATGGCGCTGTAATACTGATGACATTGGTACTTTTGGTGAAGACATCGGCTTTGTGGCTCTTCTTTAATCACCATTTGACGTTTTCTGCTAATTAGATTTCAGTGCACAGGGGCCGGACTGTATACAGGGTCTTCTCCTGCACCCTGATACATCTTCAGTTTGCGCTCAGCTTCAGCTTCCATCTCACAAGCAGACAGGGTTGTAATATTGTTGCAATACAGCAGAGCTCCAAGAGCTGCAAAAATGTGTTTCCAAGACAAAAAAAAATTTCTCCTGTTCTGTGTTAGTTCTATGTCTCACACTGGTAACTCCCCCTTTTATGTAAAAGAAGCTGGAAGGGATCATTTACATAAAGAAAAACGTCAATTTCTCTGGAATAAGACATCAGATATCAAGGTACATTTTATTCAGCTTCCTATGACCTGCATGCCCGTATAGACGGTTTAGGGGGGTTGACCCTACTAACAGATTCCTCTTAATAATGCAGCATGCTCGTTTGGCGATCCTTTTGTCATCTCTGAAATAAGTTGCCACTAGCCATGTCTGGGGCAGCTCTCTCATACAGAACACAGGAGCACTCGGCCGACGAGTGTCTCTGTGTACAAAAGAGCCAACCAAGATGGCTGCCGGTTGAATAATCGGTTGAAGTATCGTGTATGGTGGGCTTAAGCCATTAATGATCCAAGCAGAACTTTTCAGAAATCTACATCTAGATCTACAGTATATAATTAGCCGTAAATGGTGTAAAACCTTGTCTTCTCGCATTGCTCTCGTCTGATTTATACGCAAGCGTGAGCGAACCCTTACAATCCAAATGGCAATGCTTGTTTCAGATGAAAGCCCTCAGAACCTTTGGTCTTTACTGAATGTACTTTTATCTTCTTAACTATTAAATCAGCATGAAAAGTGGAGTCTACAATTACCAATCTTAAGTATATTTACAGGCAGGTAACGTACTCGGATGTGTTCCAAATTCAAGAGGAAACCTACAAAGCCTAACATGCTCATATATATCACATTAAATGTGAAATGACAGCGCAAAACCCGACATTTACCTTAGAAAACATTACTCTAAGCTGCCTACAGAACCTGACTGCACTCCTCCTACATACTTCATTCACTGTTAGGAGAGGAACAGAAACAAGCCTCGGGGCTCAGCACGGGGACGGAGGAATAGTGACACTACACTGGAGACTAACAAGTACACACATGATTGCCGGTGGGGAGAAATAACACTCCGCGATTACTGAGCGGGAGACTGTTTGCTACACACACCAGCAGGGCTGAGAGCTTCGACATGATCCAGACTGAAGGCCTGCGCACACTGGGCTAATGACAGTAATGACCCCTCGTTACCGAACACTAGGAACAAATTAGCCAGTATTACTGTGGACACGTTACACAATGCGTCTCACAAAGCAGTGGTGTTCTGGGAGCTGCTACATAAACTGCAACTGCTGGAGTCAGTTTTTGCTTCATACATCAATAATATACTTGAAAATCGAGAAATCTGCCTGGACTGGTCTTCCATTCTCATACTATGTGTCTTCTGGGAATACAGACTTTCCCATCACTGAGATTGGAGATGACAGTTGGTGCTTATAAAGTTCTATGGAGAAGTGGAACTGTCATTTCAGGAGAACGTGAAGCAGGTGCTCCTCCTCCCCTTCGCCTCTCCATAGAACGCTATAAGCACCAACTGTCATCTATCTCAGTAATGGAGAAATCTGCCTTTACTAAATACAGATTTTACCCATGAACTCAAAATGAAAGATCAATCCATGAGGACAAAAAAAAACAAAATTATGTAATAAGATATACTGCAAAGTTTCTGATTTTCACATGTACTATTGATTTATGAAATAAGAATTAAAACGACGGGTACTGTTTTAGAGATTACTTTTTGAATATTCTTTTGTGTTCTCTTTTCGGTGCACTACTACCTAGTTGGTTGCGTCTCATTTACTTTGGATATTTCCCACAAATTGTCATAAATAATGAATACATCACTCCACCTTATTAGTATTTTGTTGTACACTAATATTGATCTCAACCACCAGTCCATTTTTTGTGCCTGTACTATTATGAATTTGTATTTTTTTCATTATATTCATGAATAAATGTAGATTTTATTGGAAGTTTACAATTTTTTCCTTCACATCCTTGTGATTGGGATTTTTTTTTTTTATCTGTAAAGCTTGTTCTTTCATCCAACAGATACGGCTCTAAACTCATACACTGACTGCTCGGCTTGGAGGAGCGTTCATGTGTTTTCAATGGGGAAAGCAAAGAAACCCACGGTCAGGTTACTATGGTGGCTACTCTCCCAGAGAACAAAACGGTCAAGCCTTGAAATTCCAACAGCCTGAGCCAATCTGCCCCACCTTCACCAGAGTTGGGAGGTCTCAGCTGATCCCCCCAAAATAGTCAGGTGTACCTTTCATGATTATCGGGAGAGGGGGCTTAAACGTAAGCGAGGCTAAAAGATATTTGCATAAGCAAGAGACACCACACATATGAAGATAGTCCTTATGGAAACGTTGGTAGCTTCCGAAGAGGAAACACATGACGAGAACCTTTACACATCATAAAGGTAAAGAACTGTTACCTGTACCAATATAAGTGCCCGTATCCAACCTGTAGTCTTCTTAAAGAAAGAAAAAAGGACCCAGATGTAAACCTGGCAAACATATGCCAAAACGCACTATTGGCCTCGCTATACACAGCAGAAGACTTGATCCCTAGAACGAGTTATTGCACGCACCTCTGATGGTTTCTTCTCCTTCTGCCTGGTCCAGGTGTTTTTTGCGGTTGGCGTTTTGGAACATCTTGACCAGGATGTTGTGTGACCTACAGAGAAAACAAGCTGTAAATACATGGAAGGAACGTCCCGGGCGTAGCCATATATCTACTCATTTTACATAGCCATCACGTAAGTCTTACTGTCAGTGGTGTCAGAGTCATCGCTGCTTAACGAGAAATTCCTCTTCTTCTCTTCCATCTACAAAACATAAGGAAAATATTCCCTTAGTTGGGATATAATGTAAATACTAAACGAGTGTGCAAGACACACTTATCTGACTGATCAGAGGTGGATTTGCCATTAGGCACAAGCAAATGGCTTTGATGGAATAGGCGGCTTAGGGCTAGGGCTGAGGGAGTTCATATATTCAGTGTTTCTCACTTTAAGGCTACGTTCCCACAATGAGCTTTTGGGGCGTTTTTGAAGCTGCGCGTTTTTGCTGCATCAACGTCCTACAGTTCCAGCAAAGTGGACGGGATTTATAGACATCTCCTGCCCTCTTTGCTTCCATTTAACGCTGTGTAAATTGACCTGCGGCGTGTGTTTCAAATCCACAGCATGTTAATTTTTCTTGTGGGTACGGTGAGATTTCTGGGGGATTTTTCCCATAGACTTAGATGCAGAAAATCTACAGCAAAAAGATTCCAATGTGTTTTTAGCACATTTCCACGACGGCGATGAATTAAATACGCTTGTAATCTGCACCTAAGCATAGCCATAAAGTTTGGTCAAAGCAAAAAAAAAAACAGGAAGTATCAAAAACAAATCAGCTTTATTTAAAGCATGACATACACAAAAAATAAGAGACAAAAAATGCAGCGTCAAAAATGAGATAAAAAACACGGTAACAAAACGCAATGAAAAAAACGCAAGTAACCTAATGTAACAGGTCCAGAAATTCAGCAACCTCAAGAACGCACCAAAGGCTCATTGTGAGAACGCAGCCTTAGTTGTAAAAGATAACAGAAAATGTTTATTGCTATTGAGGCACGTTCACAGATTGTTTTGAAGTGGACATTGGAGTGCACACGCTGTAAACCTTCCTCATCTATGGTACAACTATGTATGCTGAGCGTAGCAAGCCTTGGCCAACATCAGAAGACGGCCAGCTCCACAAGTGAGTACTTCCGGCCGGTGGCTGCCGCCGCCAACACCGATAACTGATGATCGGTAGGGGTGCTGGGTGTCGGACCCCGGCCAATCAGACATTGATGTCCTATCCTAAGGATAGGTCATCAATGAAAAAGTAGTGGACACGTCTTTAAGGCTAGACAGCACAAACCCAGAGAAAACTGCATGCCTCTAATATTGCTCTAAATCTGGAAGAAAATGATATAAAGCAACCTTGCCCATAGTGATCAGAGACGACCCCTTCATCGTTCCTCATCTTAGTTATGAGGAGGAAGGCTGAATGGCTGATCTCTAGAAACATACTACAGAATTCTTAATATTTTTAGTTGCAATACGAGAGAAAAAAAAGGGGATCCAAGAATAAGCGGGTGATGAGGGAGGATAGATACAGATTTTTTCCTTATTTTCAGTTTAGATAGAAGACAAGTTTGATTATATGTTTTGTTTTTAAAATTGTTCTAAACTATGCAAACCAAGCAGAAACCAACAAGAAACACAAGGTAAATTAGAGACTCTTCGGAGGTCCATTTTCGACAACTCCATTTCTGCCTTACCATGAGGTTTCACTTAAAAAAAAAAAAAAAAAAAAATGGGTAAGGGCCCGTTACACATAGCGACACACCAGCGATCCCGACAACGATATGAACTTGTCAGGATCGCTGGTGTGTCGTATATGATCGCTGCTGAGCAGCCAAACAGGCAGCTCTCAGCAGCGATCAGGACAGCGACTATGCGGGTAACAAGCGACGCACGTCGCTTAGTTACCGGCAGTGTACCTTAGATACCAGCGCGCTGGTGCAGGGGCTGGTAACAAGGTACACATCGGGTTTCCAGGCACTGCTCGGCGCTTAGTAACCCGATGTTTACCTTGGTTCCAGCTCCAGCTTGCTTATCGCTGGTCTCCCGCCTGTCACACGCAGCGATGCGTGCTGGCCAGCGGGAGACCAGCGATCAAAAAATGGTCCAGGTCAGCGATTCAGCGACACCCAGCAGGGGGGTTGATCGTCGCTGAGTGTCACACTAAGCGAGATCGCTGGTTAGGTCGCTGCTACGTCACAAAATCAGTGACGTTTCAGCGATCTCGCTATGTGTAAAGGAGCCTTAAGAGTAGAAAAAATGATAAAAGTAATAAAAGACGATTATGTCACTTAAAGGCCATTCCAGTGCTGCCACCGCTCAGCTGCTGCCCGCTGCCAACAGGAAAGACAAACTGACCACAGACGGGACTGCCGCAACCAAATATCGGTGTATGGCACAAATTGGCTGCAACGGGCGCATCTGCATATGGCGTCTGTAAAAGTCAGATTTTTCTAAATACTTCATTATCTAACTGCTACAGTAAATACTGAAAATAAAAAAAAACAGAATTGTGATTTTTTTTTTTTGCTCATCTCACGACCGCTGAAAAATGGAATAAAAAGTGATTAAAAAGTCATATGTGCACTGGAACTGCACTAAAAAAAAAAACACACTGACTAGCAGAAAGAAATTTTTTCTTTCAAAGTTCAAATTTAACAAAAAAAAAAAAAAAAAAAAAACAGTAAAATACAAAATAATAGTAAATAAACTTGGTATCGTAATGGTGCAAAATAGAAAAAACCACGGTGGAACTGCATTTTTTCCCCTAAACTTGTAAAACGAACAAAAAGTGATTGTTCTTGAAAGAGAGGGAGGAAAAAACAAAAGTGCAAAACTGTTTCCCGACCTGATCCTGATAGAAATAGTTTTGTTTTTTTTCTTGGCATAAAAGAACAAACTGACCAATTTTCCTAGTGCAGTGGATCCGATTTTCATCAATTTTTCGTTTGTCTGTTTTTACCATCAGTAAGGCATTCGTTTTTCTCATACGAGCTTCTCCAGCCCATAAACAGTAAGAAATGGACAGCACTCGGATGGCAAACAGATAAAATCCAGCGCTGCTTTTCATGGACTCCCTGACTTGCATTGGCGAGTTTGATCCATAGATGGAGATTATTTTTCTCCCTGAACATGCCCATAGACCACAATGGCTACACGTACAGTGATAGAAAATGTGCACGAAACATTGATGTCTGAAAGAGGCTTAATAGATGCTAAAGGGATGTTCAAGTTTTAAAGTTATGTTCTATTCAATGGATAGGAGATAACGTACAGATCTCTGGGGGTCCAACCGCAATGGTCCCAGCCAATCACAAGAACCGGGGCTTTGAAGATCCATGGCTAAACAGAGCGGAGGCTAATCATGCGCACTGCCTCTTCATTCATTCTAATGGGAGTGGCAGAGATCAGCCAAGGGCTGCGCTCACCAATCTCCGGCACGGCCATACAGAATGAATGGGGCGGTAGTGCACATGATCCCCTCCATTCTGGTTGATCTCCCAGCGATCAGAAAGTAATCCACTTTCCCCTGGATAGCGGAAAACTTTTAATATTGAGAATACCCCTCCTCATCACACATACAGTCCAGAGAGGAACGGTTAGTAGCTGTGTAATGTAGTCTAGCACACAGAAAATACAATGTTTTCCTGTTTTTCTGCAGGTATAATGAATATGACATTTCATGGTGGGTGGGATAACCCCTTTATCTGCGCCCAGTGACATCATCTCCCAATCATACAGGTAAGGACACAAGACTACCGCGTGCCGGAAGATGATCTAATAGCACATCTTGGCTGTCGGCGAACATAAATGACAACCTGTTAACAATGTACTGACGTTTCTCTTAAACTCTGGCTGAAGGGGAAAATGAATATGAATGAAACACAGAGATTTATCCAATATTCCTACAGAGATTTAGCAGCAAATATAATTAAGATGTTTTCCATGGAGAGAAAACAATGTTCTAAACATGGAAGAAATATGAGCACTGACAGGCCTATGGCATCAGAAAAACAACGGTGCCTCATGTAAGCACAACCAGAAGACGAGGAAACAAAGTTTGGAGTTTTCCAAAAAAATAGGAAAAACAGCCGACCAACTAATGTCAGCTGCACGTTACAGGAGCGTCTGCTGCGGGCTCAGGCTCTGGGCCAGCGCTTATTGTCTGTGGCTTTCTCCACTGGTAGATGTGGTCTTCTTAGTAATGGTGACTGCAGCACCCAGAGGCTGGAGAACAAAACAGGACCTTCAGTGGCCCACCAATGGAGAACGCTAAAATAAAAACCACCCATACTCACCAATCCTAGAGGCGGGGATCTGTCTTTTTTTTTTGTTTTATCGGAGGCACTTTATTAATTAGTTTTTAGTAATGTTACATGCAGCGATCACGTTCAATGTCAAATAGTTACAGTTCGAGTGTCAGTTAACTCATGAAACCTAACAACTATCTTACAGGGAGCCTGGTAGCACAAAATGACTGCTCAAACTAAGCACGGGGGCTGGGTTAGCCATTGGTTTGGCCTTTTTTAGACTCCTAGTAAAGCCACATTGTTTAAGGAGGAGGAGGGCAAACATATATACAAACAGAAAGGTGCACTGAACTGTTCGGCCATGCCAAGGGTGCATCGCATGATTGAGCTTGGTTTGAACAGTCATTCTGTGCCGACAGCTGACAAATTCTCTTTAACCTTTTAGCAAATGTATAAAATTGGCAATTTAGTCTCTTGTAGCAGTTATTTGCTCAAAATGAATTTTTTTCTTCATAAAATAACTTTCAGGAAAACATATTACACTATGCCACGCTGACAGTGGCTAACAACGACGCCAAAACACTGCACAGTGTGTGACACCCAAGTGAATCTTTTTTTTTCTGGACCACTGGGACAAAGTATTATATGGGAGAATATGGTTTAGAGAAAAGTCAGTGGGTTCTGGGACACACAATAGGAAACTACATGACAAGCTGGCTGTAAAGTTGGCCATACACATGAGATTCGGCCAACCTGGCTCCCTTATACACATCAATGTGTTATCAATGGATAGAGAGGACAAAGCCACTACCATGCCCCTCTGGTGGCTCATCTTCTGTGGAAACAAAACACTCAAGCCCCGTCTTACATAGCGAGATTGCTGCTGAGTCACTAGTTTTGTGACGCAGCAGCGATCTCCCCAGCGATATCGCTGTGTGTGACATTCAGCGATGATCAGCCCCCTGCTGGGTATCGCTGATCGTCGCTGAATGTCCTGGACATTTTTTGGATCGCTGGTCTCCCGCTGGCCAGCACACATCGCTGCGTGTGACAGGCGGGAGACCAGCGATCAGCTGGTAACCAAGGTACACATCGGGTTTCTAGGCACCGGGCGGTGCCTAGAAACCCGATGTGTACGTTAGATACCAGCGCGCTGGTGCAGGGGAGCTGGTAACCAAGGTACACAGCGGGTTTCTAAGCGCCGAGTGGTGCCTAGAAACCCGATGTGTACCTTGGTTACCAGCTCCCTGCACCAGAGCACTGGTATCTAACGTACACCGCGGGTAACTAAGCGACGTGCATCGCTTGCTACCCGCATAGTCGCTGTCCTGATCGCTGCTGAGAGCTACCTGTTTGGCAGCTCACCAGCGATCATGTAGCGACACACCAGCGATCCTGACAAGTTCATATCGTTGTCGGGATCGCTGGTGTGTCGCTATGCGTGACGGGGCCCTTAGGCTTTGAGTATTGACTGCCTGAGCCTTCTCTTTTTCCAACATCATCTGACAGGGGAAACTCAGAAGATCTCCACACTCTTTAGATGCTCCTACCCCACCAGAAGACAATTTTGTGGCCAATATGGTCATAATTGTGACTGAAAAATCACTCTGGTAGGAACAGAAATAATAACTAAAGGCCCGCTTCCACAGTAAAGGCGGCAGAAGAAGACAAACATCTGATGTGTTGGACAGATGATGGCGGGGAGACAAATCGGGAAGGTGGAATCTAAAAGATTGATACAGGAGCAGAGGCGCTGTCATCTCCCCTGCTCCGCCGGGATCTTCAGCAAGACGCAGGCCACTTCCATCCTGCGCCTTGTTGGAGATGGAACATGCACGCAGGGGCCGTTGGGTGGCACGATAGAGTGATGTCATCGCGCTGTTCAGTGTCCATTGCCGCACTTTAATTCTTATATTACTGTGCACGGGGGTATGAGAGGAGGGACTGTGCAGATGAGGGGAATAATATGAGAGGAAGGGCTGTGCGGATGGGATAATAAAATGGAGGGCTGTGCAGATAGGAAGGGAATAAACTGAGAGGCTGATCTGATGGGGGGAATAAACGAGACTGTGCTGACGGGGGAAATAAACTGAGGGGCTGTGCTGACAGGGGGAATAAAGTGAGGGGCTGTGCAGAGGGGGGAATTAAATGAGGAGCTGTGCGGGGGCTATGAAATAAGGAAATGTGAAGGGGTGAACAGCAAAGTACATGAGGAGGTGTGGTGACCATACTGTATAGGGGGCTGTGGTGAATATCATACTGTTTTACTGTTTGGGGTGTTTGTTGGCCATAATACTGTATGGGGTACTGTGGTGTGGGGGCCATCATAGTATACATGGTGGCTGTTTTGGACATCATACTATTTATGGGGGGCATGTGGTGATACTATATACGGGGTCTGTAGTGGTGACCATACTATATATTGGGGGGTTGTTGTGGAAATCATACTGCATGGGCGGCTGTGGTGACCATCATACTGCGAAGGATAGTGTGAGTAGTGGTTACAGTTTGAAGA
This sequence comes from Oophaga sylvatica, assembly GCA_033576555.1. Taxonomy (NCBI): domain Eukaryota; kingdom Metazoa; phylum Chordata; class Amphibia; order Anura; family Dendrobatidae; genus Oophaga; species Oophaga sylvatica. Next base: position 61,065,208 of record JARQOD010000004.1, on the reverse strand, counting down.
GGGCAGCGTGGTGGGCAGTATGAGGGCAAAGTGTTAAAAGCAGAACAGAATGGATATGAAGAGGGGACAGGGTGAAATGGAGGCACAATAATGAGAAGGTAAGCATGATGGGGAGTGTGGTGATATAGAAAGTGTAATGGAAAATTAGCCATGGTATAGGCCGTGGTTCTAAGGGTGGATGATGTGGCAGCTATAGCTGATAATGGTAGACAGTTTGGAGGTCATATACCATAGGAGGCTTATTTAGGTTATAATATGGACATATATTTTTATGCAGAGGGCATTTTAACGACACTCTTATTTTTAAGGGCACTGTGTCAGGATGCGCTGCAAAAGACTAGAGAAGAGGGAGGTCTGCAGAGAACAGAGGTAGATGTGAAAAGTCATCATGACATCTAGAGAAAATGGAGATGAAAAGAGACAACCCCAGAGAAGATGTAATCTGTAAGGTTCCTGGATGTAAATGTTTATTTGGGATACTGACTAATTCTCATCAGTACTGTGGTTCCTGCATGGTTCGCAGTCTGACAATGGCAGTTAATAACAACTCCCAGTATCTCCTTACCATTGTGAAGGACATACTGGGACTTGTAGGCTCATGTGATACAATTGTTCATGGGGCTGACTTGATATTACAACTGATTGTTGTACTAAGCTTGGGACTTGTATTCAAGTACTCTTAGTTCTGGCCAAGTATTCATGTACTGATCTAGTAATACATTATTGTACTAACAGTGTTTCTAGCGACGTATTCATATACTGATGGTGGTTCTAGTGATGTTTTTTTACTGATGATGTTTCTGGTGCCAATTCATGTACTATTGATAGCTCTGGTGCTCTAATTATATACCGATAACCATCAGTTTTGTGCAAGCTGTATTTGTCACGACAAACGCAAAAACCATCAGACGCATCCGTCTATCTGTAATGGGAGGTGAGGTGGGGGCAAGTCTGTTTATTTTCCATTAGGGTATCTGCCAAATGCTGGACACCTTAACTGAAACCAAACGGCCCGATTATAGTTACACTTTATTAGTTTCCATAACTATCCTTGGGTTCTACATTTAAAATATTGGATGTCAGGGATGAATATCACCATTTTTTCCTCTGTATTGTGCAAATGGTCAGCAAAAAATGATCGATTCAGTATCTAACTTTGAAATTGCAGGCCCTGTTAAGTCACATCCCTGAAGTACACCACTTTCCTTTTTTTACATTTGATGACATTTTGTGAAAAAGGTAACAATTCTAGTGGATGTGGTCATCAGAGTTTGCCACCTAACCCAGATGAAAAGGTGGGATGTGCATTAGGGGTCCCAATACCTTAGTCTCTGAGCCATTCCATTGCGTTTGTGTGGGGGAGGGCGCCATGGGCTATATCTGCCTAGGGAATCAAAACACTTTTGTCCCGACCCTGCTGTTCTTAACAAATATGAATGTTCTAAGACAGGGGTCTCAAACTCGCGGCCTAAGGGCCAACTGCGGCCCTCGGGACACGATTTTGCGGCCCTCACCTCATGGGCCCTCGGTACGGTATTTTGCGGCCCTCGGCTGGGATCTCACATGCGAGAAACACAGTATGTGAAATCCCAGTCACTCATAGTATCGCTCATTAAGGTCATGAATATGGACGCCACTCCTCTCATAGGCGTGGCGCCCATATTCATGAGCTTAATGAGCGGTACTACAGAAAGATAGATGTCGCCGGGCATACTCACCTTATCTCCTGCTGCTGCTGCCGCCGCCCGCGCTTCCTGTCTCTGACACAGAGAGCAGCGTCGCTGGATGACGTCATCATTCAGCGGCCTGCTCTGTCAGAGCGAGGAAGCGCGGGCATCGGTAATGCTGCGGACAGGTGAGAGGTGTGTCTGTGTGTGTGTATGTACAGGTGAGATGTTGTGTGTGTGTGTGTGTGTGTAGAAATGAGAGGTGGTGTGTGTGTGCAGGAGAGTGATGGGGAAAAACAGTGATTTGGGAAAAGCAATTTGGGGAAAAAAACAATGATGGGAGTGATGGGGAAAAGCAATGATGGGAGTGATGGAGGAAAAGCAATGATGGGAGTGATGGAGGAAAAGCAATGATGGGGAGAAAAGCAATGGGGAAAAACAATGATGGGAGTGATGGGCAAAAGCAATGATAGGAGTGATGGGGAAAAGAAATGATGGGGGTGATGGGGGAAAAAGCAATTATGGGAGTGATGGGGAAAAGCAACGATGGGGTGATGGGGAAAAAGCAATGGGGGAGAATGAGTGCTGGGGGAGAATGAGCGCTGGGGGGAATGACTTCTTGCTGTTAACCAGTTACTGTTTACTTGTCCACCACACAGCAATGTCAAAAGAGGAAGACAGCGAGACAGGCAGCAACATTGCATAAGAGAGTCTTGACCTCGAAACAGAAAATCCTCAGATCCTGGTATTGTAACCTAATATTAAGAATAATATTTATTCATTGATATTGCGCTATTAACTCCACAGCACTATACATACATCATCAACACTGTCCCCATTGGGACATTTGATAACATTGGAATGTTTTTTTAAGAGCTTTTCTTGTGGAAAATCTGATGCGGCCCAGCCTCACCCAGATTCTACCTCCAGCGGCCCCCGGGTAAATTGAGTTTGAGACCCCTGTTCTAAGACAAGGGTGTACACAATTTTTGGGTCCCAAGGCCACTTATAGCACATTGAATGTATATGTGATAGTTTAACTTTTTGGGTCCACTTATCAGGAAAAGAAGAGCAGGTGGCCTTGCACTAGCTAGGTTATTTATATTGTAGTTTAATAAGTTCCAAAAACAGATGAGCTTTTTGCATCTCCTATAGACTACAATGAAGAGCGAGATCCGCCATCTTTCCTTCTCACCAGTTCCTCTCAGGAGTGGTGAAAAGAGAGAAATTCTCAAATTTTGAGATGCTGGAGATGGCAAGGAACATAAGAGCATTGTGGGCGCAGGGTCTGTAACTCTGTCTTAGAATCCAAATAGTACTTTCTGCAGAGAAAGTTGTAGCAGCATAAGAGGGGGAAAGTTTTGCTTGTAGATTCCTACAGGCCAAAGAGTACACATTTCCTCCTCTTGCGGAGCTTTGGCATACTGTGCAGTCCATTAGTCATAGCTAGTTTTTATAACAGACGTGAATTGTAATTACTCAGATGTGCATAAGTGTAATTCTTCTCTTAATGTCTTTGCCCCAGAGCAAGAGCTATTCCTAGAAGAGAAACCGATCCACCAAAGGGAAAATAAAGACATGTTGGCAAGAAGTTAAGAACAAAATCTTTGTCTATCTTGCTGCATTGTGCATGGTTCTGCATCACAGTCACGCTTTATTACTAGTAAGTAAAAACAGGAGCAACAATAGATTTTCTTACATCCTTACTACATATAAAGTGCACAAAGTCAGCACAGGACTCCACTAGAAGATCACACAGTCTGGATCAACCTACACAAATCTAGACCCCCTTTCACTGACATACCATCTTGTTTGTAAGTATTTACCTTATGCATTTTTTCACTACATTATTTAGTACCAGTCATGACACTTGTTATTTGACTTTATTATTACACTGGTCCTTTGCCCTATTTGGAATTCATTGTGTTACTTTACATCTCTTACTTTGTACATGTTACTGGTGCCACTTCTAGGAACATTCTGCTTTCATACATATGTCTTTTGTATTTAAAAAAAAAATCTTGTTTAAGTATGCTTAATAAATTGTTAGCCTTCATGAGACCTTTGTGTGCACTCGTTTTCATACGTGGGTTTGTAGATATCAAAAATAAAAAAGAACCTCTGCAAGTTTAAGTAATGAAAAAAAATCCAAAGTCTCTATTACAAAAAAAAAAAAAATAGTCACCATTTTCTGAGACCCGCAGCGTCTCCATTTTTCGTAATCTGGGGCTGGGTGATGGCTTATTGTTTGCATGCCGAGCAGACGTTTTTATTAATACCATTTTGGTGTTTATACGATCTTTTGATCGCCCGTTATTGTATTTTAATGCAATGTTGCGGCCAACAAAGTAAAAACGTAATTCTGGCATTTTGACTTTTTTTTCCTCTTTACGCTGTTTACCGATTAGATTATTTTTTAATTAAATATTATATTTATAAATTGGGCAATTCTGAAGGCGGCAATACCAAATACCGTATAAACTCGAGTATAAGCCAACCCTCTAATTTTGACACAAAAAACTGGGAAAACTTATTGACTCGAGTATAAGCCTAGGGTGGAAAATGCAGCAGCTACTGGTAAATAACAAAAATAAAAATAGATACCAATAAAAGAAAAATTAATTGAGACATCAGTAGGTTAAATGTTTTTGAATATCCATATTTAATCAGGAGCCCCATGTAATGCTCCACACAGTTCATGATGGCCCCATAAGATGCTCCATACAAAATACGTCCCATATAATGCTGCGCAAAGGTTAATAATGGCCCTAGAGCTGGGCGATTAATCTAATTAATTTGATTAATTCGCCCATAGTAAAATCGGCGATTTTAAATTCATTGAAATCCGATTTAAAATGGCGTGCGCAATGTAATTGCGCCGCCATTTTACTCGGCTCGTCCAGGCCAGTTCCCGCCCACCGCTGCGTGCGTCCCGCACAGCCCGCTCACCACTCAGCGGCTGTATTATAGCGCCAGACGGCCGCAGCCCCCACAGCGCCAGACGGCCGCAGCCCCCACAGCCCGACGCAGGACCCCACAGCGCCAGACGGCCGCGGTGGCAGAAACTGCAGGTATGTCCGGTGACCATGGCCTCACACTCATCATCACTCAGCCCAGGGCTAATGGCTGGCGTATGCTGCGCAGATGGAGGAGGAATTGTTGTCCCGGTTTCTGTCTCGTTGTCGGACGAGATTATTTCTGACTAAGAGCGAAGTCAGCGGCCAGAATATGGCAGAACCCGACACTGGAGCAGCCGTAATCAGTGCCATCACAAACCCGGAGACCATAGGTGACATACCTTAAACTCCGAGCTCTGTACAGGACACCGTATACACGGGGTGTATATATCCCCCACGATCTGTACAGGACACAGTATATACGGGGCGTATATATCCCCCACGATCTGTACAGGACACAGTATATACGGGGTGTATATATCCCTCACGCTCTGTACAGGACACAGTATGTATGGGGTGTATATATCCCCCACGCTCTGTACAGGACACAGTATACACGGGGTGTATATATCCCCCACGATCTGTACAGGACACAGTATATACGGGGCGTATATATCCCCCACGATCTGTACAGGACACAGTATATACGGGGTGTATATATCCCTCACGCTCTGTACAGGACACAGTATGTATGGGGTGTATATATCCCCCACGCTCTGTACAGGACACAGTATATACGGGGCATATATATCCCCCACGATCTGTACAGGACACAATATATACGGGGTGTATATATCCCCCACGCTCTGTACAGGACACAGTATATACGGGGCGTATATATCCCCCACGATCTGTACAGGACACAGTATATACGGGGCGTATATATCCCCCACGCTCTGTACAGGACACAGTATGTATGGGGTGTATATATCCCCACGCTCTGTACAGGACACAGTATATACGGGGCATATATATCCCCCACGATCTGTACAGGACACAGTATATACGGGGTGTATATATCCCCCACGATCTGTACAGGACACAGTATATACGGGGTGTATATATCCCTCACGCTCTGTACAGGACACAGTATGTATGGGGTGTATATATCCCCCACGCTCTGTACAGGACACAGTATATACAGGGCATATATATCCCCCACGATCTGTACAGGACACAGTATATACGGGGTGTATATATCCCCCACGCTCTGTACAGGACGCAGTATATACGGGGCGTATATATCCCCCACGATCTGTACAGGACACAGTATATACGGGGCGTATATATCCCCCACGATCTGTACAGGACACAGTATATACGGGGCGTATATTTTTACTTTTTTTACACTAATAGAACCGAATACTGTAAGAGCGGGCACAATTTGGCGTGGTGGGGGTGTGGCCAAGGGTGGGTGGAGCTTGTAAAATGGGGGTGGGGCTTAAAATAAATCGAATCGATTTAAATTGAAAATCGGTTTTAAGTTTGAAAAAATAAAAATCGATTTTGTTTTTTTTGAAAATCGCCCAGCTCTAAATGGCCCCATAAGATGCTCCATAGAATATGCCCCATAAGCTGCTCCATAAAGGTTATGGCCCCATGAGATGCTCCATAGATTATGCCCCATATGCTGCTCCATAACCACATCATCGCGCCCTCTGACCTGAACGTCACAGCCAGAGGACGCGGAGGACAGAGCGGCGAGTGGCGGTGGAACGGGGACAGGTGAATATAGCATGGCTCCCCCCATCCTCCCCGTCATACTCACCCCCTCCTGGCGCGTCTCTGCAGCCCCTGCTTCTCCCATGGTCTCCGGCGCCACAGCTCTCCCTTCCTTCAGCAGTCACGTGGTACCGCTCATTAAAGTAATGAATATGCGCATATTAATGACTTTAATGAGCGGTACCACGTGACCGCTGAACACGTGCCGGAGACCATGGGAGAAGCAGGGGGGCTGCAGAAACCGTGCCAGGAGGGGTGAGTATATGTGACAGCCACGCTTCCCCTCCCCGCCGACCCCCTGGTATATGACTCGAGTATAAGCAGAGAGGGGCACTTTCAGCCCTAAAAAATGGGCTGAAAATCTCGGCTTATACTCTAGTATATACGGTATGTGTATTTTTTTAATTGTTTTATTTTGAATGGGGTGAATGTGGGGGGTGATTTGAACTTTTATATTTTTTTAAATTTTGAAAAACTTTTTTTTTTACTTGTTTAAATAGTCTCCATGGGAGACTAGAAGCCGCAATCATCTGACAGCTTGTGATACAGAGTGGGTTTATAGCCCTGATTTGTGTAGCAGAAATGCTCACTTGCTATGAGTGCCAACCGCTGAGCGGCACTCAGCAATCCGGCAATGACAACCACAGGGGTCTGCTGCAGACCACAGGTTGTCATGCCAACCCATCAGCGACCCGTGGTCATGTGACACGAGCGCCGATGATATTTTCCAACAATTTTGGTTCTCATGTCCTCAGACAGTTTTCTTCTCTTTCTGCTCTCCATGCTTAGTGTGGCACACACAGACACACAATGCAAAGATTGAGTCAACTTCTCTTTTTATCTGGTTTCATGTGTGATTTTCATATTGCCCACACCTGTTACTTGCCACAGGCGAGCTTGACAGAGCATCACGCTTGAAACAAAATTGGAAATCCCATCTTGTGCAACCGTGAATTGGCAGATGTTGCAGCCTCCACAAAGATACGTGCCAAAAATCCTCATGCAAAGATTTAGTCTGTTAATGGGCCGTTGATAATGACTATGGCAAACGGCGTCCCTGAGGTTCTTCGCTCTTATAGCAACTATATTAGGTGATTGTGAGGTGTTAATTTAGATTCACTTAATAAAATTCATCGAATTTTTGTAAGAATCTACCAGACATCATGCCATTGATTATTAAACGTAGTTATGAGGGCCAATGGTCTAGCAGGTTAAAGTATCTGTTTACTGAGAAAGCTCTGGTCGGTATTGCTGGCCTGTTAAAATGCACGCGAGATGATTTTCCGTGGCTACCCTCTATTTTAAATCGATCAATTAAATTTTCCGCCTATTCCTGGAAGTCAGCTCTGGTGCTACAGCTCCTCCTGAGCCGCAGGAACTGGCCGCTCAGGATCCCATTCTTCTGGTGATTAGGATGAAAGCTGGTATAATGCAGCAAGTTGTTTGTTGCTGTCGCTTTACGATGTAATGTAGTGATGTGTGACCCCATGATGGACAACTTGAGATCTGCCAATTCACGGACGTACAAAATGGGATTTCCATCCCCACCTTCCTTTTTCAGATTCGCCCTAAGGCGTTCTTTAATTGCAGATCCCGTAATCTCATTTACACCATAATATGTGACTGCCCTAAAGTATATGTCGGACAGACTACACAGGAATTGAGGAGAAGAATTCAACATTATCACATTTCCTCGTCATACAGAAGAGCAGTACAATGGGATTCAAGGTAATGGGCCTGGAGGGTATACAAATGAACATCAGGGGAGGGAACATTACCAACAATCTCTTATGTTGCGAGTCCAAATGGATTCATGATTTACAGAGCCTCTCCCGACATGGCTTAAATGAGGAACTCTTGTTCACGGGGTTCTACAAACAGCTTTAAAGCCTTTTTTCTTATGATATCTCCTCTCTTTTTTCATCTTCAGGAATCGTGAGGTGGTGCAGATGAATTTGTTCTGGTGGAGACCATCGTCCTGGATGTCTTTTCACTAAACAACCTATTTGGAAAGATTCATTATTGTTGTCCCTGAATGTACTGTAACTAGGACATTTCTATAGCCTTTTATGAACTAAAAGATTGCCATCTAGTATTATGATTATATAAGTTTGTTCATATCGGGTTTGGTTACAGAATTTCAAAACTATATCAAAAACCCTACTTTAACAAAATACTTCTTCTCTCTCTCTATTGTGTGAAGATAGGTACGGTATATATTTATTTGGCATTCACACCACTATTTATTGATACTACACAACAAATGATGTGCTTTTGATATTTTCTGTGATAAAAATGTCTCTAATTGATCAGAAGCCTGTGTGCTCTTGTGGCTCCTGTTTTTCAGACTGTTTTTACCAAATAGCCTATATGAATTCCCATGCATTTTTGTATGCCGCCTGCGGCTTAAGAAATCCTTCAGATAGCCTGTATATTCTGGATGCATTTTGTTTTTGATTTAATATAATGGCCAGCACAAAAGTATCTTTAATAGTCACCACAGGCACTTTATGCACTTAGGGGTGGTAAATGTGCGCTGTCTCCACCCCTCTGTTGCTTGTGGCACAGGTGGAGCCAGAGCCTGCGATATATTACCGCAGGTCTTTCCTCTCATCTCTCTCATTGGTGGCGACTCGGGGCATGAGCACTCTTCTGAGTGCAGACACCGTTCCTTGCGTACGTGTGGTATCTGACAGCCTCTCACTATACGAGTGGTTCCATGACACATGCGCTCTATTCTTGAGCGCAATACTTCTGGCATAGCGGGGATACCCGCATAGGCCCAACAGGTCTCCGGAGCGGTAAGTCTCACAGCTGATTTCGATCGGCTTAATTACGTCACGTATATATGTGTACATCAGTACAACAGAGCATCACCACAGGCCCCTTAGGAAGCCACTTAGTGGGGCGACATGCGTTGGGCTTACACGTCTGACCGGACTCCTTCACTCCGTGAGCCTCTGAACCTCTTCATGAGCATTTAACCATTCAGATTGCTTGCAGTATTGCACCTGCAAAACTGTGGGTAAGACGGTGCCTTTTTGCACTTAGAGGTTTGATCTGTTCACAGGTCTCCAATCTTTTGCACTCGGCAGGCCTATTACTTTCCACAGGGGCTTTTGTTGTTTGGATTTGGGGACCATCTGCTGACTTACCACTCTGGCACGACTGTATGATCTTTTTTGGTTTCAACCATATGTGCGTTATAATAACCAACAAGTCCATTAGGTTATATTGCATGGCACTTTAATTGCTTTCATGTGTATTTACATCTCCGCTATCATAGACCTAGAGACAGATTCTCTACCCGCTACATGGCCTTCATACTGGGTGCCAATCATTTGTTTCATGTTTACTTGGTCAGTAGGCTCCATTATTGATGAATAATTGTCCACATTATTGCATTGATAGGAGGTCTGGTCAGCCATTGCCCTTAGGTGGGCATGAGACATTTTTTGTTTTTTTAAATGTTTTTACCATGTTTTGGCTTTTCTGTATACCAATGAAACATTTAATATTTTATGGTGATCCCTGTACTCTTGCATGTTTCTTTTCATGTCATGTTATGATTCATGAAGCGGTACACATCTCTTCATGAATTTGAAGCATCTGACGAGAGGCGTGCACCTCACTACGAATGTTACGGTCTCTGACAAGAGTAAGATTTCTGATGTAAGCAACACCACAGCTCATGACAGTAGACGAGCTGGGGTGGTCAAGTCTCCACCATTCCCCATCTTCACCCATTTTGGCGAAGCTGGGATGGAAACTGGCATGTAAACACAAACTCACAAAATTTTTCAGCAACTTCTAGTAGAACCAAAACTTTGAATTTCCAAAGCAATTTACGCTAGATCTCAGGCAAAATGGTTTTGGTGAATTAGGCCATCATCTTCAGAGATAAGTGGATATTATTGGAATATTGAGATAGCATGTCCAATACATTCAATAAAACGTTAACCTCTCACCAGACATGCAGTCAATTCAATAATAAATAGGGACGAAACATAGTATAAGACTAGGACCAGGGTGGATAAAAATCAATGATTTTTTTAAAAAAATCAAAAAAATCGGATTTTTTTTGATTTAAATCGGATTTTTTTGATTTAAATCAGATTTTTTTGATTTAAATCGGATTTTTTTCAATAAACTGCTTTTTGAGGAAAATATTTTACCATCCAAAGGTTCTTCCATCATGAGATAAAGCTGAGTTGTTTAACTCAGTAGAATAAAGACTGTATATGTGTAACATTCACAATGCCATGCTCTTCCAGAGGTTTCTGTAGGATTATTGGGCAGTTTCTCTCGTATATTATCACATTGATGATGAAGATGACGACGAGTGAGCTACAGAGGACAGCAGGGACAGTAGTATTTAGTTTTTCATGTGTCGGCTGGGCTGACAGTCTAAGTTTCTTAAATATATATATATTTTGTTTAGCCAAATTAGTTAACAAACATGGATGTTTGTTTAAGCAAATAACTTATGCTGTAATGTTTTATTGTTTCAGTTGAATAAATCTATTTAAATTTGTTATTAAGGTCAGATTATTTTTCTCCTTCCTAAGTACAACAGAACATGGTGTCCAAATATGAATGATTAACCCACTAAACTGGGAGAAAAAAGTAAATAAAAAGTGATTCTAAAAACTTCATCTACTGCATGTTAAAGTAGCAAGAACTACTGCCGTGATCGAGAAATAAAATCTGAAAAATAATTTTAAAATGTTTGGTATTCCACTTTTAAGCACTAGGCAGAGCAGCTGCTGAAATATAAACTGCTAGCTCGTATTGCGACAGTAGTAAATGCAGGCGGGGTCTGATCACGTGTGACTTCTTCCTCCGTTACTAGGTGTTTGTAATAACAGAGGATGTAGTTTAGACTCACAGAGCGGAGCCATTTGTTGGGACTGCCAGTGATACTGACAAGTAGGCTGTCACTGAGGACGACCGCAGCATCTATCTGTTAGTTCATGCTGCTCGCTGTATTATAACTGAGCACAGATACTGGAGAGTATCACACACTGGATTATTCACAGCACATGACACACTGCATGTATCTAGATACAGGCTGAGTGTATGTATCGCATTATGGATTAGATACACCGTCTGGGGCATATCGCGCATGATGAAATTAGATACACGGTCTGGGGCATATCGCACATGATGAAATTAGATATACTGTCTGGTAGAAACTTTGATTTAAATCACTGATTTAAATCAAGCCTACGACTTGTGATTTAAATCGTGATTTAAATCGTGATTTAAATCAGTTGATTTAATCAATCCACCCTGACTAGGACAGGATTAAAGGAACCCTTCTCCAATACTTGGTTGACCAACCTTCGGCAACAATTAGAGCCTTCAAACTTTATGTAGCCATTTGTGAGTTTTTCGCACCTGTCTGCTGGTAATTTCTTCCACTGCTATTTCAGTTTTTGTATATTTGCAGATCTCACATTTCTCCAAAGATTCTGAATTGTATTGTGATCTGGACTCACTGATGGGCAGTAAAAAAATAAAAAAAAATAGTACATTTTTCTATCCTAACCATTCCTATGTACTTTTTGGTCATTATCCTGCTGTAGAACCTGTGCTTGACTCAAACCTAGTTTTCTTACACAGCGGGGAGCACATTCCGCTTTAAAATGCTGTCACAATCTTATGATTTCATTGTTCTTGTAACACAGGGGTGGGGAACCTTTTTTTCTGCCAAGGGCCATTTGGATATTTATACTATCATTTGCAGTCCGCACAAAATGATCAACTTAAAAATAATCCGGTTATATTTGGTCAAACTAATGTAAGTTCACTGATCCTAGTATTACACTTACCAGCCTCAGTCTTCAGCCCTTCCCGGCACTGCTCTGATTCCACTCCACCACGCATGTCAGAGGTCACAAGCTCTCAGTGGAAGTCTATGAAAGCCTCGCTCTGACCTTGTTCTTGCTCTCATAAATTTACTTACCCAAATACTGGAGTCAGTAGCACAGCTAACTCGGGGGTGGGGGAATTAAAGGGGGTTGGTTGCCCTGGGGATCAGACCTGGAAGGGCCCACGCTTAGCTACAGCTACTCTTAACTGTATCGGCGCAGGCTACGTTCACATGTTGTGGATTTGACTGTAGGCAAAACCTGATCTCTTGGCATTAAAGAAGCGGCTTACAAAAAGCAGGTGTTGCTGTGCTTTTTTATGCGCTATTTTGTTTGCTTTTTTTGCAGGACTCCAAAGATCAGCTTTGCTTCCGCCACAAAAGCATGAAACAGGTCACCGATGCAAGACATGTGAAACCATTCACTTTTGGAAAAAGGACAATTTGATCAAATTATTTTTTGTGTCTGAAAAAATGTGACTGTTCTGAACAAAAATAGTTCATATTGAAAAAAGTTGATGAAAAAATACACAATTACAAATGTAACAGTGGGGGAGGTGAATTGGTTGGGAATAGTTTACCGCACACATTGGCAGTGCATTGAGTTTGTAGGACACTGTTTACTTTTAGACTTTGGTCAGCCCTTGAGTTGATCAGATATTGTTCAATTCCACACCTTGGTCAGCCAATGTTTACTTTGCACACAACTAATTTAAAGGGGTACTCCCATCTCTAAGATCCTATCCCAATATGTAGTAGGTAGAATAATAATAATAATAGTAAATACCTCCAATCTGAATTGTAGGTATGTTTTCTGTTTCGAAATGTCTCCTGTTAATGTGAGTCATTGCAGGACCTTCAGTATCCATGGTTACGACCACGGATATAGTGACAAATATCTAATAATAATATAATAATAATCTTTATTTTTATATAGCGCTAACATATTCTGCAGCGCTTTACAGTTTGCACACATTATCGTCACTGTCCCCGATGGGGCTCACAATCTAGATTCCCTATCAGTATGTTTTCTAGTTAACAGTGGTCATAAGCATGGCTAACTAAGGTTCTACAATGCCTGCACATGAGTAAGGAGACTTAGTGAATCAGAAAACCTATAGCTACAATTCTAAACATTGGGGTAGGATCTTGGAGATGAAATTGTACCAATCCTAAACTGCCATTCTCAGGTGAGAACATCAAGACATTATGATTTAAACTTCGGAAAAATTACAAAAATAAATGGGATTCACATACTGCTGTATATGCAAAACCCGATACTTGTGTTTTTTTGCTGCATTTCTGCACTTACTCATTGCTTACTAAGGGTGAAAAAATGCTGACAGTGACATGCTGCAGTTTTAAAAAAAACGCAGCAGTTTTCCAATTCAGAGAGGAAAAAAAAAACAATGTGAGTGCATGAGAGTTCTGAAATCTCACCGCTTTTGCTGGTACTGTAAGATGCAGTTTTTAAGTAGCATAATTTTGCATCAAAAAAATGCAGCACAAAAACGCATCGTGTGAACATAACCTTTAACTCTGCGACAAACCAAGGAGAAATGGTCTATCTGCACTGCCGCTTTCCATTATGTAAGCCACAAGTCACATTAGGTCTGAGACCTACAAAACAGTAGGTCCAGGGCAGAGCAACGCGAATCACGCCATACTCCGGAAGTCAGAGTCCTGGCGCAATGATGTCATTGTGTCGGAGAGGCCGGGAGGCGGTGATATGATGACCCACCAGTGTAAGAGCTACTACTAAGTGGGCTATCATAACAGCGTGGGACTGCTAAGCCGGCCCTGATGCATAATGTGGTTTACTAAGGGGGCCATCATACAGTGTGGCTGCTACTAAGTGGGCCCTCATATGGAGTGGGGTCTAATAAAGGGGCCCTCATACAGAGTTGGGGCTATTAAGAGCATAATCTTACAGAGTGGTGGCTACTAAGGGGCCAATATACTGTATGGACTACTGTGGAGGTCGTCATGCAGTGAGGGGGCCATCATAAAGTGTGGTGGATACAGTGGGGACATCGTACAGTGTGGGTGCCTTTATACAGTGCAGGGGCTACTAAAGGGGTTACTAAAGGGTCATTATACTGTGTGGGGGCTACTGTGGGGCCATCATACAGTGTGGGGGAGTAATGTTGAGGTCCCATATAGTTTTCGGGGCATTATGCCGTCTATAGTGTAGCTGTAGGGACATCATGCTGTATAGAGAAGAACTGTGGGGACATCATACTGTATATGAGTGAGTTGTGGTGACATTGTGTTGAGTGTAGCTCTACCGGAGAAGTCTCAGGAAACATTATTAATGGTAAGTGGACACTTTATCCTAGGGTGTCACTGAGTGTATTGTGACTGTCAACGTGGCACAAAGTGGACATTATTACTTTCTAGGGGGCAAAATGATGTTACTGTGTTCTAGGACTCTTGGACAGGTCAGTAATATATTCTAGAAGTCTATTTTACCATCTAGAGGGCACAAAGAAGGCGCTTAACTTTGTAAGCAGCACAGGTGTGGCATTACAATGTGGGGCACCAAGAAGAGCATGGTTTTGTACCATACAGCAGGTGCAGCTCAGCAATGGAGTATTAGCAGGATAAGGATTTGTAATCTACAGAGATTTCAAGAAAGACACATTTGACTTCTTACTTTTCCTGCACCGTCCTCCTCTATTCCCAATCTGCACAAACTCCTTACCCTGCTGTTTAAAAACGGCATTGAGGGATTAAGGCCCCTTAATGGCCACCGTATTAATGCGTATTGGCGGCTGTTAAGTCATGTGATGTTACACGGCATTAATGATGCTGCTACGTGCAACTGCTTTTCAAGGTTTACGTTGGTCATTCTGGAGCGCAGTCAACTCTTTGCCATGATAAGTTTTGAAAAAAACGGATTGCAGCGGTAAGTTACTCAGAACTCACATACACTTTACATTGAATGTCACCTCAAAGTGGGAAACTCATCAGTGCCCACGTAATGTTTACAGAACTCAAACAGGAAGGGCTTCCGCATACATCACATAGGAGACACTGATACTGCTCTATTCACATCATAAAAGAGGTACTAAGACCGATGCATATACATCACATAGGACACACTTGGGCTGGTGTATATAAATCACATAGGAGAGACACTGATACTGCTCTATTTACATCATAAAAGAGGTACTAAGACCGATGCATATACATCACATAGGACACACTTGGGCTGGTGTATATAAATCACATAGGAGACACTGGGACTGATAATATACAGTACATCACATAGGGACCACTGAGTGTCACACTGTGACTATCTTCGGTAAGGAAGGGGGGGCCTCAAACTGTCCCTGGAACTGGGACACTATCACTGTCCTTGGGGTACGCTTAAGGCCACGTTCACACTGGGCGTTTTTGCTGCGTTTTTTTCTGTAGCGAAACCTGATTTCTTGGCAAGAAGCTGTGGCAAAAATGCATGTTTTGGTACATTTTTTTTGCAGTTTCAGTGAGTTTTTTTTCATACGTTTTGGGCTAACTTGTGTCTCTTTGTGCATGCTAATAAAGTTGAGTGCCCCAGAGGGAAAAAAAACCTACTTCCTGTAGAACTATACCTTTAGATCACGATCTGACTGGGATAAAAAATAAAATAAAATCACACAGCACTTGGACCATGCGAGTGCTGTTCAATTTGTACACACCAATCTCCTTTGAAAAGCCGGCAATTCATCTGCCACGTACAGTAAAATCACAGCGTGACAGGATAAAATAGAATTATATATAATATATTCATTCTATAATAGTGTGTGCAGCTTACTGTACATGTAATTATTAAAATACTTTTTCTGAAAAAAAATGGTGTGGGCTCCCACGTAATTTTCTTAACCAGCAGAGGAAATGCTGATGTTTAGGGGCAGATGTTTATAGCCTGGGAAGGGGGTAATACCCATGGAGCTTCCCAGGCTGTCCACCAGTCTGAAAATGGCTGTCCACCAATGTTCACCATCCAATCTGACGGAACTGGAGAAGGGTCTGATTACTTATGACCATGTGATATTTCAGTTTTTCTTTTTTTAATAAATTTGCAAAAATTTCTACATTTGTTTTTTTTTCAGTCAAGACGGGTTGCAGAGTGTACATTAATGAGAAAAAAAATTAACTTTTTTTAATTTACCAAATGGCTGCAATGAAACAAAGAGTGAAAAATTTAAAGGGGTCTGAATACTTTTTGTATCAACAGTATGTCGCAAAAAAACAAAATCTTAGAATCAGTGGAATCCGTTGAAGCGTTCCAAAGCTATAACCTCAAAGTGACAGTGGTCAAAATTGCCAAAACTGGCTTGGTCATTAAGGTCAAAAATGGCTAGGTCACTAAGGGGTTAAATAAGGGTTTGTTTTTATGCAGGACAAGCTGTAGTTTTACTCCTACCATCTTTGGGTACATGTGACTTTTTGATCACTTTATAATTGATTTTTTTGGTAGGAGGCATAAAGAAAGAAACAATAAAGTAGTTCACTGTGCAATATAATGGCAGAATAAACTTAATTTACTCTGTGGGTGGAAACGATTACATCGGTGACCAATTTACATATATTTTATGTTGTACTACTTTTGCACAAGAAAATAACTTACATTTTTTGTGATGGTAGTCAGTGTGAAAGCCCTACTACTTCATTCTTCTGTTTTCAGAATTGTATCAAGTTTTTTTTTTTTTTGCATAATAAGCTGAACTTTTTAGATAGCATTTTAGGATACAAGCAACTTTTCGATCACATGTTATTTAATGTGTTTGGGAGTCAAGATGAACAAAAAAGCAATTATGGCACAGTATTTCATGTTATATTTAATGGCATTCACCTTGGAAGATAAATTATAATGTAGTTTTAAAACACTTCATTTCGAACATGGTAATAGCTAATAAGTGTAGCTTTTTCAAGTGGATTTTTTTCACAAATGAACCTTTTTTTTATTATAGAAACTGGGATTTTGTTTTTTATATTTACATTTGTTTACACTGAAATATTATTTTTTTACAATAAATTGATACTACTTATTCGGTGCACTACATTACCTCATCCTATCAGTGTTTGACTGACAGCCTGTTAGACCTAATAGACCCTGCATCTGGAGGGATGTGATAGGCTGAGCTACATGGCGGAAAAGTTAGCTATTGTTAGGCTCCTAGTTACCATAAGAACTATCGTTACTCTGAGATCGCGCTGCGGGGAGAAAAATAACTGTCAAAGTGTCAAACTACTCACATACTCACATGCCACTGCCACTACTGACAGCAGCAACTGGCGAGTTAAAGTATAAGGGCTCGTTCACACTGCCGTATAACGTGGCCCAGCGCCATCTGATGTTTTATCGGAGAGCAGTTGGCCCAAAGTTATACTATGGGGCAGTGCAGGTATGCGCTTATTATCTCGTGACAATTCAAAATGAGAGAACATTTGCAGCATGCTGCGAGTGCATCACAGAATCGGATCGCACGGACCCATACAAGTCTATGTGAATGTGTGAAACACTGAACTGCACTTGGATGTCATCGCAGTGCAGTGCGATATACGCCGAGACAGGCAATGGAGGAGATGAACAAATTACTCCAAACGACACACGGATCACAGTACAGCAAAATGACACACGGATCACAGTACAGCAAAATGACACACGGATCACAGTACAGCAAAATGACACAAGGATCACAGTACAGCAAAATAACACAAGGATCACAGTACAGCAAATGACACAAGTCAAGTACAGCAAAACACAAGGATCACAGTACAGCAAAATGACACAAGGATCACAGTACAGCAAAATGACACAAGGACCGTACAGCAAATGCACAAGATCACAGTACAGCAAAATGACACAAGGATCACAGTACAGCAAAATGACATTTGGATCACGCTCACAGCAAAGTTGGAGCTGAGGGTCATTAGCAGATCGCATTGGATGCTATACACTAGTGTGATTCCAGCCTTAGAGTCAGCACCGGTCAAAGCACCCGCAGCAGGAACTCAGCGGTGTATTACTGCTGTCTCCTGCTGCAGATGTGGCATGGGCACAATTCTGCTGCTATCCCTAAAACATAATGGTGCAGTCAATTGTGATAAACTACTTCCAATCAGCATATAAAGATATGATCTTTTTTAGGGAAGGTGTTAGCTGTGGCCTGGCTTGGCTAACGTGTATTTTATTATTGGGTATACTGGTCTGTAGTAATCAGGCACTATGGATATATTACACCATGTTCCAAATTATTAAGCAAATTGGTTTTAAGTGTCATAGCGTTTTTTGTTTTTTTTGTAAATGAAACCCATTGATGGTATTGTGTCTCAGGGTTCTTTGTATCACTGAAATCAATCTCAGATACCTGTGATAATTAGTTTGCCATGTGAGCCCAAT
This sequence comes from Oophaga sylvatica, assembly GCA_033576555.1. Lineage (NCBI taxonomy): Eukaryota > Metazoa > Chordata > Amphibia > Anura > Dendrobatidae > Oophaga > Oophaga sylvatica. The sequence continues at coordinate 61,046,599 of JARQOD010000004.1, read as the reverse complement.
AAAAGGAAAACTGGACGTTCCACACTATTAAGCAGGCCAGAGTTTTCAAGTAACATGGGAAATAAAAAGGATCTCTCTGCTGCGGAAAAGCATGAAATAGTGACATGCCTTGGTCAAGGGATGAAAACATTAGATATTTCCCAAAAACTTAAGCGTGATCATCGTACTGTTAAGAGATTTGTGGCCGATTATGAGCACAGATGTGTTTGTGCTGATAAAGGCAGAATGAGGAAGGTTTCTGCCAGGCAAGTTCATCGGATTAAGAGAGCAGCTGCTAAAAAGCCATTACAAACCAGCAAACAGATATTTGAAGCTGCTGGTGCCTCTGGAGTCCCTGGAACCTCAAGGTGTAGGATCCTTCATAAAGGGTTGCTGTGGTGCATAAACCTACTATTCGGCCACACCTAAACAGTGCTCACAAGCAGAAACGGTTGCAGTGGGCCCAGACATACATGAAAACTTATTTTCAAACAGTCTTGTTTACTGATAAGTGTCGAGCAACCCTGGATGGTCCAGATGGATTGAGTAGTGGATGGTTGGTGGATGGCCACCATGTCCCAACAAGGCTGCAATGTCAGCAAGGAGGTGGAGGAGTCATGTTTTGGGCCGGAATCATGGGGAAACAGCTGGTAGGGCCCTTCAAGATTCCTGAAGGTGTGAAAATGACCTCTGCGAAGTGTATAAAGTTTCTGACTGACAACTTTCTCCTATGGTATAAAAAGCAGAAACGTGCCTTCACGAGCAAAATCATCTTCATACATGACAATGCACCATCTCATGCTGCAAAGAATACCTCTGAGTCATTGGCTGCTATGAGCATAAAAGGAGATAAACTCATGGTGTGGCCACCATCTTCCCCTGACCTCAACCCTATAGAGAACCTTTGGAGTATCATCAAGCAAGATCAAGATCTATGAGGGTGGGAGGCAGTTCACATCAAAACAGCAGCTCTGGGAGGCTATTCTGACTTCATGCAAAGAAATACAAGCAGCAACTCTCCAAAAACTCACAAGTTCAATGGATGCAAAATTGTGAAGGTGATATCAAAGAAGGGTTCCTATGTTAACATGTAACTTGGCCTGTTAGGATGTTTTTGAGTTAAATAGCTTTTTTGTTCAGTGAATGTGACCTCCTAATGCTGCAAATTCCACAAATGAGCAGCATTTTCAGTTCTTTAAAACAGATCAAATGTTCAGAAATTCTACTGTGCCTAATAATTTGGAACAGTGCATTTTGAGTTTTTATTCATTTTGGAGATTATATTGTTATAATTGGGAGGTTTCTTCAATAAAATTCGATGTACAGTCATGGCCAAAAGTTTTGAGAATGACACAAATATACGAATTTTGGTAAGAACTTACCTGTAAAATTCTTTTCAGCAAAGGAAGCAAGGGGGACACTTCTTTACTTCTGGGTAGGGCGGAGCCAGATAGTAGGACTAACCTCAGGTTCTAAAAATGGGTGTTGTCCGGCCCCTCCGGCTCTGGCTCCTCCTGCCGTACACTCCAGTTTTGTACACAAGCTAAGGAGAAATAAATCACCAGCGGAGCGCCATAACCAAACTGAAAGGATTCAAAAGAACAAGGTTATGCACATAACATGAATACCACACAGCTCAGGTACCACTCACAAAACCTGACCACTGCGATGAGCTGGCGATGCCGGAAAGAGCCGTAGAGCGCTGACCTCAGCTCAGAAACTCGCTTATCAGAGAGAGCCGCGCTGCATCTGAAACAACACCTTCTGCCTTATGGGAGGGAGAAGTGTCCCCCTTGCTTCCTTTGCTGAAAAGAATTTTACAGGTAAGTTCTTACCAAAATTTGTATTTCAGCTGCAGATGGAAGCAAGGGGGACACTTCTTTACTTCTGGGATGTCCCAAAGCAGTACAAAAACAAGGGTGGGAAAAAACCTTAAACAGGCAGAACCCAACACCTTGATACATGCGCAACAGGCGCAACATAAACTTAACTAGAAGTTTTCAAAATACAGCCGCCTGAAGGACTCTGCGTCCTAAGGCCGCATCAGCGGAGGCAATGACGTCCACCTTATAAAACTTTGTAAAGGTGTGAACAGAACGCCAAGTCGCTGCTCGACAGAGCTGGGCTGCCGAAGCCCCTTGATGAAGGGCCCACGAAGAGCTCACAGTTCTCGTGGAATGAGCCCGAATATTAATCGGGCAAGGTTCGTCCATAACACGGTAAGCTTCCAAAATAGCTGACCGGATCCAACGAGCTATAGTATCTTTAGAAGCTCGTTGACCACGACGACGACCTGCTGGAATCACAAAAAGAGAATCCGACTTCCGGAAACTCTGCGTAACTGACAAGTAGAACTTCAATGCCCGCACTAAGTCCAATGAGTGCAAGGCCCGCTCCTTCGCATTCTTTGGTTCTGAACAAAGCGAAGGCAACACAATATCTTGACATGGAATTGAGATACCACTTTAGGGAGAAAATCATGTCGCGTGCGAAGAACAACACGATCCGGGAAAAATTCCAAGAAAGGTGGCGAACATGAAAGAGCCGCCAACTCGGAAACCCGTCTCAAGGAAGTGACCGCCACTAGGAAGGCAACCTTCCAAGAAAGCAAAGAAAGATTAATAGCATCCATAGGCTCGAAAGGAGCACTTTGAAGAGCTTTCAAAACCAGATTAAGCCGCCAAGGCGACACAGGAGTTTTCCTTGGAGGAAACTGACGGGCTGCTCCGCGAAAAAAGGCACATACGTCCCTACGCGAGGCAATAGCTTTACGAAAAAGCACCGACAGGGCAGACACCTGACCCTTCAGGGTACTGATTGCCAAACCCTTATCCAGCCCGTGCTGCAAAAAAACCAACAAGTTGGGTAATGAAAATTTCTTTGGATTCCTGGAAGAACCCAAACACCATGAAAAGAAGGATTCCCAAATCCTGTAGTAAATCCTAGTCGTAGCCGGACTTCTTGACGCTCTCATAGTGGCAATGACCTTTTCTGAAAACCCTTGACGGGTTAAAATCTCGGTCCCAAGAGCCAAGCCGTCAAACGCAGAGACCTCAGGCCCGGATGACACACGGGACCCTGAGTGAGCAAGTCCGGTCGAAGAGGCAGAGGAAAAGGAGGCACCGCCAGAAGCGACTTCAGCGTGGAAAACCACGTCCTTCTCGGCCAATCTGGGGCTATCAGAATAGCCGGAACCCTCTCCAGCCTGACCCGACGTAACACAAGCGGCAGCAAGGATATCGGTGGGAACACATAAACCAGCTGGTATTGGCTCCACGGAACCACCAGCGCATCCACTTCCACCGCGGTCGGATCCCTGTATCTGGACATGAAAGTTGGTAACTTGGCATTGATCCTGGAGGCCATCAAGTCTACTTGAGGAGTCCCCCATCGGGAGCACAGAAGTGCAAAGATTTCCGGATGAAGACTCCATTCTCCTGAATCCATCCTCTCTCGGCTGAGAAAGTCTGCCTGGATATTCTGAACTCCTGGTATGTGAATCGCAGAAATGGCCGGCACATGAGCCTCGGCCCATATCAGAATCCGAGATACCTCCGACATGAGTCTGGAGCTCCTCGTCCCGCCTTGATGGTTGATATACGCAACCGCCGTAGCGTTGTCCGTCTGAACACGAACTGGTAATCCGCTCAAAGGGACCGTCCAATGTTGGAGGCAAAGAAAAATTGCCCTCAATTCCAGGATGTTGATCGGTAACACCGATTCTTCCGGTGACCAAACTCCCTGAATCCAGAGATTGTTCCAAACTCCCCCCCCAGCCCGTCAGGCTGGCATCGGTGGTCAAGACCGACCATGACAGGGGAAGAAAAGATTTTCCCAGGAAAAACCGTTCCGGACGTAACCACCAGTCCAGAGACTCTCGCACTTTGCGGGAGATTAAAACCCTGCAATCCAGTGTTTCCTGTGCACGATTCCATCTCTTCAAAATGAAGCTTTGAAGCGTTCTGCAATGGGACTGAGCAAACGGAAGAGCTTCCATCCAAGCGACCATTAACCCCAGAAGGCGCATACATCTTCGAAGGGATACTGTCGTTGAGGACTGCACAGTCTGTGCCAGACAATGGATACTGGTTTGCTTGTCCTTTGGCAGAAAAACTACCACTTTCGCTGTGTCGAAAATCATGCCCAAAAACAGGATTGACTGAGAAGGCTCCAGGGATGACTTCTCCCAGTTGATCAGCCACCCGAAATCCTCCAGGAGCTGAAGGGATAAATCGCGAGCCGTCACTGCCTCCTCCTTTGAGGATGCCACAATCAGAAGATCGTCCAGATAAGGAAGTATCATGATCCCTTGTCTCCGAAGCATTGCCATAAGAGGTGCCAGCACCTTTGTAAAAACTCGGGGTGCCGAAGCCAACCCGAAAGGGAGGGCCACAAACTGGTAATGGTCCTGACCTATGGCAAAGCGCAGAAAGCGCTGATGAGATCTTCCGATGGGAACGTGTAAATAGGCGTCGCGAATATCTATGGAACAAAATTGTTCTGTGACAGGGCAGTCACCACTGAGCGAAGCGACTCCATGCGGAACTTTTGGGTGTAAACATGCCGATTTAACCTCTTGAGATCCAGAATGGGACGAAACTTTCCCTCCTTTTTGGGGACCACAAAGAGGTTGGAATAAAATCCCCTTCCCCGGTCTTCCGGAGGAACTGACACTACTACACCCTTCTGTAGTAAGCAATCGACTTCCTGCCGCAGAGCGGTCAATAAGTCGGGATCTGACGGAACGCGAGACTGACAGAATCTTTCTGGAGGGCGAGAGAGAAACTCTATGAAATAGCCTGCCGACATTATTCGTGTCACCCAGGAGTCTGAGACGCGGGAGACCCAAACCGCTTGAAACAGGAGCAGGCGCCCCCCACTCGAGAATCCTCGAGTGAACTTCTGGCGTCAGTCCGTTTTGGCAGGCTTTTTGTCAGATTCCCGCTTGTCATTGCGCGGGTATTGTTTCCAAGAAGCGTTAGACTTTTGGGAAGACTTTTTCCCTGAAAAGGTGGGACGACCCGATCCCCAAGAGGAGTGACCGGCTCGCCCCCTGCCACGAAAAAAACCGCCGGTTACCGTAGGAACCGGTCCTGCCAAAAGCAGCCGTAGCTGCCCTACGCTGAGGCAACGCTGACCTTAGCCTTAGCCTTAGCAATCAATTCCGTGAGGTCAGAGCCGAAAAGCTGACCACCTTTGTAAGGCAAAGATAGCAAACCTTGTTTGGAGACCGCATCTCCAGTCCACTGTTTAAGCCACAACGCTCTTCTAACAGTGATTGTAGAAGCCTGAGCTCTGGATATTAGGGAAGCCATATCCAAAAGAGCGTCACAGACATATTGGTCTGATTCTTCTATTAACTTAATGATCTCATCTATTGCCTGTAAAGAAGACCCATCCTGCAGGGATATCCGCAGGCGAGCTGTCCAACCCATGGAAGCTCTAGAAGCACAATAGGAAGATAAAGCCACTCTAAAGGCCTGACCAGCAGCTTCATAGCCGGCCTTGGCCGCCATCTCTGACTTTTTGTCCAGCGCATCCTGCAAAGTAGCTTTTCCTTTGACGGGAAGCATAGTAGCTTTGTTAAGCTTGGATAAAGAAATATCCACCTCAGGGGACGGAATCCAGCTAGCAAATAGGTCTGCTGGACAAGGATACAAGGTTTCAAACAACCTTGTCCCCTGAAAACGCTTGTCTGGACAAACGCGTTCCTTTTCTACTTTCTTAGAAAACTCACTCATAGCTGGCATCGCTAAACGTGATCTTTGCGACCCATGGTACCATCTGGGAATACCTTCATCATCATTCATGTCCTCAGGTACTTGCAGTACCTCTCGTATGGCTCTGACAAAAGCATCTATACGGCCCGACAAGGAAGCAGAGTGCTCCTGAAAATCCTCTCTGCCCGAATCAGAACATTCTCCCTCAGAAACTGAAGGGGAACTCCCCCTCGCAGACAAATCTGAGTCACTTAGTGGGGAGGGCATAGCAATCCTGGGACGCTTTTTGCTATGAGAAGGTCTAGAGGATACCCACTGACCCAAAAGGTCAGAAAGCCCACTAATAGCAGTAGTGAGCATATCAAACTTGGCATCATAGCGACCTCCAATAGCGGCGCTAGAAGGTGCAGAGGATTCCATCGTGTCAGAAACGCGGGGCTGGTCCTGGAGAGGACGAGGAAGACGATCAGCCTCCAGACTCAAATCTGACATGCCGGTTATTCAGATGGTAATAGTGATGAGAAATAACCAGAGCAGTGTGGTCTCACACAGTAGCAAAACGCTGAAGGGTTAACTTCTTTAAAAGCAAAAGAATACCCCAGCAGTGAAAAACGGCGCCCCCCCCCCCGCTGCAGACAGCTCACAGACCGTTACTGAGGGATACAATGTCCCAATGATCAGAAAACTGCAGCGCTGCGCTAGAGAGCGCAAACAGCAAAAAATGCTGCGGGAGGCTAAAGGGTTAAGCTGCTACCTAAGCGATAGCAGCGACTCACCCGGCTGGCTTGGTGTTGTCTCAAATGCATGTGTACAGAAACGGAGGAGAGGAGACCAGGAGAGCTGTAATGGCTGCTGCAGAGAGCAGGAAGAGAAGGAGCCAGTCACTTCCTGTAATCAGAAAGCCGGGAAAGCCCGAAGCCACGCCCCCTCTCTGCTCAGTCAAAAAAGTGCGGGAGATCTTTTGCACTCCTCTCCCTGTACACTGTAACGGCGCTGCAGCGCCGAAAACACACAGCACATATTAAATAAAAAATCGCTCTCTTTCTTTTTTTTTTTTTTTTAAAAAATGCCCAATCATGAGAAAATAGTGGGAAACACCAATAACAGTCAGCGCTGTCACCGCAGACGCTGTAATCACTCGCACATATCAAAATATAATGCAGATTACTCACCAGCCAAAAACGCCACAGGGACCCTCCACGGATATGTGACGCTGTGCCCATTGCTTCCCCATGAGGACAAGGAACGCAGTGACCCAGAACGTGGTATGCGTCCTGTCAGGGATAGCCACCTCTTCCCCCCGAGCCGGCAAGAAAATGTAATGACCACCATTTAGGGAATACATTTCTGCCAGGGGAGAGGATGGGGACCAGCAGCGCCGGTACCCCTGATCCTCTAGACATAAAGTCCAGGACCCTGTCCGAGTAAAATAATAAACTCTTCTGAGGTGTTTTCTGAGGAGCTGCATTAGCAGCCGTCCTTCCTACTTGGACCTCAAGTCGAAACTGGAGTGTACGGCAGGAGGAGCCAGAGCCGGAGGGGCCGGACAACACCCATTTTTAGAACCTGAGGTTAGTCCTACTATCTGGCTCCGCCCTACCCAGAAGTAAAGAAGTGTCCCCCTTGCTTCCATCTGCAGCTGAAATTAATTTTTACAAAGTCTACTGCTTCATTTTTTCTAATGGCAATTTGCATATACTCCAGAATGTTATAAAGAGTGATCAGCTTAACAGCAATTACTTGCAAATTCAATATTTGGCTAGAAAATGAACTTTATTCCCCAAAACACATTTCAACATCATTGCAGCCCTGCCTTAAAAGGACCAGCTAACCTCTTTTCAGTGATTGCTCCATTAACACAGGTGTGGGTGTTGATGAGGACATGGCTGGAGATCAATCTGTCATGATTAAGTAAGAATGACACCACCGGACACTTTAAAAGGAGGCTGGTGCTTGGCATCATTGTTTCTCTTCTGTTAACCATGGTTATCTCTAAAGAAACACGTGCAGTCATCATTGCAATGCACAAAAATGGCCTAACTGGGAAGAGTATCGCAGCTAGAAAGATTGCACCTCAGTCAACAATCTATCGCATCATCAAGAACTTCAAGGAGAGAGGTTCCATTGTTGCCAAAAAGGCTTCAGGGCGCCCAAGAAAGACCAGCAAGCGCCAGGACCGTCTCTTAAAAGTGTTTCAGCTGTGGGATCGGGCTACCAGCAGTGCAGAGCTTGCTCATGAATGACAGCAGGCAGGTGTGAGTGCATCTGCACGCACTGTGAGGCGGAGACTCTTGGAGCAAGGCCAGGTCTCAAGGAGGGCAGCAAAGAAGCCACTTCTCTCCAGAAAAAACATCATGGACAGACTGATATTCTGCAAAAGGTACAGGCAGTGGACTGCTGAGGACTGGGGTAAAGTTATTTTCTCTGATGAATCCCCTTTTCTATTGTTTGGGACATCAGGAAAACGCCTCATTTGGAGAAGACAAGGTGAGCGCTACCACCAGTCTTGTCTCATGCCAAATGTTAAGCATTCTGAAACCATTCATGTGTGGGGTTGCTTCTCAGCCAAGGAATCGGCTCTCTCACAGTCTTGCCTAAAAACAACCATGAATAAAGAATGGTACCAGAATGTCCTCCAAGAGCAACTTCTCCCAACCCTCCAAGAGCAGTTTGGCGATCAACAATGCCTTTTCCAGCATGATGGAGCACCTTGCCATAAAGCAAAGGTGATAACTAAATGGCTCAGGGAACAAAACATAGAGATTTTGGGTCCGTGGCCTGGAAACTCCCCAGATCTTAATCCCATTGAGAACTTGTGGTCAATCATCAAGAGACGGGTGGACAAACAAAAACCTAAAAATTCTGACAAAATTAAAGCATTGATTGTGCAAGAATGGACTGCTATCAGTCAGGATTTGGTCCAGAAGTTGATTGAGAGCATGCCAGGGAGAATTGCAGAGGTCCTGAAGAAGGGTCAACACTGCAAATATTGACTTGCTGCATTAACTCATTCTAACTGTCAATATAAGCTTTTGTTACGCATATGTGTCATGGGTGTATCGCCACAAGGATCGTCGCGATTACACACTCTGACTTCTCACAGCTGAGTTGCTGTTTCTTTGTGTTTGGTAATGAGGGAGTTAATTTTACCTAGCTCTTTGCTAAGACTAGGTCCAGCCTCGCCCGGCTGCTTTTGATTATGTTCTAATTAGATTCCTTCATATACCTGCCAGTCTGCTTGTTAGATGCCGGTGAAAGCCTTTATGTAGTCTAGCAGACTGGATCGGTTCTGAGAATACTTAAGCTAAGAGCTCCTTAGTTGTTTTTACTCTTATAGCTTATAGTTTATCTCTGAGACCTTAGGTGTTCCTACTGTGTGTGAGTGTTGTATGTAAGACTTTATTTACTTTATTTCTTGTCTTTCTTGTATGTCTTTCTGTTCATTAACCGTTACCTGTTCATTCCCTTTGGTGGTAATCAGGGTTCTTCTTAGGACTAGATTACAGTTGGCAGGGATTGATAGGAGACAGGGTTTACGCTGGTGGCCTGGACCTCTGTACCTTTAACAGTACCTCCAGGTAGAGGGATTAGTTAGGACCCCAGTTTAGGGTCAGCATAGACCCCGGTCACCCTCTAGCCGGAGACAGCGTATAACGGATTCCGTATTGACCCACTGGACTTTCTGTCAGGTAATTCTATGTTATCATATATCTATGCGCATGTTATATTGTATGTTGCCCTTTTGATATAGATTACTGTCATCACATATATATATATCTGCTATACAGCGTGACATTTTCACCGGCCATACTAAAGATTCTCCTTAGCTGTCATGGATCCAGTAGCCCAGCTGGCCCGGCAGTTGCAGGGGTTGTCCATGGAGTTTGCAGACATTAAGTCCAAGGTTTTGTTCCCCCGGAGCAAACCAGATCTGAACCTAAGGTTGCTCTCCCGGACAGGTTCACTGGTGGGCGGGACAAATTTTTTACTTTCCGGGAGGCATGTAAATTGTACTTTCGGCTGCGGCCTCGGTCATCTGGGAGTGAAGAGCAGAGGGTGGGAATTGTTATCTCGCTCTTACAAGGGGACCCTCAATCTTGGGCGTTCTCTATTCCTCCAGGCTCCCCAGATCTCCAGTCAGTGGATCGATTTTTTACTGCCCTGGGTCTGGTATATGATGATCCGGATCGAGTTTCCCTTGATGAAACAAAGTTACGTAAAATACGGCAAGGAAATCGTCCAGCGGAGGAATATTCTTCTGAGTTCCGTAGATGGGCAACAGATACTCAGTGGAATGACCCAGCTCTTAGGAGCCAGTTTTGTCAAGGGTTGTCTGACAAATTAAAAGATGTGTTGGCTCAGTATGATTCTCCTCCATCACTGGAGGCTGCTATGGCCCTCGCTATTCGCATGGATAGACGAATTCGGGGAAGACGCGAGGTAACTCCGCCTCCCGTGATGACTCCACCTACTACTAAAGTCCCTTATACTGAGGTTCCCCTGGTCTGTTCTGAGGAACCCATGCAGTTGGGAGGGACATCTTTTTGTAGGAGGGAATTGGCGGTGCACCGCAAGACTAGAAGGTGTTTCTTTTGCGGGAGAGAGGGACATTTTGTTGGGGAGTGTCCATCCCGGGCCTCTTTGAGCAAAGGAGTTAACCTGGGAGTGTGTATTTCGTCCCCAAATCCCTCTCAGTTTCTCGTGCCTGCGGAGGTGGTGATTGGTACTAGAACTGAGAGGATTTCTGTTTTTCTTGATAGTGGGTCCGGGGCTAATCTGGTGGACGCTCGGTTTGCCCAGGTGCATGGTATGCAACTGAGTGTATTGGCCAAACCGGTCCCTATAGTCTCTATTGATTCTAGACCTCTCGGTCAAGGTAGCTTGGTACAAGCTGTTCATAACATAGATCTTCGAGTAGGGGCAAGACATAAAGAGCAATTGTCTTGTTATGTGTTGGAGGGTCTACCTACTCCTATTGTGTTGGGACTTCCTTGGTTGGCTAAACATAACCCAGTGATTGATTGGCAATCCAGAAAGATAAGCCAGTGGGGTGAATTTTGCAGGAATAACTGCATGAGCACGGTCATCGGTGCGGTTGTGCCTAGGACTTTGTCTCCTTTTCTGGAGGACTTTGGGAGATGTTTCTCAGAGGAGGGGTGTAAAGAGTTACCTCCTCATCGCGCATATGACTGCTCAATAAAGTTGCTTCCTGATGCCTTATCTCGTACTTTCCCAGGGGCCGGGAAGACGGATGATCCGGTTCCTATTCCTCAGGAGGGAGTTGTAGTGTCAGCTATATGCTCTGAGCTTGAGGGGGAGGTATTGGGGGCTCAGGGGGACGCCCGGTGGGACTTCCAGGGAGACTGATAGTTCCAGATCGGTTAAGACTGAAGGTTACGGGGAACCGTTACAAACGGATGGCTGATAGGGGGAGAGTTTCTGGTCTAGATCTGAAGGTGAACGATCTAGTTTGGTTGTCTACCAGGAATATAAAACTTAAAGTTTCCTCCTGGAGGTTGGGTCCCAGATTCATCGGGCCGTACAGGATCAGTTCCATAATTAATCCTGTGGCATTTCGTCTGGACCTCCCTCCTACATTTAAAATTCATAATGTGTTTCACAAGTCATTACTTAAAAAGTATGTGGCACCAGTCATACCGTCACCTCTACCTCCGCCTTCAGTGGTGGTCAATGATAACGTGGAATTTCATGGGTCGAAAATCATTGACTCACGTCTCAGTCGCCGATCCCTTCAGTACTTGGTTCATTGGAGGGGGTATGGTCCTGTGGAGAGGACGTGGGTCCCTGCGTCTGATGTTAACGCAGATCGATTGGTTCGGACCTTTCACACAACTCACCCGGGCAGACCTGGCCCTGAGGGTCCGGAGTCCCCTCGTAGAGGGGGGGTACTGTCATGGGTGTATCGCCACAAGGATCGTCGCGATTACACACTCTGACTTCTCACAGCTGAGTTGCTGTTTCTTTGTGTTTGGTAATGAGGGAGTTAATTTTACCTAGCTCTTTGCTAAGACTAGGTCCAGCCTCGCCCGGCTGCTTTTGATTATGTTCTAATTAGATTCCTTCATATACCTGCCAGTCTGCTTGTTAGATGCCGGTGAAAGCCTTTATGTAGTCTAGCAGACTGGATCGGTTCTGAGAATACTTAAGCTAAGAGCTCCTTAGTTGTTTTTACTCTTATAGCTTATAGTTTATCTCTGAGACCTTAGGTGTTCCTACTGTGTGTGAGTGTTGTATGTAAGACTTTATTTACTTTATTTCTTGTCTTTCTTGTATGTCTTTCTGTTCATTAACCGTTACCTGTTCATTCCCTTTGGTGGTAATCAGGGTTCTTCTTAGGACTAGATTACAGTTGGCAGGGATTGATAGGAGACAGGGTTTACGCTGGTGGCCTGGACCTCTGTACCTTTAACAGTACCTCCAGGTAGAGGGATTAGTTAGGACCCCAGTTTAGGGTCAGCATAGACCCCGGTCACCCTCTAGCCGGAGACAGCGTATAACGGATTCCGTATTGACCCACTGGACTTTCTGTCAGGTAATTCTATGTTATCATATATCTATGCGCATGTTATATTGTATGTTGCCCTTTTGATATAGATTACTGTCATCACATATATATATATCTGCTATACAGCGTGACAATATGTTTGCAATTATTATATTTCTGTCTGTGATAAAAACATCTGTCAAACACACATAAAAACCAGAGGGCAGCAGATCATGTGAAAATATAATATTTGTGTCATTCTCAAAACTTTTGGCCATGACTGTATACTCTAACGGGTGATGACTTTTATTTGACTGACTGTCATTTGCACCGACCACTTAGGAAGAAAATAAATAAAGGGAGCACTCAAATAACACATCCTAGATCTGAATGAATTAAATATTCTTATTGAATACTTTGTTCTGCACAAAGTTGAACGTGCTGGCAACAAAATCACACAAAAATCATCAATGGAAATCAAAATGATGCTCAGTAGTGTGTGTTGTCTCCACATGCCTGTATGACCTCCCTACTGTACAGCGCCGGGGAATGCTCCTGATGAGGCGGCGACTGGTCTCCTGAGGGATCTCCTCCCAGACCTGGCCTAAAGCATCCACTGGACAGTCTGTGGTGCAACGTGTCATTGGTGGATGGAGCGAGACATGATGTCCCAGATGTGCTCAATCGGATTCAGGTCTGGGGAACGGGCGGGCCAGTTCATAGCTTTATTGCCTTCATCTTGCAGGAACTGCTGACACACTTCAGTCACATGAGGTCTGGCATTGTCCTGCATTAGGAGGAACTCAGGGCTAACCGCACCAGCTTATTGTCTCACAAGGGGTCTGAGGATCTCATCTCGGTACCTAATGGCAGCCAGGCTAACTCTGGTGAGCACATGGAGGGCTGTGCGGCCCTCCAAAGAAATGCCACCCCACACCATTACTGACCCACTGCCAAGCGGTCATGCTGAAGGATGTTGCAGGCAGATCGTTCTCCACGGCGTCTCCAGACTCTGTTACGTCTGTCACATGTGCTCAGTGTGAACATGCTTTCATCTGTGAATAAGCACAGGGCGCCAGTGGCGAATTTGCCAATCCTGGTGTTCTGTGGCAAATGCCAAGTGTTGTGCACGGTGTTGGGCTGTGAGCACAACCCCCATCTGTGGAAGTCGGGCACTCAGACCATCCTCAAGGAGTCGTTTCTAACCGTTTGTGCAGACACATGCACATTAGTGTAGTGACCTGCTGGAGGTCATTTTGCAGGGCTCTGGCAGTGCTCCTCTTGTTCCTCCTTGCATAAAGGCGGAGGTAGCGGTCCTGCTGCTGGGTTGTTGCCCTCTTACGGCCCCCTCCACTTCTCCTGGTGTACTGGCCTGTCTCCTGGTAGGGCCTCCAGCCTCTGGACACTACGCTGACAGACACAGCAAACCTTCTTGCCACAGCTCACATTGATGTGCCATCCTGGATGAGCTGCACTTCTGAGTCACTTGTGGGTTGTAGAGTTCGTAGAGTCCTCTCATGCTACCATGAGTGTGAAAGCACAACCAACATTCAAAAGTGACCAAAACATCAGCCAGAAAGCATTGGTACTGAGATGTGGTCTGTGGTCCCCACCTGCAGAACCACTCCTTTATTGAGTGTGTCTTGATAATTACCAATAATTCCTTTCTGTTGTCTATTCCATTTGCACAACAGCATGTGAAATTGATTGTCAATCAGTGTTGCTTCCTAAGTGGGCAGTTTGACTTCACAGAAGTTTGATTTACTTGGAGTTATGTTCTGTTGTTTAAGTGTTCCCTTTATCTTTTTGAGCAGTGTATTAGTGCAATGGTGCACTGAACATTCAGGGCCGGGTGCCATTATTGATGACCACAGCTGTATTTCCAGAGTTATCAACTTGCTGTATTGATTAGATCAGTACACCAGCTCACAATACTGCAATACACACCTATGTGAGCACTGAACACACATGCTGGAGTTCTAGAACTATTAGACCACAAAGCACTGAAAAATAAAACCGTAAATGTGATGAAATGCAAAGAACAGCCATATGTTCATCGCTCCTCGGGACTGATACACAAATACATACATGCTAGGATAATAAGCGCATGCTGAAGGAATTCAGGATATTGGGCAATGAAAAATATTTACATCCTTCTAAATAAACCCTAGTAACCTTTGTACTGAGCGTGAGGAATGACGTACTGTCTGTGCTTTTAAAGGGCCACTCACACCTACATTCATCATGTGCTTACATTACACACACAAATAAAGAGCACATGTTGGCCAGAGGAGAAATGTCACTATTCCCACAGCTTTTACTGCATTCCTGGCTATACGGCTCTAGTCAGCAGTCAATACACAGATTTCCATACCTGTGGACTGGCCTTTTTATAGAGTTTATTTTAATAGACAAATTTAAACTTCAGGACTAAACACAAAAAGTTATTACAGTATATATGCTAAGATACAAGAATTACTATTGAAATTGCAGTCGTTTGGCACCACGTGGGCATTGCTGCTCCATACAGTAACCCAAATACTGAAAAAGCAACAAACATGCTAATTTAACGCATTTCAGCCTTTTCAAGATTATGGATACTGCTTTGAGAAAATGTTTTCTTAGAAGTTTTCAAAATGTTTTATTGTGTTTTTTACACTTGTTTTGTTGGTGATTGTTATTTAGTGTAATTATGCACATTTGTTTTTCCTGTAGTTTCAGAACACAAACATATTTCCAAAGAAAAATGTCAACTTACCCAAAACCATGCTACAAACCCCCCCAAAACATCAACATACAGTTATCACCGAGTTTTGTGTAATACTCCAGCCATATACTATGGCACTCTAGAGATCCCATAGAGCTGGCTGAAATGACTTGTCCTAAAGACAATATTTATCACCTGTCCACAAGATACGTGATAAATGTGTGATTGCTGGGGGTCAAACCACTAAAACCTGCACCAATCCCATGAGCGATTGGTCCACAGTCTCCTGTGTGAATGGAGTGGTAGTGGGGATATGCCGTCTGGATAATGCCACCTGGCTGCAGTTCTGTTTGCTAAATTTTAGAAAGTCAAAAATCAGATGTGATCTAAAAGTGGTAGAGCCATAAAGAAAACTGTATAACGCTCATCCACAGTCGTCCTCCTTCCCTACACTCCTAATATTTTCTCTCTCAATACGGCTGCTGCATAAGTCTTACTGCTCTTGCATAGATCTCAGTTAATAGAGACCCGAGCAGTTCATCTGCTTTGCCCAACAGGAGAGCTGCTGTGCTCGCAGCAGTTGCAATAAGCAGAAAGTTGTCATACACTGTCAGCGACTGTCCAGCAACCCAGCTTTAGGCATTCAGAAGCAAGTGGGTGCACTGCACCACCAAATGCACATAGGACTGAAAGCTGAATCCGCTAGACAGCATCCGTTTTGTAGGGTGACAGTAATTAGGGTTTTTACATTATGGTATTGTAAAGTTTTTTGCTGCAATTTTTACAAAATTGCCGATGTCTAACGGGTAATGTTTTACTATGTGGAGAGTGACAACCCTGGCATATAAGTCTCCTCCCTCTGACATGCCAGGCTTGGCATGTCACTCTTCACACGAAGAAACGTTACCCGTTAGACCTCAGTCCAGAGCATCTCACCTAGCCAAATCAGATCTCATACTTTGCACTGATGAGGGGCAACACTCCAAAACACAGAGCCCGCAAACTGACATTCTGGTTTGGCTTTTATCCAAAGTCTCATGGCAAGGCTCATTAAAAAGTCGATATTAACTTTTAGGATAGCTACTTCCAATAGGTAGCACTAGAGTTCTAATCCTGGTCATTTCTGGAGAGAAAATTTGCATACAAATTGCTGTAAATTTTTTATTTTGCCACTATATGGCATAGCAAAATATGAAATGAGTGCCGCATGTTAAGTGGTTGTTAGAGCTGAAATTAACAGTCTGCCGTCACTTTGGGTGACTATAGGCTGACGAACTGTGACAGTGTGTGATGTGCACACTGTCATGATTCCCGTTATTCCATGTGTGAGTGGGTCATTATGTGACTGCATGTTGGCAATTTGCATACTTGTGGTCACGTGCAAACTAGACTCCCGCGATCCTCTCAATTGTGTTCTATTGAGAGAAGCCAAGTCATTGAAGGAGTTGTCCACTACTAGGACAACCTCTTCTTAAACTAAATGTTCGGCCCCGATAAAATAATAAAGCCTATACTCGCCTCCTGTGCCGGTGACGTTCCCACGATGTCAGCACGCGCTCTCCCCAGGGCTGTGAGGTGGTGTTATCACATGTGACCCCGGCGCCCAATCATCTCTGGCGTCACTGTCTCCGCCTTCTGACAAAGAGGAAGTCCTGGATGAGCTGCAGCCGATCCCTGGCTTCCTCTCTAAGTTCAGTTTGCCCAAAGGCGGAGAAAGTGATGCCAGAGATGATTGGGTGCTGGCGTCACGTGTCATAACACCACCTCACAGCCCTAGGGAGAGCGCGTGCTGACACCGTGGGAACGGAGCCGGCACAGGAGGGGAGTATAGCCTTTATTATGTTATTGGGGCCGAACATTTAGTTTAAGAAGAGGTTGGTCTAGTAGCGGATAGTAGTGGACAACCACTCTAAGTGTGATTTGCAATCGCAGAAGGAATACAGGAGAATGTTGACTTTTCGCAGAATTGTAATTTCAGCTCAGATGACCACTTTAATAAAGCTTGGTTACACTTGTGTCAGTTGCAAGTTCTGCCATTTTCACTGGAAATAAAAGCATATTGCACTTTGTTTGTTTTGTTAAAATGCCCAAAAAAAACTAACAGAAACCATCAGGCTATGTCCACGGGCTGCGTTTTTGCAGCGTTATTTAATGCAAATTTTCAGCAGCGTTTCACAGTACCAGCAAAGTCTATGAGAGTTAACAAATCTCATGCCCACTTGTTTTTTTTTCCTGTTTTGTCAAAAAGCTGCGTTTTTACAAAATGCAGAAATTCACTTCTTTCAGCGTTTTTAACCCATTGAAAGCTATGGGTGGTGTAAAAAAAATGCTGCAAATACACTGAAAAAACGTAGGTATCAGGCTTTGTTACGTTTTGGTGCCAAAACCTGATGAAGATGAATCAGATTACCGGTAATTTGTTATGAACTAAACTTTATCGGCATGCACAAGAGTCAAATGGACCCTGACAAAAATGCAGCATTAAAAACGCAACAAAAACTAAGCAAAACCTTCTGTTTTGTAAGCAGCTTAAACTTTGTCTAAAAAAAACACGCAACAAAAAAGCAACGTGTGAACATAGCCTTATAGTTAACCATTAGCGGCAGTCACAGGAATGATCAGTTTTTTAACAAGTTCTGTTTTTCTTTTCCTATAAAGGAATAGCAAACCAAATTTTCAATTAACTTTTCAGAATAAGCTGTGCAGTGTATGTAGACGAGGAATAAACATTTTTTCCCTCTGCAGACATCATTTCTAATTCACAATTGATTCTAAGCTAGTGGGTGCTGCTATGATGTGTCCCATACACTAAACCAGGGGTCAACAACCTGTAGCTGGAGAGCCACATGTGGTTCGCGGGCCCGTGATGGGTGGCTCGCGGCTGTCTGCCACGTTGGTGCATCAGGTGTAGCAAACAGCTATTGAGAGAAGATCTCTAGCTGGTGACTTTTGGGTGTAGCCCTGCACAGAAGAGCAGATCTGAATGGGGTGAGAAAGGAAACCCTGGAGCTTGGCATACTGCCTGTGTGATTCACTGGAAAATCTTTGGCTGTCATTGTACCGGTAATAGGGGCTGTGGGTGTCACTACTGTGAGTGGGGCAGGAGCTGGATGTGGCTCCTGACGATCCCTCAAAGCTGAATGTGGTTCACCACCAATTTCCATAGCTGAATGTGGCGCTCAAAGTCAGAAAGGTTGGGGACCTCTGAACTAAACACACAGAAAGGGATTACTGCTCCTTCTCTCAGCACACAGACAGAAGCAGCAGGAGGATAATATCAGAAGTACTGAACTGTGTAGCTGTGAACCCTGCTCCATTGATATAAAAGCTTCAGTGGGGATCTCTTTCTTTCCGTGTGTCAGTGCCTCCGCTCACATCTCTGACTGGATATCTCATTGTGTTGGCAGCCTATTTTGTGTTGAGTAAAACAGATTTGTGCAATTTTTTTCAGCGTGCATGAGGCATTCAAAAGATATAGGAAGAAGTGGCTGAAAATTGGAGAAAAAAAAAAGAAAGTTTCTCTCATATATTACAAAGTTTTAAAATTCAGTTGTATTATTGATATATTCAAAATTTGTTGAAAGCGCAATTACTATTTGACCCTTACAATTTTACACTAAATCAATTTGTATATATATCCTTATAAAAAGAGACTCTCGTAGTCTTTTTTTTTACTCTAAGTGTTAATTGTTGACCTCCAGTAGTTTCCAACTGATTGTCCAATAAATCAACAAATTAATGTAGAAATGGATCTAACATCTACTATTCATCTTGCAGAAACAAGCTTCTAATTTCAAACAGTTATTCAATTGACTGCGTTAGGAGTTTTCAATAAAAGGAGTCAACATGGGTGTAGCCCAAAGACTAGGAAAAGCTTCATACGTTTGATATATTTCTGCAGGCAAAATAGCACTATTACAATAAAACTACATAAAACTCGGAATGCAGTCATTTTTCTGGAAAGTCTGGACATTTGTTTTTCTTTGATCCACATCCCAGTTTCCAAGAAGGAATAAAAACAGCTACATAAACGCAACTGAGTAAATACACAGACTTGGCCAAGTTCAGGCAGACACAGCGTCCTGTATACTTATCGGCTGAGCGGTGCATAGTTTGGGCTGAGCGTTCATATTCAGTACCGGTGTAAAAGCTTCACCTACTAGAATGCTAGGATGTTGTAGGCCTCCTATGCCTAGCTGAATGATGAGCCTAAAATTACATTGCACAAATAGGGAATTATTTAAAGATGTTGTTCAGGACTAAGGTTAGGTCATCAATAACAGATCGGCGGGGTGAAGACAAATGGCACTCGCACCAAGTCTAGTGGCCACCAATATTCTATGGGAGCTGCACTGCGGCATCCAAGAACACCCACTTCACAGCGTTGAGAGCTCTGGAGTTCAAGCCCTGAGCACTGTAAACTTACGGTGTCTGAAAAAACCCAGCAAGAGCAAAAGGGCTCAGGAGTCAAAAGGTATTACACCTCCAGCAACCGAGCCTGATTACCAGATCCTCAGGGTCCCTCCTCCTCGCAGCTGCAAACCTCTTACACTGCTCAGCACAAGCTGCAGCTTAACAGCTGAAAGGTTGATTTTGATTTCTAGCTACCCTTTTTTCACAATAGAAACTGAGAAATTTAGCATGTTTGCAATTTACTTGTTATCTCTGTATAAAATGAGCTCAGACTGCAGACAAATTCTACCTTCTCAAAGTTACTCTTCAGCTGAATCAAATTCATACTATCGCCGGAGTGTCAGCACAGGTGATGTGGTGTCTTTCACTAACTTTTACTCCCTTTTTTGTGTCTCTGTCAAGCTCCTAGTCCTGGCCAGCTTCAGCACTACTGCACTGCTGGCCTGACCTCTCAATCAGAGGCATCTGCCCCCCTACACCAAATAGCAAGATGTCAGCCTGAGAAGGGATACCCGGCTGAGAAGGGCTTGTGAAAAACAGCAGGAATTAATTAAAAAGTTCAGTTTAACAATGTAATTACAGTTAATTGTGAATTCTGGTGACAGATTCTCTTTAAAGCGGATGTGTCACCACCAGATTTTACAATACAAACTGCATACATTATTAACCCCTTCACCCCCAAGGGTGGTTTGCACGTTAATGACCGGGCCAATTTTTACAATTCTGACCACTGTCTCTTTATGAGGTTATAACTCTGGAACACTTCAACGGATCTTCGCGATTCTGAGATTGTTTTCTCGTGACATATTGTACTTCACGTTAGAAGTAAAATTTCTTCGATATAACTTGCGTTTATTTTGGAAAAAAACGCAAATATGGCGAAAATTTTTAAAATTTTGCAATTTTCAAACTTTGAATTTTTATTCCCTTAAAACAGAGAAATATATCACACAAAATAGTTAAGAAATAACATTTCCCACATGTCTACTTTACATCAGCACAATTTTGGAACCAAAATTTTTTTTTGTCAGGAAGTTATAAGGGTTAAAAGTTGACCAGCGATTTCTCATTTTTACAACAAAATTTACAAAGCCATTTTTTTAGGGACCACCTCACATTTGAAGTCACTTTGAGGGGTCTATATGGCAGAAAATACCCAAAAGTGACACCATTCTAAAAACTGCACCCCTCAAGGTACTCAAAACCACATTCAAGAAGATTATTAACCCTTCAGGTGCTTCACAGGAACTAAAGCAACGTGGAAGGAAAAAATGAATATTTAACTTTTTAGCCACAAAAATGATCTTTTACAAACTTTTTTTTTTATTTTCACAAGGGTAAAAGGAGAAAATGGACAGATAAGGTTGTTATGCAATTTCTCCTGAGTACGCCAATACCCAATATATGTGGGGGAAAACCACTGTTTGGGCACACGGCAGAGCTCGTAAGGGAAGGAGCGCCGTTTGACTTTTTCAAACTAAAATTGGCTGGAATTGAGATTGGACGCCATGTCGTGTTTGGAGAGCCCCTGATGCGCCTAAACAGTGGAAACCCCCACAAGTGACACCATTTTGGAAACTAGACCCCCTAAGGTACTTATCTAGATCTGTTGTGAGCACTTTGAACCCCCAAGTGTTTCACAAAAGCTTATAATGCCTGGGTGTGAAGAAAAAAAAAAAAAAAACAATTTTCCACAAAAATGATTTTTTAGTCCCAAATTTTTGAATTTTCCCAAGGAAATTGGACCCCAAAAGTTGTTGTCCAATTTGTCCTGAGTACGCTGATACCCCATATGTGGGGGGGGGGAACTGTTTGGGTGCACGGCAGGGCTTGGAAAGGAAGTAGTAACGTTTTGGAATGCAGACGTTGATGGGGGTCATGTTCCGTTTGCAGTGCCCCAGATGAGCCTAAACAGTGGAAACCCCCACAAGTGACCCCATTTTGGAAACTATACCCCCTAAGGAACTTATCTAGATCTTTGGTGAGCACTTTGAACCCCCAAGTGCTTCACACAAGTTTATAATGCCCGGGCATGAAAATAAAAAATCCTATTTTTTTCCCACAAAAATTATCTTTTAGTCACTAATTTTTTATTTTCTCAAGGGTAACAGGAGAAATTGGACCACATAAGTTGTTGTCCAATTTGTCCTGAGTACGCTGATACCCCATATGTGGGTGGGAACCACTGTTTGGGCGCACGGCAGAGCTCGGAATGGAAGGAGCACCATTTGACTTTTTCCAACCAAAATTGGCTGGAATTGAGATTGGATGCCATGTTGCATTTGGAGAGCCCCTGATGTGCCTAAACAGTGGAAACCCCCCACAAATGACCCCATTTTGGAAACTAGACCCCCTAAGGAACTTTTCTAGATCTTTGGTGAGCAATTTGAACCCCCAAGTGCTTCACACAAGTTTATAACGTAGAGCCGTAAAATTTAAAAATCATATTTTTTCCACAAAAATGATCTTTTCACCCCAATTTTTATTTTTCCAAGGGTAACAAGACTCCAAAAGTTATTGTGCAATTTGTCCTGAGTGCGCTGATACCCCATATGTGGGGGTAAACCACTGTTTGGGTGCATGGCAGAGTTTGGAAGGGAAGGAGCGCCGTCTGACTTTTTCAACGCAGAATTGGCTGGACGCCATGTCGTGTTTGGAGAGCTCCTGATCTGCCTAAACAGTGGAAACCCCCATAAATGACGCCATTTTGGAAACTAGACCCCTCAAGGAACTTATCTAGATGTGTGGTGAGAACTTTTAACCCCCAGGTGTTTCACTAAAGTTTATAACGTACAGCCGTAAAATAAAAAATCTTTTTTTTTTTTTACAAAAATGATTTTTTCGTCCCCAATATTTTATTTTCACAAGGGTAACAGAAGAAATTGGAACCCAAAAGTTGTTGTCCAATTTGTCCTGAGTACGCTGATATCCAATATGTGGGAGAAAACTACTGTATGGGTACACGTTGGGGCTCGGAAGTGAAGTAGTGACGTTTTGGATTGCAGACTTTGATGGAATGGTCTGGGGGCGTCATGTCGCATTTGGAGAGCCCCTGATGCGCCTAAACAGTGGAAATCCCCAACAAGTGACCCCATTTTGGAAAATAGACCCCACAAGGAACTTATCTAGATGTGTGGTGAGCGCTATGAAGCCCCAAGTGCTTCACAGAAGTTTATAATGTACAGCCGTAAAAACAAAAAAATATTTTTTTTTGTACAAAAATGATATTTTCGCCCCCAGTTTTTTATTTTCCCAAGGGTAGCAGAAGAAATAGGACAAATTGCACAATAACTCTTGGGGTCCAGAGTACGCTGATACCCCATATGTGGGGATAAACTACTGTTTGGACGCATGGCAGAGCTGAGAAGTGAAGGAGCACCGTTTGACTTTTTCAACGCAGAATTGGCTGGAATTGAGATCAGACGCCATGTCACATTTGGAGAGCCCCTGATGTGCCTAAACAGCGGAAACCCCCCAATTCTAACTCCAACCCTAACCCCAACACACCCCTAACCCTAGTCCCAACCCTAACCACAAACCTAACCCTAACACACCCCTAATCCCAACCCTAACCCTAATCCTAACTTTAGCGCCAACCCTAACCCTAACTTTAGCCGCAACCCTAACCCTAACCCTAATGGGAAAATGGAAATAAATACTTTTTTTTAATTTTATTATTTTTCCCTTACTAAGGGGGTGATAAAGGGGGGTTTGATTTACTATTTATAGCGGGTTTTTATGATTGGCAGCTGTCACGCTAAAAGACGCTTTTTATTGCAAAAATAGTTTTTGCATCATCACATTTTGAGAGCTATAATTTTTGCATATTTTGGCCCACAGAGTCATGTGAGGTCTTATTTTTTGCGGGACGAGTTGACGTTTTTATTGGTACCATTTTTGAGCACGTGACATTTTTTGATCGCTTTTTATTTCGATTTTTGGGAGGTTAGAATGAACAAAAATCAGCAATTCATGAATTTCTTTTGGGGGAGGCGTTTATACCGTTCCGCGTGTGGTAAAATTGATAAAGCAGTTTTATTCTTCGGGTCAGTATGATTATGGCGATACCTGCATTTATATCATTTTTTCATGTTTTGGCGCTTTTATAGAATAAAAACAATTTTATATAAAAAATAATTATTTTTGCATCGCTTTATTCTGCGAGCTATAACTTTTTTATTTTTTCGCTGATGATGCTTTATGACGGCTCGTTTTTTGCGGGACAAGATGACGTTTTCAGCGGTACCATGTTTTTTTATATCGGTCTTTTTGATCGCGTGTTATTCCACTTTTTGTTCGGCGGTATGATGATAAAGCATTGATTTTTTTGCTTCGTTTTTTTTTTTTTTTTTTTAAGGGGTTCACTAAAGGGGTTAACTAGTGGGACAATTTTATAGGGGGGGTCGTTACGGACGCGGCGATACCAAATATGTGTACTTTTATTGCTTTGTTTTTTTTATTTACAGGAAGAAGTGAATTTATTGGGGAATATATTTTTTTTTTTAATTTATTTTGGATTTTTTTTTATAACACGTTTATTTTTATTTTTTTAACTTTTTTACTTTGTCCCAGGGTGGGACATCACAGTATTTTATCAGATCGCTGGTGTGACAGTGTGCACAGCACTCTGTCACACCAGCGATCGCACAGGCATAGATGCAGGCTTCTCAGTGCCTGCTCTCGGCAGGCACTGAGGTAGCCGCCTCCCTCCAGGACCCCGGCGCCATCTTGGATCCGGGTCCTGGGAGGGAGGAAGCCCTCAGATCAGCGCGATCACATCGCGCTGCTCTGAGGGTCTCAGGGGGGCGCGCAGGGAGCCCCCACCCTGCGCGATCCTCCCCTGTGCCCCCAGTACACCGCGATCATGTTTGATCGCGGTGTGCAAGGGGTTAATGTGCCGGGAGCGGTCCGTGACCGCTCCTGACACACAGTCATGGGTGTCAGCTGTGATAATCAGCTGACACCCGGCGGCGATTAGCTGCGCTCCCCTCAGGAGCGCAGCTGATCGCCTATGATGTACTATCCCGTCCCCGGTCATACGGGCCCAGGTACCATGGACGGGATAGTACGTCCGATGGCAGTAAGGGGTTAAACAGATCTCTTAGGCCTCCTTAAGCTGGTGAACGTATGTTGAAAATCCATGTCAGAATGGCTGCGTTAGGCCGGATTTCCACTAGCGTTTTTAAAATCGGTCTGATTTTGCTCCTGAAAAGTCAGACGAGTGTCATGCAAGTGTCATGCGTTTTTCACGTGACTAGAATCTGATTTTTTTCACCTAGCATCCGAAAGACATTCGATTTACATGCAAATGTGATCCGACTGCAATGAGATTTTAACATGAGCGTTTACATAGAGAATTGCTCAATGTAATTTATACATAGTTTTCCAAGGAAATATTCTTCAAGATATACATATATATTCATATATATATAGATTAGTTATAAATATGTGAGATATATAATCAGTGCTTTGCGTGTGTAGCTTACTGTACATGTATTTTATTACTAAATAAATTAAATTTCAAAAAAAAAAAAAAAAATTGCATGGGATCCCTCGAAATTATGTTAACCAGCAGAGGGAAAGCAGACAGCTGGGGGCAGATGTTTATAGCCTGGGAATGGGGTAATACCACGGGAGCTTCCCAGGCTATTAATATCAGCTTACAGCTGTATAATTAGCTTTTCCTGGTTATTAAAATGGGGTACGCCCTCCCCCTCAAAAAACAAATGATGTAGGGTTCCCCTATAATTAACAACCAGCAAAGGCTAGGCAGACAGCTGCGAGCGGATATTTATATTCTAGGAATTTCACAAGAAAAACAATGGTGTGCTTGGTTTTAACGTAACTTTTATCTTTCATGAGTTATTTACAAGTTTCTCTTTGTTTACAGCCATTGACATGTCGCAGAGGTTAACACGTGAGGAGCGGATAGAAATTGTGTTGATGTCTGGTGAACACAGTACTCGGGTCATTGCAGAAGATTTCAATGCAAGACACCCTACGCAAGAAAACTGTCACCATTCCCATTTCATTTAGGTGTGTCCATATAAATGGCCCACACAAAGAAGTTTGCCTCATGACTGAACATGTTCTGTGTAAATGCTTGATTACAGTTGTTGCCGCTAATGGCGACCCAACCAGTTTGTCACGATTCAGGTTTGGATTTGTGGTAGCTCTGGTTCCGCTATAATTTAAATGTAGCTTTTTTCCTTTCATGCCAGCAAGGATTAATGTCTATTTCCTTGCTAGCAGCTGCTGCATTGCTGGTCAGCTGATGTGGGTGGTGACCACTCCCACCATCCTTCAAATAGCCACATGATGCATCAGCTGACTGCCATTGATAATCTATGTTGACCAGGCCTGGAGCAAAGAGCTCTCTGGTTGCAGTGGTGCTTCTGCTGTGTTTGTGGTCCTGGTGCAGTATCCTCAGATGTGTGGTGATTTTCAGTGGGGACAGTGTAAATTCTATTTTAACTTTTTACTGTCTGTCTTGTTGTCCCTCTCCCTGTGTTGTTCACCATCTGCAGTGGTGAGGCTAGCGTCCTTGCCGGCAAGTGCACTAGCCAGGGAATAGTGGGGAGACAGACAGGGTTTAGGCACGAGACAGCGGCGGGGGGGGTGGAGGACCCACTTAGGGCGTTAGGAGAGTCTGGGGACATGCACAGGTTGGAGCTCAGGAGGTGCCCCATCCCTTGTTCCCTACTGTGAGGGCCTTCCCATATTGTCCGCTGGTTCATGACACAGTTATTAGGTTTAGGAGGCAATCACTTTTTCACACAGGGTGCTGTAGGTTTGGATTTCTTTTTCCTTTAATAATAAAGACCATCATTTAAAAACTGCATTTTGTGTTTACTTGTGTTATCTTTGTCTAATATTTACATTTGTTTGGTGATCTGAAACATTTAAGTGTGACAAACATGCAAAAGAATAGGAAATCAGGAAGGGGCAAACACTTTTTCACACAACTGTATATCAACTACCTGTAGTTTTCATAAATAAAGGCTAATAAGGTAATTCCTTTTCGATGGCTCAACATTCAAAATAGCAACATAGTTACAGAAAAAAAAAAATGATTCCCAACATTTCGGGGGATCACATGGTTCCCATTCCAAGCAGCAAAGTTTCCTGACAATAGCAGATATCGGCTATTTTCATCCTTCCTTGCAGGAAGGTCTGTAATGTAATCCATTATTTTCAGCTCTTCTCAGCCCCTTTCTAGGACTTTACACATGTGAGTTGAGGGGGCGGCCGGTCTCTACTGCCAGTAAATCACGTCAACAGCAGGAACTGCTATCTACTGTACAATCCTACCTTGTGTTTGTTGTAAAAGTGAAAAAATAAGAATGACAAACTCGGAGGGATGGTGGTCTCATTTAGAGAGAATCCATTTTCAGATGCATCATTAGAGCACGCAGAGATTATACAGGGGTCCCTAGTTGGGAACTCCCACCAAGTGGCTGGAGCAGAGAGGAGCTTTTAGCAGATTACTTTAGGGCACCCTTCATACATGGTTGCTGCAGAATCACTCAGCGGTGCTCACAGTACGCCTCCATTTTTCAAACTTGTGAACCACCAATTCTAGACATTTGATCCCGCACCGACCCAGAAGAAGGACCAGTGGAAGCAGGAGATCAATGAAAACAATAACACCTCCAAGTAATTGTGCCTTTCATAAAAACCGCTCCCAAAGTTGAGTGGATGTGTTGACAGCTTACCTGACTTTGCAACCTTATTACTGAAGCTATATTCAGACAAACACTACACTTTTCAGACATTGCTGACTTTGTGTGCCTAGCGGACGGTGGCAGGAGCAGCCTACTATTTACATGCACTAGTTTGGAACCACACCAGACTAGTGCAGGCTGGGATTTATTTTCCATGCAGATCGGAGATGCGTGTGAAAAATGTGCACTGGGACCAAGACTAACATTGGTCCGTTTGTTGTCCTTTCACTCCTCTAAAACACCTTTGCTGATTTAGGACATGGAATCCTGCAATCTAGGAAATTAATATACACATATCAGATAACTGACATCATGCACAAATCGGAAGTGAAAATACTTTCTTGATACCCAGAGAGACAGCTTTGTTAGTGGCTGGTTTCCTTTAAGCCCCGGTTTCTCATAGCGATACACCAGCGATCCCGACAACGATCAGGATCGCTGGTGTATCGCTACATGATCACTGCTGAGCTGCCAAACAGGCAGCTCAGGCAGCGATCAGCACAACGACACTGCGGGTAACATCGCTTTGTTACCCGCAGTGTACGTTGGATACCAGCGCCCTGATGCAGGGAGCTGGTAACCAGGGTACACATCGGGTTTTCAGGAGCTGCGCGGTGCCTGGAAACCCGATGTGTACCTTGGTAACCAGCGGATCGCTGATCTCCCGCCAGTCACACGCAGCGATGCGTGCCTGTCAGCGGGAGACCAGCGATCAAAAAAATGTCCAGGACATTCAGCGACGATCAGCGATACCCAGCAGGGGGGCTGATCATCGCTGAATGTCACACACAGCGACATTGCTGGGGACATCGCTGCTGTGTCACAAAACTAGTGACTCAGCAGCGATCTCGTAGCGAAATCGCTGTGTGAGACGGGGGCTTTAGGAACAAAGTACCAGGAGTAAATTATCAACCTTAAAATGACCCCCCAGTTGGTTAGGGAGACTTATAGGCCATGCATTGCTTCCTGGGAAATAAAATATGCAGTTTTTCCATGGTGACTTTAAAGGATCCTTAAAGTTACCTATTATAAGTAGAAAAATATTTAGAATTGAGAGTCCTCAATGGTTGATACCTTTTAATGGCTAACTGAAAAGATGGTAACAAATTGCAAGCTTTCGAGACTACTCAGGTCTCTTCATCAGGCAAAGACTAATACAAAATCTGAAGAATCACATATTTATACACAACACAGCACAGAAACAATGCAATAGGTAAGACAAGTGACGTGAAGCAGAACTGTCACTATGGGAGAGGGATAAACAGTTGAGGCAATAAATATTGGAACAGTTCAGAGATAAGGAGTGTGAATGTTACATTGTGATTGAGGTCTGCTCCATGGTCCTAATGCCCCCAAATGGTTTGAAGAGCACATGCTTTAAGGCACTGCCACACTTAGCGATCGCACCAGCTATCACGACAACGACGACACGACCTGCGAGATCGCTAGTGCGATTGCTATGTGGTCGCTAGTTAGCTTCCAAACACAACTCATCAGCGATCTGTATAACGACCTCTGCGGTCTTTGGGAAAACCTAGTCCCACCTGCGATGCTGGTAAGTCGTTCATAAAGGGTGTCACACTCAGCGATTCAGGCTCACCAGCGGGACACCAACGACCAAAAAACGGCTCAGAACGTTCATAAGCGATCAGCGACATCTCAGCAGGGGCCACATCGCTGCTACATGTCACACACAGCTAAGTCGCTAACGAGATCGCTACTGCGTCATAAATGGTGACGCAGTAGCGATCTCGTTAGCGATCTTGCTAGCGATCTCGCTTAGTGTGGCATACCCTTTAGTTAAGTAGCAACTCAATAGGTAAATGCCGACCCCTTAAACAGCCTTCCCACTTGACTTGGGATTTAAAGCCAAACCAGAACATCAATTTGCTGTTTCAAAGTGTGAATTAAACGGATCCGATTGTAAAAAACTGATGCAGCGGATCCCTTTTTTTGACTAATCAGTCAAGGGTGGCGAAGTGAACTTTTGAACTCTCTCCAGAACGAGACAGAGAGAGAGATTTCTGTGCCAGAAGAGCTTCTGGGCATGCCCAGCATACAATAACTGATTCCGTCATCGGATTCCGCCATATGACGGATGAGGACGGATCCGCCGCCCATTCTACAAAAAGGCGGACGCGACGGATCTGTCAACATCCGCTATTTTAATGCAGACAAAAAACGTTCAAATGTCCGTCTACTCCAGACAGCAGACACTAATTTTATGACTAATCAGACGAATGACGGATGAAACGACCATCCGTCACTAATGCAACTCTATGCGGATCCGTTTTTTCTTCAAAAAGGCGGATTTTGACTGACACCAAACGACTGAAGTGTGAAAGAGGCCTTAGACTCTGCTGAAGGCTTTTCACTATGCCAATGAGTCTGAGCCAATGATACGGGACAAAAACTCCAAAACTGACAGAGATTCTGGTTCGAGTGAATATCCTTGATTATGTGGAAAAACTCTTTAAAAAGTTCATATCGACTTATATGATTGCTACTTCCAATGGATGACACTAGAAACCCTGTTCTCTTTCTTTATGAAGAGACTATAAACAGTATCAGACATGTTGAAATCAAACATGCCCGACCATTCTTTTCTCCAAAATCTGCTGCCAGAGGCGAGCGGAGACATCTCACACATGTTAAGACGAATTTATATTACTCAAATGTAGGCTATAAAAACGCGTTTCAGCAATTATTTGTACATACACTTACAAAATTGAACAATTACCACCCTGGATGAAAATGTTCTTCAAATTGTGTCTAGTGCTCATACTCCCCAAATTCCTACATAGTTGGCCACTGCCTCAACGGTGCTTTCTACTTTTCCCTGGCACAACACTGTAGTACTACGGGTTGCCCTCCAGACCAACAATAGTCATAGGGATAATGACACTCAAGGAACACCCCACTTAGCAGTCAGAGGCAGGCCTACCACCAAAACCTTGCTCTCTGTCCTCTAACCCCACCGTAGTATAAGAAGTGAGCAGCCTATCCCCAGATGATGCATCTAGCCTCTGGTACTTGCATGAATCTCCAGACTACGGAAAGTCAGAAGGTGACGCACACGGCCCTTATGTGAAAGTTGTTAATTGCACTCTTCTGGAGGTAGAAACACCAACTAAATGATCAAAATAATATCAAAACTGGTCCAAGTCAGAGAGTCCTTCTACATCAGTGTCTGCTACAACAGACGAACGCAGAAAGTTGGATGGACACTGAAATAAGAAATGGAGATCACTAGAACACTGGCATTTAATAATTTGTTACCGAAATGTATGCCCATATTACACTGATTAATATAATACTAGGAGATGAGCATAAAGAGTTACACTACCTAGGTCTGGTGTCTCCGTGGCAGCCGGATAAGGGTAGTGTGATTATCTGCAGACAGCACCCTGGGCACCTCTTGTGGAACCATGTTCTGTGAGCCACAGCTATTTGGCCACACTCCTTGGGACATGAATGTCAAAGTCAAGGAGTTTTGAGGCTGCCAACATTAGGGTATGTGCACACGTTGCAGGTTAGTGTGCAGAATTTTCTGCAGAAAATCTGCGCCTACTGGCAGAAAACGCAGGGAAAAACGCTTGCAGATTTTCTGCAGAATTCATGCGGATTTATTGCGGATTGTAATGCGTTTTTGGTGTGCGGATTAGAGAGATGGAGTGTTTGAGAGAGAAAGATAGAGATCGAGAGAGAGACCAAACCACTGCTCAGGATCTGCAAAAAGAATTACCATGCTGCAGAAAATAAACCGCTGCAAATCCGCCGCGGATATTTACGCAGCATGTGCACAGTTGTTCTTCATTTTACATTGAAATACATTGGCTGTGCACTACACTGCGGATCTGATGCAATTCCGCGTGTCCAAAAACGCTGCGGAAACGCATCTAAATCCGCAACATGTGCACATAACCTCAGAGGAAATTTGCGCTGCCCTAGTCCGGCTTCCTGGGTGTACCAAAGTGGACCACAGCAGTGTGAATATCTTCGTTTATCTCTACTTACAGTACACTATCTAACACAAATTGAAACTTAAACAGACGCCATCACCAGAAAATGACCTGTTGTTGAAATCAGGTTTTTGTGTTAGTGTATTTTTTTAAATGTAATAAAAATAAAAAAAACTGAAAACTTGCAATTTTCACAATGGCCACTGGGGCTTTTTTTTTAATCAAGGAGCGCTATTCACCATGACTGGCATCTTGCCGCCAGTCTTAATGAATGGGACCTGCAGGAGTAAGATGTGCCTAATTCATTCACAGGCACACACTGCCTAATTAATCAAGCGCATCTTAAAACTGGGATGTGCCTATGCCAGAAATATAACTCCAGGAAGAGACTGGAGTACATTTCCAGCGAAATTTGGGCAAATAAAGTGGCGTAAGCTTTGATGAATTAGAAGGGTGGGCTTTGACATGCCCCACCCCAGCCATTTTGGCAAGTTGCACAAAAATTTGGCAACATTTGAAGGCGTTTCATGCCAAAAAAGCATCTTCAGGAATTGAACCCTAACTCCTTGTTGTTTCAGGAAACAATACATGACATTAGTCACAATGAACAGACCACACCGATATATTTGTATTGAAGCATCTAATAAGGGTTTGCGTGGTCACTGTGAAGAGAGGGGAAGCAGGGTCAGCTGTGACTTGTTGTGGATCCTGTGTTATCAGCTGTGTACAGAGGTGGTATCAGTCATTGTATTCCTGCCTCTGCTAATAAGAAGCCTTGCTATAAACTAACTCTTCCTAAATGGAAAGGAAATGAGTCTAAAAATCCCCAGTGACCAGTATAAAAACTACAAGATTAATAATTTATTTGTACTTATTTTTTATTAAAGATTCTGATATGGAAAAAAATAAAAAAAGCATTGCTAACATTTTTTTGAAAATACTTCAAAGATGTGATTTTACAATAGGACATTTTCTGATGATAGCTTGCCTTTGATGAGGTTTTCTGGTAAAAACTTCTCGCTCCCCATTGGCTTCCAGTAGGTTAAAATAATTGACTCAGGTGTTACTTGCCCTTCCTAGCAGGGCTGTGGAGTCGGAGTCAGAGACCATTTTGGTAGAGTCGGAGTTGGAGTCGGTGTCATGGAAATTCAGGAGTTGGAGTCAGAGTCGGAGGTTTGGCTTACCGACTACCAGGGCCGGCGTCAGCACCCGGCATACCCGGGGCCCTGAGCAGGCGGGGGGGGTCCACTCGCCGTCAGGCACCCTGGCGCCCGTCAGCGGAGGAGAGCGATGCCATCGCCGCTACTGCCCCCCCCCCCCCGCTTGCTCAGGGCCCCGGCAGCCGGCACAATACTTACCTCTCCCCGTGCCTCCACAGCTCCAGGGGGCCCCTGCAGGGCACCCGCGCTTCCTCTCACAGCAGCGCTGCTGGATGATGTCATCATTCAGCGGCCGGCTGCGGCAGAGAGAGAAAGCGCGGGCGCCGGTGATGCTGCGGGAATGCCTGCAGTGCGGACGCCGGACAGGTGAAATGTGGTGTGGGGTGTGTGTGTGTGTATGTGCAGACAGGTGAATGTTGCTGTGTGTCTCTGTGTGTGTGTGTGTGTGTGTAGGTGGAGAGGGCAATGATGAGGAGAAGGCCATTATGGAGGTGATGGGGAGAAGGCATTGATGGAGGTGATGGGGAGAAGGCAATGATGGGGGTGATGGGGAGAAGGCAATGATGGGGGTGATGGGGAGAAGGCATTGATGGAGGTGATGTGGAGAAGGCCATGATGGAAGTGATGGGGAGAAGGCATTGATGGAGGTGATGGGGAGAAGGCCATGATGGAAGTGATGGGGAGAAGGCATTGATGGAGGTGATGGGGAGAAGGCCATGATGCAGGTGATGGGGAGAATGCCATGATGGGGGTGATGGGGAGAAGGCATTGATGGAGGTGATGGGGAGAAGGCCATGATGGGGTGATGGGGAGAAGGCCATGATGGAGGTGATGGGGAGGTGATACGGCCTCTCTTGAGCCCTAACAGTGCAGAGCGCAGCGCAGTACAGAGGAAAGCTCCATATTTTGTATGGAGCATTATATGGGGACCAGTATCCTGTATGGAGCATTATATTGGGTCCAGTATTCTGTATGGAGCATTATATGGGGGATGGAGGGGGGACATCCTGCATGGGGTATTATATGGGTGATGAGGGGGGACTATGTGGTGCCCATAATATTGTATGGAGGACTGTACTGTCCGGTCTGTACTGTGCGCTGTGAGAATTCGGCGGTTTTTGAG
The DNA here is from genome assembly GCA_033576555.1 of Oophaga sylvatica. Taxonomy (NCBI): domain Eukaryota; kingdom Metazoa; phylum Chordata; class Amphibia; order Anura; family Dendrobatidae; genus Oophaga; species Oophaga sylvatica. The sequence continues at coordinate 61,013,306 of JARQOD010000004.1, read as the reverse complement.
CTATTGTAGATATCACTCATGTAATGTAAGAAGTGAAATCTTTGGCACTGTACTATATACCCATATTTCTCTGCCGTATCTGTGCATCATGAATCGTGGTCTGTGTTAAAGGGGCCCATTGGAGATTCTTTCGCCCGGGGCCCATAAAAACCTGGAACCGGCCCTGCCGACTACACAGCCCTGGTATGAGGGAGTCGGAGTCGTTGAGTCGGAGTCGATGTCATGGAAATTGAGGAGTCGGAGTTGGAGTCGGAGGTTTGGCTTACGACTCCACAGCCCTGGTATGAGGGAGTCGGAGTCGTGGAGTTGGAGTCGATGTCATGGAAATTGAGGAGTCGGAGTTGGAGTCGGAGGTTTGGCTTACTGACTCCACAGCCCTGGTATAAGGGAGTCGGAGTCGTGAAGTTGGAGTCGATGTCATGGAAATTGAGGAGTCAGAGGTTTGGCCTACCGACTCCACAGCCCTGGTATAAGGGAGTCGGAGTCGTGGAGTCAGAGTTGGAGTTGATGTCATGGAAATTGAGGAGTCGGAGTTGGAGTCGGAGGTTTGGGTTACCGACTCCACAGCCCTGGTATGAGGGAGTCGGAGTAGTGGAGTCGGAGTCGATGTCATGGAAATTGAGGAGTGCGAGGTTTGGCTTACTGACTCCACAGCCCTGGTATGAGGGAGTCGGAGTCGTGGAGTCGGAGATGATGTCATGGAAATTGAGGAGTCGGGAGTTGGAGTCGGAGGTTTGGCTTACTGACTCCACAGCCCTGGTATGAGGGAGTCGGAGTCGTGGAGTCGGAGATGATGTCATGGAAATTGAGGAGTCGGGAGTTGGAGTCGGAGGTTTGGCTTACTGACTCCACAGCCCTGGTATGAGGGAGTCGGAGTTGTAGAGTCGGAGATGATGTCATGGAAATTGAGGAGTCGGGAGTTGGAGTCGGAGGTTTGGCTTACTGACTCCACAGCCCTGGTATGAGGGAGTCGGAGTCGTGGAGTTGGAGTCGATGTCATGGAAATTGAGGAGTCGGAGGTTTGGCCTACCGATTCCACAGCCCTGGTATGAGGGAGTCAGAGTCGTGGTTGATGTCATGGAAATTGAGGAGTCGGGAGTTGGAGTCGGAGGTTTGGCTTACCGACTCCACAGCCCTGCTT
>JARQOD010000004.1:60994960-61012065 GCA_033576555.1 Oophaga sylvatica | reverse complement strand
GGAAAATAAAACGCTGCAAATCCACAACTATTTTTCCGCAGCATGTGCACAGCAATTCTCAAATTCCCATTGACTATCATTGGTACTGTACTACACTGCGGATTTGATGCAATTCCGTGCATCCAAAAACGCTGTGGATCCACATCAAAATCCACAACATGTGCACACACACTTAGAGCGTGTTCACATGTTGTGGATTCTCTCAGGATTTCAGCATGGATTGGAAAGTTCCCGTCATCGTGCCAGAATGTGAATGGCAGATTCTGCCGGGTGAGGTTGGGACAGAACACACCATTATTGGGGTCACTATCACAGGGTTGCAACTCTACAATTTTGATGTTCATAACAAATACTAATTGTAGCATCTTACTACTGTGAAAAACTGACATGGGAATCGTGCTTAGAGTACGGACACTGCAGAAGTGCACAGGGGGAATGCAGACATACCGTATTTTAGGATGAGGAGCTCACACAGTATAGGAGATTAAGAACCTTAGCTCTGTTCTTGGAAACCTGCTGAATTAGGGGACTCCTGCCGTCTCGTCTACACCTTTCATGCTACGTTCCACTCTGTCTTTCAGATAAATGGCCTAGAAAGTGGAAGCTGCCATGGTATATTCTCTGGTAGAAAGGAATGGAGGTTACTATACGTGTGAATCCTATAAGCTGTGTCCATCTTCTTGATTCAGCGTCATCATCATAAACACAACATTCAAGTGTTTCCAGCCGGAGCTTGCCGCTTAGTGCCAGCACTGTGCAGATCCAATATACATGTTGTCTGAGTCCAGTAATTGCAGACCACCAAAAGCAAAGTCTGCGCGCTGTAAGCGCTCCTATGTGAACACATCCTTGGGCCAGGGTCACACTGCATTCTGCAGTACTGTTAACGACTTCCATCTGAGCCATTCAGTAGAATGAGACAACCCGAGTTAAACAGGACTGCTTTTGCCACAGTGTCCAGCTTTTCAGATAGGCACAAGAATTTAGTCGATTCAGGGAGTTGGATGGAAACCCAGATGGAAGCCATGAAACTACAGCTGAGCACAATGTGAATTTAGCCTGGAAACTATGAACTATAATATACTTTAGAATCTAAAGTTTAAATGATGGATTGAAAAAGTCACTTACAGACCTTGATTGCTTTTTGTTGCTGCTTGGAATTTTGAAGGCAGGAACATCACAACATTCTTCACCATTGGTGTCATAAATTGATGGTAGCTCTGAACATATCAGTATACTTTCCAAGTTTTATATTTAGGCAGTCTTAATGGAAGCCATAACTCTAGAAGTTATCAGTTAATGAGATGCTCGTCCTCCAGAGCGGGACTGTCAGCAGGGTCTTATCTTTCATGCTCTAAAGGCTGGGTCTCACATAGCGATACACCAACGATCCCGACAACGATATGCACTTGTCAGGATCGCTGGTGTATCGCTACATGATCGCTGCTGAGCTGCCAAACAGGCAGTTCAGGCAGCGATCTGGAACAGCGACACTGCGGGTAACATCGCTTAGTTACCCGCAGTGTACATTGGATACCAGCGCCCTGATGCAGGGAGCTGGTAACCAAGGTACACGTCGGGTTTCCAAGCGCTGCGCGGTGCCTGGAAACCCGCTGTGTACCTTGGATACCAGCTCCCTGCATCAGGGCGCTGGTATCCAAGGTACACAGCGGGTTTCTAGGCACAGCCCCGCGCCTGGAAACCCGCTGTGTACCTTGGTTACCAGCGGATCGCTGGTCTCCCGCCTGTCACACGCAGCGATGCGTGCCTGTCAGCGGGAGACCAGCGATCAAAAAAATGTCCAGACATTTCAGCGACGATCAGCGATTCCCGGCAGGGGGGCTGATCGTCGCTGAATGTCACACACAGCGATATCGCTGGTGAGCTCGGTGCTGCGTCACAAAACTAGTGACTCAGCAGCGATCTCGGTAGCGAGATCGTTGTGTGAGACGGGCCCTTAAGCAGAGAAATCAAAAGAGACCTGCCCACAGGCCGCCCCGAGGCACAACAGTCTGTCTTTCTCTGTCTCTCTGATGAGGAACATGTTTGTTCTTCGGGGCGGCCTGTGGACAGGACTCTTCTTGATTTCTCTAGCCTAGAGCATGAAAGATAAGACCCTTCTGACAGTCCCGCCCCGGAGGATGAGCATCTCATTAACTGATAACTTCTAATACTGATTACACAAGAACCACAAGACAGATTTCTTCACCCCCAGGGATCATTTTAACCTCTTCACCACCTTGGGGTTTTCTGTTTTTGAGTTTCTGTTTTTTGTTCCCCTTCTTCCCAGAGCCATAACTTTTAAATAATCTTTATTTTTATATAGCAGTAACATTTCGCAGCGCTTTACAGGGCACACATTATCATTGCTGTCCCCGATGGGGCTCACAGTCTAAATTCTTTATCAGTATGTCTTTTATATTTTTCCGTCAATATGGCCATGTGAGGGGCTTATTTTTTGTGGGACAAGTTGTACTTTTGAACGACACCATTGGTTTTACCATATAGTGTACTGGAAAATGGGAAAAAAATTCAAAGTGCTGTGAAACTGCAAAAAAATTTCACAATTGATTTTTCTTTTTTACCCTGTTCACTAAATGCTAAAACTGACATGCGATTATGATTCTCCAGGTCATTACGAGTTCATATACACCAAACATGTCTAGGTTCTTTCTTATTTACCGTAAGTGGTGGAAAAAAAAAATCCAAATTTTATAAAAAAAAAAAATTTCCGAGACCCGTAGAGTCTCCATTTTTCGTGAGCTCGGGCTGGGTGAGGGCTTATTTCTTGCGGACCGAGCTGACGTTTTAATTGATACCATTTTGGTGTATGTAGATACAATCTTTTGATCGCCCGTTATTGCATTTTAATGCAGTGTTGCAGCGACCAAAAAAACTCAATTCTGGCACTTTGATTTTTTTCTCTTGTTATGTCGTTTACCGATCAAATTATTTTTATATATTGATAGATCAGGTGATTCTGAAGACAGCGACACCAAATATGTGTATTTTTAATTTTTTTAAATTTTTTAATTTTGAATGGGGATGATTTAAACTTACCGTATTTTTTGGACCATAAGACGCACTTTTTTCCCCAAAAAATTTGGGGGAAAATGGGGGTGCGCCTTATGGTCCCAACATACCAAAAAATCCGGTGGCGGCGGCGGTCCCGGTGGCGGCGGCAGCCTTCCTGTGGTGTCTGGCCAGCAGCGGGGCTCTGTGCTGCGTGGGGGCTCCGCCGGCATTTCCCTCTTAGCCGGACAGCCCCCCGCAGCTCCGCTGCTGCGGCCTCCTGATACATGGCCGCCAGGGGCCTCCGGTGGCGGTCCCGACGAAGTCTTCCGTGCGGTGGTTCCGGGCAGCAGCCGGCTCTGTGCTGCAGGGGGGCTCCGCCGGCATTTCGGTCTTAGCCGGAAAGCCCCCCGCAGCTCCGCTCCCTCCTGCATCTCGGTGGCGTCCTCAAACATGGCCGCCAGGGGACTCCGGTGGGGTCCCGACGAAGTCTTCCGTGCGGTGGTTCCGGGGCAGCAGCCGGCTCTGTGCTGCAGGGGGGCTCCGCCGGCATTTCGGTCTTAGCCGGAAAGCCCCCCGCAGCTCCGCTCCCTCCTGCATCTCGGTGGCGTCCTCAAACATGGCCGCCAGGGGACTCCGGTAAGATGGCCGCCGAATCTCATTCAAGTCTCGCAACGAGATCTCTTTCCCGAGATCTTGTCCTGAGATCTTGGGAGAAGAGATCTCGTTGCCGAGACTTGAATGAGATTCGGCGGCCATCTTACCGGAGTCCCCTGGCGGCCATGTTTGAGGACGCCACCGAGATGCAGGAGGGAGCGGAGCTGCGGGGGGCTTTCCGGCTAAGACCGAAATGCCGGCGGAGCCCCCCTGCAGCACAGAGCGGCTGCTGCCCCGAACCACCGCACGGAAGACTTCGTGGGACCGCCACCGGAGGCCCCTGGCGGCATGTATCAGGAGGCCACAGCAGCGGAGCTGCGGGGGGCTGTCCGGCTAAGAGGGAAATGCCGGCGGAGCCCCCCACGCAGCACAGAGCCCCGCTGCTGGCCAGACACCACAGAGCACAGGAGGCTGCATTGGGACCACCGCTATGGGATGTGAGTACCATATATTGCACAGCGACCCCACAGAGCATAGCCACCCCACAGAGCATAGCCACCCCACACAGCACAGCCACCCCACACAGCACAGCCACCCCACAGAGCACCCCTGCAACACAGAGCACTTCGGACTGTAAGACGGACCCCCATTTGACACATTATTTTTTTTTCCCTGTTTTCCTTCTGAAAATTTGGGGTGCGTCTTATGGTCCGGTGCGTCTTATAGTCCGAAAAATACGGTATTTTTTTATTGTTTTAATATTTTTAAAAACTTTTTTTTTTTTACTTTTCACTAGCTTCAATAGTCTTTATGAGAGACTAGAAGCCGCGATCATCTGATCACCTGTGCTACAAATAGCAGGGCTTCAGCCCTGCTATGTGTAGCGGAAATGCTCATCTACTATGAGCTCCGGCCACAGGGGCGGTGCTCATAGCTATCCAGCTATGACAATCACAGGGGTCTCCTTCAGACCTCGGGTTGTCATACCAACCCTCTTATTACATATATGTAATTTCATCTAGGGCCAGGGCACTGCATTTGGTTGCTTGTCTGCTTCCTTATTTATACCTTATATGTGTTTTTGGTGTCATATCTTGTATGTACAATTTGGATATTAATAAATATTGACTTTTTATGATATTTGGTGGTTTTGTACACTTTGTGCCTTGGATGTTTGCAAATTTCATTTAGTGTACCACAGAATCCATATATATCCCTACCTCTTGAAATTTCAGCGGAGGCTAATATATTATGTGTTTATCATGCGTCTTGTTCTAATTTGCATAATTTATGAGAGACTAGAAGCTGCGATCATCTGATCACCTGTGCTACATACTCGTATAGCAGGGCTTCAGCCCTGCTATGTGTAGCGGAAATGCTCATCTACTATGAGCTCAGGCCACAGGGGCTGTGCTCATAGCTATCCAGCAATGACAATCACAGGGGTCTCCTTCAGACCTCGGGTTGTCATACCAACCCATCAGCAACCCGCGGTCATGTGACAGGGCACCCATGGGCGGGGTTTGTGACATGCTTCCGACGCGATCATGTTAAATGCCGCTGTCAGAGATGGTGAGGAGCATTTAACATGTCAGCCGCGGATGGATTGCGATTCCACTTGCGGCTGTTAGGGGCACATGTCAGCTGATTCAATCAACGGACATGCCGGAAAAGTTCGGGCTCATCGCCGGAGCCCGCAGCAAACAGAGGGGAGGCGACCTTGGACGTACGTAGTCGTCCAAGGTCGTAAAGGGGTTAATCAGTGTAACAGTGGCAGCATGACAATGCCGGCAGATGTCGGTGGGTGCACTGTGCATTCGCACCTCCATTTTGTTCCAGAAAGATGACGCGGAGGGCTGGTGGATGGAGCAGGAGGGAAAGGAGGATGGCTTAGGTACTAAGGGGAATCAGGGGATCTCATTTGTCTCTTTGATATGTCAGATCATATCAGAGGAGAGAGAAATTAATTTTAAATCAGATTTTTTTTTTATATGATCACCGTTATTTGGTGAATAACGGCAAGTAACGTGATAGGGGACCGTAAAACTGGCCCTGATCATGTTTTCCAGAGATTTTCCGACTCTGGGGAGTGCTGTACCCTTATTTCTCAGCGCCGTTAAAAAGCGGCGCTGAGGAATAAGTATCCTTACCTGCGGTCTTTGCAGAGTTAATTAACCTGTTAGGGTTATGTCTTACTATCATCGTTAAGAAAGGCCAGGTGATGCAAATTTCTCAGCTTTATAAAAACCCAGACTCCTCTACTGTGCCAAGAAACAGCAGCCATGGGTTCTTGTAAGCAGGTGCCTAGAACAATTAAAATAAAAAAGCGTTTTCAAGTTGCCCTTTCCTCAGTTTGAAATGTAATTAAGAAATTGAAGTTAACCTGAACAGTGGAGGTCAAGATAAGGTCTGGAAGATCAATCAAAATTTCAGTGAAAGCTGCTCGTAGGATTGCTATAAAGGCAAATCAGTACCCTTCTTGACTGCAAAAGGCCTTCAGAAATATTTAGCAGATTCTGGAGTTGTGGTACGAGTACATTGCTCTACCATTCAGAAACACCTGCACAAATATGGCCTTCATGTGAGAGTCTTCAGAAGGAAACCTCTCCTGCATCCTCAATATAAAATTCAGAGTCAGAAATATGCAAAAGAACATCTAAACAAACCTGAAGCATTTTGGAAACAAGTCCTGTAGATCGATGAGGTTAAAATAGAACTCTTTGGCCACAATGATCAAAGGTATGTGTGGAGAAAAAAGGGCACAGAATTGTGAAGTATCCATAATCAGTGATGGTTTGGGGAGCCATGTCATCTGCTGGTGTAGGTCCACTGTGTTTTATCAAGACCAAAGTCAGCGCGCAGCCATCTAGCCGGAAATTCTAAGCACTTCATGCTTCCCTCTGCCGCTGCCGACAAGCTTTTTGGAGATATAAATTTAATTCTCCAGCAGGACTTCACACCTGTCCACACTGCGAAAAGTATCAATTCCTGGTTTAAAAACAACACTATCACTGTGCTTGATTCACCAGCGAACTCGTCTGACCTTAACCTATGGGGTATTGTCAAGAGGAAGATGAGAGACACCAGACACATCAATGCAGATGAGCTGAAGGCTGCTATCAAAGCAACCTGGGCTTCCATAACACCTCAGCAGTGCCACAGTCTGATCGCCTCCATGCCACGCCACTTTGATGCAGTAATTGATGCCAAAGGAGCCCCGACCAAGTATTGAGTGCATTTACTGAACATACATTTCAGTAGGCCAACATTTCGAATTTTAAAATCATTTTTTCAAGCTGGTGTTATAAAGTATTCTAATTTACTGAGATAATGACTTTTGGGTTTTCATTGGCTGTAAGCCATAATCATCAACATTAACAGAAATAAACACTTGAAATAGATCACTCTTTTTGTAATGACTCTATATATGAGTTTCACTTTTTGTATTGAAGAACTGAAATAAATTAACTTTTTGATGATATTCTAATTTTGTGAGATACACCTGTATATATACAGCTCTGGCAAAAATTAAGAGATAACTGCAAAATTTTCAGTTTGTCTGATTTTTCTCTTTATAGGTTTATTTTTGAGTAAAATGTAAATTGCTCTTTTATTCTATAAACTACAGTCCCTGACAGAAGTTATGTCGCTTATCCATGTTATGTAAATCAAAGCTTATAATCTGACGTTAAATTCATCCATTGGTTTTATAAATTACTCTTTTGAAAGCTGAAACCCTCCCAAATTTGGTTTAGGTTAAGAAAATAAATTGGCATCAATTCTGAAATATTGATCATTTAATGAACACAGAATGGTCAGGTTTTGGCAAGACAAAAGTTTTGTCACCTGGTCTTATAATGCACCCAATCCTAGTTTACATCCTCACCTGTGCTCCGTAAATGATCGGTTAATTAGTGGGTGTGTATAAAAAGAAACCCAGCACCCCAGACCTTCACTTGAACTGCAACTTGAGTTCTGACAACATGCCAAAAATCCACCCTGCAACCAAAGCCTGGATTACCAAGAGGCTGAAGACCAGATCCACTGCAGAGGTGGCTGGCACCTTTGGTGTGTCTCAGCATCAAGTACAAAGAATTAAAAAAAGATTTGAAGAGACTGGAGATGGGTTTGACAAGCCCAGGTCCGGCAGACCCCGCAAGACAACTGCTCAGGAGGAACGTTTGTTTGTTAGAAAATCCAAAGCAAGCCCCTCTTCCACTGCAGCAAAGCTCCAACAGGCCTGGTCACCTCAAGTCCCTGTGTCAACTAGAACAGTTTGTAGGATTCTGTCTTGAAATGGCCTCCATGGTCGATTCAGTGCCCAGAAGTCAGCACTAAACAAAAGGCAAATAAAAAACCATGTGGCATTTGCAAAGTCCCACAGCCTGCTAAACAGATGGACGCTGGAAAAGTGGCAGAAGGTGGATTTCTCTGATGAATCTTCAGTAGAATTACACCACAGCCGCCGCACATACTGCAGGAGACCTACTGGAGCCCATATGGATCCAAAATACACCCAGAAAACAGTTAAATTTGGTGGTGGAAAGATCATGGTCTGGGGTTAAATTCAGTATGGGGTGTGCAAAACATTTGCAAGGTGGAAGGCAATATCAATAGCCTAAAATATCAAGAAGTATTAGCTACCTCTTACATTCCAAATCATAAAAGGGGTCACATTCTGCAGCAGGATGGTGATCCATCACATACATCTATCTCTAGAACAAAGTTCCTCCAGGCAAAAAAGATCAAGGTGCTCAAGGACTGGCCAGCCCAGTCACCAGACATGAACATCATTGAGCATGTTTGTGGTAGGATGAAAAAGAAAGCTTGGAAGACAAAACCAAGGAATCTAGATGAACTCTGGGAGGCATGTAAGACTGCATTCATTGCTATTCCTGATGACTTCATTAATAAGTTGTATGAATCATTGTTGAACCGCATGGATGCAGTCCTTCAAGCTCATGGAAGTCACACAAAATATTAAATATGACTCTAATAGCACCACAACTTAATTCACCAATGTTATGCAACATATATTTGTATTTTAAGATAATTATTTGTTTGAATATCACATTACTTTCTGTGGGCGACAAAACTTTTGTCTTGCCAAAATCTGACCATTCTATGTTCATTAAATGATCAATATTTCAGCATTGATGCCAATTTATTTGCTTAACCTAAACCAAATTTTGGAGGGTTTCAGCTTTCAAAAGAGTAATTTATAAAACCAATGGATGAATTTAACGTCAGGTTATAAGCTCTGATTTACATAACATGTATAAGCAAGATAACTTCTGTCAGGGAGTGTACTAACATGTCTCCGAATTTCCAAGCAATAAATTTTGTATTTATTTTCAGAAAATCCGAAATGGTCAAAATAACAAAAAAATGCAGTGCTTGCAGACCTCAAATAATGCTAAGAAAACAAGTTCATAATCATTTAAAAAACAACAATACTAATGTTTTGTCTCAGGAAGAGTTCAGAAATCAATATTTTGTGCAATAACCATGATTTTTAATCACAGCTTTCATGTGTCTTGGCATGCTTTCCACTGCTTTTGGGTGACCTTATGCCACTCCTGGTATTAAAATATAAGCACCACTTCTTTGTTTGATGGCTTGTGACTATCATCTTTCTCTTGATTACTTTCCAGAGGTATTCAGTGGGGTTCAGGTCTGGAGATTGGGCTGGCCATGACAGGGATTTGATGTGGTGGTCCTTCATCCACACATTGATTGACCTAGATGTGTGGCCTGGGGCATTGTCCTGCTGGAAAAAAACAGTCCTCAGAGTTGGGGAACATTGCCTGAGCAGAAGGAATCAACTGTTTTCCAGGATAACCTTGTATGCGGCTTGATTCATACGTCCTTTGCAAAGATTAACCTGCCCAATTCCAGCCTTGCTAAATCATCCCCAGATCGTCACTGTTCCTCCACCAAATTTCACAGTGGGTGCAAGACACTGTGGCTTGTAGGCCTCTCCAGGTCTCCGTCTAACAATTAGACTATCAGGTGTTGGGTATAGCTGAAAATTACTCATCAAAGAAGATTACCTTACTCCAGTCCTCTATGGTCCAATCCTTATGGTGTTTGGCAAACTTCAGCCTGGCTCTCCTTTGCTTCTCATTGATGAAAGGGTTTTTTCTAGCTTTATATGACTTGAGCCCTGCCTCTAGGAGCCTGTTACGAACTGTTCTGGCCATGCACTTCACCCCACCTGCCATTCCTTTTGTAGGTCACTTGATGTCATCCTGCAGTTGCTCAGTGAAATTCGAATAAGATGACTGTCATCCTGGTCAGTGGAGAGTCGTTTTCACCTTCTGCCGGTCTGTAGCTTTGTTGTCCCCAGTGTCTGTTGCTTGACCTGTTGTAATGGACTGCAATCTTGGAAATTTTAAGGATGGAGGCAACATGACGCTCACTGTATCCCTAGTAAAACCAGAATTGAGCCCTTCTTTTCCTCACACAAAAGTTTTTAACTCCTTTGGCATAGCTAAAAGTTATTTTTTCATTCCTATTACTTTTGGGATATTACTAGCACTTGTTTTGCCATCCAGCTTGTCCTATTGCAAGAAGATTGTGAACACCACAGCAGGGTTTTTTTTTATGCTTTCCTTTGTTAAATAAGATTTGGTTCAGGTGGTCACCTAATCAGAAGCACATTAAGTAGAATGAAGTGTACTCTGGTTGGAATTCAACTAACACTGGAATGAAATGGCTGTGAGACATGTAGAAAAGCTGATTTTTATAAAACTGTGCAGTGGTCTCTTAATTTTTTGCCAGAGCTGTATATACACACACACACACACACATACACACACTTGTGCTCAAAAGTTTACATACCCCAGCATAATTTTTGCTTTCTTGGTCTTTTTTCAGAGAATATGAATGATAACACAAAAGCTTTTTCTCCACTCATGGTTAGTGGTTGGGTGAAGCTATTTATTGTCAAACTGCTCTGTTTTCCAGCCAGACTCTTGCATCTTGCATCCAGCCACTGACGTTACTGATTGTGAGTCATGGGGAAAGTAAAAGAATTGTCAATGGACTTACGGAAAAAGGTAGTTGAACTATATAAAACAGGAAAGGGATACAAAAAGATATCCAAGGACTTGATTATTCCAGTCAGCAGCATTCAAACTGTGATTAACAAATGGAAAATCAGGGGCTCTGTACAAACAAAATCACGGTCAGGTAGACCAACAAAAGTTTGGTCCACAACTGCCAGGAAAATTGTTTGGGATGCAAAGAAAAACCCACAAATAACATCAGCTGAAATACCGGACTCTCTGAAAACTAGTGTTTCAAGATGCACAATAAGGAGGCACGTGAAGAAAAATGGGCTGCATGGTCGAGTCACCAGAAGAAAGCTATTACTGCGCAAATGCCACAAATTATCTTGCCTACAATACACAAAACAGCACAGAGACAAGTCTCAAAACTTCTGTAACAAGGTAATTTGAAGTGATGAGACCAAAATTGAACTTTTTGGCCACAACCATAAACATTACATTTGGAGAGTGGTCAACAAGGCCTATGATGAAAGGAACACCATTCCTACTGTACAGCACGGGGTGGATCGCTGATGTTTTGGGGATGTGTGAGCTACAAAGGCACAGGAAACTTGGTCAAAGTTGAAGGAAAGATGAATGCAGCACGTTATCAGCAAATACTGGAGGCAAATTTGCAATCATCAGCCCGGAAGCTGCGCATGGGACGTACTTGGACGTTCCAACATGACAACGATCCAAAACACAAGGCCAAGTCGACCTGTCATTGGCTACAGCAGAACAAAGTGAAGGTTCAGGAGTGGCCATCTCAGTCTCCTGACCTTAATATCATTGAGCCACTCTGGGGAGATCTCAAGCGCGCAGTTCATGCTAGACAGCCCAGGAATTTACAGGAACTGGAAGCTTTTTGCCAAGAAGAGTGGGCAGCTTTACCATCTGAGAAAATAAAGAACCTCATCCACAACTACTACAAAAGACTTCAAGCTGTCATTGATGTTAGAGGGGGCAAAACATGGTATTAAGAAATGGGGTATATAAACTTTTGATCAGGGTCATTTGGATATTTTGGGTTGTCATTATGATTTAAAAAGAGAAAACACAGTAGTTTGACAATAAATGGCTTCACCCAACCACTAACCATTAGTGGAGAAAAAGTTTTGGTGTTATCATTCATATTCTCTGAAAAAAGGCCAAGAAAGCAAAAGTTCTGCCGGGGTATGTAAACTTCTGAGCACAAATATATATATAGATATCTATATATCTATATATATATATATACACACACACATACAGTTAGGTCCATAAATATTTGGACAGGGACATTTATCTAATTTTGGTTCTAGACATTACCACAATGAATTTGAAACAAAACAAATCAGATGCAGTTGAAGTTCAGACTTTCAGCTTTCATTTGAGGGTATCCACATTAAAATTGGATGAAGGGTTTAGGAGTTTCAGCTCCTTAACATGTGCCACCCTGTTTTTAAAGGGACCAAAAGTAATTGGACAGATTAAATAATTGAAAATAAAATGTTCATTTCTAGTACTTGGTTGAAAACCCTTTGTTAGCAATGACTGCCTGAAGTCTTGAACTCATGGACATCACCAGACACTGTGTTTCCTTCTTTTTGATGCTCTGCCAGGCCTTCACCGCGGTGGTTTTCAGTTGTTGTTTGTTTGTGGGCCTTTCTGTCTGAAGTTTAGTCTTTAACAAGTGAAATGCATGTTCAATTGGGTTGAGATCAGGTGACTGACTTGGCCATTCAAGAATATTCCACTTCTTTGCTTTAATAAACTCCTGGGTTGCTTTGGCTTTATGTTTTGGGTCATTGTCCATCTGTAGTATGAAACGACGACCAATCAGTTTGGCTGCATTTGGCTGGATCTGAGCACACAGTATGGCTCTGAATACCTCAGAATTCATTCGGCTGTTTCTGTCCTGTGTCACATCATCAATAAACACTAGTGACCCAGTGCCACTGGCAGCCATGCATGCCCAAGCCATCACACTGCTTCCGCCATGTTTTACAGATGATGTGGTATGCTTTGGATCATGAGCTGTACCACGCCTTCGCCATACTTTTCTCTTTCCATCATTCTAGTAGAGGTTGATCTTGGTTTCATCTGTCCAAAGAATGTTCTTCCAGAACTGTGCTGGCTTTTTTAGATGTTTTTTTAGCAAAGTCCAGCCTAGCCTTTTTATTCTTGATTCTTATGAGTGGCTTGCACCGTGCAGTGAACCCTCTGTATTTAATTTCATGCAGTCTTCTCTTTATGGTAGATTTGGATATTGATACGCCTACCTCCTGGAGAGTGTTGTTCACTTGGTTGGCTGTTGTGAAGGGGTTTCTCTTCACCATGGAGAGTATTCTGCGATCATCCACCACTGTTGTCTTCCGTGGGCGCCCAGGTCTTTTTGCATTGATGAGTTCACCAGTGCTTTCTTTCTTTCTCAGAATGTACCAAACTGTAGATTTTGCCACTCCTAAAGTTGTAGCAATTTCTCGGATGGGTTTTTTCTGTTTTTTGCAGCTTAAGGATAGCTTGTTTCACCTGCATGGAGAGCTCCTTTGACCGCATGTTTCCTTCACAGCTAAACCTTCCAAATGCAAACACCACACCTCAAATCAACACCAGCCATTTTATCTGCTTAATTGAGAATGATATAATGAAGGGATTGCCCACACCTGTCCATGAAATAGCCTTGGAGTCAATTGTCCAATTACTTTTGGTCCCTTTAAAAACAGGGTGGCACATGTTAAGGAGCTGAAACTCCTAAACCCTTCATCCAATTTTAATGTGGATACCCTCAAATGAAAGCTGAAAGTCTGAACTTCAACTGCATCTGATTTGTTTTGTTTCAAATTCATTGTGGTAATGTCTAGAACCAAAATTAGATAAATGTTGTCTCTGTCCAAATATTTATGGACCTAACTGTATATCCTAAAATACAAAGGAAATGTGTAATCTTTAACTTTAGCCCCATAGTATGTATAGTATACACAGACATTGGGCTGATCTCTGGTCCCCACATGCAGTCAGTTGCTAGGATCAGCAGGTACATGTGTGCACACAATAGTTCTGTACAGTCATGGCCAAAAGTTTTGAGAATGACACAAATATTATATTTTCACATGATCTGCTGCCCTCTGGTTTTTATGTGTTTGACAGATGTTTTTATCACAGACAGAAATATAATAATTGCAAACATATGAGTAACAAAAGCTTATATTGACAGTTAGAATGAGTTAATGCAGCAAGTCAATATTTGCAGTGTTGACCCTTCTTCTTCAGGACCTCTGCAATTCTCCCTGGCATGCTCTCAATCAACTTCTGGACCAAATCCTGACTGATAGCAGTCCATTCTTGCACAATCAATGCTTTCATTTTGTCAGAATAGGTTTTTGTTTGTCCACCCGTCTCTTGATGATTGACCACAAGTTCTCAATGGGATTAAGATCTGGGGAGTTTCCAGGCCATGGACCCAAAATCTCTATGTTTTGTTCCCTGAGCCATTTAGTTATCACCTTTGCTTTATGGCAAGGTGCTCCATCATGCTGGAAAAGGCATTGTTGATCGCCAAACTGCTCTTGGAGGGTTGGGAGAAGTTGCTCTTGGAGGACATTCTGGTACCATTCTTTATTCATGGCTGTGTTTTTAGGCAACACTGTGAGAGAGCCGATTCCCTTGGCTTAGAAGCAACCCCACACATGAATGGTTTCAGGATGCTTAACAGTTGGCATGAGACAAGACTGGTGGTAGCGCTCACCTTGTCTTCTCCGAATGAGGCGTTTTCCTGATGTCCCAAACAATCGAAAAGGGGATTCATCAGAGAAAATAACTTTACCCCAGTCCTCAGCAGTCCACTGCCTGTACCTTTTGCAGAATATCATTCTGTCCATGATGTTTTTTCTGGAGAGAAGTGGCTTCTTTGCTGCCCTCCTTGAGACCAGGCCTTGCTCCAAGAGACTCCGCCTCACAGTGCGTGCAGATGCACTCACACCTGCCTGCTGCCATTCCTGAGCAAGCTCTGCACTGCTGGTAGCCCGATCCCGCAGCTGAAACACTTTTAAGAGACGGTCCTGGCGCTTGCTGGTCTTTCTTGGGCGCCCTGGAGCCTTTTTGGCAACAATGGAACCTCTCTCCTTGAAGTTCTTGATGATGCGATAGATTGTTGACTGAGGTGCAATCTTTCTAGCTGCGATACTCTTCTCTGTTAGGCCATTTTTGTGCATTGCAATGATGACTGCACGTGTTTCTTTAGAGATAACCATGGTTAACAGAAGAGAAACAATGATGCCAAGCACCAGCCTCCTTTTAAAGTGTCCAGTGGTGTCATTCTTACTTAATCATGACAGATTGGTCTCCAGCCATGTCCTCATCAACACTCACACCTGTGTTAATGGAGCAATCACTGAAAAGAGGTTAGCTGGTCCTTTTAAGGCAGGGCTGCAATAATAATAATAATCTTTATTTTTATATAGCGCTAACATATTCCGCAGCGCTTTACAGTTTGCACACATTATCGTCGCTGTCCCCGATGGGGCTCACAATCTAGATTCCCTATCAGTATGTTTTTGGAGTGTGGGAGGAAACCGGAGTACCCGGAGGAAACCCATGCAAACACGGGGAGAACATACAAACTCCTTGCAGATGTTGTCCTTGGTGGGACTCGAACCCAGGACTCCAGCGCTGCAAGACTGCAGTGCTATCCACTGAGCCACCGTGCTGCCCATGGTTAACAGAAGAGAAACAATGATGCCAAGCACCAGCCTCCTTTTAAAGTGTCCAGTGGTGTCATTCTTACTTAATCATGACAGATTGATCTCCAGCCATGTCCTCATCAACACCCACACCTGTGTTAATGGAGCAATCACTGAAAAGAGGTTAGCTGGTCCTTTTAAGGCAGGGCTGCAATGATGTTGAAATGTGTTTTGGGGGATAAAGTTCATTTTCTAGCCAAATATTGACTTTGCAAATAATTGCTGTTAAGCTGATCACTCTTTATAACATTCTGGAGTATATGCAAATTGCCATTAGAAAAAGTGAAGCAGTAGACTTTGTAAAAATTAATATTTGTGTCATTCTCAAAACTTTTGGCCATGACTGTAGTATATATAGTATATACAGACATTGACCGCCCTGTGGTCCCCGGCATGCAGTCAGTGGCCAAGATCAACAGGCATGTGTACATAGTAATGCTGTAGTATCTATAATATAACGCTAGGAGATTCACTCTGTCTGAAGCCTTTTGTAAGGTTCTTTGTCTCTGTTGACATGTTCCTTGAAACTCAGTTTTCCGTCGGCCATTTTGCTTTCTGTCTTTCTGCAGCTCTTGCCCTCAGTTAATATGGAGTTTCCAGTTTTCATGTTCCCGCCCTGATTCTTCCTTCTTGCTTCTTAAGCAGCCTCAGCTGAACAATCAGTGCTCCTGAATCAAGCCTCAGTCAGTCTGTGACCTGACTCCTGGAAGCCTTGGACTTGTACTCCAGCTATTCCCTACTGAGGAACCTTGGAACACTTTTGGACTCTGGAAACCTGCTGCTTGGTGAATCCATGTTTGCAGAGGAATTACGGTACAGAGAAGAGATCCTGAACCTGCTTTGGAGAGTTATTGTAGAGCTTGAAGTTACTCTGGCCTGCTGTGTCTCCTGTTGCTGTTCCTGCAAACTGTGTGAACTTTTCAGCATGCTTGTATGAAGTAATACAAGTCATTTCATTTCAACCTATGTCTCCTGTGTTTTCCTCGCACCCAAGCACAAGACGCTATAGGAACTGTACACTATACATGACAAGATTCAGGAGCCAATGTTTAGTGTCTGCTGGGTCTGGGAAAGCCGTGTCTGCTGTGACTGTGGATATCAGATGTCCGTTTAATACCTTATGTGATGACAGTGGTTGTAACTTCTCACAACCATTCCAGCACCTCTGCCTTAAAAGATCTGGAAGATGGAGGCCCGCATAAAGGAACTTTGCGGAGTGACTGATACAATCCTTTCAGATGTACAGACTTTAAAAACTCGTTTTGCAAGCCTACAGAACCTCACTAATCATAATTTGCAAGTGTTTGGACAGACTACCCAGGAATTGCGAGCCAGGATTGAGGCTCTAGAGGAACGAGCCCAGGCTCCTGCCATAACCCCAAGTTCTGGGATCCCCAAATTACCTCCTTTTCGTTTTGGCGGTGAACGTGAGAAATTCAGGGGATTTATTAATCAATGCAATTTATTTTTCTCTGCACATGCTTCACAATTTCCCACTGAACGATCCAAAGTGCTTACTATAATCATGTTGCTTACCAATAAGGCTTTGATGTGGGCAAACCCTCTGATTGAGACTGAGGATGATTGTTTGAATCACCTTGATGCTTTTATTTCAGCCATGGGGCAGGTGTTTGATGACCTCAATCGAGGTGCAACAGCTGAAGCAGCCATGTTAACTTTGCGCCAAGGTAAGCGTTCAGTAGCCGAATATGCCCTGGATTTC
>JARQOD010000004.1:60971093-60994860 GCA_033576555.1 Oophaga sylvatica | reverse complement strand
CTCATCCTCTCCCATCCCTCATCCTCTCCCATCCCTCATCATCTCCCATCCTTCTTGCTCTCCCATCCTTCCTCTCACATCCCTCATCCTCTCCCATCCCTCATAATCTCCCATCCCTCATCCTTCCCGCTCAGCAGCCAGTGCCATTACTGACTCTCCTCAGTGTGGAATAAGAAGCAGTCTAAACCCTCATGTTGTCAAACAGCTCAAGTCTAAGTCCTGCACTAACTTCTCTCTTAATATTGGCCTCACAAGAAAACTACTCCTCAAGTCTCCCTGTACTCTATTCTAAGCCCACATACTCGGCAGCATTTAGTTCACAGGGGAATTTCCCTCCTCCAGCCACGGGGGATTCTGATATTGGGAATGCCATAATTGGTTTGAAACATCATATTGCGTCTATCCCTACTAAACAAACCATGGAGCATATACAGAGGATGGAGACCACATACAAAACTGATATACATTCCACCACCTCTAGTCTGTCACAGCTTACTGACCAGGTACAGTTAACGTAGAAAACCTCAATTGCCGCAATAATATCCTATAATGGGTATACCTGAAAGCATCAATGCACAAGCGATTATGCCAACCCTGCAGACATTATTCAATAATATCCTTAGTGATCCCATTGATAAGGAGCTGGCGGTCAATAGGGCGCAGCGAACACTAGGCCCTCGTGGCAGAGATCCTGAGCATCCAAGGAACATTATCTGTCGCATACTTTTTTCAATGCAAAAAAGGCCATCATGAGTAAGGGCCCCGTCGCAGCGACACACCAGCGATCCTGACAACGATCAGAATCACTGGTGTGTCGCTACATGATCGCTGCTGAGCTGCCAAACAGGCAGCGATCAGGACAGCGACACTGCGGGTAACGTCGCCTAGTTACCCGCAGTGTACGTTGCATACCAGCCCGCGGATGCAGGGAGCGGATGCAGGGATGCGTGTGGCAGGCAGGAGACCAGCGATCAGCTGGTAACCAAGGTACACTTCGGGTTTCCAGGCGCTGCGCGGTGCCTGGAAATCTGATGTGTACCTTGGTTACCAGCTTCCCTGCAGTAGCGCGCTGGTATCCAAGGTACACATCGGGTTTCCAGGCACAGCCCCGCGCCTGGAAACCCGAAGTGTACCTTGGTTACCAGTTGATCGCTGGTCTCCTGCCTGCCACACGCAGCGATGCGTGCTGGGCAGCGGGAGACCAGCGATCAAAAAAAAAGTCCAGGCATTTCTGACACGACCAGCGATTCACAGCATGGGCCTGATCGCTGGTACGTGTCAGACATAGCGAGATCGGTGCTGAGATCGCTGTTTAGCAGCGATCTCGCTAGCGATCTCGCTATGTGAGACGGGGCCTTTAAGCAAAGGAATTGAGCTGTGTTGATTTCAATAGAAAACGCATACGATTGCTCACAAATTTATCCCGAATTACACTTTCTAAAAAAAAGTGTATTGAAACCACTACTTGATGGACTCAGGGAAAATTGGAACATTGTATTCTTTGAAAGATCCAAGCGACATGAGACCATTCTGTGATGCCTGGCCACCTGCTTTACCACTGCCACAGGAAGTTTCAGCTTGTCACAGGTGTTCAATGGATCAGGGTGAGGGTGATGCACCTAGACGGGAAAGAAACCTGCCAATCACATGAGCTCCTGAAATGAATCTTGTCTTCCCTGATGAGAGAGACAGTTTGCAGATGTTTACTTTTTTCTTTAAACATGTAATTAAATATGTAAAATGGAGTTTTAAGCGACACTCTTCCAATATATAGAATGTCCCAGTTCATGTAATATCTTGGAACGGAATTTAAGTTTATTTCATATTATATTCTTATTATAATATTAGGCTGTATTACTTTACTCGCTATATATTCCATGGTGCCCCCTAATAGGAACCCTAGGTTTGAAAGTTTCACTTACGCCTGTAAAGACAAACCCAGTTAGGGACATGCATTGGGATCTACTTGTTTCATAGTTTTCTAATGTTCTATTTATTCATAATCTATAGCTCTGGGAGGTGGATGTTACTCTCTAGTGTCTATACTTCCTCCTTGCTCTTTATCTCTCTATCCTTTTTTCATTTCCCCCTGCCTCCCCCTATTTTCATATATATGGCACAACTCCAAACTTGCTCATTGAATGTCAGAGGATTTAATGTTCCAGATGACAGAGTTCAAGTATTTTATCATATGCATAAACAACATGTACATTTTCTCTTTCTTCAGGAAACTCACTTTAGAGGCGATCATATACCTCAGTTTATTAACAAATATTATTCATCTTGATGCCACAGTGCAAATGCTGTTTCGAAGTCTAAGGCTATGTTCACACATTGCGTTTTTTTTCCTAAGGCATAACCTGCTCTCTTGGCAGTGAGAAACTTGCCTCAAAATAGCAGGTTTGGCTTAGTTTTTTGTTGCGTTTTTTGTTGCATTTTTGTCAGGATACACTTGTTCTTGTAGGGAGGCCTACTTCATTATTCAGATCTTTCATTCACCCCTCACATCCGATCACTGGCTCGCTCTTATCATCTACACCTCAAAAACATTTCTAGAATTCAACCTTTTCTTACTTTCGACTCTGCAAAAACTCTTACTGTAGCTCCTATTCATTCTCGTCTGGACTATTGTAACTCTTTCCTAATCGGTCTCCCTTTTACTAAACTCTCCCCTCTCCAATCTATCTTGAATGGTGCAGCCATGATCATATTCATCACCAACCGCTACACAGATGCCTCTACCCTGTGCCAGTCATTGCAGTGGTTACCCATCCACTCCAGAGTTCAATATAAACTTAGCACTCTCACCCACAAAGCGTTCCACGGTTCAGCACCACTCTACATCTCTTCCCTTGTCTCAGTCTAGCACTCTACCCATGTCCTCCATTCTGCTAATGACCTGAGGTTAACATCCTCAATAATCTGAACCTCCCACTCACATCTCCAAGACTTCTCGCGTGCTGCGCCAATTCTTTGGAATGCACTAACCAGGACAATTCGATTAATCCCCAATACCCACAGTTTATAAGCGTGCACTAAAAATATCTTTCTTCAGACTGGACTACCGCCTCAACATATTAATCTAACTATCCCTGTGTTGCCCATTCAAAATTTTCTTCAAAACAAGGACCCTTGTTTCATCTGTCCTCACACCTTTTATGCATTTAATAGCCCTCTTTGTTTGTACTCTTACACATACTGGTTGGTTACCATTTCATGCAGCATTATATGAACAACCGATTTATTACATTGATGGCTGGACAGTACAATGAAAGCAATTGTTACTTTCCACCTTTGTGTCTCCCTTATCTCCTCATAGGTTGTAAGCTTTCGAGCAGAGCCATCACTCCTCTAGGTGTCTGATATATGTGATTACTGTTATTCTTTAATGTCTTTTATTGTCTGTACAAGTCCCCTCTAAAATATAAAGTGCTGTGGAATATGTTGATGCTATAGAAATGAAATTATTATTATTACCTCTACAATACTATTACACATATACAGTGCTTTGCGAAAGTATTCGGCCTGTTATGATTCGGTAACCAAGAAGGACAATAGCAAAAATAGGCTAGGCAACCAGGCACGTAGAGAGGTTGGTAACTAAGCGGATTGCAGACCCCTAAACTGACAACACAACTAGAATTAGCCGTAGGACGTACCGACGATGCCCTAGACTCCTCGACACAGCCAAAGAGTTAACTAAGCCTAAAGAGAGAAAGGGTAAAGCTAACTGCCCCGGAGTAGAGCCCCAAAGGAATAGATAGCCCCCAAACATATATTGCTGGTGAGACAGATGAAGCACAAACACAGACAGAAAATAGAGTAAGCAAATGCTGGGGCCCAAACTGTCTAGATAGAACAGGACAGAAAAGGATACTGTCTGCAATCCAGCAAAAACCCTAAGAAAAATTCCAACACGTCTGATATGCAAAAATACTAAGGCCACACGACCTCTCCCCCACTAAATCAGAACTCTGGTGTGAACTGGACGCCAATCAACAGATACTGAAATAACAGGGAACTAGAAATACATAAGCTGTGGCAAATGAAAAACAGAGTCCAGCACAGGCCCACCGCAGGGAACCTGGCTGAACTAACTCCAGCAAGGCAGAAAAGCAAAAGGTAAACAAATGCCACAGAAATAAACAGCCAAATAACTTATCTGAAAGATGCAGGACACAGCAGGGAGCAAACAGACTTCCAAATGGCTCAGGAAGAAAACAAATCACTGGCAAGAATCATGGGAAGGCTGCTCACTTAAATCTCCCCAGTCAGTAACACCTGATCTCCAAGTCAGGTGACTGACTTCTTTTAGCCAGAGCAGCTTCATTACCAGCAGCAACCACCAGAGGGAGCCCAAACTCAGAAGCCAGATTAAAAGTGTTCACAACATCGGCCCCCTGGAACTTTTCAACCTTTTCCCACATATCATGCCTCAAACATAAAGATACCAAATGTATGGGTATGGTGACCTAAACACAAGTGATATCTACTATTTATAATTCAGGGAGGGCTTGTCTGTATTTGTAATTTTTTGTTGGGTTTTATGATACAGTGCCTTGCGAAAGTATTTGGCTCCCTGGAACTTTTCAACCTTTTCCCACATATCATGCTCAAACATAAAGATACCAAATGTAAATTTTTGCTGAAAAATCAAGAACAAGTGGGACACAATTGTAAAGTTGAACGAAATTTATTGGTTATTTTAAATTTTTGTGGAAATACAAAAACTGAAAAGTGGGGCGTGCAATATTATTTGGCCCCTTTACTTTCAGTGCAGCAAACTCACTCCAGAAGTTAATTGTAGATCTCTGAATGATCCTGTGTGCAATCAAGTCTCCGTATAAATGCACCTGCTCTGTGATAGTCTCAGGGTTCTGTTTGAAGCACAGAGAGCATCATGAAGACCAAGGAACACAAAAGGCAGGTCCATGATACTGTTGTGGAGAAGTTTAAAGCCGGATTTGTTTAAAAAATGATTTCCGAAACTTTAAACATCCCAAGGAGCACTGTGCAAGTAACATAGTAACATAGTTATTAAGGTTGAAGGAAGACTTTAAGTCCATCTAGTTCAACCCATATCCTATCCTAACCTGCCCTAACATGTTGATCCAGAGGAAGGCAAAAAAAAAACAAGTGGCATACAGTAAGCTTCACATTGGGGAAAAAAATTCCCTCCCAACTCCACATACGGCAATCAGACTAGCTCCCTGGATCAACGCAATATCTAGGAAACTAGTGAATATAGCCTGTAATATTATACTTTTCAAGAAAGGCATCCAGTCCCTTCTTAAATTTTAGTAGGGAATCACTCATTACAACATTATACCGCAGAGAGTTCCATAGTCTCACTGCTCTTACAGTAAAGAATCTGCGTCTGTGATTATGGCTAAACCTTCTTTCCTCCAGACGTAGAGGATGCCCCCTTGTCCCCGTCACAGGTCTAAGAGTAAAAAGATCATTAGAAAGGTCTTTGTACTGTCCCCTCATATATTTATACATTGTAATAAGATCACCCCTAAGCCTTCGTTTTTCCAAACTAATTAACCCCAAGTGTAATAAACTGTCCTGGTATTGCAGACCCCCCAGTTCTCTAATAACCTTGGTCGCTCTTCTCTGCACCCGCTCCAGTTCAGCTATGTCTTTCTTATACACCGGAGACCAGAACTGTACACAGTATTATAAGTGTGGTCGCACCAGTGACTTGTATAGCTAGGTAAAATTATGTTCTCCTCATGAGCATCTATGCCTCTTTTAATGCATCCCATTATTTTATTTACCTTGGCAGCAGCTGCCTGACATTGGCCACTAAATGTGAGTTTGTCGTCCACTCATACACCCAGGTCTTTTTCAGTGACAGTTTTGCCCAGTGTTTTACAATTAAGCACATAATTATACATCTTGCTTGTTCTACCCAAGTGCATGACCTTACATTTATCCCCATTAAAGCTCATTTGCCATTTATCAGCCCAAGCTTCTGGTTTACATAAATCCTCCTGTAATATAAAATTGTCGTCCTCTGTATTTATTACCCTGCAGAGTTTAGTGTCATCTGCAAATATTGAAATACTACTCTGTATGCCCCCTACAAGGTCATTAATAAATATGTTAAAGAGAAGCGGCCCCAATATTGACCCCGTGGTACCCCACTGCTAACCGTGACCCAGTCCGAGTGTGCTCCATTAATAACCACCCTCTGTTTTCTATCCATGAGCCAGTTCTTAACCCACTTACACATATTTTCCCCTATCCCCATTGTTCTCATTTTATGTATCAACCTTTTGTGTGGCACTGTATCAAAAGCTTTTTAGAAGTCCATGAACACCACATCCACTGCATTCCCTTGGTCCAGTCCTGAACTTATCCCTTCATAAAAGCTTATCAGATTATTCTGACAAGAATGGTCCCTCATAAACCCATGCTGATACTGTGTCATGAGGTTATTCACCCTCAGATACTCCCAATATAGTATCCCTTAAAAAACCCTCCAGGATTTTACCCACAGTAGATGTTAAGCTCACTGGCCTATAATTTCCAGGTTCAGTTTTTGCCCCCTTTTTGAATATTGGCACCACATTTGCTATACGCCAGTCCTGTGGTACAGACCCCGTTATTATGGAATCTTTAAAGATTAAAAATAAAGGTCTATCTATAACTGTACTTAATTCCTGCAGTACTCGGGGGTGTATCCCATCCGGGCCCGGGGATTTGTCAATTTTAGTGATTTTTAGACACCGCCGTACTTCCTGCTGGGTTAAGCAGGTGACATTTAATGGAGAAATTTTTTTTTTATCACTGATCATGTTATCTGTCATGGGATTTTCTTGTGTAAATACAGTTGAAAAAAAGTCATTTAGCATATTGGCTTTTTCCTCATCCTCATCCACCATTTCACCCAGACTATTTTTAAGGGGACCAACACTATCATTTTTTAGTTTCTTGCTATTTATGTAGTTAAAGAATATTTTGGGATTATTTTTACTTTCTCTGGCAATGAGTCTCTCTGCCTCAATCTTTGCTGTCTTGATTTGCTTTTTACAGAATTTATTCAGTCTTCTGTATTTATTTAATGCCTCATCACTACCTATTTGCTTTAATTCCCTAAACGCTTTCTTTTTGTCACTTATTGCGCCCCTTACAGCTCTATTTAGCCATAGTGGTTTCCTCCTATTTCTAGCATGTTTATTCCCATAGGGTATATACTGTGCACAGGTCCTATTCAGGATGCTAATAAACGTCTCCCATTTTCTTTGTGTATTTTTATGTCTCAGTATATCGTCCCAGTTTATTGCACCAAGATCATCTCTCATCCGTTGGAAATTTGCCTTCCTGAAGTTTAGTGTCCTTGTAACCCCTCTACTACACATCTTATTAAAGGATACATGAAAGCTTATTATTTTGTGATCACTATTACCCAAGTGACCCCCAACCCTTATATTTGATATGCGGTGTGGCCTGTTGGTTAATATTAGGTCTAGCAGTGCCCCCCCTCTTGTTGGGTCCTGAACTAGTTGTGAAAGGTAATTGTCTCTCATAGTTGTCAAAAACCTATTACCTTTGCTGAAACTGCAGATTTCTGTTCCCCGATGTATTTCAGGGTAGTTGACATCCCCCATAATAATGACTTCTCATTGAGTCGCTGCTTCATAAATTTGCTTTACGAGGATATTCTCTGTTTCCATTATTTTAAGAGACTTATAACAAACCCCTATCAGTAATTTATTATTTTTCCCCCCTCCCCTAATCTCCACCCACAGAGACTCTACATCTTCATTAGATCCACAGATATCATGCAGGATGGGTTTTAAGGATGATTTTACATATAAACACACACCCCCACCTCACTTATTTTTACGGTCATTTCTAAACAGACTATAGCCCTGTAAATTAACCGCCCAGTCGTGGTTCTTATCCAGCCAAGTCTCAGATATCCCCACCATGTCATAATTATGTTCCAACAAAATCATTCTAATTCCGCCATTTGTTGGTGAGGCTTCTGGCATTAGTATAAATGCACTTTATGTATCTTTCTGTACCTCTATTCTTTCTTAAATTATTAACTGTTCTAACCCCACCCCCCATGCCACCCCCACCCCCAATTTTATTATTTGTGCCCAGGTCTCTATCTGCACTGCCTTCCCCTCCTATAAAATGAATACCCTCCCCCTAGTCCCTAGTTTAAAGACTCCTCCAACCTTCTAGCCATTTTCTCCTCCAGCACAGCTGCACCCTCGCCATTGAGGTGCAGCCCGTTCCTAGCATAGAACCTGTAGCCAACTGAGAAGTCGGCCCAGTTCTCCAGGAACCCAAACCCCTCCTTCCTACATCAATTCTTGAGCCACTTATTAACCTCCCTAATCCCCCATTGCCTCTCTGGTGTGGCACCTGGTACAGGCAGTATTTCAGAAAATACCACGTTGGAGGTCCTTGCTTTAAGCTTGCAGCCTAATTCCCTGATAGCATCTTTAAGGACCTTCCACCTACCTCTAACTTTGTCATTTGTGCCAATGTGCACCATGACTGCTGGGTTCTCACCAGCCCCTCCCAGTAATCTGTCAACCCAATCAGCGATGTGTCGGACTCGAGCACCAGGTAGGCAGCACACTGTTCGACGATCCCTGTCTTTGTGACAGATTGCCCTATCTGTTCCCCTAATAATTGAGTCCCCCACTACCAGCACCTATCTGGCCTGCCCTGCTCTCCTAATTCCCCCCTTACTGGAGCAGACACTCCTCCAGCTTTCAGAGGACGTGCCTGGCTGCAGCAGTGCTACCCCTGTACTGAAATGGAAGGAGTATCATTCCACTGCAAATCTACCAAGACCCAGCCGTCCCTCTAAACTTTCATCTCAAACAAGCAGAAGACTGATCAGAGATGCAGCCAAGAGGCCCATGATCACTCTGGATGAACTGCAGAGATCTACAGCTGAGGTGGGACAGTCTGTCCATAGGACAACAATCAGTCATACACTGCACAAATCTGGCCTTTATGGAAGAGTGGCAAGAAGAAAACCATTTCTCAAAGATATCCATAAAAAGTGTCGTTTAAAGTTTGCAACAAGCCACCTGGGAGACACACCAAACATGTGGAAGAAGGTGCTCTGGTCAGATTAAATCAAAATCAACTTTTTGGCAGCAATGCCAAATGATATATTTGGCGTAAAGGCAACACAGCTCATCACCCTGAACACACCATCCCCACTGTCAAACATGGTGGTGGCAGCATCATGGTTTGGGCCTGCTTTTCTTCAGCAGGGACAGGGAAGATGGTTAAAATTGATGGGAAGATGGATGGAGCCAAATACAGGACCATTCTTGAAGAAAACCTGTTGGAGTCTGCAAAAGACCTGAGACTGGGACGGAGATTTGTCTTCCAACAAGATAATGATCCCAAACATAAAGCAAAATCTACAATGGAATGGTTCACAAATAAATGTATCCAGGTATTAGAATGGCCAAGTCAAAGTCCGGACCTGAATCCAATCGAGAATCTGTGGTAAGAGCTGAAAATTGCTGTTCACAAACGATCTCCATCCAACCTCACTGAGCTCGAGCTGTTTAAAATAACCAATACATTTCGTTCAACTTCACAATTGTGTCCCACTTGTTGTTGAGTTTTCACCAAATATTTACATTTGGTATCTTTATGTTTGAAGCATGATATGTGGAAAAAGGTCGAAAATTTCCAGGGGGCCGAATATTTTCTCAAGGCACTGTATGTATAACCCCTCAGGGGTAAATGTTTTTCAGTCCTCGCACTTAGCGCATAAGCTTTACCAGTCTAGGAGTCCCACTCCTTTAAAATGGGAAAAAATGTTTTCTGAGGCCCTCTTCTACATGTCTTCCAGGGTGTATTGCAGTCCCTGCTTCTAATTTTTGGCAACCCTTGCACTTAGTGCATAGGCTTTACCAATCTAGGAGTCCCACTCCTTAAAGGGAACTTGTCACCCACCCTGCCATTTTGAAGTAGAAGAGCCACCTTCAACAGCACTAAGGGCCCCATCTCACATAGCAACACACCAGCGATCCCGACAAAGATCAGGATCGCTGGTGTGTCGCTACATGATCTAAACAGGCAGCTCAGGCAGCGATCAGGACAGCGACACTGCGGATAACGTTGCCTAGTTACCCGCAGTGTACGTTGGATACCAGCCCGCTGATGTACCTTGGTTACCAGCTCCCTTGCAGCAGCGCGCTGGTATCCAATGTACACATCGGGTTTCCAGGCACAGCCCCGCGCCTGGAAACCCGAAGTGTACCTTGGTTACCAGCTGATTGCTGGTCTCCTGCCTGCCACACGCAGCGATGCGTGATGGCCAGCGGGAGACCAGCGATCAAAAAAAAAAGTCCAGGCATTTCTGACACGACCAGCGATTCACAGCAGGGGCCTGATCGCTGGTACATGTCAGACATAGCGAGATCGCTGCAAAGATCGCTGTTTAGCAGCTATGTGAGACGGGGCCTTAAGGCAGCAGTCTGTGAAGGTGGTGTCACGGGTGTGTCGCTGCGAAGATCGTCGCGATTGCACACCCTGACTTCTCACAGCTGAGTTTCTGCTGCTGGGTGTTTTTCGGCAGTGAGAGAGTTAATTCTCCTTCTCTCTGTGCTGGACAAGACCAGCCTCGCTCAGCTGCAATTAATGTTGCGATAATTTGTTTCCTTCAAATACCTGCCTGTCTGCTAGGGAAGTGTCGGTGAAAGCATTCATGCAGACCAGCAGAGCGGATCATATTGAGAAGTTTAAAGCTAAGAGTACCTGTTGTGGTTTTCTCCTCTTCTCGCTTTATTGTTTATCTCCTTACCCGTTGGTGTTCCCTCTGTAGTGGTAGTTTTGTATGCAAGGTGTCTTTTGTTTTACCCCTTGTACTGTCTCGTTCGTCTTATACTGTGTGTAGGTAGTTACCTTCCCGTTTCCCTGTGGTGGTAATCAGGGTCCTTCTCAGGACTAGATTACAGTGGTCAGGGATTCACAGGAGATAGGGTTACGCTGGTGGCCTGGACCTCTGTACCATCAACAGTACCTCCAGGTAGAGGGATTAGTCAGGACCCCAGCTTAGGGTCAGCATAGACCCGGTCCTCTGTATGCAGAGACAGCGTGATATTTTCACCGACCACTAAAGATTTTCTCCAGTCACCATGGATCCAGTAGTCAGTCTAGCTCGGCAGTTGCAGAGTTTGTCCATGGAGCTGGCGGACGTTAAGTCCAAGGTTTTGTATTCCCCGGAGCAGGCCGGACCTGAACCTAAAGTAGCTCTCCCTGACAGATTCACTGGGGGGCGGGACAAGTTTTTTGCTTTCCGGGAGGCATGTAAATTGTACTTTTGGCTGCGACCTCGGTCATCTGGGAGTGAAGAACAAAGGGTGGGGATTGTCATCTCGCTCCTACAAGGAGACCCCCAATCCTGGGCGTTCACTCTCCCCCCGGGCTCCCCAGCTCTCCAGTCAGTGGATAGGTTTTTTGCAGCTCTGGGTCTTGTATATGATGACCCGGATCGGGTCTCCCTTGCTGAATCTAAGTTACGTAGGATACAGCAGGGAGATCGTCCGGCGGAGGAATTCTGTTCGGAGTTCCGTAGGTGGGCCACGGACACCCAGTGGAATGACCCGGCTCTTAGGAGCCAGTTTTGTCAAGGTTTATCTGACAAATTAAAGGATGTGCTGGCACAGTATGACCCTCCCACGTCACTGGAAGCAGCTATGGCCCTTGCTATTCGTATTGACAGACGCCTTCGGGAGAGGTGCGGGGTAACTTCGCCCCTGTGATGACTCCACCTTCCTCAAGGGTCCCTTATACGGAGGTTCCCCTGGTCACTCCAGAGGAGCCTATGCAATTAGGAGGGACATCATTCCGGGTGAGGGGATCGGTGGGGCGCCACAAAACAAAAAGTTGTTTCTTCTGTGGGAAAAAGGGACATTTTATTGGGGGTGTCCATCCCGTCCTTTGCAGAGTGAGAAGTCACCGGAAAACTATTGATCCCAGATTGTGTGGTGGACGGCAATCTGGGAGTAAGTATTTCGTCCCTAAATTCGTCTCAGTTCCTCGTACCGGCGGAGGTGGTGGTGGGTGCGAGAACTGAGAGGATATCTGTTCTTCTGGATAGTGGGGCCGGGGCTAATCTGGTGGATGCTCGCTTTGCCCGGGTTCAAGGTATGCGATTGAGTGAGTTGGCTAAACCCGTCCCCATATTCTCGATCGATGCCAGACCTCTCGGTCAGGGAAGTTTTTTACAAGCAGTGCATAACATAGATCTTCAAGTGGGGGCGTTACATAAAGAACTGTTGTCTTGTTATGTGTTGGAGGGTCTTCCTACTCCTATAGTGCTGGGCCTTCCTTGGTTAACTAAGCATAACCCGGTTATTAATTGGCAATCCAGAGAGATAAGCCAATGGAGTGAATTCTGTAATAAAAACTGCATGAATACGGTCATTGGTGCGGTCGCTCCTAGGGTCTTACCTCCATTTCTGGTGGACTTTGAGGATGTATTCTCGGAGAAAGGGTGTCAAGAATTACCTCCTCATCGCGAATATGACTGTTCTGTTAACTTGCTCCCTGGGGCCAAATTACCGAAATCTAGATTGTATAACCTTTCTGGTCCTGAGAGACAGGCCATGAAGGATTATATTTCAGAGAGTCTGGCTAAGGGGCATATTAGACCTTCATCTTCCCCGGTGGCCGCGGGTTCTTCTTTGTAAGAAAAAAGATGGAGGACTACGCCCTTGCCTGGATTTCCGTGACCTTAATCGGATTACGGTCCGAGATCCGTATCCGCTCCCACTTATTCCCGATCTCTTCAATCAGATCGTGGGTGCCAAATGGTTCTCTAAATTGGATCTCAGGGGGGCGTACAATCTGATTAGGATGAAGGAGGGGGATGAGTGGAAGACGGCGTTTAACACTCCGGAGGGGCATTATGAGAACCTTGTCATGCCATTTGGTCTGAGTATTGCCCCGGCGGTGTTTCAACACTTTGTAAATGACATCTTTCGCCACCTAATGGGACAGTTTGTGGTCATATATCTGGATGATATCTTAATTTACTCGCCGGATCTTGTGTCTCATCAGGAGCATGTTAGGCAGGTGTTACAGATCTTGCAGGATAATAAACTGTAGCCAAATGGGAGAAGTGTGTGTTCGCCGTACAGGAACTTCAGTTTTTAGGATTCCTGGTGTCAGCATCCGGTTTTCGTATGGACCCTGGGAAAGTGCGGGCAGTTCTTGAGTGGGATCTGCCAGAGGATCTTAAGGCATTGCAACGTTTCTTGGGGTTTGCTAACTACTACCGGAAATTCATTCGTAATTTTTCGTCCATAGTTAAACCTCTCACAGACATGACTAAAAAAGGGACGGATTTTTCAAAGTGGTCTGACAAGGCTTGTCAAGCGTTTTCTTCTTTGAAAAAATGTTTTGCTTCAGCACCCATACTTATTCAGCCTGATGCGTCACAGCCGTTCATTGTTGAGGTGGACGCTTCCGAGGTAGGGGTGGGAGCAGTATTGTCACAAGGTTCGTCCCCTGGTAAATGGCATCCGTGCGCCTTCTTCTCTAAAAAATTGTCATCCGCGGAGAGGAATTATGATGTCGGCAATAGGGAACTCTTGGCCATTAAGTTAGCTTTTGAGGAGTGGCGTCATTTTTTGGAGGGGGCAGTCCACCCGGTCACCGTCATTACTGATCACAAAAACCTGCTATATTTAGAGTCCGCTAAACGTCTGAATCCCAGACAAGCTAGGTGGTCGTTGTTTTTTACCAGGTTTAATTTTGTCGTCACGTATCGTCCTGGGTCAAAAAATGTTAAGGCGGATGCCTTATCTCGCTGTTTCCCAGGGGCTGGGAACACGGAGGACCCGGTTCCGGTCCTTCAGGAGGGGGTGGTGGTGTCGGCAGTATGCTCTGAGCTTGAGGAGGAGGTATTGGAGGCTCAGGGGGACGCCCCTGTAGGACCTCCAGGGAGACTGTTTGTTCCAAATCAGTTGCGACAAAAGGTGATCGAGGCACATCATAATTCAGCTTTGGCAGGACACCCAGGGAGTAAAGCAACTGAGGATCTCCTCTCGCGCTGGTTTTGGTGGCCTAACTTACATAGGGAGGTGGTAACTTTTGTCGCCTCCTGCGAGGTTTGTGCGCGCTCTAAGACCCCACATACCCGTCCGTCTGGGACCCTCTTACCTTTAAAGATCCCGGAGCGTCCGTGGACTCATCTGTCTATGGACTTCATTACGGACCTCCCGCCATCTTCAGGTAAAACAGTCATACTCGTTGTAGTGGACAGGTTCAGCAAGATGGCACATTTTATCGCTCTTCCTGCTCTTCCTAATGCTAAAACTCTTGCTCAGGTGTTTATTGGGGAGATTGTAAGACTTCACGGGGTACCCTCCGATGTGGTGTCGGATCGGGGGTCTCAGTTTGTGTCCAAATTCTGGAAAGCATTTTGTACACGGCGGGGGATGCAGTTGTCATTTTCATCGGCTTTTCACCCGCAGACCAATGGTCAGACAGAGCGTCTGAACCAGAGCTTGGAGACATATCTCCGGTGTTTTGTGTCAGAGAACCAGGAGGACTTGGCTTCTTTCTTGCCTCTGGCGGAGTTTGCTCTAAATAATAGGCGGAGCGAGTCCACTGGTAAGTCCCCGTTTTTTGGGGCATATGGTTTTCACCCCCAGTTTTGTACCTTCAATAGGGGGGGCTCTTCTGGGGTTCCTGAGGAGGAACGATTTTCGTCGTCACTTGCTTCAGTGTGGAGAGTGTGGAGAGGAGTGCTGAATAATCTGAGTACTATGGGGAACCGATACAAACGTATGTGTAAGGTTCTGTGTACATGTTCCTGAAACTCAGTTTGTTCGTCAGCCATTTTACTTTCTGTCTTGCTGCAGCTATCTTGCCCTCAGTCAAAATGGAGTTTCCAGCTTGCATGTTCCCGCCCTGATTCTCTCCTTTTGCTTCTTAAGCAGCCACAGCTGAGCAATCAGTGCTTCAGAATCTAGCCTGCAGTGAACCTGTGACCTGACTCCTAAAGCCTTGGACCTTGTACTCCAGCTATTCCTACTGAGGAACTCTGAAGCACTTGTGGACTCTGAACCCTGCTCTTTGAAAGACCCACGTTTGCATGGACTTACGGTAACAGAGAAGAAGATCCTGAACCTGTTGTGGAGAGTGATTGCTGAGCTTAGATTACTCTGGCCTGCTGTGTCTCCTGCTTCTGTGTCTGCAAACTGTGTGACTATTTTTGCCAACTTGTATGAAGTAATACAAGACTTTCTATATCAAACCTGTGTCTCATGTATTTTCATCGCACCCAAGCACAAGACGCTATATGAACTGTACTACTTACATTACAAGATTCTGAAGCCAAACGTTAGTGTCTGCTGGGTCTGGAAAGGCTGTGTCTGCTGTAACTGTGGATATCGGATGTCCGGTTGTACTTTCTGTGATGATAGTGGTTGTGACTTCTCACAACCATTCCAGGTGAGCAATTCCCTTAAGTGTTTTTTTTTCTGCAGTGTTACCACAGGTAAACACTATTGTTTTTTTTTTTCTCCTTTCTCTTTTTTGTCTGCTGTAACTGTGGATATCAGATGTCCGGGTGAACTTTCTGTGATGATAGTGGTTGTGACTTCTCACAACCATTCCAGGTGAGCAGTTCCCTTAATTTTTTTTTCTCTCTGCAGTGTTACCACAGGTAAACACTATTGTTTTGTTTTTTTCTCCTCTCCTCTTCTTCCAGTACTCCTGTCTTAAAAGATCTGGAAAATGGAGGCCCGCATAAAGGAACTTTGCGGAGTGACTGATAATATCCTTGCAGATTTGCAGAATATAAAGACCCGTTTTTCAAGCCTACAGGACCTCACTAATCACAATTTGCAAGTGTTTGGACAGACTGCCCAGGATTTGCGAGCCAGGATTGAGGTTCTAGAGGAGCGAGTCCAGACTCCTGCCGTAGCCCCGAGTTCTGGGATTCCCAAGTTGCCCCCTTTTCGTTTTGGCGGTGAACGTGAGAAATTCAGGGGATTTATTAATCAATGCAATCTTTTTTTTTCTGCACATGCTTCACAATTTCCCACTGAACGATCTAAGGTGCTTACTATAATTATGTTGCTTACCAACAAGGCTTTGATGTGGGCAAACCCTCTGATTGAGACTGAGGATGATTGTTTGAATCACCTTGATGCTTTTATTTCAGCCATGGGGCAGGTGTTTGATGACCCCAATCGAGGTGCAACAGCTGAAGCAGCCATGTTAGCTTTGCGCCAAGGTAAGCACTCGGTAGCTGAATATGCCTTGGATTTCAGGAGATGGGCCCTTGATACCACCTGGGACAGTTCCGCCAAAAAATCTATTTTTCGAAAGGGGTTATCTCCACTGATTAAGGATGAACTTGCTCGTGCCGACCCTCCCACTGCGTTAGGTGACTTTATTAACTACTGCATCCGTATTGATACTCGTCTGACTGAACGCAGGCAAGAGAGATGGTTCGAAAGCAATCGCACTAACCTTTTCCTACCTTCCTCTCCAGCTAAGGAACCTTTGAGTAGGATTACACGGGAACCTGAACCTGAACCCATGCAGGTAGACTTTTTACAACGACGGGTTAGTGATGCACGCAAGGAACATCGTTTTAAGGAGAATCTATGTTTCTATTGTGGTAAGTCAGGGCACTTCATTATAGACAAAAAAACCTGACTGGCACATCCAGACTAATGTGAACAAGGTGCAAACCAAGGGAAGCTACCCCCATGTAAAACATACAAAAAAAGGCTGCACTCAAGCATACTAAAGCATGACAACATGGAATACATGAAATTTTGAATAGCAATATGGCTTTGGAATATAAGGAAAATTTGAGACGCTTAGTATAAACATTTGGCCAAACATTTTAAAGCCCACCAACCATCGTCAAGGTGGTCTCAATTGTGGTGAGTCCCTGACCTAATGTGAACATACCTCTATTAGGCTGATATCTGAATTTCTGGGTGAATATGCACCTCTGTCAGTAATGCCTGCATTTATGGGTAAAGTAGGGACCTAGTGTAATTAAAATCACCACCTGGTGGGGGCGGAGTGCTCGGTCAGCAAGCTAACATTCAATAGACAAAAAAACCTGACTGGCACATCCAGACTAATGTGAACAAGGTGCAAACCAAGGGAAGCTACCCCCATGTAAAACATACAAAAAAAGGCTTGCACTCAAGCATACTAAAGCATGACAACATGGAATACATGAAATTTTGAATAGCAATATGGCTTTGGAATATAAGGAAAATTTGAGACGCTTAGTATAAACATTTGGCCAAACATTTTAAAGCCCACCAACCATCGTCAAGGTGGTCTCAATTCTGGTGAGTCCCTGACCTAATGTGAACATACCTCTATTAGGCTGATATCTGAATTTCTGGGTGAATATGCACCTCTGTCAGCTTGCTGACCGAGCACTCCGCCCCCACCAGGTGGTGATTTTAATTACACTAGGTCCCTACTTTACCCATAAATGCAGGCATTACTGACAGAGGTGCATATTCACCCAGAAATTCAGATATCAGCCTAATAGAGGTATGTTCACATTAGGTCAGGGACTCACCAGAATTGAGACCACCTTGACGATGGTTGGTGGGCTTTAAAATGTTTGGCCAAATGTTTATACTAAGCGTCTCAAATTTTCCTTATATTCCAAAGCCATATTGCTATTCAAAATTTCATGTATTCCATGTTGTCATGCTTTAGTATGCTTGAGTGCAGCCTTTTTTTGTATATAGGGCACTTCATTATAAACTGCCCCAGCCGTTCTCGTAAGACTACTGCAGCACTCATTCATTGTGAGTGTTGCGAAGGGGATCTGTCAGGTCCGAGCCTCAGGCTCCAGAGAGATCTGCAGCAACAGATCTTGATTTCTCTGACTTAAACTCCGTTACTTCTGAGGACGTTGACTGTGTAAACGCTGCAATTTTTCAAGTTTCCTCAGCGGTGTCCCAGCTGAGTTGTAAGAAAAACAATTCTCATTGCTTTCTTTCCATCAAACTCTGGGTTGACTCAGCTTGGGTGTCTAGCTCTGCTATGATCGACTCAGGGGCAAGTGGAAATTTTATGGATGTCTCCTTTGCTCTGAAACAGGGGATACGTTCAGTGAAGAAGGCTACTCCAGTACAGATGGAAACTGTGGATGGCTCCCTGCTGACCTCTGGACCAGTGGATCAGGAAACAGAGCCTTTGAGGGTTCTTATGGGTAAAGATCATCAAGAGAAACTGTCCTTTATGCTTATCTCTTCTCCCCACTTTCCCATTATTCTAGGGCTACCATGGCTGCAGGCTCAGAATCCTACCATTAACTGGGAGACCAAGGAATTACACTTTCCAGAGAAACAGATGAGTCCAAAAGTTTCAGCTTGCTCTGTTCCTAAAGGAACCATGTCAGTCCCTGAACTACCAGCTGTATATCAGGACTATGTGGATTTATGTGACAAGAAGAACGCTGACCAGCTTCCTCCTCACCGTCCATATGATTGTCCAATTGAATTATTGCCTGGAGCAGAGATACCTTTTGGTAAGATCTACCCCCTGGCGGGGCCCGTGCTAAAGGCTTTAAAGGATTACATAGACGAAAATCTAGCCAAGGGCTTCATACGCCCCTCTTCATCTCCTGCAGGTGCACCCATCTTCTTTGTAAAGAAGAAAGATGGATCTCTGAGACCATGCGTAGACTATAGGGAACTCAATAAGGTTACTATTAGAAACCGTTATCCATTGCCTTTAATCCCTGAGTTATTGGAGAGAGTGCGACATGCCAAAATTTTCTCTAAACTAGATCTTCGTGGGGCCTATAACTTAGTCCGTATTAGACCTGGGGATGAATGGAAGACTGCATTCAGGTCACGCTATGGACACTTTGAATATCTAGTTATGCCTTTTGGTCTGAGTACCGCCCCAGCCACTTTCCAACACTTGGTGAATGACATCTTCAGGGATCTCCTAGATACATTCGTGGTAATTTATTTGGATGATATTCTAATTTTTTCTAACTCCACAGAGGAACATCATGGACATGTGAGAATGGTCTTGGAACGTCTAAGACAAAATCATCTTTACATCAAACTTGAAAAGTGTGAATTCCATAGGACCGAAATTCAATTTCTGGGGTATGTACTGTCTACACAAGGAATTAGTATGGATGGAAGCAAAACCCAAGCCATCAAGGATTGGCCAAGTCCTAGAAATGTGAAGGAGGTACAGCGCTTCATCGGGTTTGCCAACTTCTATAGACGTTTCATTAGAAATTTCTCTGAGGTAGTGTCACCTATCACCCAACTTACCCGGAAAGAGTCTAGGTTCTCCTGGACTCCCCAAGCCCAGGAAGCATTTTCCCGTCTAAAAGATAAATTTACCACTGCACCTATCCTAGTACATCCCAACCCCGAGCTTGCCTTCATAATAGAGGTGGATGCTTCAGACTGTGCCGTTGGAGCTATACTCTCTCAGAGAACAGGTGAGAAGAATGTCTTGCATCCCTGTGCCTTCTTTTCCCAGCAGTTGTCTTCGGCTGAGAGGAACTACGATGTGGGCAATAGAGAGTTGTTGGCCATTATTGCCGCCTTCAAAGAATGGAGACACCTTCTTCAGGGAGCTGCACAGCAAATAGTCGTCCTGACAGACCATCGTAACCTTGAGTTTATCAGGTCGGCTAAGTGCCTGACTCCTCGCCAGGCTCGCTGGAATCTTTTCTTAAACCAATTTAATTTTATCATTTCTTATAGACCAGGATCGCGCAATGGAAAGGCTGATGCACTCTCTAGGATTTACTCAGCAGAGACACGTCCAATTACTCCTCCTAAGACTATTCTTCCTGACTCTAGATTCCTAGGAGTAATTCATAATCAAGACCTACTTAAGGACATCAAGGAAGCATACCATGCGGATTCCTTTTTGGCACAACCCCCAAGGGACGTAAGTCTTGTCTTTAAGAATGGTGTGTGGATTCAGGGACAACGCCTGTATATTCCTGAAACAGTCAGATTGAGAGTATTGCAACTCATTCACGATTCCAAGATAGCTGGGCATAGAGGAATTCTAAAGACACAGGAATTTCTTTCTCGTTTCTTTTGGTGGCCCACTTGCAGGAAGGATGTTTTAAACTATGTCACTTCATGTGAAGTCTGTGCAAGATGCAAAACACCTCGCTCCTCACCAACTGGTCTGTTACAGCCTCTTCCCACCCCGTCCCGCCCGTGGGGATCCATTTCTATGGACTTCATTGTGGAGTTACCAACCTCTCAAGGGAAGAACACCATTCTAGTGGTGGTTGACCGTCTAACAAAGGCAGCTCATTTTATCCCTTGTGTCGGCTTACCCACTGCAAAACAGACATCAGATTTGATGATTAAAGATGTGTTTCGCTTACATGGAGTACCGGATGAGGTTATTTCGGATCGAGGGGTGCAATTCACTTCTAGGTTTTGGCAAAATTTCTGTGCAGCATTGGACATTAAAGTAAACCTTTCTTCTGCTTTTCATCCCCAGACTAATGGACAGACCGAACGAACCAATCAAACCCTGGAGCAGTATCTCCGCTGCTTTATCTGCCACCTACAGGATGATTGGGTGGATCTACTTCCATTAGCTGAGTTCTCGTATAACAACTCTCAGAGTGCCTCCACTAAGCAGTCTCCTTTTTACTCTAATCTAGGTTATCATCCTAACATTCTACCACGATTTCCCATAGAAACGCCTTTACCAGCAGTGGCTGAAAGAATCACGTCTTTACAGAAGAATATGGATCTTCTAAAGGAGAATCTGGAATCGGCTCAGGAAAGGTACAAGAAAGCAGCAATAAATTTCGTAAACCTGCACCAGCTTTCAAGGTAGGAGACTTGGTTTGGCTGTCAACCAGAAATCTTAAGTTAAGGATTCCATCGTCTAAGTTGGGACATAAGTACATTGGACCCTATAAAATCAGTAAAATTATAAGTGCCGTTGCTTGTCGTCTTCAACTGCCCAGAACTATGAGAATCCACCCTGTCTTTCATGTATCCCTACTAAAGGCTGCGACACCCAATACGTTTCCTGGACGTTCTTCTCCTTGCCCTGACCCAGTGCTAGTCGATGGTCAGGAAGAATTTGTGGTGGAAAGGATTTTAGATTCCAGGTTGTATAGAAATCAGTTACAATATCTGATTAAATGGCAGGGCTACCCAGTGGAGGACAACTCATGGGAACCAGTCAATAACGTTAATGCTCCTCGCTTGCTCCGTCAGTTTCATCAGAGGTACCCACACAAGCCTGGTATGAGGTCATCCGGAGGTTGTCCCTAAGGGGGGAGTAATGTAAGGTTCTGTGTACATGTTCCTGAAACTCAGTTTGTTCGTCAGCCATTTTACTTTCTGTCTTGCTGCAGCTATCTTGCCCTCAGTCAAAATGGAGTTTCCAGCTTGCATGTTCCCGCCCTGATTCTCTCCTTTTGCTTCTTAAGCAGCCACAGCTGAGCAATCAGTGCTTCAGAATCTAGCCTGCAGTGAACCTGTGACCTGACTCCTAAAGCCTTGGACCTTGTACTCCAGCTATTCCTACTGAGGAACTCTGAAGCACTTGTGGACTCTGAACCCTGCTCTTTGAAAGACCCACGTTTGCATGGACTTACGGTAACAGAGAAGAAGATCCTGAACCTGTTGTGGAGAGTGATTGCTGAGCTTAGATTGCTCTGGCCTGCTGTGTCTCCTGCTTCTGTGTCTGCAAACTGTGTGACTATTTTTGCCAACTTGTATGAAGTAATACAAGACTTTCTATATCAAACCTGTGTCTCATGTATTTTCATCGCACCCAAGCACAAGACGCTATATGAACTGTACTACTTACATTACAGTATGGCTGATAGGAGGAGAGTGTCTGGTCGGACCTAAGTGTGAACGATCTGGTATGGTTGTCTACCAAGAATATAAAACTTAAGGTTCCCTCCTGGAAACTGGGTCCCAGGTTCATCGGGCCATACAAGATCAGTTCTATAATTAATCCGGTTGCATTCCGTCTTGACCTCCCTCCCACATTTAAAATTCATAATGTGTTCCACAGATCGTTACTTAAGAGGTATGTGGCGCCGGTGATACCTTCACCTTTACCTCCTCCTCCTGTGGTGGTCAATGGTAACTTGCAAGCACAAGACGCTATATGAACTGTACTACTTACATTACAAGATTCTGAAGCCAAACGTTAGTGTCTGCTGGGTCTGGAAAGGCTGTGTCTGCTGTAACTGTGGATATCGGATGTCCGGTTGTACTTTCTGTGATGATAGTGGTTGTGACTTCTCACAACCATTCCAGGTGAGCAATTCCCTTAAGTGTTTTTTTTTCTGCAGTGTTACCACAGGTAAACACTATTGTTTTTTTTTTCTCCTTTCTCTTTTTTGTCTGCTGTAACTGTGGATATCAGATGTCCGGGTGAACTTTCTGTGATGATAGTGGTTGTGACTTCTCACAACCATTCCAGGTGAGCAGTTCCCTTAATTTTTTTTTTCTCTCGCAGTGTTACCACAGGTAAACACTATTGTTTTGTTTTTTTCTCCTCTCCTCTTCTTCCAGTACTCCTGTCTTAAAAGATCTGGAAAATGGAGGCCCGCATAAAGGAACTTTGCGGAGTGACTGATAATATCCTTGCAGATTTGCAGAATATAAAGACCCGTTTTTCAAGCCTACAGGACCTCACTAATCACAATTTGCAAGTGTTTGGACAGACTGCCCAGGATTTGCGAGCCAGGATTGAGGTTCTAGAGGAGCGAGTCCAGACTCCTGCCGTAGCCCCGAGTTCTGGGATTCCCAAGTTGCCCCCTTTTCGTTTTGGCGGTGAACGTGAGAAATTCAGGGGATTTATTAATCAATGCAATCTTTTTTTTTCTGCACATGCTTCACAATTTCCCACTGAACGATCTAAGGTGCTTACTATAATTATGTTGCTTACCAACAAGGCTTTGATGTGGGCAAACCCTCTGATTGAGACTGAGGATGATTGTTTGAATCACCTTGATGCTTTTATTTCAGCCATGGGGCAGGTGTTTGATGACCCCAATCGAGGTGCAACAGCTGAAGCAGCCATGTTAGCTTTGCGCCAAGGTAAGCACTCGGTAGCTGAATATGCCTTGGATTTCAGGAGATGGGCCCTTGATACCACCTGGGACAGTTCCGCCAAAAAATCTATTTTTCGAAAGGGGTTATCTCCACTGATTAAGGATGAACTTGCTCGTGCCGACCCTCCCACTGCGTTAGGTGACTTTATTAACTACTGCATCCGTATTGATACTCGTCTGACTGAACGCAGGCAAGAGAGATGGTTCGAAAGCAATCGCACTAACCTTTTCCTACCTTCCTCTCCAGCTAAGGAACCTTTGAGTAGGATTACACGGGAACCTGAACCTGAACCCATGCAGGTAGACTTTTTACAACGACGGGTTAGTGATGCACGCAAGGAACATCGTTTTAAGGAGAATCTATGTTTCTATTGTGGTAAGTCAGGGCACTTCATTATAGACAAAAAAACCTGACTGGCACATCCAGACTAATGTGAACAAGGTGCAAACCAAGGGAAGCTACCCCCATGTAAAACATACAAAAAA
This sequence comes from Oophaga sylvatica, assembly GCA_033576555.1. Taxonomy (NCBI): domain Eukaryota; kingdom Metazoa; phylum Chordata; class Amphibia; order Anura; family Dendrobatidae; genus Oophaga; species Oophaga sylvatica. The sequence goes on along the minus strand of JARQOD010000004.1, from coordinate 60,971,279 downwards.
AGGCTGCACTCAAGCATACTAAAGCATGACAACATGGAATACATGAAATTTTGAATAGCAATATGGCTTTGGAATATAAGGAAAATTTGAGACGCTTAGTATAAACATTTGGCCAAACATTTTAAAGCCCACCAACCATCGTCAAGGTGGTCTCAATTTGGTGAGTCCCTGACCTAATGTGAACAT
>JARQOD010000004.1:60946197-60970993 GCA_033576555.1 Oophaga sylvatica | reverse complement strand
ATGAACTGTATCACATACATTACAGTTGTAGTCCCTGGGCAGCACCTCTAGTCCTAGTCAGGAAAAAGGACGGAAGCATGAGAATGTGTGTAGATTACAGACAAGTAAATCGCATTACACATAAAGATGCATACCCTTTACCACGCATTGAGGAATCCTTAGCTGCCTTGAAAACTGCTAACTACTTTTCAACCCTCGATCTCACTAGTGGGTACTGGCAAGTAGCTGTGGCTGAGGAGGATCAGGAGAAGACGGCTTTCACCACCCCGATGGGACTCTGTGAGTTTGAAAGGATGCCGTTTGGACTCAGCAGTGCCCCGAGAACGTTCCAGAGAGTGATGGAGAGTTGCCTGGGACATCTCAACTTTGAAACCGTGTTGCTGTACCTGGACGACGTAATTGTGTACTCCAAGACATATGAGGATCATCTGAAGCACCTGGCAGAGGTATTTGAGTCACTGTCCAAGTATGGGATGAAACTGAAGCCTTCAAAGTGCCATCTGCTCAAACAAAAGGTACAGTACTTGGGACATATTGTCAGCTCAGAAGGAGTAGCGCCAGACCCCGAGAAGGTCACTGCCATCCAGAAATGGCCGGAGCCAAAGAATCTCAAGGAGGTGCGCCAGTTCCTGGGATTGACAGGTTACTACCGGAGGTTTGTAAAGGACTACACCAAGAAAGCAGCGCCTCTGCAGGACCTTCTGGTAGGACAGCCCCTCAAGAGCAGAAATCCTCCATTCCACTGGGGTAAAGAACAAGCTGAGGCATTCAAGGAGGTGAAGGAGATCCTGACAGGCGATGAGATCTTAGCCTATCCTGACTACAGCCAGCCGTTCCTGCTGTATACTGATGCCAGCAATGAAGGATTGGGAGCTGTCCTCAGTCAGAAGCAAAATGGCCTGGAGAAAGTCATCGCATATGCAAGCAGGAAGCTCCGGCCGACCGGGAGAAACCCAGAGAACTATAGCAGCTTCAAGTTGGAGTTCCTGGCGCTGGTCTGGGCCATTACAGAAAGATTCAAGCATTACCTAGCCTCCAGCAAGTTCACTGCTTACACTGACAATAACCCTTGACACATCTTGAAATAGCCAAACTGGGAGCCATGGAGCAACGTTGGATGGCTCGGCTGTCGAACTATCAATTTACCATCAAGTACAGGGCGGGCCGTAAGAACACCAATGCTGACGCCTTGTCCAGAATGCCGCATGAGTCCGACACGGAAGAGGAATTGGATGATCTAGAAGAGATTGAGCTACCTGCATTCCACAGAAATGGGATGATCCACGAGCAACGAGCCTACAGGAGGCAGCGTGGTAAGACGTTAAACCCTTTACCTCACCACAGCTGGAAGGAGACCCAGAACAGTGACCCGGTTGTCAGCCGCATCAAGGAGCTGATAACTCAGGAAGGTTCCTCCTTGGAGAAGGATGCGTCTCAACAAGCAAAGCAGCTGTGGAACGAGAGAAGCCGGCTGTTTATCTACCGAGAGAAGCTGTGCCGAAGGTACGTCAACCCCCGAACCATGAGATGGTATGGCAGATAGTAGTCCCAAGAACAGACATCCAGATGGTGTTGGAAGCCTACCACGATCGAGCGGGGCACTTTGGCTGAAAGAAGCTGGAAACCCTGCTGAAGTGTCGTTTCTACTGGGTGGGAATGCGCAGTTCCATCAAGAAATGGTGTAAGAACTGTGCGTCCTGTAGCCTCCGAAGAAAAGACTACAGCAGCCAGAAAGCACCCCTGCAACCCATCAAGACGACTCGTCCCTTGGAGATCGTGGCCTTGGACCATGTCAAGTTGTCACCCAGCCGGTCAGGATACTCGTATGCCCTGACGATGGTGGATCACTACTCCAGGTTCCTGGTGGTCGCCCCTGTCAAAGATCTGACAGCTGAAACAGCAGCAAAGACGTTTCAGGCGTATTTCTGCAGACCCATGGATATCCAGAGCAAGTGTTAACTGATCAGGGTCCTGCCTTTGAAGCCAAGTTGTTTAAGGAATTCTGTCATTTGTACGGATGCAAGAAGATAAGAACCAAACCGTACCACCCCCAAACAAATGGTCTCTGTGAAAAGATGAATCACATAGTCATTGATCTGCTGAAGACGGTACCACTTGAGGAGAGGAATCGGTGGCTAGACTTACTACCTGACCTGGTAGATCTGTACAATCACATACCGGTGAGTTCCACCAACTGCACTCCAGCCTACCTTATGCGAGCAAGACCAGGGAAACTGCCCATGGATTTGGAACTTGGTGTTGTAGAACCTGAAGCTGATGTTACCACTGAAGATTGGGACACGACCCGACAGGAACAGTACAGGAGAGTACAAGCCTGCGTGGAAGATAGTCTCAATAAAGTAAGGGAAAAGCAAGAGGAAAACTACAACAAAAGTGCGCCAGCTAAACATTTTGCACCTGGAGAAATTGTGCTAAAAAGAAAAAGAAGAATGCACAAATTGGATGATCAGTGGGAAAAAGAGCCATATGTCGTGCAAGATTCCAAGTTTGACAACAGGAAAACCTGTACCATTAGCAAAGATGGAGGAAAGACAACCACCACTGTATCCAGAGACCACCTAAAACTGTGTCCAGACATGTTAAAACTTCATGAGGAAGAACTTGTTATGGAAAAAGAGAAACCAGGTGAAGTCATACACACGGACCTAGGAGATTTTCCTGCAGATTGGCCTTATATCGGGGACGCTGTGATTATTCCAGTACTTCAATTTTACCAACCACAAGAAGCACCCCAACGTCGAGTTGAACCAGTTGCCGCAGCAGAAGAAATAGTTTGTGAGGAACTTGCTCCTGTAGCATCTCCAGAAGTAGAATCTCAAAGAATGGAATCTCAAAACGTGGAACCTTCAGATGTAGGGTCTCAGGAAGAAGAATCCCCTGGCGAAACAGAACCGCATCGCCCAGTCGCTAGTATGCTTGCCAGATCCCTAGAGAGGTGGAGGCAGATTTACAGTTTGCCGGCACGCAGGACAGATAAGCCAGAGGCTACTATACCTGACACCACACCACGTAGGTCAGTACGCACAACGAAAGGAAGGTTACCTGTTAGGTACCAAGAGTAGGCCTAGCAAATTTATCCAGTGAACCAATATCCAAGTGTAAAAATGTAAATAAGATTTGTGTAAATATTTGTATATATGTTACTTGTATTATGAAACGTTTGAAGTGTTCTTACCTCCCGCAAGGGAAGAGTTATAATTATGTTTATTTGTTGATGTTATAAAAATTGTTTTCTTTTTCAGCCCGGGAGTGCTGATATTAACTAGGGGGGAATGTGTAGCCCAGCTGTGACTGGAGCCACATGTTACCCTGGAGGATGCACGAAAGGTAAATCCATGATAACCTATAAGCACACAACACTTCACATTTTCCCTGGTTCCACCAGAGGGAGCCCTTGAGACGACAGTAGTGAGATGAAGGCAGTCTAGCTGAGAGTTAGCTAGTCGTTGGTTTTACCTCAGAACGGCAGTTATCTCAGATCAGTTTAGCCGGAGGGCTGAGACAGACAAGCTAGTTACCTCAGACGAGTAGAGAGGGAAAGAATAGCCAAAGAAAGACTTATCTGAAAGCCTGAGGACTTCAGGAACTACTCAGCTTACATCGTGGAGTCCAGTAGCAGTGGAAGGGATTGCCACTTAGTCTGGTCAAAGTTGAGTCCACTGAGAGTGCTTCAGCGAGCGTTTCAGTAAGTAAGCGTGCCGACGCTTGGAGAGCGGTGAAGAAAAGAAAGCTGACATCTGCTGCTAGTTTGTGCTTATGATAGTGGTGAGAGTAGGACGAAAGGCAGGTGGAAGAAAGAGGAAAAGAGAGTGACCGAGGTCAACCAGCATTGATAGCTTACCTCCACTCTGCACCACCGGACATCGGGTCCGCGCTTACCAGCATCTGCACGACTGGTAGGAGACACCGGAGACCCTGGACTTCAAGTTGCAGGGGCCCAGCAGTGCTGATACGTAACCGAGGTTAGGAAGACGGGGGTCTGGCAGGTACCGCCACATAGACACTGTTCTGTCCACAAGAAGACCTCACCACTAGATCAGCCGGGCGTAGCTGAAAACACGGAGTTAAGCTTTGTTTTATGCAAGTCAGAAACTCACATACATTAAAGACGTAAGGAGGCCCTACACCTACTCAGTGGATTACTGGACGTGCATCCTCCACCCTGACGGCTTCCCGGGACGTGCCTGCAAATATCACCAGTAAAGGTACAGAAAGAGACTTGCTTGTGTGTGTCTGCATTATTGCTCCTGCACCCCTACACCGCCATATACTCTGAGGAATCAGTCTCGCCTGTGGGAGACTTAACACCTTGCTGCCCCAAACCTTCAGAGGACCTACCCTGCAGCGCTTGTCACCCTGACCAGGAACCACAGGTGGCGTCACGAACATTCTTTCATCCCCTGTAAATATCCCCCTTTAGTGAGCGCCCAGGGCAACGGACCGAGCTGCGCTACCCGTGACATCCCCCAGTGAAGTGAACGGGCTCGGTGCCGAGTACCCCAAAGCCCTGGTACGTGCGACTCACTTGCAAGTGCATATTCATTAAATGTCTAAGCATGCAACTGGTATTCAAATTTCTGAAATTTTTCCCTCGGCTAAAGGTCCTTCCGCACTTCTTACAGATAACCTTTGCCTCATCAATAGGATTTTGGTCAAAAAAGTGCCACATTGCACTCTTCCTACTATGGTATAAATTTTCAGGGCTTGCACGCTGTGCTAATTTGACTGTCTGGCCAAGCTGTCCTGCAACTCTTTTTGTTTTTTTAACATGTTTTTGGACTGCTGCGGGCCTGCCAGATAACCCCAGCTGCGATGTCGATACCTGCTGCGGATCCTCCTCCTCTTCTGAGTTATTGTCCGGAAGAACCCTCTTCCCCCACTGGATGCCAATCCGAGTCAACAACTGGGTCATCCATCACCTCCTCTTCAATTTCATCTGCACCTTCCTCTGTGTCACCGTGTAAGGTGGTATTGTATGCAGGAAGGGGCACCAGAGTTTCATCAGGGTCACATTCTGGCTCAGTAGACTGCGAGGGCAATGTAGTACTCTGGGTGAATGTACCAGCAGAATCATAAAGCAGTGGCTGTGCATCAGTGCACTCCATGTCAGATTCATCTTGGACTGGGGAATTCAGGATTTGACTTGATAACCCAGGCATGGTATGTGAAAAGAGCTCCATGGAGTAATCTGAAGTGTGGCCTGCCGCATCCTTGACTTTTGGTGGGGGTGAAGGACACAAGGAAAGGGGTTGTTCCTGACCAGAAGTCTGCACTGACGACTCAGTGCTTGGAGTTTTTGAAACTTCAGAAGAGGAGGCGACAGAGCTGGAGGCTGTTTCGGCAATGTAAGCCAAAACCTGTTCCTGATGCTCTAGAGTCAGACGATGACGCAGGCTCAACATCTCCTGCCTTAGGTGCTATTGTGCTTTTGGCACTACCAGCAGATGCACCAACACCACCATCAGTACCAGCTGGCTCCCCACATCCACGTCCGCGGCCTCTTCCACCATACTTCCTCATGTTTGTGAAAATGTATCCAAAATACCAGCAGATATATGGTACTGTATCAGAAGCGTGCAGCTGTAGACAGTCAGGGTGAAAAATTTAAATCTCCGTATATATTTGCGGAGTAACAGACACAGACTCTCACAGGCTCAGTATCGATTAGACCAGAATATAAAAAGTAGAAAAAGGGTAATGTATTAGAAGCGTACAGCTGTATACAGTGTTGGGGTAATTTTAAATCTCCGTATATATTTCCAGAGTCACACACAGACGCTCACAGGCTCAGCATGGATTAAACCAGAATATGAAAAGCATAAAACGTGTACTGTATCAGTAGCGTACAGCTGTATACAGTATTGGGGTAATTTTAAATCTCCGTATATATTTCCGGTGTAACACACAGACGCTCTCTCAGTATGGATTTGACCGTAATACAGAAGGCAGAAAAATGGTGCTGTATCAGAAGATACCAGCTGTATACAGTTTTGGGGAAAATTTAAACCTCCATATATATTTCCGGAGTCACACACAGATAGTCAGCATGTATTTGTCCATGATACCAGCCGGTACACGGTAGTGTGTGAGGAGCGTACAGCTCTATATGGTGTGGGAAAAAATGAACGCTCGGTAACTGTGCAGAAAAAAATGAATAAAAGTATTAGTGCTGTGTAGGTGCTGTGTAAAAAGCAGTCTGCACAGCAGTGTACACACAGCAATACAGCTAGCAGGCAGCCTAATAATCAGCTCTGCTGCTGCACACAAGAAATTCCTCCCCCCTCACTGGCAGGCAGCCTAATAATCAGCTCTGCTGCTGCACACAAGAAATTCCTCCCCTGTCACTGGCAGGCAGCCTAATAACTAGCGCTGCTGCACACAACAAAATCCTCCCCTGTCACTGCACACTAACTGTACAGCACAATCGCTATCAGCACAAGCACAGTTTTTTCTTGCCTAACGCTCTCCCTACTGAGAAACAGCGGCAGCAACCTCTCCCTATGCTAAGATCGGCAGAAGTAAAATGGCGGTCGGCGGTCAGGGCTTTTATAGCCACTGTGACGCCACAGAAAGCAAGCCAATCACTGCAATGCCCTTCTCTAAGATGGTGGTGGCCGCTGCGCATGTCATCCCGCTGCCCACAGTGTACGTACGTCCTTGCTCATTAAGGCGCCTGCAAGCATTATGGGAAAACCGACTTTGGCACTCGGGTTGCCGAACGCATGGCCGACCTCATGCTATGGTCGGGTTTAGCTCGGTGAAACCCGACTTTGGCGAAAGTCGGTGGTTTTTGAATCTGACGACCTGTTTCGCTCAACTCAACCTAGCATAACTACATGAATCCATACCTGGTTATATGTATTCATATGCATATATGAGGCATTGTATGAAGGTTTTATTAATTAAGTGCCTAGCTTTTCATATATGTACTATTGGTCTATTATATGTGATACTGATGGGGAGACTATGGTTTTAATTGTTTTTAATTTTGGAGCATTACTGTGTCAATAAAAAATTTTTTGCATTGATAGATGTGCACGTATTTCTGTATTGCTTTCTGTCTTTTTGTTAGAGACATCAGACGCTCAGGGAGAATGATGGAAGAAGGAGCTGAGGGATCCCTTTTCCATCAGTGATTTTAGCTGTATCTGCACCCAAGATGAAAGTACGATGCTGGGTGGGGTGGGCGCACACCTCCCCTGACTCACAGGCCCCATGGCTACAGGGTGGTCTACCACTATTAGCGGTACACCACTATCTCTAGCTACCGCTGATATGGTTCTGCTTTTAGAAAAAAAATACCATAGTTGTAAGTTTAATGAGTCGTACAGAAAGTAAAATAGCAAGTTTAACAAGTTCCTCCTTTATGAAGTTTTACTTTTGCTTTCATTTCCCAGCCTGAGAATGAGGTTGTAAAAACAACTCCTTGTGATTCTGTTCAGTTGCTGAAAGACAAATTAGCACAAGGATTAAAGGTAAGATTGATTAGATTATGCCTCACCAGTCAAGATATAGATTACACCAGTCAATATGTAGGTTACCCAACAAAAAAATTGAACAAACCTTTAGCAGTATTTTTAGCTTGCATAGTATTGATGGACTATTTATATGCATGGCATGGAGTGTTTAATAAGCACAGTATTATTTATATGTATGTCAGAACTCTTTATGTGTACTATTTTATTTATAGTAGAATATTACTATTTTTTTGTCTGATACTGGCGATGCTCAGTATACAGGGAAAATTATTATTATAGTCAGCATCGGACTGGAGCACTTTGGGCCCACCAGAGAAAATCATTCTTGGGTCCCACTATGTGGCTACAAAGAAGTAAATACAAGACCACCAATTGTGTGGTAAAGCACGCTAATATCAGGGTATAACATAAGGTAGTACACGTCATAATTATGTATATCCCCTCAAAGAATATAAAGTAGCCCCCTCATAAAATATAATGTAGCCCCTCACACAATATAAAGTAGCCCCCTCATAGAATATAATGTAGCCTCCCTCATGGAATATAATGCAGCCCACCTCATAGAATATAATGCAGCCCCCTCATAGAATATAATGCAGCCCCCCTCATAGGGTATAATGCAGTACCCCACAAAATATAATGCAACCCCTCATAAGGTATTAAGCAGCCCCCTCATAGAATATAATGCAGCCCCCTCATAGAATATAATGTAGCACCCTCATATGGTATAATGCAGCACCCCTTGTATAGTGTAATGCAGCCCCTCCACAGAATATAATGTAGCCCCCTCAGAGTATAATGCAACCCCCTCATAAGGCAGCCCCTCACAGAATATACTGTAGCCCCCTCATAGGGCATAATGCAGCTCCCCTCATATAGTATGTTGTAGCCCCTGAGAGAATAATCCAGCCACCACACAGAATATAATGCAGCCCCCCACAGAATATAATGTAACCCCCTCATAAAGCATAATGCAGCCCCCTCATAGGGTATAATGCAGCCCTATCCACCTCCATCATTGTTCTCCTCCTTCACCCCATCATTGTCCTCATCACCACCTCAATCATTGCCTCCAACCCAACCACCATTGTTCTTTCCACCACTACCATCATTGTCCGTTACACCACAACCATCATTGCTTTCTCCTCACCACCCCCATCATTACCCATTCCAACACCTCCATCATTGCCTCCCCCCACCACCCCCATCATTGCCCATTCCAACACCTCCATAATTGCCTCCCCCCACCACCACCATCATTGTCCTTTCCACCACAACCATCATTGCTTCCTCCCCCACCACCCCATCGTACTTTCCACCACCAACATTGCCTTCTCCCCCACGACCCCATCACTGCTCTCTTAATTACCCACATCATTGCCAATCTCCAATACACACACCACAGCACCACTATCACACACACAGCACTATCACACACACAGCACCACACACAGACAGCACTGCACCACTCTCTCATACACACACACACACACACACACAAAGCACCGCACCACATACACACATGCAGGTAGACAGACAGACAGACGCACACACACAGCACCCACGCGTCTCTCTCCACATTCCCCGCAGCCACCAGCTGCAGCACATCCCGGCAGCTTCCTCTTTGAAACAGCCACGTTGAATGATGACATCATCCAGCTGCGCTGTGTCAGACAGGAAGTCCTGGGTAGGAAGCAGGATGGCATCGGATCCCTGCAGCTCCGCTATGCTGCCAAGCTGCAGGGATCACTCCCTGCCAGGCGATTGCAATCAGGGTTAGCTGCCCTTCAGGGGCCCACCTTCGGGGCCCCTATTCAGCCGCAGCGGCTTTACATGCGGGCAGTGTTAGCCTCAGCCTGCGGCTAACACTGCCTGCTATTAAAGTGAAATGGTATTCACTCCTCTTCACGCCGATGGGGGCGTGGGGAAGCGTGAATATTCAATTCTCTTTAGCAGCGGGGACAGTCTCCTTTCTCCAGCTGCTGCTCCGCTGGCACTGGGAGGGCCCCCCTGACTCAGGGGCCCCATAGCAGCTGGGTGTGCCGCTATTAGCGGCATGCCACTGGCTGGGGGCCCCTGGAGCCGTGGGGGCCCTAGGCAGCTGCTAGCCAGCATGCCAGCAGGTGTCAGTGCCTGAGCCCACCGGAGAATTCTCCGGTGGGCCAATCCGACCCTGATTATGGTTATCATGGTATTGTGAGCAGTATAGCAGGATTACTTATGTGTATAGCATATACTTATGTGTATTGTGTGTCTGCATTAACTTTTGTATGGTGATATTGTTAAATTCTTCTTTTTTATGAAAATGCATAATGTGAGCCCCATTGGGAACAGCGATGATAATGATGTAAATGAATATGAGGAATATGATAGTGCTATATAAGCAAAGAATAATAAATAATGACACCCCATGTATCAGTAGATAAGACATTGCCTGCTCCATTCACCTCTCAATTGTTAAAATTTCATGCATGAAAAAACTGAAAATGTGCCTGGCCAGTAAGAGCCAAATGGCCCTGAACTGATCAAAGGATTACATGAATAGTAACACGCTACTGACATGCAAGATGTTTTGAAGAAAATATATTTTTCTTGTTTTGACAATAGCTCTATTTGTTGCATAAAAGACTGGGAAAACCTGATAATTCAATTGAAGGGATTTGGCTTGCTCACTACGAGCAGGACTTAAATAAAGAGGATAGAAGGACTCTGCATAACGTGACAAATAAAAATGTGGCTCCTAAAAACTAATAATATTGATGACTATGAGATTTCAAACCATTTCTTATTGTATCAGAAACTTAAAGGGATTTTCCAGTTTTGAGTATGAATATTTAAATATTGCAGTTTTGTGTTAAACCACACGTGATATATAAACTAGGGATGAACGAGAACTAAAGTGTTCGGATGCAATTCCTAGTGCTCGGATCCTAGTTTCAAGTCACATTGGGAGTAAATGGAAAATCGGAGATGGAGGATGAGGAGAAGCAGGAGGGGGTGCAGGAACTGGTGGAGGAAACCCTGGTAGAAGTAGGGACAGCAATCGTTGGTATAGATGGCACATGTGCCATGCCACTGTGGAACTCGGCCCTGGTCTCCACAATGTTCACCCAGTGTGCCGTCAGGGAAATGTAGCGTTCCTGGCCACAAGCGCTTGTTCATGTGTCATTCGTTAAGTGTACAATCCCAGTAACTGTATTGGTAAGGGCATAGGTGATGTTCCTGGACATGTGCTGGTGTAAGGTGGAGACGTCACACCAGGAGAAATAGTGGCAGCAGTGGACTGATTACCGAGGGACTGCTGCTGCCTTGAGTCGGTGGAAATCCTCCATGTCTACAAGCCTAAATGGCAATATTTCCACTGCATGCAGCCTAGAAATGTTCCTGTTTAGCATTTTGGCCTGTGCGTGGGTGGCTGGGAACTTTCTTTTTTACTCCAAGGCCTGGGGTAGGGACAGCTGAACTCTGTGGTGGGACTAGTTTTTGGAAGTCCCTAATTATGGGGCCTCACAATGTGCATGGACAGGTTCAGGGCAGTAGGCATCAGTGTCATGAACAGGGAATTGGGAAGCGCCTAGCACAGTGGAAGTGTTTGACACCGCACCACAATTGTGGGTTACCAGGGCTATGGGGTACTCGGAGCCGAGCCTGTAGATTTCTATAGGGAATGTCACTGGTAGCGTGGCTCGGTCCGTGTCCCTGGCGGTCAGACGTTAAAGGGTTTATTTACAGGGGATTTGGTAGATAACAGTTCGTGACGCCACCTGTAGTTTTCTAGTCACTAAAGACCAGCGCTGCTGAATAGAACTCTGAGGGGATGTTATGGCAGCTAGGTGTTGGGTCCCCCACAGGTGGGACTGTCCCTCTGAGTCTATGGTGGTTGTGATGTAGGGTGCAGATAAATGAATCAGTCTCACACCATCCAGCGTCTTTCCATACCTTTTACTTTCAAGATGTTAGGCAGATCCCGGGAAGCTGGTCGGGGTGGGGAATACACGTCCAGGTAACAGCTGAGCAGGTTAGAGGCCTCCTTAACTTCCAGATTGTAGAAGAGCTCAACTTGCATAAAGCTAAGTTAACTCCGAATACTCCAGCTAACTCTATAGCTGTACTGCCCGGCCAATATTGTGGTGGAGCCTTCTATGTGGTGAGAACAGAGTCCTTCTATGCTTGGCCTAGCTAAAAGTCCTTGTTCCTCCTGACTCCGATTACGTATTGACACTTCAAGGGCTGCTTTCTGCGACCTAAGGTCCAGTAAGACTCTGGTTGTTCCGTTACTATGCGTGAAGCGATAGCAACCCTTCGGTCCCCAGTGACCGGGTAAATTGTGCAGACAATCCAATATCTAAGGCACTTCTCTAACTTCTTCCTCTGCGCCCTTCGCCCTGCTTTCCACTCTTAACATAGGCACTGCACACTTCCTAAGGTAGTACAAGTCAATCCTTTCTTACTTCTTCCTTGGAGCTCGCTGACAGATTCTCAGTATTCTCCTAGTTCAGGAACACATCGTCTGAACTTCACTGTCCTTGGGACAGGCGACTGAAGTTTCTGCTGAAAACTTCCCTTTCTCCAAAGCTGTCTCTGTCTTCAGGTTAAGGAACAGCTCTGACTAGGCTAGGATGAACTGGCTCACCCTTACTAGCCTCCACTTTATGAACTGCTGACAGGAACTAACTGTCTTTCACTTCGCTTCATGGAAGACTCAGCACAACTCAACCACACCCCTCTCTGCTGCATGTCACTAGCTTATATATCCAGAGGGTGTGTCTAAAGTGTGAATGGATGATGTAAGCTTTAACTGTTACCTTTCTGTGCAGACTCCAGGATTTTATGTGTGCCTTGCATACCAGGGCTACACATCCCCCCTTGGTAAAACACAGCACTCCCGGGCTGTAAAATATAAAAAGAAAGACATTTTGTTTTGCATTTAAACAATTAACATCAAACTCTTCCCAGCAGGGAGGTGAGAAATTCTTAAAACGTTGCATTGTATACAATGGTCATTAGTAAAATACAAAAGTATTAAGACATTTTCATATAAATACACATAGTATTCTTGTGAAGGACCCGCACCAAACCTTCAACGTGGGTCCTGGGTGGGCTGCAGGACTTCTGACTGCAGACCTCACTCAGTGCCACACCATACGGGTTTTATGTTCAGAGGTAAGTCAAGGCTTCGTGTGAAACCAAGACAAGGCACCGTAGTGCAACTATTTACAGGATACAGTCTTTGGGCTGGCTCAGTCCTCAGCCACGCAGTCCATTATAAGACATTTTCAAGTAATTCACATTCTATCACAATACTCTAAATTCCTTCAAGTGCAATAAACTTCTTTATACAACTTTATACAATTGGTCATAAATAATAACCCTTTTCTGAGTCATAATAAACTAGTTTGTTAGGACTACTGTTGATAACGAATAGGTAGCTTCCCTTTCGTTGTTCGTTCCGATCTACGTGGAGTAGCATCAGGTATATTGGTCTCTGATCTATCTGTTCTGCGTAACGACAAACTATAATACTGCCTCAATCTTTCTATGGATCTGGCAAGCGTACTGAGGGCTGGGCGGTGTGAGTCAGCTTCACCAGGGGATCCCATAGCATGGGGCGCTGCTTCTGGTGATTCTACTTCTTGAGATTCTGCAGGCTGGGGTTCTGCTGGAATAGGTACCTCTAGAACTGGTTCTGTTGGCACAATGGACACGACTGGAGGTAGAGTTTCCTCTTGTGGCTGATAAAACTGCAACACAGGAATGATTACCGCATCTCCCAGTCTGGGCCAATCCGCAGGTAAATCTCCCAGATCCGTGTGTATGACCGCTTCAACACTCTCTTCTTGATTCACAATAGGGTTATCTTCCCGAAGCTTTAATGGCTCTGGACACAACTTTAAATGGTCTCTAGACACAGTGGCGGTCGTTCTTCCTCCATCCTTACTGATGATACAGACTTTTCTGTTATCAAATTTGGAATCTTGTACGACATATGGTTCTTGTTCCCACTGGTTGTCCAACTTGTGCAGCTTCCTTTTCCTTTTTAACACAATTTCTCCAGGCATCAAAGGCTTAGCGGGAGCATTCTTGTTGTAAATATTCTCCTGCTTTTCCCGAGCTTTATTAAGACTTTCTTCTACGCAGGCTTGCACTCTTCTGTATTGCTCTTGCCGATTTGTGTCCCAATTTCCAACGGTGTCATCTGCCTCTGGTTCCACCACACCAAGTTCCAAGTCCATTGGCAGTCTTCCAGGCCTTGCTCTCATAAGGTAAGCTGGTGTGCAGTTGGTAGAACTCACTGGTATGTGGTTGTACAAGTCAACCAGGTCAGGTAACAATTCTGGCCACCGATTTCTTTCTTCCAGCGGTATGGATTTTAGCAAGTCAACGACAATGTGGTTCATTTTCTCGCAAAGGCCGTTGGTTTGGGGGTGGTATGGCGTCGTTCTAATTTTCTTACACCCATACAAGTGACAAAATTCCTTAAACAGATCCGCTTCAAAAGCAGGGCCTTGATCAGTCAGTACCTGCTCTGGATACCCATGCGGTCTGCAGAAGCTTGCTTGGAAGGTCCTTGCTGCCGTCACTGCTGTCTGATCCTTGACGGGGATGACCACCAAAAATCTCGAATAATGATCCACCATGGTCAGGGCATATGAGTATCCAGACCTGCTTGGCGACAATTTGACGTGGTCCAAGGCCACGATCTCCAAGGGACGGATAGGCTGCAGGGGTGCCTTCTGACTACCGTAGTCCTTTCAACTGAGACCACAGGGTCCACAGTTCCGACACCACCTCTCGATGGAGCTGCGCATTCCTACCCAGTAGAACCGGCACCTCAACAGGGTCTCCAGCTTTCTCCAGCCAAAGTGTCCTGCTTGATCGTGGTACGCTTCCAACACCATTTGGACGTCTGCCTTGGGGACCACTATCTGCCATACCATCTCATGGGTCCTGGGGTTGACGTATCTCCTGCACAACTTCTCACGGTATAGGAACAACCGGCTTCTCTCATTCCACAGGAGCTTTGCTGACATAGGTGCATCTTTTTCCAAGGAGGAACCTTCCTGTCTTAACAACTCCTTGATACGGCTGACCACTGGATCGCTGTCCTGAGTCTCTTTCCAGCTGTGATGGGGTAAGGGATTTAATGTTGCGCCATACTGCTTTCTGTAGACACACTGCTCATGGATTATCCCATTTCGATGGAACGCAGGTAGCTCAATTTCTTCCAGGTCGTCCGATTCTTCTTCCGTGTCAGATTCATGTGGCATTCGGGACAATGCGTCGGCGTTAGCATTCTTACGGCCTGCCCGGTACTTGATGGTAAACTGGTAATTTGACAACCGAGCCATCCAACGCTGCTCCATGGCTCCCAGCTTGGCTGTTTCCAGGTGCGTTAACGGGTTGTTGTCTGTGTACGCCGTGAACTTGTTGGAGGCAAGGTAGTGCTTAAATCTTTCAGTAATGGCCCAGACCAGCGCCAGAAACTCCAGCTTGAAGCTGCTATAATTTTCCGGATTCCTCTCAGTTGGCCTGAGTTTTCTGCTGGCGTAAGCGATGACTTTTTCTTGGCCATTCTGCTTCTGACTGAGAACTGCTCCCAAACCTTCATTACTGGCATCGGTGTACAGCAGGAACGGTTGGCTGTAATCAGGATAGGTCAAGATTTCATCACCTGTAAGGATCTCTTTCATCTTTTGGAATGCTTCAGCCTGTTCCTTACCCCAATTAAAGGGAGGGTTTCTGCTCTTTAGGGATTGTCCTACTAGGAGGTCCTGTAGAGGCGCTGCCTTCTTCGTGTAATCTTTCACGAACCTCCTGTAGTAACCCGTTAGTCCCAGGAACTGTCGCACTTCCTTGAGGTTCTTCGGCTCCGGCCATTTCTGGATGGCGGTGACTTTCTCTGGGTCCGGCGCTACTCCCTCTGAACTGACGATGTGCCCCAAGTATTGTACCTTCTGTTTGAGTAGATGGCATTTTGAGGGTTTCAACTTCATCCCGTACCTGGACAGGGATTCGAATACTTCTGCCAGGTGCTTCAGATGGTCCTCATATGTCTTGGAGTATACGATGACGTCATCTAGGTATAGCAGCACGGTTTCAAAATTGAGATGTCCCAGGCAGTTCTCCATCACTCTCTGAAATGTTCCCGGGGCACTGCTGAGCCCAAACGGCATTCTGTCGAACTCACAGAGCCCCATTGGGGTGGTGAAAGCCGTTTTCTCACGATCCTCCTCAGCCACAGCCACTTGCCAGTACCCACTAGTCAGATCAAGGGTAGAAAAGTAGTTAGCCGTTTTCAGAGCAGCTAAGGACTCCTCAATTCGTGGTAATGGGTAAGCATCTTTATGTGTTATGCGATTCACTTGCCTGTAATCCACACACATTCTCATACTACCATCTTTCTTTTCTTTTTAACCAGAACTAGAGGTGCTGCCCAGGGGCTACAACTATCCCTTATCACCCCGGCTTCCTTCATATCATGTAACATTTCCTTAGCTTTCTGATAATGGGCTGGAGGTATAGGCCTGTACCGCTCTTTGATGGGAGGATGACCACCTGTAGGGATATGATGCTGTACTCCCTTAATGGCCCCAAAGTCGAGGGGGTGTTTACTAAACACTTGTGCGTACTCTTGTACCACCCGTAATACCCCTTGTTTCTGGTGGGCGGGAGTGGTGTCTGTCCGACATGGAGTTGCTGACACCAATCCGCCACCTGAGTTGCCGGGTCATTATCCTCCGCTAGTTGGCGGGAGTCTAAGGACTCAGTCGGGAGAATAGAATTATTATCGACGGCATGTAATTTAGCAACTGTTGCATAACGGGGTAAATTTACTTCATCATCTCCCCAGTTGAGAAGCCGTACCGGTACTCTCCCATTTATCACTTCCACTACCCCCCTCGCTGTCATGAGTGTGGGTCTATGTTCTGAGCAATGGGGTTCTACTACTGCTTGGTAGTTTTGTCCTCTCAGACCTATGGCTGCCCTACACCATATTATCATTTCACTCATTGGGGGTATCACAATAGGATTCGAGTCGGTGACCCGTACATTACCAATTTCGCCGTCTGTAAGCTTCGCTTGCTGCTGACACATCAGGGCCCGGATCTCTCTCTGGATCACTCCCTTCTGCCTTGGTCGGGCGATCTCAGCGAGCTGTTGGAGTAGAAACACAACTTCTCCCAGACAGTTACTGATAATGTTAGTACCCAGAATTATGTTTAAACCGTTCTCTTCATTTACAGTCTTTACTACTAGAAGCCCCTGGTCTTTCAACTCCTCTCTGCCCACTTTCACATCCACACTTTTGGTCCCGAGTACTTCCACAGGGAGACCATTAGAAGCATACACGGTAAAGTCAGGGCTCGGGGGTTGAAGACTATCCATAGACCAGAACTTTGTATATAGGACATCAGGTATTATGGTCACCTGAGACCCAGTATCTAGCAACGCCGGAACTGCAATCCCATCCAGAATGATGGACAGGTACGGTCGTCCACCCACGAACCTGCGGTTCCAATCTAAGGGGCCTGACGAGTCTCCACCTGGGTGTTGGCCCTCGGACCCAGGTTCTGCCCGTTTAAAGGACACTGTGTAAACATATGACCTTTCTGGTTGCAGCGGTAACAGATGATCTCCCGGCGAGGAGGGTGCTGGTCAGGGGTCGCTCCTGGGGGTGGCGTTGTCCTCCTCCGGTGGGGCGACGTCCTCCTTCTCCTCCGGTTCATCCATGGGACATCCTCCGGGCAGTCGGCTAATAAGATCTTTCCTTCTTCCTCTTTCCGCAGCTGCAGGGCACTCATCACAGCAGCCAGATTTTTAGTCAACTGGCGCACTTCTGAGCGCAGACAGTCCAATTCACTAGGGGGCGTCACCTGCGTTTTGGCTTCTGCCGCTAGCGGGGAAAAGGTGGGTACTGCCGGTTCCAGAGTGATTTCACCCTGGTGATGTTGGGTTGCCACTTCAGGTTTGCCCAGGGGTCGCAGTCCTTTTATTGCCATGTCCTTTAGGGCATCAAAGGTGGCATCTGGATGATCTAAAGACCACCAATTTACAGTTCTGCGTTCCGATTGGGACCCCAGTCCTTGCACAAATTGTTCTTTCAGCATCTTACTTTCATCAATGACACTTATGGTATTAACCTGCTTGAGGGCTCTCAGGGCCCCTTGTAGTCGGCAGGCATAGTCCCTTATACTGTCACTTGGTTGCTGTGAACAGTTGTAGAATGCCATCCGGAGATCTGTTTCGGTGCGATCTTCAAAAATGGCCTGTAACTTTAAGAGGATCGCAGGCACCAACTCCTGGTCCGTGGTAGCCCAAGTCTCCACTTCTCTCTCAGCAGCGCCAGTTAGCTGCCCTATTAATACTGCAGCTTTTTGCCTCTCAGACATAGAGTACATTTCCAGGACACTGCATATCTTCCGTTTGAATCCTGCTAAAGTGCCTGGCTCGCCGCTGTACTGGGGAAGCCATTTTGCCCCAGGCATATATGGGAGCGTTAGTGGCATGAGCGGGACTACCGGGCCGGGTGCTGGGCCTGCGCCCCCATCCGGCGCTACAATGCCACGCGGCGCGGGGTCGGGGCCTCCGGCTGGGGCCGCACTGTCGGCCGGTTGTTGCGACATATTAGTGCCCCCTTGGTTAATCGGGGCCTACCGTTTCCAGAAGCTGCCGCTCCACAAGCACAGCGATGGGGACAGGACCTTCGTCGCAGGCGCTCTGATGTCAGAGCGTTCACTTCCTGTCGCAGGACCTGCCGCTGAGTCAGAGCCGGGGGCGTGTCCGAGACTCTGCGCGCCTTTCAGGTACGCCCACCTTCTTCTCCAGCGCCTCAGGGCGCGAATATGGCAGCAAATATGGCGGTATTTGGCGCCAAAAGCACAAACAGTCTTTTTCACCAAAACACTCCACAGGCACACAGGGCTCGCAATGCTGCAAGTTTCGGATCCTGTTCGTGACGCCAAGTTTTTGTTTGACACCGCACCACAATTGTGGGTTACCAGGGCTATGGGGTACTCGGAGCCGAGCCTGTAGATTTCTATAGGGAATGTCACTGGTAGCGTGGCTCGGTCCGTGTCCCTGGCGGTCAGCGTTAAAGGGTTTATTTACAGGGGATTTGGTAGATAACAGTTTGTGACGCCACCTGTAGTTTTCTAGTCACTAAAGACCAGCGCTGCTGAATAGAACTCTGAGGGGATGTTATGGCAGCTAGGTGTTGGGTCCCCCACAGGTGGAACTGTCCCTCTGAGTCTATGGTGGTTGTGATGTAGGGTGCAGATAAATGAATCAGTCTCACACCATCCAGCGTCTTTCCATACCTTTTACTTTCAAGATGTTAGGCAGATCCCGGGAAGCTGGTCGGGGTGGGAATACACGTCCAGGTAACAGCTGAGCAGGTTAGAGGCCTCCTTAACTTCCAGATTGTAGAAGAGCTCAACTTGCATAAAGCTAAGTTAACTCCGAATACTCCAGCTAACTCTATAGCTGTACTGCCCGGCCAATATTGTGGCGGAGCCTTCTATGTGGTGAGAACAGAGTCCTTCTATGCTTGGCCTAGCTAAAAGTCCTTGTTCCTCCTGACTCCGATTACGTACCGACACTTCAAGGGCTGCTTTCTGCGACCTAAGGTCCAGTAAGACTCTGGTTGTTCCGTTACTATGCGTGAAGCGATAGCAACCCTTCGGTCCCCAGTGACCGGGTAAATTGTGCAGACAATCCAATATCTAAGGCACTTCTCTAACTTCTTCCTCTGCGCCCTTCGCCCTGCTTTCCACTCTTAACATAGGCGCTGCACACTTCCTAAGGTAGTACAAGTCAATCCTTTCTTACTTCTTCCTTGGAGCTCGCTGACAGATTCTCAGTATTCTCCTAGTTCAGGAACACATCGTCTGAACTTCACTGTCCTTGGGACAGGCGACTGAAGTTTCTGCTGAAACTTCCCTTTCTCCAAAGCTGTCTCTGTCTTCAGGTTAAGGAACAGCTCTGACTAGGCTAGGATGAACTGGCTCACCCTTACTAGCCTCCACTTTATGAACTGCTGACAGGAACTAACTGTCTTTCACTTCGCTTCATGGAAGACTCAGCACAACTCAACCACACCCCTCTCTGCTGCATGTCACTAGCTTATATATCCAGAGGGTGTGTCTAAGTCTAAAGTGTGAATGGATGATGTAAGCTTTAACTGTTACCTTTCTGTGCAGACTCCAGGATTTTATGTGTGCCTTGCATACCAGGGCTACACAGAAGAGGCAGAGGTGTCACCCACTGGCACTAATCATTGTCCCAGGAGTTCGGCCCACCGAGTTGGGTGCTTAAATGAAATGTGCCTGATCGTGCTGCTGGTGGTTAGGCTCTTAGTGGTCAGGTACCTGCTGATCTTGGCATGGCACAGGTTGCAACTGACCATTTGTTATCTCAGAACTCTCTTTAAAAAAGTTTCAGACTGGGTAACACCTTACTCTTTGACATAAAAATTCACGAGCGTCGGTGCTCTGTATCACTGAGCACGTTCGCTCATCACTAGAAACCTAAGTATTCTTGAAAGTTTGCTATTTGTCATCTTATCAATTAGTCAGTAAATTGTAACAAATGAAACAACATTGAATTCAACTCTGAGACATTTTGCATTAAAATGTGATAGATAGCAACCCATTATTATATCTTTGCAAATGATAAACAGCATGAACATGAATACTGTAGATGTGTGATGATTTCACAAGAGGAAGTGCTTTTTTTCTCGTGTTGCAGAATATGCACATGAACGGCTGCAGATTTTTAGACCCAATGGGAGCTGTTGTGATATTCATGTATTTGGAAGCCAATCAAATACATCTTATCTATACAGTGCTTATCTGTATGGATTTTGCAGATGTGTTCCCCAGGGACACCAGTACAGCTGTTTTACAAATAAAGTTTTTAGTCAGGAAAATGCTTCAAACTATGTTCTTCATTAAATGAAAGTTTGTCAATTTAAGATTGTCTGAGATGTATAACATTGTCATTTTACTTGTGTGTAATATTTATAATATAGATTCATATGTCACTCTCTATAAACTGTTAAAGGGAACCTGTCACCTCTTTTTGGCTCTGTAAACTGCGGCCACTGCCTTTCGGGGCTTATCTACAGCATTCTGTAATGCTGTAAATAAGCCCCCGATCTAACCTGAAAGATAAGAAAAACAAGTTTTATTATAATAACCTGGGGGGGCCGGTCCTGTGCGGTCTGGGTCCGATGGGTGTTGCAGGTCCGGGTCCGGCGCCTCCTATCTTCTTGCAACGCCTCCTTCCGGCTTGCTTCATCGCTCCGGGGCCATAGCGCTTCTTCTCTGTCCTATTGAGGGCAGAGCAAAGTACTGCAGTGTTCAGGTGCTGGGCCTCTCTGACCTTTCCCGGTGCCTGCGCACTGCAGTACTTGCTCTGCCATCAACAGGGCAGAGACATATGCCTGCGCAGAAGCGCTATGGCCCCAGAGCGATGAAGTAAGCATAATGCTGTAGATAAGCCCCGAAAGGCAGTGGCCGCAGCGCAAAGGGCCAAAACGAGGTGACAGGTTCCCTTTAAAGTTTGAAAGAAGAATATGTACATCCTCGTATATTTACTACCTAAGCCACATAAGTAGAGCTGAGCAAAAAAGATTTTAAAAAAACCCTGGTTCAGCAGCCACATTGGTAATTTATGGCCACCAGACCAGAGCACTGCAAACCTCCTCCTACATGCTAATGTAAGGGGATTGAATAATGTCTAATATGATAAAATGGTACAGCTACACATAAATGTGTATTACTATTGTTCTGCACTGGTATTGCTACATTTGAATGTGTATTACCATGTTTGTAAACTGTATATTTCTATTCATGCAGATATGTGTGTTATAACATGTTCTCTTTCACTGTAAATTATATCTATGTATAGACTTATCGTAAGCGTAGTGGTTAGGTACGGCACTATATGGGGCATTATAGAATGTTATATGGGTAATTAGAGCTTAGGATAAGAAAGGGTTAAACATAGGAGGGGCTGCTGTGTGGTAAGTCAGGAACTGTTGTGAACATTTTGAAGACGACTTCGGAGCTAAAGCTCCCTCTGGTGGTTGCTGAGGGTATTGAAGCTATCTTGAATACCAAGAGTCCTACACCCGCAGATACGAGTGGGTGTCAGGTGGTACTGACTGGCCTGATATAAGTGAGCTGATCTCCCATGATCCTCGCCGGTGATCAATTGTGCTTCCTTGTTTAGTTTGGAATTCAGCTTGCTTTCCTGCTGTCTCCTGCTGGCGTTCAGATAAGTGTTATGTTTCGGTAACTGAGGAGAAATAGCAAAAAATAGCAAAAGCGGTAATACACCAGAGAGGCTAGAACCTATTGGATTGCAGTAACCTGAACTAACCACACAACTAGAAGTAGCCGTGGAGCGTTCCTACAGTGGTCCTAGACGCCTCGTCACAGCCTGAGAGATAACTACACCTAAAGGCAGAAAGATGAAAGCTATCTGCCCCGGAGCAGATCCCAAAGAAAATAGGAAGCCCCCATACATGTAATGGCGGTTAGACAAGAAGAAAGCACAGACACAGACAGAAAATAGAATGAGCAAACGCTGGGACCCAATCTGTCTAGACAGAAAAGTACAGGAAAGAATTTGACTGCAATCCAAAAAAACCCTAACAAAAATACCAACACTTCTGATTGCCAAAAAACCTGAGATCACACGATCTCATCCACCTAAATCAGATCTCTGGTGTAACAAAACGCTATTCAGCAAATAAAAAGTAACAAAGGAGCAAAGCAAAAGTGCAGACACAAACGGAGCACAATTGCAGCGCCAGATCCCCAAAAGGGGACAGGCTGCAGTCCAATGCAAGCAGCAAACCAGCAGAGAAAATCAAACAGAGGAAAAAAAAAACAGCAAACACTTATCTGAAGGAGAGCAGGAAACTAGCAGTGCTTCAAGCAAGACCAGCAGGAGCAATTGGTAACCGGCAAGGCTGCTGGGAACTCAGGCCACTTATATCCTACCATTCAGCGCCAGCTGAAGGCCATTCGGTAATCAGTTCATTACCCTCCGCAACCACCGGAGGGAGTCCCAGCTCAGAAGCCGCCTCCAGCTTATTCACAACAGTATCCCCCCCTGAGGAGGGTCACCGAAACCTCACCTGCGCAACCAGGCCGATCAGGATGGGCTCGATGATAGGCACTGATCAGTCTCCCAGCATGGATGTCCGAAGCAAACACCCAAGAATTGTCCTCCTGACCATAACCTCTCCACTTAACCAAATACTGGAGTTTCCGTCTAACAAAACGAGAGTCCAATATCTTCTCAACCACATACTCCAAATTGCCCTCAACCAAAACAGGGTCGGGAGGCGCAGCCATAGGAACCACTGGTTCGACAAACCTCTTCAAAAAGGACTTGTGGAACACGTTATGGATCTTAAATGTCCCTGGAAGAAGCAAATGGAAGGAAACCGGATTAATAATTTCCATGATCTTATAAGGTCCAATGAACCGTGGCTTAAATTTTGGAGATGCAACCTTCATAGGGATATTTCTTGAGGACAACCAAACCAAGTCCCCCACTTTAAAACGAGGACCATCAGTCCTATGCCGGTTGGCAAACCGTTGGGCCTTCTCCTGAGAGAGAGACAACCTCTCCACCAACTGGTCCCAAATCTCCTGCATACGCTGCACAATAGAGTCAACCTCTGCCTGTCTTGAAGAAAATCGAGGGTGAAACCCGGAATTGCAGAAAAATGGAGACATCAAGGTGGCAGAGCATGCTCTATTATTAAGAGCAAACTCAGCCAAAGGCAAAAAAGAGACCCAGTCATCTTGATCAGCAGACACAAAACATCTCAAATAAGTCTCCAAGGTCTGGTTTGTTCTCTCAGTTTGTCCATTGGTCTGAGGATGAAATGCAGAGGAGAAAGACAACTGAACACCAAGTTTAGAACAAAATGTCCTCCAAAATCTGGAAACAAACTGGACTCCTCTGTCAGACACAATGTTCTCCGGAATGCCATGTAACCGAACCACATGCTGAAAGAACAAAGGCACCAACTCGGAGGAGGAAGGCAACTTAGGTAATGGCACAAGATGTATCATCTTGGAAAACCTATCACAGATTACCCAGATAACGGTCATTCTCTGAGAGACAGGAAGGTCAGAAATAAAATCCATAGAAATATGGGACCATAGCCTCTTGGGTACAGGTAATGGCATTACCAAACCACTAGAACGAGAGCAAGGCTTGGAACGAGAGCAAGTCCCACAGGACTGCACAAAGTCCCTGATGTCACGAGACAAAGTAGGCCACCAAAAGGAGCGACTCACCAAGTCTCTGGTAGCAAAAATCCCGGGATGACCAGCCAACGCGGAACAATGAATCTCAGACATCACACTCTTTTTCCACTGGTCTAGAGCAAACAATTTCCCAACAGGGCAGCGCTCAGGTTTATCCTCCTGACACCCTTCCAGAGCCAGTCTCAAATTGGGCGAAATGGCAGAAAGAACCACACCCTCTTTCAAATAACAGCAGGATCAGATAACTCAGGAGAATCTGCAAAGAAACTCCTTGAGAGGGCATCCACCTTGACATTCTTAGTGCCAGGAAGAAAAGAAACCACAAAATTAAAACATGTGAAAAACAAGGCCCACCTGGCCTGTCTAGGATTAAGTCGCTTGGCTGATTCGAGATAAACCAGGTTCTTATGGTCTGTGAGGACCACCACCTGATGTTTGGCTCCTTCCAGCCAATGTCTCCACTCTTCAAAGGCCCACTTCATGGCCAATAACTCCCGATTACCCACGTCATAATTACGTTCAGTTGGAGAAAATTTTCGAGAGAAAAAAGCACAAGGGTTACTCTTAGAGGTCTCTGGATCCCTTTGGGACAAAACAGCACCAGCCCCAATCTCAGAGGCATCAACCTCCACCTAAATGGCAGAGAAACATCAGGCTGCCATAGAACAAGAGCAGAAATGAATCTCTGCTTAAGTTCCTGAAATGCAGAAACTGCCTCAGGAGGCCAATTCACCACATCGGAACCCTTTTTGGTCAAATCAGTCAATGGTTTAAAAATACCAGAGAAATTACCAATAAATTTACGATAAAAATTGGCAAAACCCAAAAATCTCTGAAGAGCCTTCAATCAAGTAGGTTGAACCCAATCACAGATGGCCTGAACCTTGACCGGCTCAATATCAATAATAGACGGAGACAAAATGAATCCCAGAAATGAGATCCTCTGTACGCTAAAAAGACACTTTGATCCCTTCACATACAGTGCATTCTCTCTCAAAATCT
>JARQOD010000004.1:60901089-60946097 GCA_033576555.1 Oophaga sylvatica | reverse complement strand
TGTCTGGTTGAAACTTTCTGTGATGATAGTGGTTGTGACTTCTCACAACCATTCCAGGTGAGCAGTTCCCTTAATTTTTTTTCTCTCTGCAGTGTTGCCACAGGTGAACACTATTGTTTTTTTTTCTCTCCTCTTCTTCCAGTAATCCTGTCTTAAAAGATCTGGAAAATGGAGGCCCGCATAAAGGAACTTTGCGGAGTGACTGATAATATCCTTGCAGATTTGCAGAATATAAAGACCCGTTTTACAAATCTACAGGACCTCAATAATCACAATTTGCAAGTGGTTGGACAGACTACCCAGGATTTGCGAGCCAGGATTGAGGTTCTAGAGGGGCGAGTCCAGGCTCCTGCCGTAGCCCCGAGTGCTGGGATTCCCAAGTTGCCCCCTTTTCGTTTTGGCGGTGAACGTGAGAAATTCAGGGGATTTATTAATCAATGCAATCTTTTTTTTTCTGCACATGCTTCACAATTTCCCACTGAACGATCTAAGGTGCTTACTATAATTATGTTGCTTACCAACAAGGCTTTAATGTGGGCAAACCCTCTGATTGAGACTGAGGATGATTGTTTGAATCACCTTGATGATTTTATTTCAGCCATGGGGCAGGTGTTTGATGACCCCAATCGAGGTGCAACAGCTGAAGCAGCCATGTTAGCTTTGCGCCAAGGTAAGCACTCGGTAGCTGAATATGCCTTGGATTTCAGGAGATGGGCCCTTGATACCACCTGGGACAGTTCCGCCAAAAAATCTATTTTTCGAAAGGGGTTATCTCCACTGATTAAGGATGAACTTGCTCGTGCCGACCCTCCCACTGCGTTAGGTGACTTTATTAACTACTGCATCCGTATTGATACTCGTCTGACTGAACGCAGGCAAGAGAGATGGTTCGAAAGCAATCGTACTAACCTTTTCCTACCTTCCTCTCCAGCTAAGGAACCTTTGAGTAGGATTACACGGGAACCTGAACCTGAACCCATGCAGGTAGACTCTTTACAACGACGGGTTAGTGATGCACGCAAGGAACATCGTTTTAAGGAGAATCTGTTTCTATTGTGGTAAGTCAGGGCACTTCATTATAAACTGCCCCAGCCGTTCTCGTAAGACTACTGCAGCACTCATTCATTGTGAGTGTTGCGAGAGGGGATCTGTCAGGTCCGAGCCTCAGGCTCCAGAGAGATCTGCAGCAACAGATCTTGATTTCTCGGACTTAAACTCCGTTACCTCTGAGGACGTTGACTGTGTAAACGCTGCCATTTTTCAAGTTTCCTCAGCGGTGTCCCAGCTGAGTTGTAAGAAAAACAATTCTCATTGCTTTCTTTCCATCAAACTCTGGGTTGACTCAGCTTGGGTGTCTAGCTCTGCTATGATCGACTCAGGGGCAAGTGGAAATTTTATGGATGTCTCCTTTGCTCTGAAACAGGGAATACGTTCAGTGAAGAAGGCTACTCCAGTACAGATGGAAACTGTGGATGGCTCCCTGCTGACCTCTGGACCAGTGGATCAGGAAACAGAGCCTTTGAGGGTTCTTATGGGTAAAGATCATCAAGAGAAACTGTCCTTTATGCTTATCTCTTCTCCCCACTTTCCCATTATTCTAGGGCTACCATGGCTGCAGGCTCAGAATCCTACCATTAACTGGGAGACCAAGGAATTACACTTTCCAGAGAAACAGATGAGTCCAAAAGTTTCAGCTTGCTCTGTTCCTAAAGGAATCATGTCAGTCCCTGAACTACCAGCTGTATACCAGGACTATGTGGATTTATGTGACAAGAAGAACGCTGACCAGCTTCCTCCTCACCGTCCATATGATTGTCCAATTGAATTATTGCCTGGAGCAGAGATACCTTTTGGTAAGATCTACCCCTGGCGGGGCCCGAGCTAAAGGCTTTAAAGGATTACATAGATGAAAATCTAGCCAAGGGCTTCATACGCCCCTCTTCATCTCCTGCAGGTGCACCCATCTTCTTTGTAAAGAAGAAAGATGGATCTCTGAGACCATGCGTAGACTATAGAGAACTCAATAAGGTTACTATTAGAAACCGTTATCCATTGCCTTTAATCCCTGAGTTATTGGAGAGAGTGCGACATGCCAAAATTTTTTCTAAACTAGATCTTCGTGGGGCCTATAACTTAGTCCGTATTAGACCTGGGGATGAATGGAAGACTGCATTCAGGTCACGCTATGGACACTTTGAATATCTAGTTATGCCTTTTGGTCTGAGTACCGCCCCAGCCACTTTCCAACACTTGGTGAATGACATCTTCAGGGATCTCCTAGATACATTCGTGGTAATTTATTTGGATGATATTCTAATTTTTTCTAACTCCACAGAGGAACATCATGGACATGTGAGAATGGTCTTGGAACGTCTAAGACAAAATCATCTTTACATCAAACTTGAAAAGTGTGAATTCCATAGGACCGAAATTCAATTTCTGGGGTATGTACTGTCTACACAAGGAATTAGTATGGATGGAAGCAAAACCCAAGCCATCAAGGATTGGCCAAGTCCTAGAAATGTGAAGGAGGTACAGCGCTTCATCGGGTTTGCCAACTTCTATAGACGTTTCATTAGAAATTTCTCTGAGGTAGTGTCACCTATCACTCAACTTACCCGGAAAGAGTCTAGGTTTTCCTGGACTCCCCAAGCCCAGGAAGCATTTTCCCGTCTAAAAGATAAATTTACCACTGCACCTATCCTAGTACATCCCAACCCCGAGCTTGCCTTCATAATAGAGGTGGATGCTTCAGACTGTGCCGTTGGAGCTATACTCTCTCAGAGAACAGGTGAGAAGAATGTCTTGCATCCCTGTGCCTTCTTTTCCCAGCAGTTGTCTTCGGCTGAGAGGAACTACGATGTGGGCAATAGAGAGTTGTTGGCCATTATTACCGCCTTCAAAGAATGGAGACATCTTCTTCAGGGAGCTGCACAGCAAATAGTCGTCCTGACAGACCATCGTAACCTTGAGTTTATCAGGTCGGCTAAGTGCCTGACTCCTCGCCAGGCTCGCTGGAATCTTTTCTTAAACCAATTTAATTTTATCATCTCTTATAGACCAGGATCGCGCAATGGAAAGGCTGATGCACTCTCTAGGATTTACTCAGCAGAGACACGTCCAATTACTCCTCCTAAGACTATTCTTCCTGACTCTAGATTCCTAGGAGTAATTCATAATCAAGACCTACTTAAGGACATCAAGGAAGCATACCATGCGGATTCCTTTTTGGCACAACCCCCAAGGGACGTAAGTCTTGTCTTTAAGAATGGTGTGTGGATTCAGGGACAACGTCTGTATATTCCTGAAACAGTCAGATTAAGAGTATTGCAACTCATTCACGATTCCAAGATAGCTGGGCATAGAGGAATTCTAAAGACACAGGAATTTCTTTCTCGTTTCTTTTGGTGGCCCACTTGCAGGAAGGATGTTTTGAATTATGTCACTTCATGTGAGGTCTGTGCAAGATGCAAAACACCTCGCTCCTCACCAACTGGTCTGTTACAGCCTCTTCCCACCCCGTCCCGCCCGTGGGGATCCATTTCTTATACTTCATTGTGGAGTTACCAACCTCTCAGGGGAAGAACACCATTCTAGTGGTGGTTGACCGTCTAACAAAGGCAGCTCATTTTATCCCTTGTGTCGGCTTACCCACTGCAAAACAGACATCAGATTTGATGATTAAAGATGTGTTTCGCTTACATGGAGTACCGGATGAGGTTATTTCGGATCGAGGGGTGCAATTCACTTCTAGGTTTTGGCAAAATTTCTGTGCAGCATTGGACATTAAAGTAAACCTTTCTTCTGCTTTTCATCCCCAGACTAATGGACAGACCGAACGAACCAATCAAACCCTGGAGCAGTATCTCCGCTGCTTTATCTGCCACCTACAGGATGATTGGGTGGATCTACTTCCATTAGCTGAGTTCTCGTATAACAACTCTCAGAGTGCCTCCACTAAACAGTCTCCTTTTTACTCTAATCTAGGTTATCATCCTAACATTCTACCACGATTTCCATAGAAACGCCTTTACCAGCAGTGGCTGAAAGAATCACGTCTTTACAGAAGAATATGGATCTTCTAAAGGAAAATCTGGAATCGGCTCAAGAAAGGTACAAGAAAGCAGCAGATAAATTTCGTAAACCTGCACCAGCTTTCAAGGTAGGAGACTTGGTCTGGCTGTCAACCAGAAATCTTAAGTTAAGGATTCCATCGTCTAAGTTGGGACATAAGTACATTGGACCCTATAAAATCAGTAAAATTATAAGTGCCGTTGCTTGTCGTCTTCAACTGCCCAGAACTATGAGAATCCACCCTGTCTTTCATGTATCCCTACTAAAGGCTGCGACACCCAATACGTTTCCTGGACGTTCCTCTCCTTGCCCTGACCCAGTGCTAGTCGATGGTCAGGAAGAATTTGTGGTGGAAAGGATTTTAGATTCCAGGTTGTATAGAAATCAGTTACAATATCTGATTAAATGGCAGGGCTACCCAGTGGAGGACAACTCATGGGAACCGGTCAATAACGTTAATGCTCCTCGCTTACTCCGTCAGTTTCATCAGAGGTACCCACACAAGCCTGGTCTGAGGTCATCCAGGAGGTTGTCCTTAAGGGGGGAGTAATGTAAGGTTCTATGTATATATTCCTGAAACTCAGTTTGTTCGTCAGCCATTTTACTTTCTGTCTTGCTGCAGCTATCTTGCCCTCAGTCAAAATGGAGTTTCCAGCTTGCATGTTCCCGCCCTGATTC
Organism: Oophaga sylvatica; assembly: GCA_033576555.1. NCBI lineage: Eukaryota > Metazoa > Chordata > Amphibia > Anura > Dendrobatidae > Oophaga > Oophaga sylvatica. Next base: position 60,941,345 of record JARQOD010000004.1, on the reverse strand, counting down.
TCTCCTTTGCTTCTTAAGCAGCCACAGCTGAGCAATCAGTGCTTCAGAATCTAGCCTGCAGTGAACCTGTGACTTGACTCCTGTAAGCCTTGGACCTTGTACTCCAGCTATTCCTACTGAGGAACTCTGAAGCACTTGTGGACTCTGAACCCTGCTCTTTGAAAGACCCACGTTTGCATGGACTTACGGTAACAGAGAAGAAGATCCTGAATCTGTATTGGAGAGTGATTGCTGAGCTTGGATTACTCTGGCCTGCTGTGTCTCCTGTTTCTGTGTCTGCAAACTGTGTGACTATTTCTGCCAACTTGTATGAAGTAATACAGGACTTTTCTATATCAAACCTGTGACTCCTGTGTTTTCATCGCACCCAAGCACAAGACGCTATATGAACTGTACTACATACAGTACACTTACACTGTCATTACTGGCACCTCTTCTAATTAGTAGATCTGGCGCAACATCATGGGTGTGTCACACAACAAAGATAACATTTCCCTGGGCCTATTAATGAAAAGATATTCTGAGGAAGATGGCAGGTAGGAGGAGGATCGTAGGGCTCCTGTTCTGTGGCCACAGATTACTGATTTGGTCACTGCACCACGGTCCTGCGAATCTTTTTGCTCAGCTTTGTAATCAAGACATTTGTATAAAATAATATGTGACTATTCATCTGAATTGTAGGGAAATAAGACATCATAAGACTGTACTCTATGTGTTTAATCACTCTTGTATATTCACAAAGTGAAAAAAATGCCATAAAACCAAATCCATGAACAGGATTTTGATAGACAAAGTGGCATTAAATGGGTGGTCCAACACCTAAAATGTTTTTTTTACATGGAGCGGAGAAAATAAGTATTTGATACACTGCTGATTTTGCAAGTTTTCCCAGCTACAAAGAAAGGAGAGGTCTGTAATTTTTAACGTAGGTACACTTCACCTCTGAGACAGAATCTAAAAATAAAAACCAGAAAATCACATTGTATGATTTTTACATAATTAATTTGCATTTTATTGCATGAAATAAGTATTTGATCACCTACCAACCAATAAAGTTCATTTCCTCCCGGCAGCGGGGCTTTTAACTCTATTAACCCCTTAACGACCAGAGGTATTTTTGTTTTTACATTTTCATTTTTTGTTCCCCTTCTTCCCAGAGCCATAACTTTTTTATTTCTTGGTCAAAATAGCCATATGAGGGCTTGTTTTTTTGCAAGACGAGTTGTACTTTTCAACAACTTCATTGGTTTTAACATATCTTGTACTGGAAAACAGGAAAAAATTCCAAGTGCTGTGAAATTGCAAAAAAAGTGCAATCCCATAGTTGTTTTTGTTTTTTGTTTTCACCTTGTTTACTAAATGCTAAAACTGACCTGCCATTATGATTCTCCAGGTAGTTACGAGTTCATACACATCAAACATATCTAGGTTCTTTTTTATTGAAAAAAACTTCCAAAGTTTGTTAAAAAAAAATAAAAAAATTGCACCATTTTCGAGACCATTTTTTGAGATATGGGGTTGGGTGAGGGTTTATTTTTTGCATGCCGAGCTGATGTTTTTAATGCTACCATTTTGGTGCAGATGTGATCTTTTGATCGCCGTTATTGCATTTTAATGCAATGTTGTGGCGACCAAAAAACGTAATTCTGGCGTTTTGACTTTTGTTCTTATTACACCATTTAACCATCGGGTTAATTCTTTTTTTATGTTGATAGTTCGGGTGATTCTGAACACGGTGATACCAAATATGTGTATATTTTATTTTTTTGTTGTTTTATTTTGAATGGGGCAAAAGAGTGGTGATTTTAACTTTCATTTTTTTATTTCTTTATATTTTTAAAAACATTTTTCTTTAACTTTTAGCATGCTTCAATAGTTTCCATGGGAGACTAGAAGCTGCAGTACTTTGATCAGCTCTGCGACATACAGGCAATGATCAGATCACCTGTATGCAGAAATGCTCACTTGCTATGAGTGCCGAACACCAGAAGGAGCTCAGAGCAATCCGGCAGTGACAACCATAGAGTTCTCCTCTGACTTCTGGTTGTCATGCCGACCCATCGATGACCCATGATTGCATGACAAGGTCACCGATGTGCGGGATTTCCGGCACGCTTCCCGGAAGCGTGAATTAACGGCCGCGGATGGATCGCGATTCCACCCGCGGCTGCTGCAGGCACATGTCAGCTGTATACATCGCCAGAGCCCACACCAAATAGAGCGAGTCCAACATCGGCATACTATTATGCCCGATGTTGGAAAGGGGTTAGCCTGCAGATTAACCCCATATCTGCAGTTTAATGTTGTTATTTTACATGACAGGTTCTCTTTAAACAGATCATTTTCTAACAACACATTCCATTTAACAGAATGCAGCATACTTTTTCATTTTTTTAACGCACACAATCCATTTTTGGTCTAGATTGCTTTGCATGATCAATTAAGTAAAAAAGTTATAAAAAAAACCTACATTTTGGTAGTTGCATGTTTTCAGGAATAAATATTATGTGTTTTTGTCTAAAGATGTCCAATTTTTATATTTTATTTTATCTCAGATGACATCTGTAATAAGGAATAGCTCAATTATTCCGCAACCAAGAGCAAACCGAGCTGCTAAAGCCGCCTATTTCTTTATTCTTCTATGTTCTATTCTACTCTACCTACTTGGAATAGTAAATTGCACAAGGAGTCAGATTGCCTTTGCCATTGCAGTTCATTGTCTGATTGCACAAAGTTGGAACTTCATGGTCTACCTATGTGAATTTTTTGAAGAAATTGCTCATGTTCACACCAGGTAATTATAGAAAAAAAATAGATTTAAGTAAATAGTATAGCTAAAGCAGTATATTTCTGTTAGGCCGGGATCACTCTTCCGAGTGTGATGCGAGAAACTCGTGTGAGTCTCTCACATCAATACCCGGCACTGCTGCCAGCACTCGGACTGGAGTGTGCGGCTGCATAGGAATACATGCAGCCGCACACTCCGGTCCGAGTGCTGGTGGCAGTGCCGGGTATTGATGCAATAGACTCACGCGAGTTTCTCGCATCACACTCGGAAGAGTGACCCCAGCCTAACTGAAAAGATGGTAACAAATCGCAAGCTTTCGAGACTACGCAGGTCTCTTCATCAGACCAGGATGTGATTCTTCAGATTTTCTGGTATAGTTAACCTGATGATGAGACCTGAGTAGGCTCGAAAGCTTGCGATTTGTTACCATCTTTTCAGTTAGCCATTAAAAGGTATCAACCACTGAGGACTCTCAACTCTTAATATTTCTCATATTGTATAAACTGGCTTGTTATGCTCTGTTCACACAGGCATTGTGACGCACTTTATCAGATCCATCATGTGACTGATTCCATTGACACTCAATGTACCACAGTTGCTTATAGTAGCTTCTCACATATTGTGAGCTTGCATTAGATAGCCAAAATTATGTGAACACTTGACACCACACATACAAGTTATTATGGAGATTTGTAGCTATTACAGCCTCATCTTTTCTGAGAGGAATTTGAAATGTTTTGGAAGCATTAGTGCCCATTTATCCAGAAGAGCATTTGTGGGTTCAGACCCTGATATTGGCTGAGAAGGTTTATCCAATAATCTGTGTTCCAGTCAAGTTTAAAGCTGTTTAGTGGGATTTAATATAAACACTGTGTGTGAGCTTCTTATAATAAATCTCATCAATCCATGTCTTCGCCGACCTTGCTTTATACACAGACCACTGTCTTACTAGAACATTAATTAGCCTTCAACAAAGTTGAAAGAAGTGTTTGCAGATCATCTACCAAGCCCAAATACCTTCATTGTACTGTCATGTAGTAAGACATCACTGATTCCAGAGAAAATGTCACACTGTTCCAGATGCCTCCTCTTCTCCAGCACATGGCATTGTTCATGGTGGGTGACCTTAAACTTGGGTGCTGCTGCTTGACTGCAGAAAACAACTCAATAAAGCTGCCATGTACAATGGAAACAGCTCTTGTGATTTTTAGGCACTGCCCTAGTCGACGACTCCACTATGTGACTTTCCATGATCAACTGCTGTGTGCCTGAGTTGCTTTATTCCTACACAGATACCAATTATATTAAAAGACTGTATTGCTAACTAGGGCAGATTTGTAAAGGGTAGGCCGAGGGGTGAACTTACTGGGAGCAGCTGCATTCTTCACTCCGTTACCTCTATTTTCCTGGGGTGCTGTTCGGCCTGACAGAGCGTATAGAACAATCAGAGTCAGAGTCCAGAATCACGTAAACAGTTCTGCTTTATTTTCCTCCGGACATAGCAGATCCAAAACACCATAAGCATATCTTATACAGTACCAGCAGTACATTTTCCACAACTCCACTTCTTCTCCTCTGCTACACCAGAATGGACCACAAAGTATTGACGGGACGAGGAGCCCGGTGAAAACGGCACTTCGATCTCTTCTTCTGGAGACACTTCAATCCAGTCAAGAAAGACACATCTACTAGGTCGTCCACCCTCTCTGGTTATCCTGCCCGGATACTTGCTGGTGGCTGGTGGCCCACTCGCTACTACACTCATGCACGACCTCTTCTGCTGAGCGTTCCCACAGTGGATCTTCCACTGGCCTCTTCTACGTCAACCCCACAGACTTTTGGGCTCACGTTACCACGGTGACTTCTTCACCGCCTACTCTTCAGTTGCTGGTACCTTCACTCTACTTGTCACTGTCCAGGGCCCAGGAACGTGTAAGTCACCAGACCTGAACCCAATCGAGATGGTTTGGGGTGAGCTGGACCGCTCACCGCTTCAATTTTGAATAAATCCCCAGCAGTGTCACCAGCAAAGCACCCCCACATCATCACACCACCTCCTCCATGCTTCACGGTGGGAACTAGGCATGTAGAATCCATCCGTTCACCTTTTCTGCGTGCAAAGCAGTAATCAAAGCAAAAGGTGGCTACTTTGAAGAACCTAGAATATAAGACATATTTTCAGTTGTTTCACACTTTTTTGTAAAGTGTAATGTATAAATCCACATGTGTTAATTCATAGTTTTGATGCCTTCAGTGTGATTCTACAATTTTCATAGCCATGAAAATACAGAAAAATCTTTGAATAAGAAGGTGTGTCCAAACTTTTGGTCTGTACTGTATATATGGGTTTAGATATAGTTTGCGAGGGATCACTAATGGGGGCATGTTAGAGATCCAGTTAGGAAGTTATAAAAATATGTCAATGCAGTACTTGGGTAGGACGCTAGATGGGGGCATTGAGCACATCCAGTTCAATAGGGACAAATGGTTAGGGACTTTTTGTCAAGGAAAGATTCCCTCGTAGCGGAAGTCTGTCAGGAAGATTTCCTCGTAGCGGAAGTCAGTCGGGGGTGGACCTTGTGATTCTACAATTTTCATAGTCATGAAAATACAGAAAAATCTTTGAATGAGAAGGTGTGTCCAAACTTTTGGTCTGTACTGTAAAATTATATATATATATATATATATATATATACTACCCTACTAGTGCCCTCCTCTAATGACCTCAAGGATGCAATGTCTATCTATATCTATACCTCCCTTACTCATACATAACACAGAAAGATGACATCATACGCTAGCTAAAAGGCATACATTGCACACACATAAAGAATAAAACATTTCAAGGGTTAATACCCTTGACCTCCTTACAGATTGAGCACATCAGAAATGTTACCAAATCATAAAGGCAGCATTCTAGCACAGCGCCATGTTTTAAAGTTACTTTGCTCTTCTGTACAACCCATTCTGCTACCATGTTTGTCTATGTCGACTCTAGGCCTAATTTTACATTATCAAAGTAGATTTCCTGCACCACTTCTGTTGCTCCATGCATCATTGGTATGGCCATCCACCACAGCTAGCAGTATCCAGAACTAGAACGGATTCCAAGGCATCAAGCTCAAATAAAATGTAACTTTTATTCAGTTTGTCATAACGTGGCTTACACAGCTGTTCTCAATGATGTGGACTGGCGTCCACATGCTTTTGACCATATCGTGTTATGTTACTACTTTGTCATAGAGAAGGACTGTTTGCAATAACTGTCATTTCATATTTGCGGTACTTTTTTGTTTTGGTCCAATGGCCATAGTGTTATATTCTAAGTTACAGACTTTTACCATATCTGATCATCCCGCAAGGGTATACGCATACAGATCTGTGGACGATATCACAAGATGTTTATAAGATGTAATTTAATGTGATTTTAACTGGAAAAGAACCTGTTGACTCCGGCATAATTTTGTCGCAGGTTTCTACTACAACGTCAACATAGCAGTGCACACGTGCTGGTTGTCGCCATTATCCCTATGGCTGGCATGTGGACTCTGCTATGTTGACGTTGTAGAACATTACTTCAATAAAATGGTGCCGAAGTCAGCGCTTGGACACACCACTATCTCCGGCCACATTTTATTGAAGACACTGCATATGCGAATTCGAAGACACCGCGTCGTCAAAAAAATGAATGAACCAATTAAAATGTTTGTCGGTGGGCGTAGAAGAGGTTCAATAGTTAGTCCATACATAACCTGACGTTGTCCAATCAGTGCTGACACTATCAGATTGTGTAGAGTTACACTCCACTGAAAAGATGAATAGTAACTACTCCAAGATGTTAGGGTATTCATAAATTTCTAGGTTGAATAAGTGCCGCATTGGTTTAGGCTATGTTCACACCTGCAATTTGAAAGTCTGTTTATGTGTCATCATTTTAGGAACTGGCAAATAGAATTATGTAACAAATGGATCTATTGTATGACAGATGCAAACAGAAGCAGAGGGACACCATTGATTATTGTGGGGTAGCAAAACCCTGGTGACAGATTTGTTTTAATGAATGTGTTTGTTCACCTTAAGTCATTATGACATTTATTTTTGCTTATGTCAATTCAGTACTGTGCAAAAGTTTTAGGCTGGTGTAGAGAAAAATCATAAAAAGTAAGAATGCTTTCAAAAAGCAGTACTGTGCATAGTTTATTTCTATCAATTAACAACATTAAAAGTAAAAAAAATGCAAAGTGAATGAACAAAAGAGAAATAGAAATCAAATTAATATAATGAATATATGGTGTGGCTACACTTTGCCTTCAAATCTAAGGCTGGGTGCACACGATCCGGAGTAGCAGCGCTGCATCTAAAGCACTGCTGTCTATTGAACACCTCATGTGTTCACTGAACTGTGCGGATTCACTGCGTCCAATACGTTCTATGGGTGAAATTGACAAGCTGCATCTGGAAAGACTCACCGCATGTCCATCTCTGCAAGTGAGCAGAGGGCATCTCTGGACGCACAGTGGACATGGGATTTCTTGAAATCACATCCACTATGTTGTAACATCTGGCCACTGCTGGTTGGACGCTGCACAAGTACGCAGCATCCAACCCGCAACATTTTCTGATTGTCTGCACATACCCTTAGAAGAAAAGTAAGAATGAAGTGACTTTCATCTGCTGCAAATTTCCTTGGTCGACCACTATGTCTAGGGTCCTCAGTGTTGCCCATTTTCTGGTGTCCTCAATGCTGTGAAATACAGGGAGATGCTTTTCTATCATGCAATACCAAAAGGGAGGCATCTCAATAGCCCCAAATTTATTCTTTACCAGAGCAACGACCTCAAACATGCAGCCAATATCAAAGAAAAACAAGGAGTAAGTGATGATCTGGCCCCTACAAAGCCCTGATGTCAGCATCAGCTAGTCTATCTGGGATTACATGAAGAGACATAAGGGTTTGCACAAGCCTACATCCACAGAAGATCTGTGGTTCGCTCTCCAAGATGTTCAGAACAACCTCCCTGCTGAGCTCTTTCAAAAAATGTGTGTAAGTGTACCTAGAAGAATTGATGCTGTTTTGAAGGCAAAGAGTGGTCACACCAAATACTGAATTGATTTAGATTTCTCTTTTGCTCACTTACTTTGCATTTTACTAGTGGATTAAAATAAACCTCTTACACTTCTATTTTTGAAGGCATTTCTACTTTTCAACATTTTCTCCCACACCTGCCAAAAACGTTTGCACAGTACAATACTTATAGGGTTGAGAAAAATTAGCAAGTACTAAAGACTTTGTGGAAAAAGATAGAACATAACAATAATAATAATAATAATAATAATAACAATCATAATAATCTAACTGTATTCCATTTTTAAAGGTATAATGGAGAATACTTTAAGGCAGTTCAAGCAAGTGTCAGCTCCAGGAACACATTTTTTATGATATTTACTGCCATTTTCTGCTTCATTCTTTACAAAGAAGAGCCATTGCCAGTAATGATGAATGTGGTATTGCTGTTTCTCTGCAATTTTCTGTGCAGGTGTTTTGGACTTCAGGTATGAAGTAATTTACATTTTGTATCATAATTATTAATTTGTTATCAATATTATAGATAGTCTTACATGTATAGATAGTGTAATAGTATTTTAATATAATACATTATATAGATATGATGAACCCTGCTTTTAACCAGCCTCATCCCCAACAAGGCCAATGCAGTTTGGTGGAGAGCATCCCCACTTTTATATCTTGAAATCTTCCCAGGGGACACAACGTACCATAATCTAATGATCAAAGATGAAGGAGGTCCTCCAACGGCAAATATCCACTATATAAATTGATGATGGTTGGAATAAAAAAATCGCCTTTTATTATCTCAACATAAGAAATATAAAAACTGGCCACCTAGGAGGATGGCATGTATAGAATTTATGGAAATGTCTCATTGCAATCATGCAGTCATGGCTGTCGAGTGTATGATGAGAATTGGAAGTTAGGCTTATGCATGCCAGTCACTATCATGAGGTGCAGGAGAAGGTGGGGAACATTCCTCATACATACAAAGGCTTTGTAACTATGATGTATTGTGTGATGGATTCTTTTTTCCCTTCTTTTAGCCAGATGGCACAACAGGTTAATTGTCTTTTGAAAGCTACAACAAATTACCTTTCAAGGGTGTCAAATATGGCACAGAAGAGAACAACATGCTGCAGTAAAAATTCTTTCTAGAAATACAATATGTTCTTCTCTGAGTTGTTATGCTATTTAATTGCTATTCTTAACAATAAACCCTAACATTAACATCACAATAATCCTCTGTTACCAGCAGAGTTATGATCTTCAGTGAGATACAATGCAGAGGCTAGATTACATAATATACTGGGTCTTCAGCATACAGTGTGATAATGAATTTGTAGCCATCATCATGTTATGTACAGTGAGTATTCAGACCCCTTTACATTTTTCACTCTTTGTTTCATTGCAGCCATTTGGTAAATGTAAAACAGTTCATGTTTTCCTCATTAATGTACACTCTGCACCCCATCTTGACTAAAAAAAAACAGAAATGTAGAAATGTTTGCAAATTTATTTAAAAAGATAAACTGACATATTACATGGTCATATGTATTCAGACCCTTTGTTCAGACACTTATATTTACATCACATGCTGTCCATTTCCTTGTGATCCTCCTTGAGATGGTTCTACTCCTTCATTGGAGTTCAGCTGTGTTTAATTAAACTGATAGGACTTTGTAACGAATGGAAGCGGAGGCAGAGGTGGTGAAGTTCACATTCGTTTTTATTTTTAAATGTGGAACCTCTAGACCACGGTCCGGGGGGCTCCGAAGGGGGCGTAACTAGTGAGCCCCGGGTACCCGTAGTAAGGCCCCTCGAACAGGACCAGAATGGAATACCCGGAGGACACAGGTGCTACCTCCAGTTAGACCCCAGACACGTGGCAGCTGTCCCAGAGGGACCAAAAGGTTAACAGGTGTTTACAGAGTCCGTGGAGGGTTCTCGACAGAGAAGGGTAAGGTCCTGGTCCAGAATAGATGGTATCAGGCTGGCTTCAGTGACCTTGTCACGGTCCACGGGTACGGATGGCTGATGGCGGAACGGATGACTCTTGCGCCAGTAATAGCTGAGATTGTCCGGGTTAGCCAGATACGGGTTAGCAATGATCTGAGGAGACAAACAGTATCAGCGAAGCACAGAGACTGCAAACGCAGCGCAAACAGATCAGGAACAGAACCGGATGTAGCAATGATAGAACACGTTGCTCCGGCACTCCCCTAATGGTGGAGTGACCAGATATAGTACTGAGTGTGCAGCCATTGGTTAATTAACTATTTCAAAAAATGCACGCTGCCCCTTTAAGAGAGGCGGTGGGCGCGGCCTCGCGTCCTAAGCCGTCTATCAGGAGGCCTGCCAGCAGCGTGCCAGGAAGTGGATGAGGACACAGGATGCCGTGGAGCAGATGGGACATGAGACCCCAGCCCACGCACAGACTGCTGCAGAGGAACAGGTGAGTGAGCCGAACAGAGTGCAGAGCCAGCGCTGGGACCGGGTGTAACAGTATCCCCCTCTTTACTCCCCCTCTTTTTCAAGCCTGCGTGAAATCTTTTAAGAAGAAGAGGAGCCTGGATGTTCTCCTCAGGCTCCCAAGACCTCTCCTCAGGACCAAAACCCCTCCAGTCCACCAGGTAATAGATCCTACCTCTTACTCGCTTAGAGGCCAAGATATGTTTTACCTCAAAAACATCATTCTCAGAGACCGGATCAGGAGTGGTACCCGGGTCCTTAAAGAAGGAACTCAACACTACTGGTTTGAGGAGAGAAACATGAAAGGAGTTAGGTACACGTAGAGAATTAGGCAATTTCAGCTTGTAAGAGACCGGGTTGATTTGTCTCAAGACTTCAAAGGGACCAATGAAACGAGGACCCAATTTGTACGATGGTAACTTCAGACGGATGTACTTGGAGGAGAGCCATACCTTGTCTCCTGGACGAAAGATGGGAGCCTCCAAACGTCTTTTGTCCGCATGTGTCTTCATACGTTGGGAAGCTTTCTCCAAAGCCGACCTGGTCTCACTCCAAATGTCTGAGAAATTTTTCGACAAGATATCGACTGCCGGAACATCAGATACTCCCGATACAGGAAGAGGAATTCCAGGTTGCAGTCCAAACACAATCTGAAAGGGAGACTTTGCAGAAGATTCACTTACTTGATTGTTGTAGGAGAATTCCGCCCAGGGCAGTAATTCTACCCAGTCATTATGATGAGCATTGACGAAGTGACGCAGGTATCCAGCCAGGATTTGATTGATCCTCTCCACTTGCCCATTAGACTGGGGATGATATGCAGAAGAAAAGTCTAGTTCAATTTTTACCATTTTACAGAGTCCTCTCCAGAACTTAGAAGTGAACTGGACGCCCCTGTCGGACATGATGTGGAGAGGAAATCCATGTAGACGGAAGATGTGCTGAATGAAGTGAGCGGCCAGTTCTGGAGCAGACGGGAGACCAGATAGCGGAACGAAGTGAGCCATTTTAGAGAAGCGGTCCACCACAACCCATACCACTGAGCAGCCAGAAGAAATGGGAAGATCCGTGATGAAATCCATCGCAATGTGCTGCCAGGGAGCGGACGGAATCGGAAGAGGTAGAAGTCTGCCAGCTGGTAGATGTTTAAAAGTTTTGTTACGGGCACATGAAGGACAGGCTGAAACGAACTCCTGGATATCCTTGCCCATGGTAGGCCACCAGTAATAACGGGAGATGAGTTGCTGCGTCTTTTTCTGACCAGCATGGCCAGCCAACTTAGAGGAATGACCCCAGCGCAGAACACGGGTACGATCAGAAGCAGACACAAAAGTCTTCCCAGGAGGAAGCCGGGCCAGATCAGTGGAGGCAACAGAGACTAACTTAGAAGGTTCAATAATGTGCTGAGGTTCTTCCTCCAGTTCAGGGGGCAAGAAGGCTCTAGAGAGTGCGTCTGCCTTGATGTTTTTGTCAGCTGGACGAAAATGAAGTACAAAATTGAAACGGGCAAAAAATAATGCCCAACGGGCCTGACGGGGATTCAGTCTTAAAGCAGTTTGGAGATAGGCAAGGTTTTTATGGTCGGTGAATATGATTACCTGGTGATGAGCTCCTTCAAGAAGATGTCTCCATTCTTGCAGAGCCAATTTGATGGCCAACAGTTCGCGATCACCGACAGAGTAGTTCCTCTCTGCAGGGGAAAAAACCTTGGAGAAAAAACCACACGAGACCATCCGCCCGGTAGACGACTTCTGGGTCAGAACTGCACCTGCACCTATGGAAGAAGCGTCAACCTCAAGAAAAAATTGCTCACTTGAATTAGGACGATGGAGAACGGGTGCGGAAGCAAAAGCTTTTTTTAGAGAAACAAAGGCCTGTTCTGCCTCGGAGGACCATTCCTTAGAGTTTACGCCTCTCCGGGTTAAGGCTGTGATTGGAGCCACTCGTGTGGAAAAGTGTGGAATAAATTGCTGGTAGTAATTGGCGAACCCTAGGAACCTTTGTATGGCTTTTAGCCCAGACGGACGAGGCCAGTTGAGAACTGCAGACAACTTCTCCGGATCCATCTTTAATCCTGTGGAAGATACAATGTACCCAAGGAAAGGCAAAGAAGACTGCTCAAAGAGGCATTTCTCATATTTGGCATATAGCCTGTTCTCTCTGAGTCTTTGTAAGACCTGGCGTACTTGCCGCCGGTGTGACTTTAAATCAGCAGAGAAAATCAAAATATCGTCCAGGTAAACCACGACACATGTATAGAGCAAGTCCCTGAAAATGTCATTCACAAATTCCTGAAAAACCGCAGGTGCATTGCTTAGGCCGAATGGCATTACCAGGTATTCATAGTGGCCGTCACGGGTGTTGAAGGCTGTTTTCCATTCGTCCCCCTCTCTAATTCGGATCAGATTGTAGGCCCCTCTGAGGTCCAATTTGGTGAAGATCTTGGCCCCTCGGAGACGATCAAACAACTCTGAAATAAGAGGTAATGGATACCTGTTTTTTACCGTGACCTGATTCAGACCCCGATAGTCAATGCAGGGCCGCAAGGATCCATCCTTCTTCTTCACAAAGAAGAATCCAGCTCCTGCCGGTGACGATGACTTTCGGATAAATCCTCTATCCAGATTCTCTTGGATGTAGTCCGACATGGCCTGAGTCTCTGCCTGTGAAAGAGGATACACTCTCCCGCGGGGAAGAGATGCTCCAGGAAGAAGCTCTATCTGATAGTCATACGACCTGTGTGGAGGTAGTCTCTCAGCCTCCTTTTTCCCAAAGACGTCAGAGAAGGACCAATAGGCGGAAGGCAACCCTGGCAGGGTATCAGGCTGGACAGGAGGCGAAGCAGGTTGAATCCGGGTTAAGCAACGATTCATGCAGGTATCTCCCCAACGCAGAACTTCTCCAGTTTTCCAATTCAGGACTGGTTCATGCATCTGGAGCCAAGGTAAACCTAAGAGCATGGGATGGGATAAACCGGGATATACATAAAAACACATTAGTTCAGTATGCATTAGACCTACCCGGAGTTCCACCAACTCGGTTTGAAACTGGACGGGCTCGGTCAGCGGTTTGCCATCCACAGCGGACACCTGTAACGGATCAGGAAGATGCTGGACAGGTAAGCGGTAATGATCCACAACCGCCTGCTGGATGAAGTTCCCTGCAGCTCCAGAATCCAGTAGACAATGTTCGGAAAATTTTATTGCCCCATAGGACACGGAGACTGAGATGTGTAAAGAGGGAGAGGACTGTTCTCTACCTAGGTTGGCCCCTCCTACCGGACCTAGGCACTGGAGTTTCCCGACTTTTTAGGACAGAGATGGATCAAATGTTCAGAACTACCGCAGTAGTAACAACTTCCCTCCTTGCGACGTGACTCCCGACGGCGGGTGGCCAAACTTACATGGTCCACCTCCATGGCCTCGGAGGAGGAAAGCGAGGTACCTGTTTTATACAAACTAGAGTCCAGGTGATAGGACCTTTTGTCCCGCTTGATCTCCATAGAACGCTCCTGAAAACGCAGGTCAATTCGGGTTGCCAAAGATATCAACTCCTCCAAGAGGGTAGGTCTGTCCCGTCCCGCCAGCTCATCCTTGATTCTTCCGGATAAGCCCTCCCAGAAGTTTGCAACCAGGGCCTCATTGTTCCACGATAATTCAGACGAGAGGGTGCGGAATTTAACAGCATACTGAGCTACCGTGAGAGTACCTTGGCGCAGGCGGAGCAGAGCTGAGGCAGTTGAAGTGGTGCGACCAGGTTCATCCAAGGTCCTGCGAAAAGCCTCTAGGAAAGATTGAAGATCGTTAACCAGCGGGTCCCCTCTCTCCCATAGCGGGTTTAGCCAGGCGAGGGCCTCTCCTCCCAGGTGTGACATGATGAAGCCCACCTTGGCTCGGTCAGAAGCAAACATATGCCCCAAGATTTCGAAGTGTAGAGTGCACTGATTGAGAAAACCCCGACACAGAGTAGGATCACCCTGGAAACGGGTAGGAGCCGCTAGACGGGGACCTTGACTTGTCATGGGAACTGGTACCTGAGTATTGATAGGAGAGTCAGGTGCAGACGAGGAACCCAAGGAATCCATGCGGGAAGACAAGCTGCGTAGATAAGTCGTGATCTTGTCCTGTTGAACTCCTCAACGGGTCACCTCCTGGTACAGGTCCGTGGTCGGAGATTTCTGGGATTCAGCGGGTTCCATGGCCGGAACAATCTGTAACGAATGGAAGCGGAGGCAGAGGTGGTGAAGTTCACATTCGTTTTTATTTTTAAATGTGGAACCTCTAGACCACGGTCCGGGGGGCTCCGAAGGGGGCGTAACTGGTGAGCCCCGGGTACCCATAGTAAGGCCCCTCGAACAGGACCAGAATGGAATACCCGGAGGACACAGGTGCTACCTCCAGTTAGACCCCAGACACGTGGCAGCTGTCCCAGAGGGACCAAAAGGTTAGCAGGTGTTTACAGAGTCCGTGGAGGGTTCTCGACAGAGAAGGGTAAGGTCCTGGTCCAGAATAGATGGTATCAGGCTGGCTTCAGTGACCTTGTCACGGTCCACGGGTACGGATGGCTGATGGCGGAACGGATGACTCTTGCGCCAGTAATAGCTGAGATTGTCCGGGTTAGCCAGATACGGGTTAGCAATGATCTGAGGAGACAAACAGTATCAGCGAAGCGCAGAGACTGCAAACGCAGCGCAGACAGATCAGGAACAGAACCGGATGTAGCAATGATAGAACACGTTGCTCCGGCACTCCCCTAATGGTGGAGTGACCAGATATAGTACTGAGTGTGCAGCCATTGGTTAATTAGCTATTTCAAAAAATGCATCTATCAGGAGGCCTGCCAGCAGCGTGCCAGGAAGTGGATGAGGACACAGGACACCGTGGAGCAGATGGGACATGAGACCCCAGCCCACGCACAGACTGCTGCAGAGGAACAGGTGAGTGAGCCGAACAGAGTGCAGAGCCAGCGCTGGGACCGGGTGTAACAGACTTGATTTGTAAAGGCACACATCTGTCTATATAAAACCTCACAGCTCACAGTGCATGTCAGACCAAATGAGAATCATTAGGTCAAATGAACTGGCCAAGGAGCTCAGAGACAGAATTGTGGCAAGTCACACATCTGGCCAAGGTTACAAAAGAATTTCTGCAGTACACAAGGTTCCTAAGAGCACAGTGGCCTCCATAATTCTTAAATGGAAGAAGTTTGGGACCACCAAAAATCTTCCTAGACCTGGCCGTCCAGCCAAACTGAGCAATCGTGGGAGAAGAGCCTTTGTGAGAGAGGTAAAGAAGAACTCCAAGATCACTGTGGCTGTGCTCCACAGATGCAGTAGGGAGATGGGTGAAAGTTCCACAAAGTCAACTATCACTGCAGCCCTCCAACAGTCATGCCTTTTTGGCAGAATGACCCGACGGAAGCCTCTCCTCAGTACCAGACATTTGAAAGCCCTCATAGAGCTGAAAAACAGATGAAGGACTCCCAAACTATGAGAAATAAGATTCTCTGGTTTGATGAGACAAAGATAGAACTTTTTGGTGATAATTCTAAGTGGTATGTGTGGAGAAAACTAGGCACTGCTCATCACCTGCCCAATACATTCCCAACAGTGAAACATGGTGGTGGCAGCATCATACTATGGGGTTGTTTTTCAGCTGCAGGGACAGGATGACTGGTTGCAATTGAAGTAAACATGAATGCGGCCAAGTACAGAGATATCTTGGATGAAAACCTCTTCCAGAGTGCTCTGGAGTGGACCTCAGACTTGGTCGAAGGTTCACCTTCCAACAAGACAATGACCCTAAGCACACAGCTAAAATGACAAAGGAGTGGCTTCAGAACAGCTATGTTACCATTCTTGACTGGCCCAGCCAAAGCCCTGACCTAAACCCAATTGAGCATCTCTGGAGAGACCTGAAAATGGCTGTCCGCCAATGTTCACCATCCAACCTGACGGAACTGGAGAGGATCTGCAAGGAAGAATGGTAGAGGATCCCCAAATCCAGGTGTGAAAAACTTGTTACATCATTCCCAAGAAGACTCATGACTGTACTAGTTCAAAAGGGTGCTTCTACTCAATACTGAGCAAAGGGTCTGAATACTGTAACGTCCCACACTATCTGTGGACAGGGATTACTCACTTTGCTGGTCGTTGAGGTATACGCTGGGACACTCAGGGTTAAAAAGTCAATTCGGTTTATTAAAGTACAGCATAAACCGCTCCCTTGCACCTAGTAGCTTGCAGCCGCCAGTACGTCCTTTAAACATTCAGCTTTATAGAATGCACACAGTTTCTCACTGACCCCGGTCAGCATAACACAGACTCCTGTCCGTTACCTGTTGGTGTCGACCACACAGGTTCCTGGAAGCCTCTTCTCCTGAGAGGTATCCCACAAACATTTCTCTCTGACCCCGGTCAGCATAAAACGGATTCCTGTCCGTTACCTGTTGGTGTAGGCCAGACAGGTTCCCGGATGCCTCTTATCCCCAGAGGTATCCCATAAACACTTCTCTCTGACCCCAGTCAGTATCAATCACGGTTGTCAGACCGTCCTCTCCAAAGATATCTCACTGACCTCCTTCCTCTGGCTCAGCTTAGCCAGCATTGCACACAGACCATTCTGTAGTCTCCAACCTGACACATGGAAATCTGTCCACATTGACAGACTCCCAAACACTCACTGCCATGTGCCAAACACACCTCCATTACATAGCTGTAACCACACCCAGGTACTTATCACCTGGATAGTCACGTGATCGTGACATCACCACAGATCCTCAAATTCATAACCACACACACAGGGAAAAAGGGGTACAGTGAGCACTCTCACCTCAGGGTGAGGTATATGAGTATCCAGACCCTCCCATCTCTCAGAGCTACCTGTAACCCAGACCCAAGTGTGAACAACTACTTAGTGCTTACGTGCACTAAAGAAAAAATACTCCAGGTTACATCACAGGGAGCAGCCATCCCTGTGATACATACCTCCCATTAATTTTGCGGCCATTAGTCATGCTACAAAACTTATGACAATGTGATATTTCAGTTCTTATTTTTTAATAAATTTGCAAAAATTTCTACATTTCTGTTTTTTTCAGTAAAGATGGGGTGCAGAGTGTACATTAGTAAGAAAAAAATAACTTTTTTTGCTTTTACCAAATAGTTGCAATGAAACAAAGAGTGAAAAATTTAAAGGGGTCTGAATACTTTCCGAACCCACTGTACTGTATGTCTTCCATAGTTAAATAAGTCTTTTCTATATCACAGAAGATAGAGAAATGATCTGTGAAATATGACACAACCTTTTAATAAGTCCAATTACAATCGATTTTATTCAACTCTAATTTTAAATTTGGTTTATTAGCAAAATTTAAAAATTTTCTGCCTTTTCATCTCAAAATGACACTTTTAATAACTACTGCAGTCTAAGGCTATGTGCACACGTTGCGGAATTGCCATGGAAATTTCCGCGGCAATTCCGCACCTCCCTGCCGTGGGAAATCCGCATATTATAGGTATGCGTATTCCCACTAAACACTAGCGTTTTACAAGCGGAATTAGCTTGCAGAACGCTAGCGTTTTACAAGTGATCTGACAGGTTGGTCACACGAGTCAAACAAGTGTTTGACTCGTGTGACCAACTTTTTACTATTGATGCCGCCTATGTCGCATCAATAGTAAAAAGATCTAATGTAAAAATAATAAAAAAAATAATAAATAATGATATTCTCACCTTCCGGCGTCCCCCGCAGCTTTCCCGCCTTCAGCGACGCTCCCGGCAAGTTCCGTTCCCAGGAGTCCTTTGCGGCAATCATCCCGATGACGTAGCATCTCGCGAGACCGCTACGTCATCTGGGTGATCTCGCAATGCACTCCTGGGAACGCGATTGGCGGGAGCGTCGCTGAGAGGCGGGAAAGCTGCGGGGGACGCCGGAAGGTGAGAATATCATTATTTTTTATTTTAATTATTGTTTTTACATGGATATGGTACCCAGGGCCTGGAGGAGAGTCTTCTCTCCTCCAGACCCTGGGTACCATCCGCACATGAACCGCTTACTTTCCGCATGGTGGGCACAGCCACATGCAGAAAGTAAGCGGTTCAATGCATTCCTATGGCGACGGAATCGCCGCGGTTCCGCAAAAAAGAATGAGCATGCTGCGGATTCTCCCGCGATGCGTTCCGCCGCGGCAAAAACCTGCAGCATGTGCACAGCATTGCGGAATCTCATAGGCCTTAATGAGTTGTATTGTGTAAGCGGTTTTGCCGCGGTTTTGCGGCGTTTCCGCCGCGAAAAACCGCGGCAAAACCGCTAAAAAAACGCAACGTGTGCACATAGCCTCAGAATTATTCAACCCCTTCAAGACAACTATCTTTGGTACTTATTAAAGCACCCTTTGGCTGTATTGACCTGTTGCAAACATGATGCAAAGCCAAACACCAGCTTCAGGCAGCGTTTCCAAGGAATCTCAGACATTTCTCAAGGGGAGTGATCTCCAGTACAACTTCATTCTTAATTTGTCAAGGTGTTATTGGGCATGGGTCAGTAACCGCGGGCGAGGTACTCCTATACAATGCACCGCCCGCTACAGAAAAATGGGGTCTTGCTTTAGTGTGTGTGTAGACATGTTACAGTAATGGATACCTCCTAGGTCTTCTGATCTGCCACAGAATGTACAGCTCCGATCCCAGTGACCTGGCGAACAGGAAACCACACCAGTCCATAAACACAAAATTCTCTTTACTGACAGTTTGACTTATACACAAAGAACAGCAGGAGATGCAGATGTCTTTCTTTTGGTTACAATACAGTGGCAATATAGCGCCGGCGTCCCTGCATGCTGTCTCCTCTCCCCCGGCAGGGATGCCCACTCACTTCCTCATTGGCTGCTACCTGGACTACGACACACAGATTCCTGAGCACTGTGCTAAGGGCACTCACGTGCTCCCTTCTTCCTAAAGGGGCGGCATGCACCGTCCTAAAGTGTCCTCAGCCATTGACTGGGAGACACTTATTATTTAAGGCACCTCCACCTGCATGGAGGTGCCTGTGCAACGTTGTTAGTCTGTTCCCAAACCTGTTCCTTGCTAGTTTTCAGGTCCCTGTCCGCTACTTACTGCTAGTCCCTCTAGTGTCTGTTCACCCCTAACCTCCTTGCTAGTATTTGCCATGTCAATTGTGTATAAACACAATTACATTGAAAATGACAAAAAATGGATAGTGTGGAACAAAGTGCAAAAAGCGCTGTTGGGGCTGCCAGCACAAGACCTTGTGTGGGGACTATGGATAAGACCTTTATTGCAATGTCTGTAGTTACAGTTACGGCTTGACTTCCGGTGTTTTCTCTTTCCGTGACCACTAATGATAGCCTCTGAATTACCACTAATGAGTTTGGATTCTGGACTTGCACATTGCCTATTGTGGCTTTAGATAATTGAGGCACACTGTGAATTGGGTAGGAATAATATGAAGAACTGGCACTTTACATGTAATGCTGCTACTTTCATTGGTCTCCCGTCCACTTTTTATTTGTAGGTCCGAGAGCTTTTTGCACTTTGTTCCACATATCCATTTTTTTTCATTTTCAGTGTAATTCTGTTTATATACTGTTGTTTTAAACTATGTGTTTAATAAAGTTGGTTACTTTTTATCCTGGACAATCCCTCTCTTTTCTCCTCTTTGTGTCCATGTCCATGAAAAAAAACAGTCTCTGTTATTGAGGGTATCAGTCCCTCACAGATGCACTAGCCCTTACAGTCCAGAAGATAAAGGAACAACAGGCACAACAAAACAAAAACAATAAAAATAAAGATCAAGCCTACTTGGCTGTTACAGGCCTACCTGGCCTCAAGGGTATCTCAAACAGTGACTCAAATCCATTAAACTGCAAGCAGGCCTTTACATGGCCACAAAGGTGTTAGACCAGGTTCACATAGCGTTACTGCAGTCCGTTCAACGCATAGCGTTGACGGACTGCATTAACGCTACTGTCATATTGTGATCGCGTTTACCGATCACGCTAGCGCTTCGCTATCTGTGCTAGCTGTGAAGGACCCCCGAACGCTGCAGACCACGTCCGAGGGTCTGTCACAGAATGACGGCACATCGCTAACGCATGCCGCTTAGGACATGCGTTAGCGGTGCGCTCGGTTATGGGAGTGAATGGCAGAGTTAACAGATGCGTTACTTCGCGTTAATGCCGCGGTGTAACGCTATCCGTTAAACAGACCTGCCAAATGCTATGTGAACCCAGCCTTAACACTGAACCAAGAACAGGTACTTCTTAGCTCCAAACTCAAGACGTCGTTTCCAAGACCTGACTGTTCTCCAACCATTTCAATTCTCTTCATGGCCCTTTAATTCTAGAGAAGTGTCACTTCTTGTTGTCTTCAAGGCTATTCAGGGTCACTCCACTCCTCAACGTCAAATTTAAAGGGAGATTTACTTCTCCTTTTCGGCTGTTCAGCACTCTGCGGTGTAACCTGAGGCTGAGGCTGATAAACGCATAAAAAGGCCACAGCCCCCTGGGTCACCTTCACATTTTTTGAACTCTGCTCTCTGGGGCTCCTGTCTGGGTAACCTCACTGTTCTTACTTCTGGCCCGACACAACCCTACCCGAAATTGTAGGTAAGTGGCACACCGCTGGTTTTCCTCCTCCACCTTTTTGGAAGTGCATTTGAGCAGCAGGGTGATTTGCTGTTGAAGGAGAAAAAGAAAAAAAAATCTCTTTAAATCTTCTGCTTCAGCGAGTGTGAGCGAGCTGAGTGTAACCGATGCGCAAGTGCGAACGGTGGTAAGTGTGACTTGAGATTCAGTGACTTTGGATTCAGGGAGTTTCCAAGGGAGGATTTACTGAATTGCTGTTATATTTTATTAATACTTTTTACTTATTTTTACTTATCTTTGCTGTCTGGTGAAATCCCCATTAGATATGTGCTCCACTATTGCCAATGCCATCCAGTGTACATCTTGCCACATGTATGCAGTCCTTGAACAGCCGGTCGAGGGTGCATACTGCTGTGCGAGATGTGAGCATGTTGTGCATTTGGAAGCCCAAATACTGGATCTAAATGTGCAGCTGGCAACACTGAGATCCATAGACAATATGGAAAGGAGTCTTCTGCTCACTGAGCAGACGCTCAATGGGATAGATGAGGGGGGGATGCTAGGGTGGAGCTGCAGAACACTGAAGTAGGAAGCTGGGTGACAGTTAGAAAGCGGGGTAGAGGGAAGAGCGCCAGGGAGGCTAGTCCTGATCTGGCACACCCCAATAAGTTTGCAAAGTTGGCAGATATGAGGGGGTTGTCAGTACAGGGGTAGCACTGCTGCAGCCAGGCATGTCCTCTGAAAGCCGGGGGAGTGTCTGCTCCAGTAAGGGGGGAATTAGGAGAGCAGGGCAGGCCAGACAGGTGCTGGTAGTGGGGGACTCAATTATTAGGGGAACAGATAGGGCAATCTGTCACAAAGACAGGGATCGTCGAACAGTGTGCTGCCTACCTGGCGCTCGAGTCCGACACATCGCTGTTCGGGTTGACAGATTACTGGGAGGGGCTGGTGAGGACCCAGCGGTCATGGTGCACATTGGCACAAATGAAAAAGTTAGAGGTAGGTGGAAGGTCCTTAAAGACGATTTCAGGGAATTAGGCTGCAAGCTTAAAGCAAGGACCTCCAACGTGGTATTTTCTGAAATACTGCCTGTACCACATGCCACACCAGAGAGGCAGCGGGAGATTAGGGAGGTTAATAAGTGGCTCAAGAATTGGTGTAGGAAGGAGTGGTTTGGGTTCCTGGAGAACTGGGCCGACTTCTCAGTTGGCTACAGGTTCTATGCTAGGAACGGGCTGCACCTCAATGGGGAAGGTGCAGCTGTGCTGGGGGAGAAAATGGCTAGAAGGTTGGAGGAGTCTTTAAACTAGGGACTAGGGGGGAGGGTATTCATTTTATAGGAAGGGAAGGCAGTGCAGATAGAGACCTGGGCACAAATAATGAAATTGGGGGTGGGGTTAGAACAGTTAATAATTTAAGAAAGAATAGAGGTTCAGAGAGATACATAAAGTGCATATATACTAATGCTAGAAGCCTCACCAACAAAATGGCGGAATTAGAATTAATTTTGTTGGAACATAATTATGACATGGTGGGGATATCTGAGACTTGGCTGGATGAGAGCCATGACTGGGCGGTTAATTTACAGGGCTATAGTCTGTTTAGGAATGACCGTAAAAATAAGCGAGGTGGGGGTGTGTGTTTTATATGTAAAATCATCCTTAAAACCCATCCTGCGTGATATCCGTGAATCTAATGAAGATGTAGAGTCTCTGTGGGTGGAGATTAGGGGAGGGGGGAAAAATAATAAATTACTGATAGGGGTTTGTTATAAGTCTCTTAAAATAATGGAAGCA
Source organism: Oophaga sylvatica (assembly GCA_033576555.1). Taxonomy (NCBI): domain Eukaryota; kingdom Metazoa; phylum Chordata; class Amphibia; order Anura; family Dendrobatidae; genus Oophaga; species Oophaga sylvatica. The sequence continues at coordinate 60,918,615 of JARQOD010000004.1, read as the reverse complement.
ACAGAGAATATCCTCGTAAAGCAAATAGATGAAGCAGCAACTCAAGGAGAAGACATTATTATGGGGGACTTCAACTACCCTGAAATACATTGGGAACAGAAACCTGTAGTTCCAGCAAAGGTAATAAGTTTTTGGCAACTATGAGAGACAATTACCTTTCACAACTAGTTCAGGACCCAACAAGAGGGGGGGCACTGCTGGACCTAATATTATCCAACAGGCCAGACCGCATATCAAATATAAGGGTTGGGGGTCACTTGGGTAATAGTGATCACAAAATAATAAGCTTTCATGTATCCTTTAATAAGATGTGTAGTCGAGGGGTTACAAGGACACTAAACTTCAGGAAGGCAAATTTCCAACGGATGAGAGATGATCTTGGTGCAATAAACTGGGACAATATCCTGAGACATAAAAATACACAAGGAAAATGGGAGACGTTTATTTGCATCCTGAATAGGACCTGTGCACAGTATATACCCTATGGGAATAAACATGCTAGAATTAGGAGGAAACCACTATGGCTAAATAGAGCTGTAAGGGGCGCAATAAGGGACAAAAAGAAAGCCTTTAGGGAATTTAAGCAAGTAGGTAGTGATGAGGCATTAAATAAATACAGAAGACTGAATAAATTCTGTAAAAAGCAAATCAAGACAGCAAAGATTGAGACAGAGAGATTCATTGCCAGAGAGAGTAAAAATAATCCCAAAATATTCTTTAACTACATAAATAGCAAGAAACTAAAAAATGATAGTGTTGGTCCCCTTAAAATAGTCTGGGTGAAATGGTGGATGAGGATGAGGAAAAAGCCAATATACTAAATGACTTTTTTTCAACTGTATTTACACAAGAAAATCCCATGACAGATAACATGATCAGTGATAAAAAAAAATTTCTCCATTAAATGTCACCTGCTTAACCCAGCAGGAAGTACGGCGGCGTCTAAAAATCACTAAAGTTGACAAATCCCCAGGCCCGGATGGGATACACCCCCGAATACTGCAGGAATTAAGTACAGTTATAGATAGACCATTATTTTTAATCTTTAAAGATTCCATAATAATGGGGTCTGTACCACAGGACTGGCGTATAGCAAATTTGGTGCCAATATTCAAAAAGAGGGCAAAAATTGAACCTGGAAATTATAGGCCCATGAGCTTAACATCTACTGTGGGTAAAATCCTGGAGGGTTTTTTAAGGGATACTATATTAGAGTATCTGAGGCTGAATAATCTCATGACACAGTATCAGCATGGGTTTACAAGGGACCATTCTTGTCAGACTAATCTGATAAGCTTTTATGAAGGCGTAAGTTCAGGACTGGACCAAGGGAATGCAGTGGACGTGGTGTTCATGGACTTCTCAAAAGCTTTTGATACAGTGCCACACAAAAGGTTGATACATAAAATGAGAACAATGGGGATAGGGGAAAATATGTGTAAGTGGGTTAAGAACTGGCTCATGGATAGAAAACAAAGGGTGGTTATTAATGGAGCACACTCAGACTGGGTCACGGTTAGCAGTGGGGTACCACAGGGGTCAGTATTGGGGCTGCTTCTCTTTAACATATTTATTAATGACCTTGTAGGGGGCATACAGAGTAGTATTTCAATATTTGCAGATGACACTAAACTCTGCAGGGTAATAAATACAGAGGAGGACAATTTTATATTACAGGAGGATTTATGTAAACTAGAAGCTTGGGCAGATAAATGGCAAATGAGCTTTAATGGGATAAATGTAAGGTCATGCACTTGGGTAGAACAAACAAGATGTATAATTATGTGCTTAATTGTAAAACACTGGGCAAAACTGTCACTGAAAAAGACCTGGGTGCATGGGTGGACGACAAACTCAAATTTAGTGGCCAATGTCAGGCAGCTGCTGCCAAGGCAAATAAAATAATGGGATGCATTAGACGAGGCATAGATGCTCATGAGGAGAACATTATTTTACCTCTATACAAGTCACTGGTGCGACCACACTTAGAATACTGTGTGCAGTTCTGGTCTCCGGTGTATAAGAAAGACATAGCTGAACTGGATCGGGTGCAGAGAAGAGCAACCAAGGTTATTAGAGAACTGGAAGGTCTGCAATACCAAGACAGGTTATCACACGGGTTATTTAGTTTGGAAAAACGAAGGCTTAGGGGTGATCTTATTACAATGTATAAATATATGAGGGGACAATACAAAGACCTTTCTAATGATCTTTTTACTCTTAGACCTGTGACGGGGACAAGGGGGCATCCTCTACGTCTGGAGGAAAGAAGGTTTAGCCATAATCACAGACGCAGATTCTTTACTGTAAGAGCAGTGAGACTATGGAACTCTCTGCCGTCTAATGTTGTAATGAGTGATTCCTTACGAAAATTTAAGAAGGGACTGGATGCCTTTCTTGAAAAGTATAATATTACAGGCTATATTCACTAGTTTCCAAGATACTGCGTTGATCCAGGGAGCTAGTCTGATTGCCGTATGTGGAGTCGGTAAGGAACTTTTTTTTCCCCAATGTGAAGCTTACTGTTTGCCACTTGGTTTTTTTTTTGCCTTCCTCTGGATCAACATGTTAGGGCAGGTTAGGATAGGATATGGGTTGAACTAGATGGACTTAAAGTCTTCCTTCAACCTTAATAACTATGTTACTATGTTACCTATTCATTCACTTCTCAGAGCCGTCTTTCTCTTTCATACTTTCTCCTCTTCCCGCTCCTTCCTCCAGCTCTCCATATCAGCTGTTGAGCAGGGGTGCTCCACCCCCACGGTTCACCAGCAGCATAGCCCGTCCTCCTTCATAAACAAGCAGCCTCTCGTTATGGGGCGCCTTAGGGCAAGGGAATAGGTTGCCTTCAGGGTGGCCTGTTCTAGGTCCAAATAGGCTAGCAGGTCTCATCACTGAGCCACCACCTCCTGGCTTGCAGAGGGCGGGGGTCCTCCTTCCACGTCTCTGCTGCCTTCTCTCCCTTCATGGGCCTCACAGATCTTGGCTTCTTTCTCCCCCCTCATGGGCCTCTCGGATCTCAGGTGCCTTCTCCCTCTCACGGGCCTCTCTGGTCTCTTATGGCGGGATTTCCCCAGATTCACTGTAGAATGGTTCGCCGGTCTTTACAATACGCGCCTGAGCCTCCTCCAGCCCGCCAGTCACGCCTACTCTCTGACCACATGGACCGTTGTACAGTATTACTTGTGTTGTACTACGTACATTTTTCTTGTTTGACAAGTTTATTGCAAACAGCAGAAAGTTTGCAAATTTTGCTAAATTTTCAATCAGGGTTGAATAATTTTGATTTAAACGGTAACCTTGTATAATGCCTAGATCTATTTTCCTCAACATCCCCAATCAATCAATATCATTGATTGATTACAATTAATGATCAATCTATGTTGTAAAATTTCACTGTTATAATAATGCTTGTAGTGTAACTGCTTAGGCCACTTTTCAGGAAGACTTAATATTAACTTTTTTATTGCTCTAAGAATCCTTTGGTGATCAACATGTAACTCGGTATAACAACATGAACTCGGGGTATTTGGCCCAAAATATGGACTCTAAAATACACCTATATTACGGTTATCATATCAGAAAACAGCATTATTATTTATCTATCATTAGTGACATTATACCAGTTTTGAGTGGCTTTTTCAGTTAGTCATCTTAATCATGTGTACTAATCCTAAAAAGACTTCAGCTCTGAACAGGAAGGGCACTGTGCATGGTTCTGCCCATCGCTTCCTTCCAATAGTTCCTTCAGCATAATGATTCAATGCAGCCAGATTAAAAATTACTAAAATTGCACATAATGTTTTGGCGTATTCTATGTGATATGTAAGGTATATAGAATGCCATGGAAATCTGCTAAAACTGTCAGCAAGGCATATATCATTTGGGCTTTAACAGCAGTAACATGTCTTTTCCTGTAGAACCCAACACAGGCTGTGATATCTGAAATAACTGAAAAGAAGAAGTTGAATGTGGCTCAAGGCCTTGCATGGTCCTACTATGTTGGATATTTAAAGTTTATCTTGCCAGGTAGGAAACTTTATGTTACATGCTGTGATGGGGATCTGGTATATAGTAAAATAAATATTACCATAATCTAACCTTACCTGGTCTCATGAAACAACTAGTCTTTAGGTCTGAAACAGTTCGGTGGGTATAGTCCCCCATACACATTAGACTAATGTTGGCTGCACCTGCTAATATCGATGTGTTCAGCCGATATTCTAATGTGATGTAGATCTCAAATTTCCGATTTCAAACTTCTGATCACATTGTTCTTTCTGAGATAAGCCTGCTGTCAGCTTGTCAGTCGGTGGCTTTGGGTCCCGTCACACTCTTCAATGTCCCAGCGATCCCAACAACGATCCAACGTGGATGAGATCGCTGGGACATCGTTAGCTGATCGCTGGCGAGCTGTCACATAGGCAGACTCACCATGTAATGTCGGCTGGGATGGCTGTTGGCCAAACCATCAGTAAACCATCTTTGGCAGCTGACAGCCATCTAAAATGTATGACAAGCCTTATTTTATGAGCAATGTGATCCCTTTGGAAATTATACTATTATTCTTATTTTTTTTTTATTTTTACTAAATAGCACTCTTTGATATGCCATCACAAGACACAGTATTCATGTTACATTTAGGAAAATTTGGTGACAACCTCTTTAGAACTACATACACGATTAGTCCGCATACTGAGACTTATAAATATATGATCGCCAATATTGCTGCGAGTGTTAAAAACATAAACTGCTTAGAATTTTTTCATCAAAGAGTGCAAAAGCCTTCCATCCATGTCAAGGTGACCTTCTAATATGGAAGGTCCCTAGCCATTAAATGTCTTAGTCGCAGTGTTCAGACGCATTGTGTATGTATATGTTCGTATATTGGACACATAGCGTATTTGTGCACCTGTACTTTATTTTCATACTAAAGGTCTGTAGGTACTTTTTTTTGTGTAATAGTAACCTCTGTACATACAGTGAGTACAGAAAGTATTCAGACGTCTTTACATTTTTCACTCTTTGTTTCATTGCAGCCATTTGGTAAATTCAAAAAAGTTAATTTTTTTTCTCATTCGTGTACACTCTGCACCCCATCATGAAATTTTTGCAAATTTATTAAAAAAGAAAAACTTAAATATCACATGGTCATAAGTATTCAGACCATTTGCTCAGTATTGAGTAGAAGCACCCTTTTGAGCTAGTACAGCCATGAGCTTTCTTGCGAAAGATGCAACAAGTTTTTCACACCTGGATTTGGGGATCCTCTGCCATTCTTCCTTGCAGATCCTCTCCAGTTATTATTATTATTATTATACATTTATGTAGCGCCATTTATTCCATGGCGCTTTACATATGAAAAGGGGAAAAATATAGACAGGTACAATAAACATGTGCTGGACAAGGGACACACAAGTACAGAAGGAGAGAGGACCCTGCCCGCGAGGGCTCACAGACTGCAGGGATGGGTGAGAATACACTAGGAAAGGGTAGAGCTGGTCGTACGATGGTTCAGTACACTGAGGATCATTGCAGGTTGTAGGCTTGTCGGAACAGGTGGGTCTTCAGGTTCGTCCAGTTCCATCAGGTTCTTCCAGTTCCGTCAGGTTGGATGGTGAACGTTGGTGGACAGCCATTTTCAGATCTCTTTAGAGATGCTCAATTGGGTTTAGGCCAGGGCTCTGGCTGGGCCAGTCAAGAATGGTCACAGATTTGTTCTGAAGCCACTCCTTTGTTATTTTAGCTGTGTGCTTAGAATAATTATCTTGTTGGAAGGTGAACCTTCGGCCAAGTCTGAGGTCCAGAGCACTCTGGAAGAGGTTTTCATCCAAGATATCACTGTACTTGGCCGCATTCATGTTTCCTTCAATTGCAACCAGTCGTCCTGTCCCTGCAGCTGAAAAACACCCCCAAAGCATGATGCTGCCACCACCATGTTTCACTGTTGGCAATGTATTGGGCAGGTGATGAGCAGTGCCTGGTTTTCTCCACACATATCGCTTAGAATTATCACCAAAAAGTTCCATCTTCATCTCATCAGACCAGAGAATCTTATTTCTCATAGTCTGGGAGTCCTTCATGTGTTTTTTTAGCAAGCTCCACGCGGGCTTTCATATGTCTGGCACTGAGGAGAGGCTTCTGTCGGGTCACTCTGCCATAAAGGCCTGACTGGTGGAGGGCTGCAGTGACAGTTGACTTTCTGGAACTTTCTCTCATCTCCCTACTGCATCTGTAGAAGGCAGCCACAGTGATCTTGGAGTTCTTCTTTACCTCTCTCACAAAGGCTCTTCTCCCACGATTGCTCAGTTTGGCTGGACGGCCAGGTCAAGGAAGACTTCTAGTGGTCCCAAACTTCTTCCATTTAAGGGTTATGGAGGCCACTGTGCTCTTAGGAACCTTGAGTACTGCAGAAATTCTTTTGTAACCTTGGCCAGATCTGTGACTTGCCACAATTCTGTCTCTGAGCTCTTTGGCCAGTTCCTTTGACCTCATGATTCTCATTTGGTCTGACATGCACTGTGAGCTGTGAGGTCTTATACAGACAGGTGTTTGCCTTTACAAATCAAGTCCTATCAGTTTAATTAAACACAGCGGGTCTCCAATGAAGGAGTAGAACCATCTCAAGAAGGATCTCAAGGAAATGGACAGCATGTAACTTAAATATGAGTGTCTGAACAAAACTGTGATATTTCAGTTTTTCTTTTTTAATAAATTTGCAAAAATTTCTACATTTCTGTTTTTTTCTCAGTCAAGATAGGTGCAGAGTGTACATTAATGAGAAAAAATTGAATTTTTTTGAATTTACCAAATGGCTGCAATGAAATAAAGAGTGAAAAATTTAAAGGGGTCTGAATACTTTCTGTACCCACTGTAGATGATACAATTTCTACAGTTATCTTTGTTGCCCTGTTGCTAAAACTGTCCCAAATTTTCTGAAAATAATCCTGGTTATTCAGGTTATTGTCTGGGACAAGAAATGGTGAGGTTAACATAAACCCTGCCAAAACATGATATTAGTTATTATGGTCCCCAGCTAGCCCCGCAAAAAAGTAATTAAGAAATGAAACAGTATTCAGAAAATAATTGAATGCTAGGAGTCAGTTTTTGTCATAAGTAAATTAATAAAAGAAATTGTTTACTGAGGTTTTATTTAATCTTTCTGTCTTAACAAAAAGGAAACCTCAAGATGATTTTTCGTTTAGATATTTACTTAGCGTGTATACTAGCTGTTCTCACAAAACTGAATGTGAGTTAACTCACTGAATGCACTAAAAGTAGGACCGCAAATATTTATTGATAATAGAATGCACGATGATAATTTTTCACTGATTTGTTTGCAAACAATATTTGTCTAACCATTCTAATATTTGTATAATCATTACATTCTGACATCAGAAGAACCTGATGATCGTGCAGCCCTACATACTATTTATCTCACTTCTTGAAGCAGATTATTGTGCTGGATGGCTCTTCTCCCGTCCTTCTGCAGATGCAGCCATTATATATTAGTACGTAACTGTTGATTTAGAAGATCATATACAAATGTCAGATTCTGCAAATCTCTCAGAAACAATGACAGTTTTTTATGTTAGCCAATCAATGGTAGAGTGGAAATGCCACCTTGCCTTTTGAATATATAATTATGCAGCTGAGGTGTGTATTACAAGCAAATATATACAGTTGTTCTCAAAAGTTTACATACCCTGGTTGAATTTTTGCTTTCTTGGCCTTTTTCCAGAGAATATGAATGATAACACCAAAACTTTATCTCCACTCATAGTTAGTGGTTGGGTGAAGCCATTTATTGTCAAACTACTGTGTTTTCTCTTTTTAAATCATAATGACAGCCCAAAACATCCAAATAACCCTGATCATAAGTTCACATACCCCATTTCTTAATACCGTGTATTGCCCCATCTAACATCAATGACAGCTTGAAGTCTTTTGTGGTAGTTGTGGATGAGGTTCTTTATTTTTTCAGATGGTAAAGCTGCCCATTCTTCTTGGCAAAAAGTCTCCAGTTCCTGTAAATTCCTGGGCTGTCTAGCATGAACTGCGCGCTTGAGATCTCCTCAGAGTGGCTCAATGATATTGAGGTCAGGAGACTGAGATGGCCACTCCAGATCCTTCACTTTGTTCTGCAGTAGTCAATGACAGGCCGACTTGGCCTTCTGCTTTGGTTCATTGTCATGTTGGAACGTCCAAGTACGTCCCATGTGCAGCTTCCGGGCTGATGAGTGCAAATTTGGCTCCGGTATTTGTTGATAACGTGCTGCATTAATCTTTCCTTCAACTTTGACCAAGTTTCCTGTGCCTTTGTAGCTCACACATCCTCAAAACATCAGCAATCCACCTCCGTGCTTTACACTAGGAATGATGTTCCTTTCATCATAGGCCTTGTTGACCTCTCTCCAAATGTAACGTTTATGGTTGTGGCTAGGGTTGAGCATTCCGATACTTCCGATACCTGAAATCCAATGTAAGTCTATGGGAACAAAATATCGGAAGTAAGTATCGGAAGTACTTCCGATATTTTGTTCCCATAGACTTACATTGGATTTCAGGTATCGGAAGTATCGGAATGCTCAACCCTAGTTGTGGCCAAAAAGTTCAATTTTGGTCACATCACTCCAAATTACCTTGTTCCAGAAGTTTTGAGACTCGTCTCTGGGCTGTTTTGCGTAATGTAGGTGAGATACTCTGTGGCATTTGCGCAGTAATCACTTTCTTCTGGTGACTCGACTATGCAGCCCATTTTTCTTCAAGTGTTTCCTTGTTGTGCATCTTGAAACAACCACACCGCTAGTTTTCAGATTCCTGTATTTCAGCTGATGTTATTTGTGGGTTTTTCTTTGCATCCCAAACAATTTTCCTAGCAGTTGTGGATGACATTTTTATTGGTCTACCTGACTGTGGTTTTGTTTTTACGGAGCCCCTGATTTTCCATTTGTTAATCACAGTTTGAAAGCTGCTGACTGGCATTATCAATTCCTTGGATATCTTTTTGTATTCCTTTCCTGTTTTACATAGTTCAACTACCTTTTCCCGTAGATCCATTCACAATTCTTTTGCTTTCCCCATGACTCACAATCCAGAAACATAATTGGCTGGATGAAAGATGCAAGAGTCTGTCTGGATCCGAGAAAGTCACTCAGCTTTTATGCACACACAGATTACAAGCAAATAGGTCACAGGTGAGGATGTTAGCCATTCAAACCCATTTGTATCAACTTCTGTGCATGCTATCAGGTCAAAATCACCAGGGTATGTGAACTTTTAATCAGGGTCAACCACTAACCATGAGTGGAGAAAAAGTTTTGGTGTTATTCATATTCTCTGGAAAAAGGCCAAGAAAGCAAAAATTTAGCCGGGGTACATAAACTTTTGAGCACAACTGTATTCAATTTTACAAATTATTAATAGGATTAGAAGTAGCCTTAGAACACTGATGTCCTCTTCTTTATTCATAATCCCATATCATCTGCACATGGTCATTTGGATCCACAAACCTACAATAATATTGCATATCTTGAGTTAGATGTATTCTATGCATGCCGTAGGCAATTATTTCGCCACCTTAAAAAGTCATGAGGGAAATTAAGTACACCCTCTTTGAATTCTATGGTTTCATGCATCAGGGCATAATAACAAAAATTTGACCCTTAGAAGGTCTTATAATTAAGTAACTATACCCACAGATGAATAACATCATATAACTTATCTACTCCTCTGCATCTCCCCTCTGCAAATCTCTTCATTGGCTTACAATTTCCCAGCAATTACAGTTTAAACTACTAACACTGACCTACATGACCATCCATAATCTGGACGTGGGACATGCCAAACCAGTGGATGGAACATTGCACTGTGCCTCATGCCCACACTAAGGGTGAACCAAACACCCTAAGCAGCATATTTGATTAAAATCCAGTTTCTGCAGAATGGAGGCAACAATTAGAACACATAAGATGCAATTTTGTAGGTGTTTTAAGCCATACAATGGCCGTCAACTTGAGGTGATAGACTCCCTTAAAGTTCAAGGTTTCTGAGCATTCTTTTATGCACAATTCTCTAAAGGTCCAACCACAGCATTTCAATTGGGCTGAGATCTGGACGTTGACTGGGCCATTGCAGCTCCTTTTCTTTTTTACCTATTCTGATGTAGATTTGCTGATGTGCTTAGGATCATTGTCCTATTCCATGACTCAGTATCGGTCAGGTTTTAATTTTGGATATATACTCAGACTAATACCACCACTTAAGTATAATAGAAAAAACAATATATAAGAGTAATATCATGATTAGACAGAAAAATCTCTATTACAAAAATAACACCATGAAAAAAAGACAGTACAGAAAAAGGCCGATAGAAAAACTCTTAAAACAGTAAGGGCAGTGTGATTCATACGTAAAGCAGCAGGCATGTGTAGATGTTACATAGTATTACTTTGGTGTACAGAGGAGTTCAGGTTCGTCTAAATGACTACGAGGTGCCTATGTCCTTTAGCTGCAGAAAAAAAAATTATTATTTTTCCACCACCATGTATGACATTTGATATGAAATCTTATTTTTGGTTGTGCTGTTTGTTTTTTCCCAAACATGGCATAGGGCAGTGATGGCTAACCTTGGCACTCCAGCTGTTGGAGAACTACAACTCCCAGCATGCCTCAACTGCTGCAGGTTGCAAGGGCATGTTGGGAGTTGTAGTTTTACAACAGCTGGAGTGCCAAGGTTAGCCATCACTGGCATAGGGCATACAATTAACATTATCATTTAATCTGCACTGCTGAGAAGATTGTCAACTGTTCTGAATTTTTTCCACTTGTGAATAATCTTTCTCATAGTAGAATGATGGACTTCAAAATCTTTGTAAATGGCATTCTTAGGGTCCTGTCACACTCTTCAATGTCCCAGTGATCCCACCAATGATACGACCTGGATGGGATTGCTGGGACATCGTTAGCTGATCGCTGGTGAGCTGTCACATGGGCAGACTCACCAGCAATCAGGACCAGCGAGCACGCTGGTATCCAATGTACACATCGGGTAACTAAGCACCGCGCGGCACCTAGTTACCCGATATGTACCCTAGATACCTGCTTTCAGCTTCTGCTGTAGAGCGCTGAGAGCCGGTATCCAATGTACATATCGGGTAACTAAGCGCCGCGCGGCACCTAGTTACCCGATATGTACCCTAGATACCGGCTCTCAGCTTCTGCTGTAGAGCGCTGAGAGCCAGTATCCAATGTACATATCGGGTAACTAAGCACCGCGCGGCACCTAGTTACCCGATATGTACCCTAGATACCTGCTTTCAGCTTCTGCTGTAGAGCGCTGAGAGCCGGTATCCAATGTACATATCGGTAACTCAGCACCGCACGGCACCTAGTTACCCAATATGTACCCTAGATACCGGCTCTCAGCGCTCTACAGCAGAAGCTGGGAGACGGTAACCAGGGTACATAGCGGGTAGCTAGGTGCCGCACGGTGCTTAGTTACCCGATATGTACATTGGATACCAGCTTCCAGCTCGCTGATCGTTGGTCTCCTGCTGTCACACGCAGCAATGCACGCTGGCCAGCGGGAGACCAACAATCAAAAAATAGTCCAGGACATTCAGTGACGATCAGCGATACCCAGCAGGGGGCTGGTTGTCGCTGCATGTCACACATAGCGAGATCGCTGGCTAGGTCGCTGTTGCATCACAAAATCGGTGACGCTTCAGCGATCTCGCTTAGTGTGACGGGGGCTTAACTATTCGCAGATTTATGGGCAGTAACAATTGCTTCTCGAAAGTCATTCCTAATGTTTTTCCTCTCTCAGGCAAGCTTGAATGTTCCAGACCAGCAAACTGACCAAATTTTGCTTTTATGAAGGTGGTCACACTTGCTGATAAACAATTAATCAAGTGCATTTGATTAGCAAATCCTGGCTGTTTTTTAATCTCTTAATTCTTATGGGAGCAGCAGGAGTGTACCTTGTTTTATGCACGCTGCTTCTACATTTTGGCCTAGGTTTTCGTTAAATAAATAATGATACTGTCTAATTCAGTAATCCCAACCTCCAGTTCTCACGGCCCCCCCTAAAAGATCACTTTTTCAGGATTTCATTACTATTGCACAGGTGATGGAATTATTTTCAAGGGATCAGAAATTGGCACTGGTTCTTTCATTTGTGCAATACTGACTAAATCTTGAAATCACGAACTGTTGGGGGCCGTGAGAAATCGAGTTTGGGAAACACCGATTTAATCTTCCATGTGTTGTAGTTCATCTCAGGTTTACCTTTAATTATCAAATTTTAAGACCTTCTAAGAACTATTTTTCATTATGTTCTTAGTAATTAAGTCCTCATAAGTAAAACCATAGGGTTCAAAGAGGGTATACTTGGTATTTCTCATGACTGTATTTGGTTGTTGGCAAATAATAGTCAATATCTGAGGTATAACAGAAAATGATTACCGAGTATCAGCTACTGCATGCGAATCTATAGATAATATATAATTCATCTCCACTTCCAATGCCTTTTAATATTTTATCTGATTATTGCACATTTGTTTTATAGCTTTAAAACATTTGGTAAAAAAATTCAATGAAGAAAACAACAATTTATTGAGGTTTCCAGAAACTTTGAAGCTGTATATCTTAATGCCATTAAGCTGCAAAATATATAATGACTTGCATGAGGAAGATGAAAACATAGCATTTATGAAAGAGATTCCTCCATTCCAAGTGGACCGAGCCGGCATCAGAGGAAGAGTATTTAAAAACAATGTGTACCGCATACTGGATGATGAGCACAGGGTATGTCCATTTTCATTATTCGGTGTAACTGTAGAACGCTTTCTGAGGGGTAAACATGGGCATAATTATATCGTGGGGCACTGGTAACATGGCCTCAGGGTATGGAGAAAAGGTAGAAAGAACAATTTGCATATATAAAAGGTTATTCTCAACTCTCATGTTACTACAACACAGCCTTTCGCCTCCTTGTTTCCAGGCATGGCAGGCATTCCTCCTTGAGTGACAGTTCCGGTCAGTAGCGTCATCATACACTGAGCAAAAATATAAATGCAACACTTTTGTTTTTGCTCCCATTTTTCATGAGCTGAACTCAAAGATCTAAGAATTTTTCTATGTACACAAAAGACCTTTTTCTCTAAAATATTGTTCACAAATTTGTGTAAATCTGTATTAGTGAGCGCTGATTCTTTGCTGAGATGGCTACAATAAAAGGCTACTCTAACATGTGCAGTTTTACTGTATTGGTATGGTCTGGGGGGCTCATAAAACCAGTCAGTATCTAGTGTGACCACCATTTGCCTCATGCATTGCACTACAGCCCCGATACCGAAAAAGTTGGGACGCAGTGTAAAATATAAAGAAAACAAGAATGCAATGACTTGGAAATTTCTTATACCATATTATATTCACAATAGAACATAGAACACATATCAGGAGTTGAAAATTAGACATTTTTCTATTTTATTTGAAAAAATTAACTCATTTAGAAATGAATGGCTGCCATACATCTAAAAATGATGTTGAAACAAGGCCGTGTCTACCATTGTGTAGCATTCTCTCTTCTTTTTACAACAGGCTGTAAATGTCTGGGAAGTGAGGAGACCAATGGAGTTTTGGGAGAGCAATGTTGTATGATGTAGGATTCTCGCTGCTCAACAGTCATGGGCCGTTTTTGGAGGAGTTTTCATTTTGTGCACCAAATGTTTTACATTGGTGAAAGGTGCAGACTGCCAGTTTGTCACCTGAAATCTTTTTCTTCGAAGTCATGCAGTTGTGATGGATGCAATATGTGGTTTAGCATTGTCTTGCTAAAATATGCAAAGCCTTCCTTGAAATAGACGTTGTCTGGATGGGAGAGTACATTGTTCTAAAACCTATATACAAACATTGTATATAACATTGTTAGTGAATTTCAAGATGTGTAATCTGCCCTTACCATAGGCACTAATGCAGCCCCATACCATCAGAGATGCAGGTTTTAGCACTGTGTGCTGATAACAAGCTGGATGGTCCCTCTACTCTTTAATCCACAGGACATGGAGTCTGTGGTTTCCATAAAGAGTTTCTCATTTTGATTCATATGACCACAGAACAATTTTCCATTTTGGCTCAGTCCATTTTAAATCAGGTTTGGCCCAGAGAAGATTTCAGCATTTCTCGATAGTATTCATATATAGCTTCTTCTTTGTATGATAGCGCTTTAACTTGCATTTGTGGATTGCACGGTGAACTGTGTTCATAGACAGTGATTTCTGGAAGTATTCCTGAGCCCATGGAGTGATTTTCCTGACCGTTTCATGCCTGTTTTTAATGTCATGCCGTTAAAATACCTTTAGATCATGAGTATCTAATATTGACCATTGGCCTTGTCCCTTGTGCACATGGATTTTCCAGAATCTCAGTCTTTTGATGATATTATGTACTGTAGTTGGTGGGATATTCAAAGTGTTTGCCATTTTATGTTGAGAAATATTTGTTCTGAAATGATTCGACTTATTCAATTGTTAGACACTGTTGTTCACAGATTGGTGACCTTCTGACTAGAGATGAGCGGTGTTCGAAGCAAACTGTTCGCCAATCTTAAATTCAAGCTGTTTTGGGCGGTGTTCGAGTCGTTCGACGAACCCGAACGATTTGGAAAAAATTTGGCTGTTCGAGGTTATGTTCGATAACTGTTCGTGCACCTAAATCGTCACTGGATTTTTTCACATTTTATGCTGAGAATCACTGTTAATACATATTTTGAGTGTCCAGCGTGGCGGGGGAGGGACATGGCATGGATCTCTGCAGAGATAATGAAGATCTCCATTTTTTTTTCTCTTTCCCGCATTTCCAGTGGGCGGTGCAGTCTGTCAGCTTATCAGCAGCGCACACACGGAGCGAGGTGCTTTTTTTCACACAAGCAAGGGCATGTGTCATTGGCTGTGTATGTCACATGTCCTTGCCCTATAAGACCCAGCCATTTCCCCCCTCGCCACCATTTTCTTACTGCTGCAGCTCAGTGTTAGACTGCTGTTAGCGTTATATTGTGTGTGCATTGTGCAACTGCGACTTGCAAGCGAAATAGCTGAGAAATAGAGAGGAAGGTTTAGGGAGTAGGGACTATTTCATAATTGTAGCCCTTTTGAGGGTTACGTTACATCAGTTCCTAGCAGTTTTAGTAGGCAGGTCTCTGCTCAGTCTTAAATAGACAGATAGGTCAACTTGGGACAGTGACTATTTGTAATTGCAGCCCTTTTCAGGGCTAGGTTACAGCAGTTGCTATCACTTTTTGTCAGCTACACCAGCGTTCAAATCACTCCTAATTATTCGCTGCATCTAGCCTGTTCAATAATTTTGGGCATAGTAGCAGTGTGTGCTACTCATTCTATTAGGCCATCTAAACTAAGCTACACCAGAGTTTAAAAAAAAAAAGAATTTTTATCTGCCTCTTGCCTGGACAATAATTTTGGGCATAGCAGCAGTACTCATTCTATTAGGCCATCTATACAAAGGTCCACCAGCGTTGAAATACTCATAATTTTTGGCTGCATCTTGCCTGTAGAATAATTGTGGGCATAGTAGCAGTCTGTGGAACTCATTGTATTAGGCCATCTATACAAAGCTCCACCAGCCTTAAAAAAAAAAAAGAATTTCTATCTGCATCTTGCCTGGACAATAATTTTGGGCATAGTAGCAGTCTGTGGTACTCATTTATAGGCCATCTATACAAAGTCCACAGCTTGAAATACTCAAATTTTTGCTGCATCTTGCCTGTAAATAATTGTGGGCATGGTAGCAGTCTGTGGTACTCATTGTATTAGGCCATCTATACAAAGCTCCACCAGCATTGAAATACTCATAATTTTTTGCTGCATCTTGCCTGTAATATAATTGTGGGCATAGTAGCAGTCTGTGGTACTCATTGTATTAGGCCATCTATCAAAGCTCCACCAGCCTTAAAAAAAAAAATTTCTATCTGCAACTTGCCTGGACAATAATTTTTGCATAGTAGCAGTCTGTGGTACTCATTCTATTAGGCCATCTATACAAAGTCCAACAGCATTGAAATATACATAATTTTTTGCTGCATCTTGCCTGTAGATAATTGTGGCATAGTAGCAGTCTGTGGTACTCATTGTATTAGGCCATCTATACAAAGTCCACCAGCCTTAAAAAAAAAAAAATTTCTATCTGCATCTTGCCTGACAATCATTTTGGGCATAGTAGCAGTCTGTGGTACTCATTGTATTAGGCCATCTATACAAAGCTCCACCAGAGTTGAAAAACAAAAATTTTTGCTGCATCTTGCCTGTACATAATTGTGGGCATAGTAGCAGTCTGTGGTACTCATTGTATTAGGCATCTATACAAAGCTACACCAGCAGTTGAAATACTCATAATTTTTGCTGCATCTTGCCTGTAAATAATTGTGGGCATAGTAGCAGTCTGTGGTACTCATTGTATTAGGCCATCTATACAAAGCTCCACCAGCTTTAAAAAACAAAATTATCTGCTGTTCTTGGTAGCAATAATTTGGGCATAGTAGCAGTCTGTGGTACTCATTGTATTAGGCCATCTATACAAAGCTCCACCAGCGTTAGAAAACCATAATTTTGCTGATCTTGCCTTGAAATAATTTGGGCATAGTAGCAGTCTGTGGTACTCATTGTATTAGGCCATCTATACAAAGCTCCACCAGCTTAAAAAAAAAAAAATTTCTTCTGCATCTTGCCTGACAATCAATTTGGGCATAGTAGCAGTCTGTGGTACTCATTGTATTAGGCAATCTATACAAAGCTCCACCAGCTTAAAATAAAATAATTTTTGGCTGCATCTTGCCTGTAATATAATTTGGGCATAGTAGCAGTCTGTGGTACTCATTGTATTAGGCCATCTATGCAAAGCTCCACCAGCGTTAAAAAAAAATTTTATCTGCAACTTGCCTGGAAATAATTTTATGCATAGTAGCAGTCTGTGGTACTCATTTATTAGGCCATCTATACAAAGCTCCACCAGCCTTAAAAAAAAAAAAAAAATTCTAGCTGCAACTTGCCTGGACAATACATTTTTGGGATAGTAGCAGTCTGTGGTACTCATTGTATTAGGCCATCTATACAAAGCTCCACCAGAGTTGAAAATACTCAAAATTTTATGCTGCATCTTGCCTGTGAAATAATTGTGGGCATAGTATCAGTCTGTGGTACTCATTGTATTAGGCATCTATACAAAGCTACACCAGCGTTGAAATACTCATAATTTTTTGCTGCATCTTGCTGTAAATAAATTGTGGGCATAGTAGCAGTCTGTGGTACTCATTGTATTAGGCATCTATACAAAGCTCACCAGAGTTAAAAAAATAATTTTTTCTGCATCTTGCCTGGACAATCATTTTGGGCATAGTAGCAGTCTGTGGTAGTCATTGTATTAGGCCATCTATACAAAGCTCCAACAGCATTAAAAACTCAAAATTTCTTCTGCATCTTGCCTGTAAAATCATTTGTGGGCATAGTAGCAGTC
>JARQOD010000004.1:60748009-60900989 GCA_033576555.1 Oophaga sylvatica | reverse complement strand
GGCAAAGTTATATTGTCAGAAATTCCAAAAGTGGGCAGTCCTTACTAAATGGAACGATGATGCCCTGGCAGCTCTTTTTCGGAAAGGGCTGGCAGAGACCGTAAAAGATGTTACGGTGGGATTTCCTGTCCCTTCGGGGCTCAACGATTCTATGTCATTAGCCATTCACATTGACAGACGCTTGCGTGAACGTAAAACTATGCAAGAGGTAGTGTTGCCTTTCGAACAGGCCTCTGAGCCCATGAAGTGTGATGGGGTTGTGTCTAGGGCTCAGCGTTGAGAATTTCGAAAGTGTAACAAGTTGTGCTTCTATTGTGGGGATGGTTCTTATACTATTTCCGTCTGCCCTAGGCGGGGAAGACGTTTTGTGCGCTCATTTGTTTTGGGCAGTCTAAGTTTCTCTTGACTGTTACCTTGATCTGCTCCTTGTTTTCATTTTCTGCTCAGGCTTTTGTCGATTCAGGAGCAGCCCTGAACCTGATGAGTTTTGACTTTGCCAAACGTTGTGGTTTTCCCATGGAACCCCTGCGGACTCCTATTCCTTTGTTGGGTATTGATTCTACCCTTTGGCGGAGAAAAAAGCCCAGTTTTGGACCCAGGTGATAATGCGAGTAGACCTGGACCACCAAGAGAATTGTAAATTCTTGGTATTACATAATTTACATGACATTATTGTACTGGGTTTTCCTTGGTTGCAGACCCATAATCCTGTTTTGGATTGGAAGTCTGTGTCTGTGGTCAGTTGGGGTTGTCAATGTGTTCGTAGTGACACTCCTGTTTTTGCTACCTCTCCCCAGTCTCAGGAGGTCCCTGACTATTTGGCTGATTTTTCTGATGTGTTTAGTGAGAGTAAGTCTGCGTCCTTGCCTCCTCACAGGAGTTATGATTGCGCGATTGAGTTAGTGCCCGGTTTTAAATTTCCCAAGGGTCGCTCTTCAATCTGTCTGTACCTGAGCATGAGGCTATGCGATCTTATATCAAAGAGTCATTGGAGAAAGGTCATATTAGACCGTCCTCTTCACCTTTAAGTGCAGGCTTTTTCTTTGTGGCCAAGAAGGATGGTTCATTGAGGCCTTGCATTGACTATCGTCTCCTTAATAAGATCACTGTTAAATACCAGTATTGTTATGAATGTGCTGGAGATGGTTTCTGAGCAGAGGCTCCCTCTGGTGGTTGCAGACAGTACTGAACCTCACAGCGAGGAATGGCAATCTGGGATCACGGACTGGACGGATATAAGGGAGGTTCCCTCCCATGATGGTCGCCGGTGATCAATTGTTCTTGTCTCAATTGTGGTTCCTGGTTCATTTGAAAGTTTGCTGAGTCTTGCCTGCATCTTCTGCTTTCAGATAAGATATTTTCTGCTTTTATTTTTGTGCTTGCTTTTTGCATAGTTCCCTGCACTTCTGTGGAGGTCAGCCGGGTCCCCTCCTGGGGGCCTGTGCTCCTCTCAGTTTATCTGAAGCCTCTGTTATTTGTTCATTTGCTTTTTCCTGTTTTTTCAGTGGCTGCTGCTTGGGGGCTTCCTATTTTCTTTGGGGATCTGCTCCGGGGCAGATAGCTTTCCTCTTTCTGCCTTTAGGTGTAGTTATCTCTCAGGCTGTGACGAGGCGTCTAGGATCAACGTAGGAACGCTCCATGGCTACCTCTAGTTGTGTGGTTAGTTCAGGTTACTGCAATCCAATAGGTTCCAGCCTCTCTGGTGTATTACTGTTTTTGCTTTTTCTCCTCAGCTACCTAAACATAACACAGTATCCTTTGCCCCTGATTTCCGATTTATTCTCCAGAGTGAAAGGGGCTAGTTGGTTTACCAAGCTTGACCTTAGGGGGGCGTATAATCTTATTCACATTAAACACGGTGATGAATGGAAGATGGCGTTTTATACCCCTGAGGGGTATTTTGGGTACCTAGTGATGCCTTTTGGGTTCACTAATGCCCCTTCCGTCTTCCAGTCTTTCATGAACGTTATTTTCCAGGATTTGGTGGATAAGTTTCTGATTGTTTATTTGGACGATATTTTGATTTTTTTCAATGACTGGGATTCTCACGTGGAACATGTTCGGATGGTATTCCGGATTTTGAGAGAAAATGCCTTGTATGTTAAGGGATCAAAATGTCTCTTTGGCATACAGAAGGTTTCATTTTTGGGATTCATTTTGTCTCCGTCTGCTATTGAGATGGTCCCGGTCAAGGTTCAGGCCATTTGTGATTGAGTTCAGCCCACTTCATTGAAGGCTCTTCAGAGATTTTGGGGTTTTGCTAATTTTTACCATAAATTCATAAGTAATTTCTCTGGTATTGTGAAACCATTGACTGATTTGACCAAAAAGAGTTCTGATGTAGTGAATTGGTCTCCAAAGGCAGTTTCGGCATTTCAGGAGCTTAAGCGAAGATTCACTTCTGCTCCTGTTCTACGGCAACCTGATGTTTCTCTACAATTTCAGTGGAGATAGATGCTTCTGAGATTTTTGCAGGAGCCGTTTTGTCCCAAAGGGATCCTGTAACCTCTGAGAATAACCTTTGTGCCTTCTTCTCTCGGAAATTTTTCCCAGCTGAACGTTATTATGATGTGGGGAATCGGGAATTATTGGCTATGAAGTGGGTGTTCGAGGAGTGGAGACATTGGTTGGAGTGAGCCAAACAATCAGGTTGTGGTCCTCACTGACCACAAGAACCTGATCTATCTCGAATCAGCCAAGCGACTAAATCCTAGACAGGTCAGGTGGGCCTTGTTTTTCCACGCATTTTAATTTTGTGGTCTCCTTTCTCCTGGGCACTAAGAATGCTAAGGTGGATGCCCTCTCTAGGAGTTTCTTTGCTGATTCTCCTGATGTGACTGAGCCTACTGCCATTCTGAAGGATGGTGTGGTTCTTTCCACTATCTCTCCTGATTTGAGACTGTCCCTTGAGAAATTTCAGGGGGATAAACCTGAACGTTGCTCTGTGGGGAAATTGTTTGTCCCCGACCAATGGAGGAAGAATGTAATGTCTGAAATTCATTGCTCCGTGTTGGCTGGTCATCCTGGTATTTTTGGTACAAGAGATTTGGTGAGTCGGTCCTATTGGTGGCCTACTTTGTCTCGTGATGTCAGGAATTTTGCGCAGTCCTGTGGGACTTGTTCTCGGTCCAAACCCTGCTCTCGCTCTAGTGGATTGTTAATGCCACTGCCTGTGCCGAGGAGGCCATGGACCCATATCTCTATGGATTTTATTTCCGACCTCCTTGTCTCTCAGAGAATGACTGTCATCTGGGTGTTCTGTGATAGATTTTCCAAAATAATCCATCTTGTGCCACTGCTGAAGATGCCATCCTCTTCCAAATTGGTGCCCTTGTTTTTTCAGCAGGTGGTTCGTTTGCACGGCATTCTGAAGAACATTGTTTCTGACAGAGGAGTCCAATTTGTTTCCAGATTTTGGAGAGCCTTTTGTTCTAAACTGGGAATTCAGTTGTCTTTCTCTTCTGCGTTTCACCCTCAGACCAATGGGCAGACTGAGAGAACAAACCAGACTTTGGAAACTTATTTGAGATGTTTTGTGTCTGCTGATCAAGATGACTGGGTCTCTTTTTTGCCCTTGGCTGAATTCGCTCTAAATAATAGGGCCAGTTCTGCCACTTTGATGTCCCCTTTTTTCTGCAATTTCGGGTTTCATCCTCGGTTTTCTTCATGGCAGCTGGTGGCTTCTGTCTGTCTGGGTGTTGACTCTATGGTAGAGAGAATGCAGCAGATTTGGGATCAAGTAGTGGATAAGTTGTCTCTCTCTCAGGAAAGGGCCCAGCGGTTTGCCAACCGGCATAGGACTGATGGTCCCCGGTTTAAAGTAGGTGACTTGGTTGGTTGTCCTCAAAAAATATCCCTATGAAGGTGGCGTCTCCAAAGTTTAAGCCAAGGTTCATTGGACCTTATAAGATCTTGGAGGTCCTTAATACCGTTTCTTTCCGTTTTGGCTCTTCCAGGGACGTTTAAGATTCACAACGTCTTCCATAAGTCTTTACTGAAAAGGTTTGTTGAACCAGTGGTTCCTATGACCTGTTTTGGTTGAGGGCAACCTGGAGTATGAAGCAGAGAAGATATTGGATTCTCGTCTGTCTAGACAGAGACTCCAGTACTTGGTCAAGTGGAAAGGTTATGGTCAGGAGGACAATTCTTTGGTATTTGCTTCTGACATTCATGCTGAAAGATTGGTTCGCGCCTTTCACCGGGCTCATCCTGATCGGCCCGTTGGCGCAGGTGAGGGTTCGGTGACCCCTCCTCAAGGTGGGGTACTGTTGTGAGCGCTCTGGATTGGACTTCTGAGTTGGGGCTTTATCTGGTGGCTGCTGATAGTAATGAAGCTGCTTTGACTGACAGAGGTCTTTCAGCTGGGGACGATTGGCAATCAGGGATTGATGACTGGGGAGATTTAATGGAGTAACCTTCCCATGATCCTCGCCGGTGATTATTTGTTTTTCCTGGTCCCATTTGGAAGTCAGCTTGCTTCCTGCTTTCTCCTGCAACTTTCAGATAAGTTATTTGCTGCTTGTTTCTGTGGCTTTTTGTTTTTCCTTTTGTTTTTCTGCCCTTCTGGAGTAAGGTCAGCCAGGTTCCCCGGCTGGGGCCTGCGCTGTCTCTGTTTCTCATTTACCACTGTTTATGTGTTCAGTCCCTGTTATTTCAGTATCTGCTGGCTAGCTACTTGTTCACACCAGAGTTCTGATCTAGCAGGGGAGAGATCGTGTGGTCTCAGTATTTTTTGGAAATCAGAAATGTTGGAATCTTTTCTTAGGATTTTGCCAGATTGCAGACAGTAATCTTTCCTGTCCTATTCTATCTAGACAGTTTTGGGCCCCAGCGTTTGCTTGTTCTATTTTCTGCCTGTGTTCGTATATCATCTTGTCTAACCGCCAATATATGTGTGGGGGCTACCTATTCCTTTGCGGCGCTACTCGGGGCAGTTAGCTTTCCCCTTTCTATCTTTAGGCTTAGTTAACTCTCCGACTGTGTCGAGGCATCTAAATCATCGTAGGTACGTCCCACGGCTACTTCTGGTTTTGCGGTTAGTTTAGGGGTCTGCAATCCGCTAGTTACCAACCTCTCTGGGTGTCTGGCTGCCTTGGCTATTTTGGCTACTGTCCTCTGCGGCTACCAAATCATAACACCTTCTATTCCCTGTTTAGTGACTGAAGATGCCAAAACCCCTGGCTTTGGGCACAGGGGGAAATATGTGAGAAGGTCACTGGATGGGAGGGGTGACTGTATGTCACTGAGCATTGTTATGATATGAAACTGAAAAATGCACGCGATTTGATGAGAGGGGATAATCGGCCATATTAAGGGCTCAGTTTTGGTGGACAGCTAAAGAGTGGTTGGGAGGCTGTTCAGCATATCTGCACCTCCAAGATGTGGTCCAGAAGAATAAATGTGGAGCCTTTGGACTAGAGATGAGATTTCAGAACTGAATTTTGTTTATGTTCCCCTGAGTGGGCAGATCTCCACAGCCACACAGGCTGTACTGTATGCTATTTTGATTTTCCCATTATGCCAGAAAGGCCATGTTTGTTTATCTGATTTTGGACTGGTTTATGCAGTATGCTTTTAATTAACCAGTTGAAAACTTAAATTGAAAGTGTTCCTGTGACTACCTCTTTATAAGTTGTGGTAGATCGATTCACTTGGTTGCTTAAATTGATTTTCCTTTTTGTGTTAGTTAATAGATAGTATTGGTTAAGTACCACTGTCTCCTCATTGTCTTCACTGTTGTATCCAAGTAACCTGCTTATACAAGTTCAAACTATCGTATTAGTAGTAGCAGTAGTCATTTCTGCATGTAAAATAAGCACCAATAAACTTCTATAATAGATCAGTTTATTTGACTGGGTAGTATCTGTGAAGAACATTCCAAAAAGTTTTGCTTCTTGAAACAATCTGGGTCTGTATAGTAGTTACTACAGCATGATTGTTTCAATAAAACAGGCAACCTCTTTTCAGCTTCAGCTTCTTCGCTGGGACAGCTGGCAAGGATGTCTCATTTTTCTTGAAATGCTTTATTTTAATCTCTAAACACCTGTAATGTTCCATACTGTACTTAACATAAATTACATTAATAATACAATTATGGCCTCTTTTTTCCCTTACAGATTGTCCAAAGGCTGAAGACGTTCCAGAACATCTCTTATCCCAAATAATATTGAAACATTTAAACCAACAACATTCTGAAGAATATGATCTTGAATTTAGAACATTACGGAGTCAATAAATATTTGTTTGTCATCTTTAACAATTTCCTTAAAGTGATGTGATGTTTCTTATAGTATCCGGAATCGGTGATAAATCTTTGATCACTTTGGTCTCATTGTTGCGAACTCAACAGATCACCAGAACATGGGCTCTTGTTCCCCATCCAGGCAACATGCCTTAGGGCTACACACTGTTGGCTTTCATCTTGTTGCTACTTATGCTGTGGGGCGCCATGCTTCTCCTCTGCTATTAAGGAACGGTTGAAGAGGACCCACCTCCTCTGTTGCCTATTTTATGGTCCTAATATCTTTACATAGTGCCCGATTTATCAAGACTGTTTGCTGCAGAAACATGCACCGAATTCTTTATTAATTTGTTGCTTCTTTCAACTGCAGTGTGCCACCATCAGAAATGTTTCTCCAGTCAAGTAACAGAGTCAATTTCTAGTGTAATTTACATCTCATTCGTGGACATTTGGTCATTTACTGGTTTGCCTCAGCTTTCCTCACTTTTCTGAAAGTGAGCAGAGCTGACCAGGAGTGGTTTAAAAATGCCAAGAGGTGAAAAATCTTTGTGCTTCTTCTACAATATAGTTGCGTAAAAATTTTGCACCAAAACCTTGATAAAATGGACCATAGTGTTTATGTTACATTTAAAACTAATCAGAGCTTAGGCTGCTTCTTTAGGCATCAGTTCTCTTCAGCATTTATGTATCCTCTGTTACTGTGGAATTTGATGCTACCACCCTTTTTCACCTGTCAGTAGAAAAGCAGCATAACAAGTGAATACTGAAATCCCTACTAAGAGGAGTAAGTGGGCACTACATCTGTTAAATAACACCTGCTTCATAATAAGACCATAAATTCTTTGCTCCTTCTAGACTTAAAATATGTAAAGTTCTGGGTCTAAGTCTTTTAACAGAAGCTTTACAGTTCGGTGGTTCAGCTGATTGTGGCATTCCATACACTGGTCTGGGCCAGCCTTCCCATTAGTCCCTTCTTATGCTACGTATGGCAGAAACCTTATCAGATCCCTTGGACAACAGTGTCTCTCTATTGCCAACCTTCATAGCTACTCAGGACTAACCTACCAGGGATCGGCCATACAGCTTGTATTTTCCCATGCTGGTGAGAAATCCTTTTGTGGCCAATAAATGCCTGTTACATGCATGTCAAATTTAAAGATATTGCCTTTAAACAGAAACACAATCAAACATTGAAAAAAGGATTAGAAGGGTGGGTTATTTTCCTTCTTATAAGTAACAATTGGATAATTTACAGCTTCCTGAACGCTTTATGAACGTCACTTAAGGTCTCATACACAGTAGAATAAAGGCAGATGTATCTTCAAATTTTTAATGTGAATGAAGGTCTCCCATAACCCCCAACTGACAAATATTATTCTAGAGATGGGTATTTAAAATTGAAGTGTTCCTTTCACATATTAATATATAGTTTCTTCCTAACATGTGCGTCAGATTACAGTAAGCCTTGAAATGCCAAACCGTTTGCTCCAATAAAACACTCGGCTGTGTGCTACTCTGCAGGCGGAGGTGCTGAGCTCCTGCACAGAGTGATGTAAGGGCTCCATAGATAGTTTCTGAAACTGTACTTCATTCTTTGTAAAGGCTGATACATAGATTTGCTGCGCATGCTAGTAAGTGACTAGATATTAAATAAAATGGCAGACAGGCTTTAAAGATATAGGCCATGATTCATTAAGATTAGCACTGTTTACATGAGTCTTAATAAATGGGACCACTATATTTTTCCCCATATAATTCACCCTGATCAGGTTGGTTTCATTAAAGGTAGGGAAGGAAAAGACAACTCTGCCAAAGGTATTCGTTTAATCTCCTTTGCCTTGAGAGAGAGGACACCTCTGACTCTCCTCTCAATAGACGCAGAAAAAGCGCTCGATAGAATTAGTTAGCGTTCTATGGTTGATGCCTTGGAAAGGTTCGCCTTTCTGCCAGAATTAATTGATGCTATCCTCTCTCTCTATTCTCAGCCTTCATCAAGATTTAGAGTAAATGGTGCTCCATCACTGAGCTTTTACACTTAAAATGGTACACGTCAGGGATGTCCTCTCTCTCAGTCCTTCTTTATCCTAGTATTGGAAACATTTATTCAAAAAAATCTGTACAGGACCCTGATATTCTAGGACTTGAAATCGAATTAAATGAACAGGTAGCTGCAGCCTTTGCAGATGATCTCCTTTTAATGCTATTCAGCCCCAAAAGAGCTTTCCCCAAACTTATGGAGAATTTTAAACAATTTAAAAAACTCTCTAATTTTAAGATTAACCTAGAGAAATCTGGAGCTCTTTACATCTCAGCGGCATCAGCAGATATTAGTCACTTACGAAGCAGTACCCGTTCAAACGGCCTCCAAATCACATCAAATACTTAGCAACTGAAATCACTAATAATCCAAAGAATCTGTTCCAGACTAATTATCCTCCTTTGTCAGAAAAAAATCAAATGCCTCCTTAAATCCTATGAGTTATCCCTTGTATCCTGGTGAGGAAGGTAAAATGTAATTAAATCCCTTATACTCCACATAAATTATTATACATCTTAACTACACATCGATCACCCACTTTGCTTCTTCTCCTCAGTCAAACAGATTATTTCCCAGTTTATTTGGAATTTAAAAACAATGAAACTCCCATACAAACTCCTCACACAGCCAAAATTAAGAGGAGGTGATGGTCTCCCAGATATCTACATCTACAAGACAATCCATCGAAACAAATGGTTGCAATTTGCCAACTCATCGAGACTAGATAGCAAATCGGACATAGAATACCTACTATTAGGCAAAAATAGTCTCCTCTTAAGCCTTGTTGTGACAGTATCACTACCCTCGCCTCTACAATCTGTAGAAAAAGTCTTAACCCCCAAATCTACTCCCTCGGCATTGGCTCATATTTCCACCTTCTCCTACTTTTTAGACACTAACATTTCAGATGTATACAACTTATGATCTTCTGTACCTAATTACATCTTCCAATATTTATCTAATAAGGTATCCATGATATACTCCTGTCCAGAAGAACCCACCCATTGTCCCGGTAATTTCCTACAACGAATCCATGCTTCCCATGTATTAAACATCTTTAAAGTGAAATTCGCTATCCCCAGAGAATGGACCTGGCTTGATCTACTCTGCAAACTTCCTTTCCTGGTTCCTAATATAGCACTCTATAATAAACAGTTATCTAATTATTTTTCCAATGACTGCTTATAAACCAACCTTCCTTCTCTCATGGGTGAGAGAATTAAAGGGACTCTGTCACCCCCTGGATGATTTTGATCTATTATTATGGGCATACAGGTAGTAGAATGGATAAACCAATCTTACCTCTATGCCTCATAGCTGCGTTGTGGATTTTGAGAAATTAATTATAATGTTATATTTTAATGATTTCTTCCAGGGTTAAGGGTGTGCGGTGCCAGGACGGAATCACTGCCTTCTGACTTCACTTTGATAGTATCCCCTCCCATCGGCATCACACTGTTAGGGTCTGCGGAACGCACCAGATAAATATAAATAGTGGGCGCGTTCGCAGACCGGGGTCCACCGTGCAGGCAGAGCCTGCTGCTAGTAAGATGGCGGTATAGGCGAACTCTGTTACTTCACAGAGTCACAAATATAAATACTGTGGCATTATATGGTGGTATAAGCGAACTCTGTTACACCACAGAGTCGCTGAGGTAGAGACGCAGAGATAGGTACTGTGTCCTGTTAACTCCACAGGGATACACAGATAACTGCTGTGCGGATAGCAGTCCGTGGTCATGCAGTCAGAAAAGCAATCAAGCAATCTCCTCACTGGAGAAGCCGGTATTCTAGAGGCTTTTTTCAGCCAAGCCCTAAACACATGCACACAAATTCCTCACCGGAGGGGCCGGTATTCTAGGGGCTTATTTCAGCCGAGCCCTAACCACATGCATGCATGATCACATTGGCGCAAAGCACATAAAGCAATTGTCACTAGCGCATGGTCGTGCAGCTGTGCAACCCTTTTATAGCAGCAGCACTGCAAGACCTCCTGGAAGAACCATGAACCTTCCCAGAACTCAGCAGGTTCAGACCTTCCAGGAGAACCAATGGGAGTCGCTGCAGTAGCTGAGCATGTGACCCCTGATCTCCTATGAGAGATCTTACCCTGGGCATGCTGAGAAAGGAAAGCACAGGACTCAGTCCCAACTGAGTCTGCTTGCCGCTGACCTGCAGTAGTTACAATGGCAGGACGTGGAGTCGCAGCAGTCATCCTCTGCACAGCACTAGACTGAGCGAGACGCTGGGACCGACGTCTCTGCTGAGCAGGTTCCACTGCGGCCGGAGACGGATGGGAGACCGCAGCGGGGATAGCTCGAGATTCCCCTTGTGCAGGAGCGGGAACTCGACCCCTAACACACACTAACCTGTTTGGCGCTGTAATCCCGGATATGCACTATGCACGCGCATGGTTATGTGAACCCTGTCCACCCTCCTATGGGCAGTGTCTGCAATGATTTTCTGCACAGCCGCCGGCGAGTCTCTGCTACTACGCAGTGATTCACCGCGACTGCGCAGAAGATCAATGCAGACACTGCCCATAGGAGGGTGGACAGGGTTTGCATAAGATTACAGTTCTGAACAGGTCAGTGTGACATTGAGGGGGGGGCACCATTTTAATGAAATCAGGAGGCAGTGATTTCTTTCAGGCACCGTAAGCCCCTGAATGTCTCCAGATCTACACCATAGCTTTGAGGCATACAGGTAAGACTGGTTTAACCATTCCATTACCGGAATGCCCATAGTAATAGATCAAAATCGTCCAGGGGGTGACAGATTCCCTTTAAATATCACCTCATATGACTGTGATGTAAAGTCCATTCTATCTAACTGACATAGATGCATACTCTTGCAAGAGAACCCCTACAAATACTGTCCCATTGGTACAGAAACCCTGAATTGTTATATCATCTAGGACTTGCAGACTCTAGTCTATGCTGAAGATTCAACTCCTACAGAGGTGCCCTCTCTCATATTTTCTGGTTCTGCCCTGTACTAACAATTCTCAAAGGAAATAGAGTTGACTTTGCGAGATTTAAGACTTATTAAACATACTTTAACCCCAGGGGAAGTTTTGTTATCTTGTTCTTCAAAACACTACATGACCTCTTAATGCTATTGTTAGGAACTGCCAAAGACCTGATGATCACCCTATGCTGGAAGCAAATAAGTATCCCTACTCACTTTGAGTGGATAGATAAAATTAAGTTAATATATCTCCTAGAAGAGCTTTCTAGCTGGGAATCTCACAATCAACCACAATTCCTCCAAATATGGTCTCCTGGAAACACAAAGCTCCAAACCTATCCCATCAAAGTACACAACCACATCATGCCTTCCCTAATGCATCACTTCCTCTAGCTCTCTTTCTCCTCCATCCCCAGTATATCTTTCCTCTCTTTTACATATTGGTTCCAACTAAACTCTCTCCATAACTCTGGACACTCCAGTTTGTTTTCTGTAAAATTGGTTACTGTTGTCCTGTAAGTATTTTGCTGCTGCTTTATTTTTATAGATTGTAAGCTTGCAAGCAGGCCCTCCCTTCTCCTGTAACTGTTAAACTAGGTGTTACTTTTTGATGTTTGTATTGTTTGTATAGGTCAATTGTAAAGTGTTGCGGAATATTTTGGTGTGTTATATAAATAAAATTATTATTATTATATTAAAACCCTGATTGTATCCCATGTTTAATGTGCCATATAATCTGGTCATTATACTGTATGTTATTCATTGTTCAATAAATAAAGAATTATTCGAAAATAAATGGGACCACTGGAGTAAGATGTGCCTAATACAGTAAAAGGAACATGCCACCTAATGAATTAGGAGGATTTTTCAAGTTCCGTGCACCTCCTGTCGGGACTGTGGCATAACTTTCCATGAATTAGACGGACAGATTTAGTCTCCCCCATCCCACCTATGCCATGCCCATTTTGGCAAAGCTAGCCCAGACTGTCATGAAGAAAACTGACAAAACACCTTAAAGAATTGGGACCTTTAATACTTAAGTATTCATATGTATTGTCAATATAGGAGAATTAGCTGTTGACCGAACGCTTACTCCTTTCTTACTTATCTTTCTTCTTATGGCCACCCATTATATTTCGACTGTTCCATCTACCTGTCTACTATTGTATTGGGCCAAATAACCCTCCAAGTCCTACCAACATTGATGGTCATTGATGACCATGCTGCCCACCACCATTATACATTTTTCTTTGCTGTCAACCACCTGGATAAAACACTGAACTGCTCCTGTTTGACCATTTGGGACAATTTAGGAATCCTCACAAGTGGAGGCACGTCAGGATTATAAATTTTTCAGTTGCTTTTTTAATAACAAAACATGATTTTTTTGTTCTCACTACACTTATCTTATTTCAAGTACGGTACTTAAAATAAGTTGTTACAGGATCTGCTTTGAGATGGATTCGATAGACTTTAAATGGTTCAGTCAGGGCAAGTCAGCAGAAATTGACAGTTCATGCTATTGAGTCATAATGCAAAAATTCTGTGATAAAATATTCCTTATACATCTTTATGTAGTTGTTAAAGCATTTATTTCTAATAACAGAGCTCCAAACTCCATACACAGACATAGATTTAAAAAGATAACATTCTCGATACCCAAAGTAACTCACATTTGAAGTCACTTTGAGGGGTCTATATGGCAGAAAATACCCAAAAGTGACAACATTATAAAAACTGCACCCCTCAAGGTACTCAAAACCACATTCAAGAAGTTTATTAACCCTTCAGGTGCTTCACAGGAGCTGAAGCAACGTGGAAGGAAAAAATGAACATTTAACTTTTTAGTCACAAAAATTATATTTTACAAACTTTTTTTATTTTCACAAGGGTAAAAGGAGAAAATGGACACATAAAGTTGTTGTGCAATTTCTCCTGAGTACGCTGATACCCCATATGTGGAGGTGAAAAACTGTTTGGGCGCACGGCAGGGCTTGGAAAGGAAGTAATAACGTTTTGGAATGCAGACTTTGATGGGTGTCATGTTCCGTTTGCAGTGCCCCAGATGTGCCTAAACAGTGGAAACCCCCCACAAGTGACCCTATTTTGGAAACTAGACCCCATAAGGAACTTATCTAGATCTGTGGTGAGCACTTTGAACCCCCAAGTGCTTCACACAAGTTTATAATGCCCGGGCATGAAAATAAAAAATCCTATTTTTTTCCCCAAAAAAATATCTTTTAGTCACCAATTTTTTATTTTCTCAAGGGTAACAGGAGAAATTGGACCACAAAAGTTGTTGTCCAATTTGTCCTGAGTACGCTGATACCCCATATGTGGGGGTAAACCACTGTTTGGGCGCACGGCAGAGCTCGGAATGGAAGGAGCGCCATTTGACTTTTTCCAACCAAAATTGGCTGGAATTGAGATTGGACGCCATGTTGCATTTGGAGAGCTCCTGATGTGCCTAAACAGTGGAAACCCCCAATTCTAACTCCAACCCTAACCCCAACACACCCCTAACCCTAGTCCCAACCGTAACCATAACCCTAACCACAAACCTAACCCTAACACACCCCTAACCCTAATCTCAACCCTAACCCTAATCCTAACTTTAGCCCCAACCCTAACCCTAACTTTAGCCGCAACCCTAACCCTAACCCTAATGGGAAAATGGAAATAAATATATATTTTTTATTTTATTATTTTTCCCTAACTAATGGGGTGATAAAGGGTGGATTGATTTACTATTTATAGTGGGTTTTTATTATTGGCAGCTGTCACGCTAAAAGACGCTTTTTATTGCAAAAAATAGTTTTTGCATCACCACATTTTGAGAGCTATAGTTTTTGAATATTTTGGCCCACAGAGTCATGTGAGCTCTTATTTTTTGCAGTACGAGTTGATGTTTTTATTGGTACCATTTTTGGGCACGTGACATTTTTTGATCGCTTTTTATTTTGATTTTTGGGAGGTTAGAATGAACAAAAATCAGCAATTCATGAATTTCTTTTAGGGGGGCATTTATACCGTTCTGCGTGTGGTAAAATTGATAAAGCGGTTTTATTCTTCGGGTTAGTATGATTATGGCGATACCTCATTTATATCATTTTTTATGTTTTGGCGCTTTTATACAATAAAACAATTTTATATAAAAAATAATTATTTTTGCATCGTTTTATTCTGCGAGCTATAACTTTTTTATTTTTTCGCTGATGATGCTGTATGGTGGCTTGTTTTTTGCGGGACAAGATGATGTTTTCAGCGGTACCATGATTATTTATATCCGTCTTTTTGATTGCGTGTTATTCCACTTTTTGTTCGGCTGTATGATGATAAAGCATTGTTTTTTTGCTTTTTTTTAAGGGGTTCACTAAAGGGGTTAACTAATAGGACAGGTTTATAGGGCGGGTCGTGACGGACGCGGCAATACTAAATATGTGTACTTTTATTGTTTTTTTTTTATTTACATGAAGAAATGAATTTATTGGGGAATATTTTTTTTTTCCTTTATTTTGGAAATTTTTTTTACACATGTGATTTTCATTCTTTTAACTTTTTTACTTTGTCCCAGTGTGGGACATCACTGTATAAAGTCAGATCGCTGGTGTGACAGTGTGCACAGCACTCTGTCAGACCAGCGATCTCATTGGCACTGCTGCAGGCATCCTCAGCGCCTGCTCTCAGCAGGCACTGAGGAAGCCGCATCCCTGCAGGACCCGGAAGGACCCCGCGACCATCTTGGCTCCGGGGTCCTGTAGGCAGGAGGGTCTTTCAGAACAGCGTGATACTTCGCGCTGTTCTGAGGGTCTCAGGGGAGCACGCAGGGAGTCCCCTCCCTGCGCAATGCTTCCCTGTGCCCCCGGTACACCGCAATCATGTTTGATTGCAGTGTGCCAGGGGTTAATGTGCCGGAAGCGGTTTGTGACCGCTCCTGGCACATAGTGTCGGGTGTCAGCTGTGATAATCAGCTGACACCTGGCCGTGATCGGACGCGCTCCCGGGAGCGCGTCCGATCGCTGAGACGTACTATCCCGTCCATGGTCAGATTGGCCCAAGTCACATGGACGGGATAGTACGTCCGATGGCAGAAAGGGGTTAATACCCACAAATCTGAGATTCTCAATATCTCAATCCAATCAAGTGAGGTGTAGAGAGGTTGGCAGCTTTATTTCCCTTTAAGTGGTGTTCAGATTCTCTTACCTATCTAGGAATAAAAATCACCGCCAAAGTATCTAATTTTTGTGAAGTAAACTTTAAGACAGCTTTACATAAAGCTGAGTTTGACTTTGAAAAATGGCATAAACTACCTTTCTCTTGGTTTGGAAGAGTGAGCGCTATTAAAATGGTTCTACTACCCCGTCTCCTATATTATTTCCAAACAATCCCCTTGTATTTACCTGCCTCCTTTTTCTCACGTCTTAAAAAAGCGATTACTCGATTAATTTTGTAACAAAACGAGCATGTATTTCATACTTTTTGTGAAGTAGATCGAAGCAAGAAGGGGGACTAGGTCTGCCAGATTTTGCTATGTATAGTCAAGCAGCAATTGGTACATATATTTTAGAGCTGTTTCATAATAAAAACACCAAAAAATGGGTTACATTAGAAAATGATCATAATGGACAGGACTTCCATACAGTTATTTGTTTTCCGACGAAAAACAGGATATACCTTTACCCTTCCTCACCAAAAACATGATATCATTTATCAAAAGAGGGAGTCGAGAGCTGGGCGTCTCTTCGTCTCCTGGCCCCCTAACTCCTATATATGACAATCCATCCTTTCCTGCAGGATTAAAAAGAGACACTTATCTACATAAAAATAGAGCTTCATGCCTCATAGTCCATGATTATGTTACAAGGACAGGGATGAGATCTCTCCAGGACATTTTTCGGGACAAGGAGCGGCCAACAGGTGCATGGTTCTTTTATGAACAAATAAAGAGGTTTATTATTAAATTAGCCTAACAATCCAATCCATACAGAATATTATCTCTGTTTGAGACTGTTTGTTTATCAATAAACTCTATAGATCACACTATCTCTTTATTATACAAAACCTTCCAAGAAGGGCAGACCCCATCGAGAGATTTCTCAGGTATTTTTTCAAAATGGGAGAATGATTTGGGTAGAGCCTTATCATTTGAAGAAAGAACAAAGATTCGCTTATGCACATTCAGGTCATCGCTCTGTTCGACATCACAGGAGAGGAGCTACAAAATCTTGTCAAGGTGGTACAGATGCCCATCAGATTTAAACGTAATTTATCCAACAACACCGGATATGTGCTGGAGATGCTTAAAAGATTGAGCTTCATTTGTACACATTTGGTGGCACTGCCCACTCATACAGAAACTGTGGTTAGCATACTTTAATCTCTGCAGCAAGCTGTCTATAACCAAAATTACACCCACAATGGAGGTGGCCTTGCTGGCCTTGTGTAGCTCCTCGATTTCTAGATTTAAGAAAGGTCTTCTTAAGCCGGAGTCACACTAGCGAGAAATACGGACGAATGCAATGAGAGAAAAAAATCGCATTGCACTCGGACCAATGTTATTCTATGGGACAGCTCCCATCATCCAATTTTTTCTCGTCCGTTTTATACATGCGAGTGAAATCGCAGCATGCTGCGATTTGCACCGTGTTACGCCCGAGACTCACCAATGCAAGTCTATGGGTGCGTGAAAGCATCGGATTACACACGAACAAGACATGTGACTTGTGAGAAATACGCACCGGTGTCCTTTAGAAAAGCCGGCAATTCATCCCCAGCTATACTGTAAAATCACACTGACAGGTTTAATAAAGAATAGAAAGAATAGATATATACACATAGAATGCATATAATATATATATATATATATATATATATATATACATGTCATTGTGACACATATATATATATTTATAGTTCATACACTTCTACATAGTATAATAGCCGCTAATTCAATTGCCGGCTTTTATGAAATTACAGAACCCGACATGAAATGACACATGGTTTACATACAGTCAACCATGTCATTTCATGTAGTTTGATATATGGTTTTCACTAACAATTACATGAGTGTATGTGTGCAAAATTTCATACATGTAGGTGCTAATTAAATGTGTAAATTCGTTGAAAAAAAAATGCGTGGGCTCCAGCGGTATTTTCTCCACCAGACAGGGAAAGCCAGTGAGTGAGGGCAGATAATAATAGCCAGAGAGGGACCATTATTTTTGGCCTTCCCCTGGCTACTAACATCTGCCACCAGCCACCCCAGAAAATGCACATCTATGATTAGATGCGCCTTTTCTGGCACTTAGCCCGTCTATTCCCATTGCCCTGTAGCGGTGGCTAATGGGTTAATAATGGGTTAAGGCCACCTTGCTATTGAAAGGTGACTATAAGCCAGGTTAATAATATAGAGTTGTCAATTAGACAACTATACATTATTAATCCTATTGTATGAAATGGTTAAAAAAACCACACACATTAATTAAAAATAATTTTAATGAAATAAATACAGTTTTTGACCATCTTTTATTGTAGTGGTACTCCATACGATTCCCTTGTTCTCCTGCAATAAAAATAAAATAATAAAGCAAGCTTATTCTTACCTCTCCGACGCTCAGTCAAGTCCCACGCTGCAATCCTTCACAAAGGGTTAACAGATTTACAGCGGGGAGCGCAGCTAATGCTGCAGCCTCGATGTAAACCCCCGAATGAATGAGTTCCTCTCCCGGCTGACAGGAGAGGAAGTGATTAGCTGGGAAGCTTAACTGAATGTTTCCCATGCTAATCAGTTCAGTTCAGGTCGGCTGGGACTCTGCATCAGTGACGTCAGAGGGAGTCCCTGGCTAACCTGAAGTGAACTGATTAGTGTGGGAAGCAATCAAGCTTCCCAGCTAATCAGCTCATCACCTGTCAGTCGGGGAGATGAGCTCATTCATTCGGGGGTTTACATTGAGGCTGCAGCATTAGCTCCGGTCCCCGCTGTAAACATGTTAAACCTTTCAGATGGATTGCAGTGTGGGACCTGACTGAGCGCCGGAGAGGTAAGAATAATGCTGTTTTATTATGTTAATTTTATTACAGGAGAACAAGGGATTCAAAGGATTACCAGTACAATAAAAGATGGTCAAAAACTGTGTATTTATTTCATTAAAATTATTTTTAATTAATGTGTGTGTGCTTTTTTAACCATTTCATACACTAGGATTAATAATGGAGACTTGTCTAATTGACAAGTCTCCATTATTAACCTGACTTATTGTCACCTTCCAATAGCAAGGTGGCCTTAACCCATTATTAACCAATTAGCCACCACTACAGGGCAATGGGAATAGACGGGCTAAGTGCCAGAAAAGGCGCATCTAATCATAGATGTGCCTTTTCTGGGGTGGCTGGGGCAGATGTTAGTAGCCGGGGGGGCCTAAAATAATGGTCCTTCTCTGGGCTACTAATATCTGTCTTCAGTCGCTGGCTTTCACCTGTCTGGTGGAGAAAATACGGCGGGAGCCCACGCATTTTTTTACAACGAATTTACAAATTTAATTAGCACCTACATGTATGAAATTTTGCACACAAACACTCATGTAATTATTAGTGAAAACCATATATCAAACTACATGAAATGGCATGGTTTACTGTATGCAAACCAGGTGTCATTTCATGTCGGGTTCTGTAATTTCACAAAAGCCGGCAATTGAATTAGCAGCTATTATACTATGTGGAAGTGTATGAACTATATATATATATATATATATATATATATATATATGTCACAATGACATGTATATATACAGTACAGATCAAAAGTTTGGACACACCTTCTCATTCAAAGATTTTTCTGTATTTTCATGACTGAAAATTGTAGAATCACACTGAAGGCATCAAAACTATGAATTAACACATGTGGAATTATACATTACACTTTACAAAAAAGTGTGAAACAAGGAAAATATGTCTTATTTTCTAGGTTCTTCAAAGTAGCCACCTTTTGCTTTGATTACTGCTTTGCACGCAGAAAAGGTGAATGGATGGACTCTACATGCCTAGTTCCCACCGTGAAGCATGGAGGAGGTGGTGTGATGGTGTGGGGGTGCTTTGCTGGTGACACTGTTGGGGATTTATTCAAAATTGAAGCTGTGAGTGGTCCAGCTCACCCCAAACTATCTCGATTGGGTTCAGGTCTGGTGACTGTGGAGGCCAGGTCATCTGGCGTAGCACCCCATCACTCTCATCCTTGGTCAAATAGCCCTTACACAGCCTGGAGGTGTGTTTGGGGTCATTGTCCTGTTGAAAAATAAATGATGGTCCAACTAAACACAAACCGGATGGAATAGCATGCTGCTGCAAGATGCTGTGGTAGCCATGCTGGTTCAGTATGCCTTCAATTTTCAATAAATCCCCAACAGTGTCACCAGCAAAGCACCCCCACACCATCACACCACCTCCTCCATGCTTCACGGTGGGAACCAGGCATGTAGAGTCCATCCGTTCACCTTTTCTGCGTGCAAAGCAGTAATCAAAGCAAAAGGTGGCTACTTTGAAGAACCTTAAATATAAGACATATTTTCAGTTGTTTCACACTTTTTTGTAAAGTGTAATGTATAATTCCACATGTGTTAATTCATAGTTTTGATGCCTTTAGTGTGATTCTACAATTTTCATAGTCATGAAAATACAGAAAAATCTTTGAATGAGAAGGTGTGTCCAAACTTTTGGTCTGTACTGTATTTCCGGAGTAACACACAGACGCTCACAGGCTCAGTATGGAGTAGTCCAGAATATAATAAGCAAAAAAGGCTAATCTATCCGAAGATGCCAGGCGTATACAGTGTAGGGGTAATTGTAAATCTCCGTATATATTTCCGGAGAAACACACAGACGCTCTCTCAGTATGGATTTGACCGTAATACAGAAGGCGGAAAAACGGTACTCTATCAGAAGATACCAGCTGTATACGGTTTTGGGTAAAATTGAAATCTCTGTATATATTTCCGGAGTCACACACAAATAGTCAGCATGTATTTGTCCGTGATACCAGCCGGTACACGGTAGTGTGTGAGGAGCGTACAGCTCTATATGGTGTGGGAAAAAATGAACGCTCGGTAACTGTGCAGAAAAAAAGAATAAAAGTATTAGTGCTGTGTAGGTGCTGTGTAAAAAGCAGTCTGCACAGCAGTGTACACACAGCAATACAGCTAGCAGGCAGCCTAATAATCAGCTTTGCTGCTGCACACAAGAAATTCCTCCCCTGTCACTGGCAGGCAGCCTAATAAACAGCGCTGCTGCACACAACAAAATCCTCCCCTGTCACTGCACACTAACTGTACAGCACAATCGCTATCAGCACAAGCACAGAATAACTTTTTTTTTCCTGCCTAACACTCTCCCTACTGAGAAACAGCGACAGCAACCTCTCCCTACGCTAAGATCGGCAGAAGTAAAATGGCGGTCACGGCTTTTATAGCCACTGTGACGCCACACAAAGTAAGCCAATCACTGCAATGCCCTTCTCTAAGGCTACTTTCACACTTGCGTTTTTTAGCGCTGCGCATCGTGCGCTATTGGTCGCATGTGCAATGTTCCCCTATCATTAACATGGCGGGCGCAGTGTCTTGCGCTTGCACGCGCTCATTAGCATTTGGCGTGCGCTGCGCATTTTCCAGGTGTGCGCCCAGACGCGCTAGACGCTACATGTTGCATTTTTTTTTTCAGCACACCAATTTAAAAAGGCGCGTGCGCACGTGTGCGCACGCTATGCGCATAAAAATATCATTGCCGTCTATGTGGGCGCTGGCGTGCGCGTGGCTGTGCGCTTAACAGCGCTTGTGCGCGCACGCGATTTTTTAGTAAACAATGTCTAGACACTTGTCCAATTACCCCCTAGACAAGATACATTGTTTGTGAGGAGTCTAGATAAAGGAGTATAGATAAAGGAAGGTGTCAGTGCCACACAGACCCCTACGCAGACTGTCTGGAGACTGCATGCTGAAAAAGAGACCTGAAGATACAGCCTGGATCCCTATAAAAAGGCCTGCAAACAGCGTGCACCATAGTACACTGCCTGGAGACTGGACCTGGAGACTGGAAGATCCATCTTGGACCACAAATACACAGCCTGGAGACTGGACCTGGAGACTGGAAGATCCACCTTGGACCCATACACAGCCTGGATATTGCCTGGAGACACTGTGCCTGGACTCAAGACCGATCCAAAGTGCAAGAATGTGAGTATTCTTTAAACAAATGACAGGCTGTCCTTATAATGTAATATGTGCTCATCTAATTATTTTTTTTTTTTGCAGCATGTCTTCTGGATCCGAATATTCACCATCCCGGCAAGAACTGGCGGAAGCAGAGCATGATGTGAGTATCTTCCTGCCTTTGGGTAAGTATAGCTGCTGAATCTACAAATGTCCTAATTGTGTTCCTTTTTCAGACATCATCGTCGGACACGGCCATTGAGGAGTCTCAGGAGCAGTCGCAGCCGAGTCAAGTCCCGGTGGCGAGACG
Source organism: Oophaga sylvatica (assembly GCA_033576555.1). NCBI lineage: Eukaryota > Metazoa > Chordata > Amphibia > Anura > Dendrobatidae > Oophaga > Oophaga sylvatica. Next base: position 60,879,234 of record JARQOD010000004.1, on the reverse strand, counting down.
GAATGTAAGTATATAGCCTTTGAATGTCTATTACTTTTGTACTCCTATTGTTATTTTCTTTCTAAAAAATATACAAGATTGTAATTTTTATTTTGTTTCTTCTAGGTTCCACAACGGGACGACGACCTGTATGTGGACAACGAGGCCCTCATCTGCCAGGTCCATGAGCGTGTCCTGTTGTGGGACAGCCGTGATCCGCAGTACAAGGACAATGTGGTGACCCGGCGGCTATGGAACGAGGTGGCCGCAGCGTTGATGGATGGCTGGGACAGCGCCTCTCCAAACCTCAAAAAGGCGTTTAGTAAGTATTTTCATTCTCTGTAATGCTCACTGTTGTTCCTGATGGCACTGATGGGTTTGCTGGCAGATATATTCTACCAGCAAACCCAACAGTGCCCTCTGGTTCCACAGTGACTGACCTGTGGTTTGTTGAGCTATGTGTTGTGCATTCTATTGATTTTTTTAATGCCCAGTCATTGTTGTTCCTGATGGCACTGTTGGGTTTGCTGGAAGATAAATTCTACCAGCAAACCCAACAGTGCCATCTGTTTCAACAGTCACTGACCTGTGGTTTCTTATGTGTTGTGCATTCTATTGATTTTTTAATGCCCAGTCACTGTTGTTCCTGATGGCACTGTTGGGTTTGCTGGCAGATAAATTCTACCAGCAAACCCAACAGTGCCATCTGTTTCAACAGTCACTGACCTGTGGTTTCTTATGTGTTGTGCATTCTATTGATTTTTGTTCTTGCCCAGTCACTCTTGGTCCTCATGGTAATGTTGGTTTTGCTGCCAGATATATTCTAACAGCAAACACAACAGTGTCATCTGGGTCAACAGTCACTGACCTGTGGTTTCTTGAGCTATGTGTTGTGCATTCTATTGGTTTTTGTTCTTGCCCAGTCACTCTTGGTCCTCATGGTAATGTTGGTTTTGCTGCCAGATATATTCTAACAACAAACACAACAGTGTCATCTGGGTCAACAGTGACTATCCTGAGTATTGTATAGCTTTTTATAATGCTGCATTGACAGTTTGACATTTTCATTCAGGTATGTGTGTTGAGACTGATTTTGCCCTGACTGCATTGTATAATTGTTTTCTTTTTTTCTCAACAGTGAACAAAGTCCGCACACGATGGCGCTCGATGAAGGACCGCTTCAACACTGATGTTCGAGCAGAGGGACAGGTTCGCAGTGGTTCTGCAGCAAGGCCCATAAAGAAATATCGCTACTATCGCGAGTTGGCGTTCCTGAGACCGGTCCTTGCCAGCAGAGCGTAGGTTTTTTTTGTTTGTTTTTTTTTTTAATTTATTTTATTTTTTTTTTCTACAGCTGATGCTTCTTGTTAATGCATTATAGTAATGTTTTGGTTTTCTTTCAACAGCACCTGGAGCAGCACCATGCAGCCTGTCCCTGAAGCGGTCCTTCCTCGGACGACCTTGGACTCGTCCCAGCCATCCGACAGCCTGGAAGCAACTTGCAGGTCAGCAACACGGACAGCTGGTGACCAAGAAGGTGGTCCATCAGGTCTTCCCCTCTCCCAGGTCTCTGCCACTGGTTATGCGGGCACTTCCCGCTAGCGGCAGAGGGCCATGGAGAGGAATGTCTTGCCCGAGTTTGTTCACTTGAGCGAGGCCTTTCAAGGCAATATGAAGACGCTTGGAGGCACAGTTGGAAGCGGTTTTTCACTGATGGAACGTGGTTTTACCCACATGGATCACCGCTTCAACTGTGTCGAACAGCGTCTTGATCGCCTGGAGGCCGACCTCAACAGACCAGCGCACCATTTTTTCAGTAAAATTGAACGGGGCATGGCGGAACACCTTAGTCCTGAGCAACAGCTGAGTGTGATGCAGGCCTGCAACACTGCTTACTTGCAGGCTATGCAGCAGAATCGGTACGTGCAGCAGTCAGTGGTTGCATATCCAACAGTGCCACCACTGATTCGCCACACATCACTACCGACTTCTGCTGCATACCACTGCACGGCCACCAGCATTCCGAGACACCACTACACCACCACAAGTCCGAGTACTGTTGGACACTCCACCGTCGCCACCACCATGGCAAGCGCTGCTCCTGTGTGGAGCAACACCACCACAGACACTGGTCCACAGTCATGGACTCAAGCCACCGCAGTACCTGCTTGGGCCACCGGTGGCACCCACTTCTCCTTCTAGGAGTACTGCCAGCAGTCAGCAACCATTTATTGTCACCGCACCCACTTCTCCTTCTAGGAGTACTGCCAGCAGTCAGCAACCATTTATTGTCAACGCACCCACTTCTCCTTCTAGGAGTACTGCCAGCAGTCAGCAACCATTTATTGTTACCGCACCCACTTCTCCTTCTAGGAGTACCGCCACCAGTCGTCAACAATTTCCGGCCACAGCACCCACTGATCCTATGAGTACCGCCACCAGTCAGCAACAATCAATTTCAATGGCACCCACTTCTCCTCCTTGGAACACCCCCAAACCTTGTGGTACTCCGAGCAGTGCCAACACTTCCACCGCCACTGCCACCACCGAGCATGAGAGCGGTGACCCACATTCACTCTTTTTTGGGTCAAGGCCACGGTCAACCAGCTCAAGGCGGACACAGAGAAGTCGGTCCATGCATGGTACTCCTGTCCCCAAGAAGAAAAAAAGCAAAACGTTGTTGGTCCATCCACCCTCTCCTCCTAATGTGTCTCAAACTGGCTCTCATTTGATGTCTGATCTTCCTTCACCCACTACTTTTGTTGCCCCTTCCCCTCGAACCCCTTCATCGCTTTCCAGCCGCTCTTCATCTCTGCACACCCCCAGAGTATCGAAATCACCACCAAAACGTCAGTCGCAATAAAAATTTGTAATATTATCTGTAAAAATCACATTTCTCTACAACTTCTTTGGCAGTGACTATACCAATGGCATCTTGTACACATATTGTACTAATCTGATTTTTCTATAACTTCTGGGGCAGTGACTATTAAACTGGTCATGTTGTACACATATTGTACTAATCTGATTTTTCTATAACTTCTGGGGCAGTGACTATTAAACTGGTCATCTTGTACACATATTGTACTAATCTGATTTTTCTATAACTTCTGGGGCAGTGACTATTAAACTGGTAATGTTGTACACATATTGTACTAATCTGATTTTTCTAGAACTTCTGGGGCAGTGACTATTAAACTGGTAATGTTGTACACATATTGTACTAATCTGATTTTTCTTGAACTTCTGGGGCAGTGACTATTAAACTGGTAATGTTGTACACATATTGTACTAATCTGATTTTTCTAGAACTTCTGGGGCAGTGACTATAAAACTGGTAATGTTGTACACATATTGTACTAATCTGATTTTTCTAGAACTTCTGGGGCAGTGACTATTAAACTGGTCATGTTGTACACATATTGTACTAATCTGATTTTTCTAGAATTTCTGGGGCAGTGACTATAAAACTGGTAATGTTGTACACATATTGTACTAATCTGATTTTTCTAGAACTTCTGGGGCAGTGACTATTAAACTGGTCATGTTGTACACATATTGTACTAATCTGATTTTTCTTGAACTTCTGGGGCAGTGACAATACCAATGGCATCTTTGACACATATTGTACTAATCTGATCTATCCAAAACCTTTGTGTGAATATACATATTTTCTTTTTGTACTCAAAAAAAGTACTAATGTGATCTATACAAATGTCTTCAAAAAAATCATTGCCAATTCAAATGTTGTTTTCCTGTTGTAAAAAATAAATGTGCCAATCTTCTTTTAGTAATTTTTGTTTGCTTTGTGTTTATTTCGCCGCCTACACACTGCGACGTACACTTTGCGTTTTTGACTACACATAACTACAGGAATGACACGTTTGTGTACTTCATGGAGATATGTTTACTACAAAACACATATATATTACTTTTTTTGTTCACCACCAGTCTGTCTGTCTGGTAATATTGCACAGACTGAATAGAGGATGGTGTTGAGTGCAAGGCATATCTATTTAACCTTGCCAGAAATACTAAAAAGTCAAATGAGTGTGGTGTGTTTTTGACATTATTTCACTTTATGATACAAGGCCATGTATTCTAGATCTAGCTTGTAATTTAGCACATCCTCTATTCAGTGTGTGTTGAAGAAACAGATGAGATGATGGTGAAAATACACTTTATATATGTACAATACCCTGGCCTTGTATCATTACTATCACACCTGGGCAGGTGAATAGACATGAGTTTTAACCAGCAGCGTTGCTTCAGTCTGCATTTATTTGAAGCATACTGTAGCAATGCTGCTGTTTATAACTCATGTGTACTCACCTGCCCAGGCCTGATAAATTCTGAAGTGACGATGCGTTATTTGGGGCATCACCACTTCAGCATGCCACCAGCCCTTGGCATTGAACAAGATGTATAATCTTTATTATCTCTGCGTTCCAAATCAAGTCAGTGATGAAAATACAAATTATATTTATATAACAAACAAATCCTCGTGTAATGACACTAGGATTACTAAAGCAATAAATTTATCGTCATAACGTTTCTTTGAAAAATATTCAACTTTATTCATATATAAAATATTTAGATTTTCACACATAGAAAAAGATGCAAGACTGAAAAAAGAGGGACACACGACTCTCCTTAAATAAAAACAAGCTGCATGGCATCACGTGAAATGCTCCAATATACATGTGTTTGTGCAATAACATAGAGTGCCACTAACGATATGCAATCACAACTACACTAGCCAAAATAACAATATATGTAACTACTCAAATCTCCACATTTGTACCATTCGCAGATAGGAATCTATAACCCATAAATGGAAAAGAGTATACTGACCCTGAATAGCACATGCCGTGGATTTAATGCAATGAAAAATGGGAGTGCAGCGCTATACTAATGTTAGCACATAGTTCTGCATTCAGACGCCCATGATTCAGTGCAGCAGAAACTAATGCTGTAGTAATTGCATGTTGAAACAGTAAAACACGGTGTTAAAAATCACCATGTGCAGCCAAAGCCAGTACTATAGCCATTTGCACATTGAACAATAAACACGCTATTGAAAGTTAGTCCGAGCATACACAGTTTACCTGAATGTTAGCAGCAATGAATGAGTGTGACGGAGTCCGGTCCCTCTGCCCCGACGCGCACGTTTCGCCCAGCTTCCTCGGGGGGCGTGTCTAGGCAGAGGGTGTGCGGACTTTAAATACCCCTGTTGTCCAATGAAAAGAGACCTCTAATTAGTGTGTATGGTGAGTGAGGCACTTGGCGGCGCATGCGCCGTTATCCGCAAAGCTCTTGTTTGCAGGTGGATGGTTACGGTCTCGATGAGATCACCGCCCAGCACATGACTAATCATGTGACCTGCGCTGATGATCTCAGCGTGTTAGACCGCTCCCATACCACTGCGAGCTCGCATCTAATCTGGGCATGCGCTCTGTGTCTCCAGAATGTCTTAGGTACCTACTAGTAAAGAGTGTCGGTATGTATAATCAAAGTCCAGGATATGGATTTGATGTGTTATACGATTTATATCGGAGTCCAAGATGTGGATTTGATGTGTTATGCGATTTAAATGAGAGCTAAAGTGAGAGCTAAATTTGGATGTAGTAAATAGTTCATAAAACTCATAACATTGCTCCCAACCTTCAGGTTATATGTCAATACACAACAGTTGGTTATATTGCTATAACACCCAAATAAGCCCCTTCTATAAATTAACCCAAACCTCTTGGGATGCACTTAAACCACCCACATCACAAAAGCCCTCCAAATAGCTAAAAATCACTAATTGTGCAACACATCAATAAATGAGTGAGAACATATATTGGCAACCCAGAAATCCCACAACATTGCCCTTATTGGGCCAAAAAATCATACAATTATGAATTAAATCAAATTATGGTGAGTCTTCAATATAAATCAAATGAAGTTCTTTGTGCCTGCTCACTCATCGGACATCATGACACGTAAAGACGATTCATAGTATCCCATGCTCCAAAAACAATCCTGGAATCTTGACCGAAATATCTTCTTTTGATGACTACATAGCTTCTGTACCGATAACTCTAGGCCTCACTTGAACCGACTCATCTCAAAAGAAACAAAAAAACAGGTAAGACAAACATCTAAAAAATTAAAAATTATTTTTTAAAAAATCACCCTAAGCCTTTGATGGTAAACCGGGTCGCTATATTTAATAATTGAAGTCTTATTTCTACAGAAATGCCCCAAATCCCGCACTTTCATTGAGACCCTGCGGATTCAATGTGCCCAACCTGTAAATCCACTTACATTCCAACTTAGCCAGTTCTCTTCCCAAATCTCCCCCTCTAAATCCCAATGATAATGAATCTATACCTCTAATTTTAAGCAAATATGCTTTACACTCATGATATTTTTTGAAATGTTTTGGGAGCGTTTTCAGTAGAGTCTCATCTGTAATGGACTTGGCCTTTTCTATATCCAAACAGTGTTCTCTTGTGCGAATTTTAAGCTCCCGAGTTGTCATGCCTATATAAACTTTATTACAGGGGCAAGAGGCGTGATAGATCACCCCTTTAGAGGAACATGTAAGATGTTTCCTGATTTCGAACATTCTGGAACCATCATGGTTTCTGAATTTTTTATCCTTAACCAAGTTTGCGCATGCCTTACATAGGCCGCATGGAAAGAAACCATGGTTGTCACCTGATCTTTCATTTTTGTTGAGACAAAAGTGGCTATGCACTAATCTATCTTTCAAGCTCTTGCACCGTTTCGCTACTATCGATGGCCTAGAATCCAAAATTTTATTTAGAGTTGGATCAGTGAGTAATACCTTCCAATGCTTGTTCAGTATATTTCTGAATTCTTTCCATTGGTTGTGAAATGTTGTTATGAACCTCACTTGACTAGAATTTGATTTTAATCTATTAGAATCACATAGCAATTGATCTCTCGGCGTATTCTTAGCTCTAACATAGCCTTTCCGGATGGTTCGTCGGCCATAGCCCCGTTCTTCAAATCGTTGAGTGAGGTCCTTTGCCTGTTGTTCAAATTGATGTTCGCTGGAACAAATACGTTTGATCCTCAGAAATTGTCCTATCGGAATGCCTTGGATTAGTGGATTTGGATGAAAAGAATTCGCATGAAGCAATGCATTACTGGCTGTTTCCTTGCGGAAGACTGTTGTACTGATGGCCCCATCATTGGATGCTGATATGGCGAGATCTAAAAATTCTATGTTACGTCCCGACTTATACGTCAGATTTATGTTGTAAGGATTCGTATTCAAAATTTTCATTGTGTTGTCCAAATCCATTGTTGAACCTTCCCATATGAAGAGCACATCATCTATAAATCTAACCCAGTGGTGGATTTGGTTGATGCCAGGTATTGAGTCGCTCAAAAAAATCTCCTGCTCCCAATATCCCAAAAACAAATTCGCATATGAGGGGGCACATGAGGCCCCCATTGCCGTTCCTTGTAACTGTAAAAAACTTTTTGATTGAATGTGAAAACATTATGTTTTAAAACAAAATCCAGTAACAAAATTAGTAATTCTACCATGGGGCCTGGGATGTTGCTTGATCTCAAAAACCAATGGACGGCTCTAATACCATCATCATGACGAATTGATGAGTACAAAGCATCTACGTCTGCTGTTACTAGGATCATATTATCTTCCAGATGTATATGATTCAGATGATTAAGTGCCGCGGTGGTGTCCTTTATATGGGAAGGTAGTTCTTGTACCAAGGGTTTCAGAAAATGATCGATCACATCACAGATTATTTTGCAGAGGCTCTCTTTACCCGAGACTATTGGTCTCCCTGGGGGATCCATAATGTTTTTATGAACCTTTGGTATGAGGTAGAATGTTGGTAGTTTAGGTTTTAAATTTTTGAAAATATCAACAAGTTTTTTGGGGACGATGTGGTTTTCAAGCGCCGCCTCAAGGATGCAAATCAACTCCTGCTGATATTTATTTGTTGGATTAAAGGTTAGCTGTCTATAACAATCCTGTCTATCAAGCAACTTGGCCGCTTGAGCAATATACATACAGTTGGGCCAGACAACTATATTGCCACCCTTATCGGCGACCTTGAAAACCACATCGTCCCATTTTTCCATCTCCTGCAAAGCCACTCTTTCCTCTTTGGTGATATTATTTCTACCATATTGTTTTTGAGACAACATTTTGATGTCCTCAGTCACAAGCTTTGTAAATACCTCAACCGCTGGTACTATTGAGAGGTGGAAACTTTTTAGATTTTCCCAATAGATGTGTTGGAAAGTAACTCACCTCTGTGTTTTGTTCCTCCAACAAAGCTTGTAAATTAGATAAGGCTTCTCTCTCTTCCCTCGTTGAAAATGGTTCAAATTGATCAGACTTGAAATGCATTTTCTGCAAAATTAGTTTTCTCGAAAATAATTGTAAATCTTTTGTTATGACAAATGGATCTACATGAGATGAAAGTGAAAATGTTAACCCCTTCTGCAATAATGACAACTGTGTGTCTGTTAATATGTGGTTGGACAAATTAATTACCTTTAACCGATCTTCACGTTGATTTTTATTTGAGGTTTTTTGATGCTGGTATCTTCTATTAAATTGTCTTGTTCTTGGACCCATACCCTGATCAGGGGCTTGACTCTCACTATCACTAATTGATGGAATGGATTGCACGGACGAGCTTCTGGAGAAGCCTCTCTTTGTAGGATTTTTAATTTGCCAACGGAAAATTTTTCCAGTTGAAAAATCCTGGTTATCTCTTTCGAATTTTTTTAGTTTGTCAGAACTGATTGCCTTCTCCCATTTTTCGATGTCTTTTTCCAGATCTGTAATCAATTCCTGAAAGTTTACTGCTGTCATTTCTGACTGTAATTTCTTCTGGGACTCCAAAATCTCCTCCTCAAGTTTGGCCAGTGTTAGGATATTTTTGTCAATAATAATCTGGATAAATTCTAACGAACATGTGTTCACTGCCTTTATCCATCTTTGTGTCAAAATTTCGTCTTCTAATTCAAACGCGGGGTATACTTGGATCCTGAGACCGCGTGGTATAATTTTTTGCTCCCAATAATTTTGTAAAGCTGTTTTTGTCCACCAGATTTTTGTCTTTTTATGTAGGGCATTTCTGTATTTCTTAAGGACTTCTTGATTGGTGATTGAGCTATGACCCATACTAGAACCTGCACCTTTTTTGAAAATGTCTGTGGCCTTGGCTGACCAAGAAACCTCTTTGGATTTAAAATCCATTTATTAATTCAGGCACACTGTTGAAAAAACAGTATTTATAAATGTCTTATATAACCCAATTAGTGCCAATTTTAGTATAATGCTTATATAATCATGTAACAAACAAATCCTCGTGTAATGACACTAGGATTACTAAAGCAATAAATTTATCGTCATAACGTTTCTTTGAAAAATATTCAACTTTATTCATATATAAAATATTTAGATTTTCACACATAGAAAAAGATGCAAGACTGAAAAAGAGGGACACACGACTCTCCTTAAATAAAAACAAGCTGCATGGCATCACGTGAAATGCTCCAATATACATGTGTTTGTGCAATAACATAGAGTGCCACTAACGATATGCAATCACAACTACACTAGCCAAAATAACAATATATGTAACTACTCAAATCTCCACATTTGTACCATTCGCAGATAGGAATCTATAACCCATAAATGGAAAAGAGTATACTGACCCTGAATAGCACATGCCGTGGATTTAATGCAATGAAAAATGGGAGTGCAGCGCTATACTAATGTTAGCACATAGTTCTGCATTCAGACGCCCATGATTCAGTGCAGCAGAAACTAATGCTGTAGTAATTGCATGTTGAAACAGTAAAACACGGTGTTAAAAATCACCATGTGCAGCCAAAGCCAGTACTATAGCCATTTGCACATTGAACAATAAACACGCTATTGAAAGTTAGTCCGAGCATACACAGTTTACCTGAATGTTAGCAGCAATGAATGAGTGTGACGGAGTCCGGTCCCTCTGCCCCGACGCGCACGTTTCGCCCAGCTTCCTCGGGGGCGTGTCTAGGCAGAGGGTGTGCGGACTTTAAATACCCCTGTTGTCCAATGAAAAGAGACCTCTAATTAGTGTGTATGGTGAGTGAGGCACTTGGCGGCGCATGCGCCGTTATCCGCAAAGCTCTTGTTTGCAGGTGGATGGTTACGGTCTCGATGAGATCACCGCCCAGCACATGACTAATCATGTGACCTGCGCTGATGATCTCAGCGTGTTAGACCGCTCCCATACCACTGCGAGCTCGCATCTAATCTGGGCATGCGCTCTGTGTCTCCAGAATGTCTTAGGTACCTACTAGTAAAGAGTGTCGGTATGTATAATCAAAGTCCAGGATATGGATTTGATGTGTTATATGATTTATATCGGAGTCCAAGATGTGGATTTGATGTGTTATGCGATTTAAATGAGAGCTAAAGTGAGAGCTAAATTTGGATGTAGTAAATAGTTCATAAAACTCATAACATTGCTCCCAACCTTCAGGTTATATGTCAATACACAACAGTTGGTTATATTGCTATAACACCCAAATAAGCCCCTTCTATAAATTAACCCAAACCTCTTGGGATGCACTTAAACCACCCACATCACAAAAGCCCTCCAAATAGCTAAAAATCACTAATTGTGCAACACATCAATAAATGAGTGAGAACATATATTGGCAACCCAGAAATCCCACAACATTGCCCTTATTGGGCCAAAAAATCATACAATTATGAATTAAATCAAATTATGGTGAGTCTTCAATATAAATCAAATGAAGTTCTTTGTGCCTGCTCACTCATCGGACATCATGACACGTAAAGACGATTCATAGTATCCCATGCTCCAAAAACAATCCTGGAATCTTGACCGAAATATCTTCTTTTGATGACTACATAGCTTCTGTACCGATAACTCTAGGCCTCACTTGAACCGACTCATCTCAAAAGAAACAAAAAAACAGGTAAGACAAACATCTAAAAAATTAAAAATTATTTTTTAAAAAATCACCCTAAGCCTTTGATGGTAAACCGGGTCGCTATATTTAATAATTGAAGTCTTATTTCTACAGAAATGCCCCAAATCCCGCACTTTCATTGAGACCCTGCGGATTCAATGTGCCCAACCTGTAAATCCACTTACATTCCAACTTAGCCAGTTCTCTTCCCAAATCTCCCCCTCTAAATCCCAATGATAATGAATCTATACCTCTAATTTTAAGCAAATATGCTTTACACTCATGATATTTTTTGAAATGTTTTGGGAGCGTTTTCAGTAGAGTCTCATCTGTAATGGACTTGGCCTTTTCTATATCCAAACAGTGTTCTCTTGTGCGAATTTTAAGCTCCCGAGTTGTCATGCCTATATAGACTTTATTACAGGGGCAAGAGGCGTGATAGATCACCCCTTTAGAGGAACATGTAAGATGTTTCCTGATTTCGAACATTCTGGAACCATCATGGTTTCTGAATTTTTTATCCTTAACCAAGTTTGCGCATGCCTTACATAGGCCGCATGGAAAGAAACCATGGTTGTCACCTGATCTTTCATTTTTGTTGAGACAAAAGTGGCTATGCACTAATCTATCTTTCAAGCTCTTGCACCGTTTCGCTACTATCGATGGCCTAGAATCCAAAATTTTATTTAGAGTTGGATCAGTGAGTAATACCTTCCAATGCTTGTTCAGTATATTTCTGAATTCTTTCCATTGGTTGTGAAATGTTGTTATGAACCTCACTTGACTAGAATTTGATTTTAATCTATTAGAATCACATAGCAATTGATCTCTCGGCGTATTCTTAGCTCTAACATAGCCTTTCCGGATGGTTCGTCGGCCATAGCCCCGTTCTTCAAATCGTTGAGTGAGGTCCTTTGCCTGTTGTTCAAATTGATGTTCGCTGGAACAAATACGTTTGATCCTCAGAAATTGTCCTATCGGAATGCCTTGGATTAGTGGATTTGGATGAAAAGAATTCGCATGAAGCAATGCATTACTGGCTGTTTCCTTGCGGAAGACTGTTGTACTGATGGCCCCATCATTGGATGCTGATATGGCGAGATCTAAAAATTCTATGTTACGTCCCGACTTATACGTCAGATTTATGTTGTAAGGATTCGTATTCAAAATTTTCATTGTGTTGTCCAAATCCATTGTTGAACCTTCCCATATGAAGAGCACATCATCTATAAATCTAACCCAGTGGTGGATTTGGTTGATGCCAGGTATTGAGTCGCTCAAAAAAATCTCCTGCTCCCAATATCCCAAAAACAAATTCGCATATGAGGGGGCACATGAGGCCCCCATTGCCGTTCCTTGTAACTGTAAAAAAACTTTTTGATTGAATGTGAAAACATTATGTTTTAAAACAAAATCCAGTAACAAAATTAGTAATTCTACCATGGGGCCTGGGATGTTGCTTGATCTCAAAAACCAATGGACGGCTCTAATACCATCATCATGACGAATTGATGAGTACAAAGCATCTACGTCTGCTGTTACTAGGATCATATTATCTTCCAGATGTATATGATTCAGATGATTAAGTGCCGCGGTGGTGTCCTTTATATGGGAAGGTAGTTCTTGTACCAAGGGTTTCAGAAAATGATCGATCACATCACAGATTATTTTGCAGAGGCTCTCTTTACCCGAGACTATTGGTCTCCCTGGGGGATCCATAATGTTTTTATGAACCTTTGGTATGAGGTAGAATGTTGGTAGTTTAGGTTTTAAATTTTTGAAAATATCAACAAGTTTTTTGGGGACGATGTGGTTTTCAAGCGCCGCCTCAAGGATGCAAATCAACTCCTGCTGATATTTATTTGTTGGATTAAAGGTTAGCTGTCTATAACAATCCTGTCTATCAAGCAACTTGGCCGCTTGAGCAATATACATACAGTTGGGCCAGACAACTATATTGCCACCCTTATCGGCGACCTTGAAAACCACATCGTCCCATTTTTCCATCTCCTGCAAAGCCACTCTTTCCTCTTTGGTGATATTATTTCTACCATATTGTTTTTGAGACAACATTTTGATGTCCTCAGTCACAAGCTTTGTAAATACCTCAACCGCTGGTACTATTGAGAGGTGGAAACTTTTTAGATTTTCCCAATAGATGTGTTGGAAAGTAACTCACCTCTGTGTTTTGTTCCTCCAACAAAGCTTGTAAATTAGATAAGGCTTCTCTCTCTTCCCTCGTTGAAAATGGTTCAAATTGATCAGACTTGAAATGCATTTTCTGCAAAATTAGTTTTCTCGAAAATAATTGTAAATCTTTTGTTATGACAAATGGATCTACATGAGATGAAAGTGAAAATGTTAACCCCTTCTGCAATAATGACAACTGTGTGTCTGTTAATATGTGGTTGGACAAATTAATTACCTTTAACCGATCTTCACGTTGATTTTTATTTGAGGTTTTTTGATGCTGGTATCTTCTATTAAATTGTCTTGTTCTTGGACCCATACCCTGATCAGGGGCTTGACTCTCACTATCACTAATTGATGGAATGGATTGCACGGACGAGCTTCTGGAGAAGCCTCTCTTTGTAGGATTTTTAATTTGCCAACGGAAAATTTTTCCAGTTGAAAATCCTGGTTATCTCTTTCGAATTTTTTTAGTTTGTCAGAACTGATTGCCTTCTCCCATTTTTCGATGTCTTTTTCCAGATCTGTAATCAATTCCTGAAAGTTTACTGCTGTCATTTCTGACTGTAATTTCTTCTGGGACTCCAAAATCTCCTCCTCAAGTTTGGCCAGTGTTAGGATATTTTTGTCAATAATAATCTGGATAAATTCTAACGAACATGTGTTCGCTGCCTTTATCCATCTTTGTGTCAAAATTTCGTCTTCTAATTCAAACGCGGGGTATACTTGGATCCTGAGACCGCGTGGTATAATTTTTTGCTCCCAATAATTTTGTAAAGCTGTTTTTGTCCACCAGATTTTTGTCTTTTTATGTAGGGCATTTCTGTATTTCTTAAGGACTTCTTGATTGGTGATTGAGCTATGACCCATACTAGAACCTGCACCTTTTTGAAAATGTCTGTGGCCTTGGCTGACCAAGAAACCTCTTTGGATTTAAAATCCATTTATTAATTCAGGCACACTGTTGAAAAAACAGTATTTATAAATGTCTTATATAACCCAATTAGTGCCAATTTTAGTATAATGCTTATATAATCATGTAACAAACAAATCCTCGTGTAATGACACTAGGATTACTAAAGCAATAAATTTATCGTCATAACGTTTCTTTGAAAAATATTCAACTTTATTCATATATAAAATATTTAGATTTTCACACATAGAAAAAGATGCAAGACTGAAAAAAGAGGGACACACGACTCTCCTTAAATAAAAACAAGCTGCATGGCATCACGTGAAATGCTCCAATATACATGTGTTTGTGCAATAACATAGAGTGCCACTAACGATATGCAATCACAACTACACTAGCCAAAATAACAATATATGTAACTACTCAAATCTCCACATTTGTACCATTCGCAGATAGGAATCTATAACCCATAAATGGAAAAGAGTATACTGACCCTGAATAGCACATGCCGTGGATTTAATGCAATGAAAAATGGGAGTGCAGCGCTATACTAATGTTAGCACATAGTTCTGCTTCAGACGCCCATGATTCAGTGCAGCAGAAACTAATGCTGTAGTAATTGCATGTTGAAACAGTAAAACACGGTGTTAAAAATCACCATGTGCAGCCAAAGCCAGTACTATAGCCATTTGCACATTGAACAATAAACACGCTATTGAAAGTTAGTCCGAGCATACACAGTTTACCTGAATGTTAGCAGCAATGAATGAGTGTGACGGAGTCCGGTCCCTCTGCCCCGACGCGCACGGGACGATGTGGTTTTCAAGGTCGCCGATAAGGGTGGCAATATAGTTGTCTGGCCCAACTGTATGTATATTGCTCAAGCGGCCAAGTTGCTTGATAGACAGGATTGTTATAGACAGCTAACCTTCAATCCAACAAATAAATATCAGCAGGAGTTGATTTGCATCCTTGAGGCGGCGCTTGAAAACCACATCGTCCCCAAAAAACTTGTTGATATTTTCAAAAATTTAAAACCTAAACTACCAACATTCTACCTCATACCAAAGGTTCATAAAAACATTATGGATCCCCCAGGGAGACCAATAGTCTCGGGTAAAGAGAGCCTCTGCGAAATAATCTGTGATGTGATCGATCATTTTCTGAAACCCTTGGTACAAGAACTACCTTCCCATATAAAGGACACCACCGCGGCACTTAATCATCTGAATCATATACATCTGGAAGATAATATGATCCTAGTAACAGCAGACGTAGAGGCTTTGTACTCATCAATTCGTCATGATGATGGTATTAGAGCCGTCCATTGGTTTTTGAGATCAAGCAACATCCCAGGCCCCATGGTAGAATTACTAATTTTGTTACTGGATTTTGTTTTAAAACATAATGTTTTCACATTCAATCAAAAAGTTTTTTTACAGTTACAAGGAACGGCAATGGGGGCCTCATGTGCCCCCTCATATGCGAATTTGTTTTTGGGATATTGGGAGCAGGAGATTTTTTTGAGCGACTCAATACCTGGCATCAACCAAATCCACCACTGGGTTAGATTTATAGATGATGTGCTCTTCATATGGGAAGGTTCAACAATGGATTTGGACAACACAATGAAAATTTTGAATACGAATCCTTACAACATAAATCTGACGTATAAGTCGGGACGTAACATAGAATTTTTAGATCTCGCCATATCAGCATCCAATGATGGGGCCATCAGTACAACAGTCTTCCGCAAGGAAACAGCCAGTAATGCATTTCTTCATGCAAATTCTTTTCATCCAAATCCACTAATCCAAGTCATTCAAATAGGACAATTTCTGAGGATCAAACGTATTTGTTCCAGCGAACATCAATTTGAACAACAGGCAAAGGACCTCACTCAACGATTTGAAGAACGGGGCTATGGCCGACGAACCATCCGGAAAGGCTATGTTAGAGCTAAGAATACGCCGAGAGATCAATTGCTATGTGATTCTAATAGATTAAAATCAAATTCTAGTCAAGTGAGGTTCATAACAACATTTCACAACCAATGGAAAGAATTCAGAAATATACTGAACAAGCATTGGAAGGTATTACTCACTGATCCAACTCTAAATAAAATTTTGGATTCTAGGCCATCGATAGTAGCGAAACGGTGCAAGAGCTTGAAAGATAGATTAGTGCATAGCCACTTTTGTCTCAACAAAAATGAAAGATCAGGTGACAACCATGGTTTCTTTCCATGCGGCCTATGTAAGGCATGCGCAAATTTGGTTAAGGATAAAAAATTCAGAAACCATGATGGTTCCAGAATGTTCGAAATCAGGAAACATCTTACATGTTCCTCTAAAGGGGTGATCTATCACGCCTCTTGCCCCTGTAATAAAGTCTATATAGGCATGACAACTCGGGAGCTTAAAATTCGCACAAGAGAACACTGTTTGGATATAGAAAAGGCTAAATCCATTACAGATGAGACTCTACTGAAAACGCTCCCAAAACATTTCAAAAAATATCATGAGTGTAAAGCATATTTGCTTAAAATTAGAGGTATAGATTCATTATCATTGGGATTTAGAGGGGGAGATTTGGGAAGAGAACTGGCTAAGTTGGAATGTAAGTGGATTTACAGGTTGGGCACATTGAATCCGCAGGGTCTCAATGAAAGTGCGGGATTTGGGGCATTTCTGTAGAAATAAGACTTCAATTATTAAATATAGCGACCCGGTTTACCATCAAAGGCTTAGGGTGATTTTTTAAAAAATAATTTTTAATTTTTTAGATGTTTGTCTTACCTGTTTTTTTTGTTTCTTTGAGATGAGTCGGTTCAAGTGAGGCCTAGAGTTATCGGTACAGAAGCTATGTAGTCATCAAAAGAAGATATTTCGGTCAAGATTCCAGGATTGTTTTTGGAGCATGGGATACTATGAATCGTCTTTACGTGTCATGATGTCCGATGAGTGAGCAGGCACAAAGAACTTCATTTGATTTATATTGAAGACTCACCATAATTTGATTTAATTCATAATTGTATGATTTTTTGGCCCAATAAGGGCAATGTTGTGGGATTTCTGGGTTGCCAATATATGTTCTCACTCATTTATTGATGTGTTGCACAATTAGTGATTTTTAGCTATTTGGAGGGCTTTTGTGATGTGGGTGGTTTAAGTGCATCCCAAGAGGTTTGGGTTAATTTATAGAAGGGGCTTATTTGGGTGTTATAGCAATATAACCAACTGTTGTGTATTGACATATAACCTGAAGGTTGGGAGCAATGTTATGAGTTTTATGAACTATTTACTACATCCAAATTTAGCTCTCACTTTAGCTCTCATATAAATCGCATAACACATCAAATCCACATCTTGGACTCCGATATAAATCGTATAACACATCAAATCCATATCCTGGACTTTGATTATACATACCGACACTCTTTACTAGTAGGTACCTAAGACATTCTGGAGACACAGAGCGCATGCCCAGATTAGATGCGAGCTCGCAGTGGTATGGGAGCGGTCTAACACGCTGAGATCATCAGCGCAGGTCACATGATTAGTCATGTGCTGGGCGGTGATCTCATCGAGACCGTAACCATCCACCTGCAAACAAGAGCTTTGCGGATAACGGCGCATGCGCCGCCAAGTGCCTCACTCACCATACACACTAATTAGAGGTCTCTTTTCATTGGACAACAGGGGTATTTAAAGTCCGCACACCCTCTGCCTAGACACGCCCCCCGAGGAAGCTGGGCGAAACGTGCGCGTCGGGGCAGAGGGACCGGACTCCGTCACACTTATTCATTGCTGCTAACATTCAGGTAAACTGTGTATGCTCGGACTAACTTTCAATAGCGTGTTTATTGTTCAATGTGCAAATGGCTATAGTACTGGCTTTGGCTGCACATGGTGATTTTTAACACCGTGTTTTACTGTTTCAACATGCAATTACTACAGCATTAGTTTCTGCTGCACTGAATCATGGGCGTCTGAATGCAGAACTATGTAATAATGTGAGATGTAGGGCGCACCAAATAATCATAAATAAATAGGGAGGTGCATATCGGTAGAAAAAACAACAACTGTGAGAAAGAGAAAGGAACTACCGCAGTAACGCACACTACTCAAATAATGTGAAGTAGAAAAATAGTTAATTTTATTGGTTACACAAAGAGTGAAATAAAACATAAGTAAAATCAAGGTGACTCTGGTCCCAAACGACCGCCCGCAAACATGATGAAGGTATATGATATGTAATGTCTCAAAAATCACAATAACAAAAGAAGTGGCTAGAAAAACATATGATCATGAATAAATAACAGAGTAAGTACAACCAATAATACATGAATCTAAGCAAACAAAAATATATATAAATATATATTTGGATATATATATAATGATCAACCTGAATGAGCGAACCTGTATGGATAGCAGAAAAGATAATGTAAAAAATATCAAAAATGTGAGCAATACCAGGTCAGGGGTAAAATAGTCCCCCGCCTATTAACTAAAAAAACAGCTGCAAGCCAATGAAAATAAAGAGAACCAACAATGGAAAAAGCCACTAGCAAATAATGTTTACCCCAGAAACAAACCTCATGATAAAGGCATGAGAGAGCAAACGGGCAATCAGGACCAGAGGACACCAAGGTCCCACGCGTTCCGCCGCAGCCTGTGCGGCTTCCTCAGGGAGGAACAGGCTGCGGCGGAACGCGTGGGACCTTGGTGTCCTCTGGTCCTGATTGCCCGTTTGCTCTCTCATGCCTTTATCATGAGGTTTGTTTCTGGGGTAAACATTATTTGCTAGTGGCTTTTTCCATTGTTGGTTCTCTTCATTTTCATTGGCTTGCAGCTGTTTTTTTAGTTTATAGGCGGGGGACTATTTTACCCCTGACCTGGTATTGCTCACATTTTTGATATTTTTTACATTATCTTTTCTGCTATCCATACAGGTTCGCTCATTCAGGTTGATCATTATATATATATCCAAATATATATTTATATATATTTTTGTTTGCTTAGATTCATGTATTATTGGTTGTACTTACTCTGTTATTTATTCATGATCATATGTTTTTCTAGCCACTTCTTTTGTTATTGTGATTTTTGAGACATTACATATCATATACCTTCATCATGTTTGCGGGCGGTCGTTTGGGACCAGAGTCACCTTGATTTTACTTATGTTTTATTTCACTCTTTGTGTAACCAATAAAATTAACTATTTTTCTACTTCACATTATTTGAGTAGTGTGCGTTACTGCGGTAGTTCCTTTCTCTTTCTCACAATGAATGCAGAACTATGTGCTAACATTAGTATAGCGCTGCACTCCCATTTTTCATTGCATTAAATCCACGGCATGTGCTATTCAGGGTCAGTATACTCTTTTCCATTTATGGGTTATAGATTCCTATCTGCGAATGGTACAAATGTGGAGATTTGAGTAGTTACATATATTGTTATTTTGGCTAGTGTAGTTGTGATTGCATATCGTTAGTGGCACTCTATGTTATTGCACAAACACATGTATATTGGAGCATTTCACGTGATGCCATGCAGCTTGTTTTTATTTAAGGAGAGTCGTGTGTCCCTCTTTTTTCAGTCTTGCATCTTTTTCTATGTGTGAAAATCTAAATATTTTATATATGAATAAAGTTGAATATTTTTCAAAGAAACGTTATGACGATAAATTTATTGCTTTAGTAATCCTAGTGTCATTACACGAGGATTTGTTTGTTACATGATTATATAAGCATTATACTAAAATTGGCACTAATTGGGTTATATAAGAAATTATATTTATAGTCACATGATCAGGAATAAAAAGTTACAGATGCTTGTGCATCCCCAAATCAATTTTTGTAAACAGCAGGCCAGGTGACACAAATAATTGTTGTGTTATGTCCACCATCACTGAAAATGGAAGCAAAAGTGGAGAGATAATCAAGGTCATACAACTTGTGTGCATGTATAGTTAACTACCTAGTCAGGATTACAAATAAATTCATGATGCACCCAAAAATATGCATCATGAATTCACTGGTAAACCTGGCCATTTCATAATTGTTTTTTAATTTAAAAACACAGACTGCACGTGGTACAGGTATAAACAGAGGTATTTTATTAACATACAGACAAAAAGGTATTTTATTGACATACAGACAAGAACATTATTTTACACCATTTGATCTTGCCATTCCACCCGTCCTACATCTGACATGAAGTAGGCCGCAAATTGGTCTCTCATTTGGCCTACTTCAACAGAAGACCTGAGAGGGTGCCTAGTGAACACAGGCAATGGGTTAGGAGCTGCATCATCAAGTTCAAAGTTTGGGTGCTCTTTCGCCATGACAAAGTTATGTAGCAACACACAGGCCTTCACAACTTCATCCACTGTTTGCACTTTCAGATGAATGGCTGTGCCCAGAATGCGCCATCTGGAAACCAGTATACCGAAGGCACACTCTACAGTTCTTCTTGCCCTGGTCAGCCTGTAATTGAAAATTTTTTTGTTGTGGTCCAAGTCCCGGCTGGAGTAGGGTTTAAGCAGGTGTTGGCTCATCTGGAATGCCTCATCCCCAACCATTACAAATGGCATGGGTGGACCTTCGGTGTGGGGAAGAGGCCATGGCATGGGGAAATTAAACTGGTTTCCATACAACCTCCGTCCCATGTCAGAGTTCTTAAACGCCTGTGAGTCATTCCCACGGCCAAATGCACCAATGTCCACGGCAACAAACATACAGTCTGCATCCGCAATGGCCATGAGAACTGTAGAGAAGTACTTCTTGTAATTGTAGTACTCCAAGCCTGTTCTTTTAGGTTTGATGATGCGGATGTGTTTCCCATCAACTGCTCCCAAACAGTTAGGGAAATTGCAGGTTGTCCAGAATTTGTCGGCTATTTCTAGCCACTTTTCTGTGGTGGGCAGGGGCATAAATTCCGGACAGAGAACAGTCCACAATGCCCGGCAGGTGTCAACAACAATTCCTGACAACGTGGAGATACCAATCCGGTACTGGAAGTGGAGTGAAGACAGGCTCTCTCCAGTAGCAAGGAATCTGAGAAAGAACAAAAAATATATTATTGTATATGTTTTTGTAAAACATTTCGAAACAAAAAATGGCATAAAAATAATTCTGCAGGTCTTTGTTTACTAGGTGGCAGAACAATAATTCTGTCATCTTTGTAATAGTACATGGCATAAGTAATACAATGATGCAGTCATTGGTTTCTCAATATTACGTACCGTAATGTCACCAGGAGTCTTTCCTCTGGAGGAATCGCCCGACGGAGCTGTGTGTCCTGTCTCCTTATTAATTGTTGGACCCGAGCAAGTAAATCCATGAAGGATTGTTGTGACATCCGTGTGTAGTCGTTAAATTTCTCCGGGTTTGACTGCAGCTCACTGTAGAGGGTGTGATACGCTCCACGGCTCTCCCGGAGTTCTACAATGGGATGTACCTACAAACGCCGCCGCTGCCGTCTCCGATGTCTCTGTCTCTCCCTTTCTTCATGGCAAGCAACGGCATAAGCCTGAGCCATAGCCATGTCCAGATCCAGGTTGAAGTGGAAAGTCTTCATAAGCAGATCCATGTTCACCAAGGCAAATGCAAGCAAATGTAAAAAAGGGCTGTGAACAGACTCTATATAAATATTTTCAATAAGACACGCCCACTGGTGTCCCATTGGTGGGTTTTGTTGCAAGAATTTTTCAAGGATTTTGATCATGTGTTTTGCACAGAAAAAACGCAAACGCATACAAAAACGCTTTAAATAGCATACAATCGCTGCGTTTTTTTAAAGCAATGCGCACTCTTCGACTGCAAAATATCGCAGCGATTACACGCGTTTGCACGCGTTTTTTTCATGCGTTTTATGTGCGATCGATATGCAGCGCTAAACAACGCAAGTGTGAAAGTAGCCTAAGATGGTAGTGGACGCTGCCCATGTCATCTCGTTGACCACAGTGTGCATCCTTGCTCATTGGCTGAGAAAAGGCATCTGCAAGCCTTATGGGAAAACCAACTCTGGCGCTCGGGTCGATGAATGCATGGCCGACCTCACGCTATGGTCGGGTTTCGATGGGCGAAACCCGGCTTTGGCGAAAGTCGGTGATTTTTGAATCTGACCGACCTGTTTCGCTCAACTCTAGTTATTACCACATGTTTAATAATTCTTGGTTACTGATATCTTCAATAACCAGCAGCCCTGAAAGAATCCACGAATTCTCCATATCTCTACTGGACCAAACAGGTGATAGGCTAATGGGGCAAGATCAGGATGATAGGGAGGATATCAACAGTATGGGCATGACATTGCTGACATCTGTCCAAAATTCCTTTGCCAACTACTCCTTACATTCATACACACTTTTTCATGACAAAACACTCTCTGTGCAGTCTTTTATAAATATGTCCTGACCTGCACAGTAGTGACTTTGGAAACCATGGAAAGCACTGATAAGGCATTGTGACCAACAGAAGTTTATATGTAAGAAGTCAACTACTGTGCCCACTTGGTGTTTATGATTCCACCACTACCGTTTACCCTAAATATGTATGAAACCCACTTCAGTGCAGTGCCGGAGTGGAGTGAGTTGGGCCCACAGGAGGAATTGATTCCACAGGGCACTCCCTACTGCTACTGAAAGCAGGTGGCTAAATGCAATAGTGGAGTCACCAGGTAGAAACAGCAATTTATTGTAATAACAACATGAACTAGAAACAGGAATACTGAAAATTACAAATCACAAAAAAGACAAAACAGAGTATTTGACAAGCAAAGCATTTATATAACAGAGGTATATGGATTAGTATACAACAGGAAATGAGGGAGTGGCCCCTTTATGCAGCGCTTGCTATCCACTGGAGTACATGATCTTTCTGAGCTTCATCTACAAGGTGTACCGCTGTGCGGCTGCCAAAATGAGTCGAGTAGCCTGTCAAGTAACAGATGTTGTCAGTGGTCTTTGGATAGGATGAGATGGTGTTTGTTCAGTTGAGCTTTCATTTAACTTTAACATCTAACCCACGAACACCAACCCTATTCCCCTTTCCACCACGACCTTGCTTTTTCCCACTCATGTTGTATGTACCCTGCCCCTCTTGTAAACTGCTGTTTCACAACCTTAGGCCCACAATTGTCAGTCACCTGTCACTAAATGAACAATAACTATTTATTTTCTGAGATATTGTGCCTGAACAACACTCTTAGAGCTAATCATTTTGATGAGCAAATGGGGCCTCCTGATTCCTAACTGCAACACTGTTTTATCCCTAATGATTTGGATTAGCAAATAAGGCCTCCTGGATGAACCCTTATATTAAGAGGACTAACCATTTTTAAGTGAAAATGGGGCCTCCTGATTCCTCACTGCAGCACAGTTTTGGTCTAAATAATTAAGATTAGCAAATAGGGCCTCCTGACTGAACCCCAAAATTAGGCCTAATGATTTTGATGAGCAAATGGGGCCTCCTGATTCCTCATTGCAACACAGTTTCATCCAAAAAGATTTGGATTACCAAATAGGGCCTCTTGGCTGAACCACTGTATTAGGCCTAACAATTTTTAAGAGCAAATGGGGCCTACTGATTCCTGACTGCAACACAGTTTTTGCCCAAACAATTTCGATTAGAAAATGGGGCCTCCTGACTGCAACACAGTTTTAGCACAATCTAGTTAGATGATAGAATATCGATTTCACACAGGAGGGGATCCTATCTAACTAAATGACAATGACTAAATGATAAAGTTCACTTGCAGCAGCAACAAGAGCGGCCTCTTTGTGCTTTTAACACTGAGAAAATGACGCCAGCAAAACAAGAGGTCCACTTTCTATGTGGAGAGGGATATGTGACTTCAGCAGCCAATCACATAAGACCTTGTGTCATGATGTTGTGAATGGTTTCTGTGCCCTGATTGGCTGCCGGAATGTACACACAGAAAAAAAGATTACAATCCTCCGCTTTTCTGTTCTAGACACAAATGGTGACATCGCTACTGTAATATATTTAATTTTGGGGACACTTTTGTAGTGAGATGAAGTGGGTGAAAAAGCAGGGAAAGTGCTTTAGAAGCAATCAGCCATGGATGTCTGTGTGCCACATTCTGCACAGAAAGAAGACACAGCAGTCTTCTTCAGTTAATGAAGAAAAGAGAAAACTAATGATTTCAGTTGGATATGTCACCAATGATCGCCCATAACTGGTATCTACCAATATATGTGTGGCGCCCCTGAGGGTTCAGTCGCCACAGAGGTGTTGCACCTCATCCAGAGGTGTGACACCCCACTCCCAGGTAAGGAGGGAGCACCCTAGGACTCCAACACCTGCATCCAACACACACCATATCAGCTGGGCATATGGACGTACCCTACAGGAGGATGGTCTCATCCCAGGCTCGTTAACAAGGGGTGTATGGATGGGTGGAGTTAGCAGTAGCTGAATAGGAGCAGAGAAGTTAAGTAAGGAGCAGCACTTCGTGTGAGAAGATTGTGAGGAGAGCTCAAGCTGATAGGAGCTCGTCCCCTAAGTGGAGAAAGACAGAGAAGTCAGCGAAGGGATGCCGATACAGCTGACCCTCCGAAGACGGGCAGGGGGCCCACTGCTGGCACAGGGCCCCCACCGCCTGCTCATGGGCCCCATAGCGGCCGGGCGGCAGAGCAGGGAGAGCGATTCTCCCTGCTCTGCCGCAGAATGTAACTGTATCGGCGCGCTGTGCATGCCGATACAGTTTAGTAGCGTAGCTCCGGGTGGGCCCCCTCAGAGCACGGGGCCCGGGGCCACCGTCCCCTCTGCCCCCCCTGTAGCTACGCTACTGACCAGCCCATAAGAGAATCGGCCCCTAGACTAGTGGGAAACCTTCAGGCTCCGCTAGCAAGCCGACGGCGGTGATCACTTTATGGGTCATTACTACCAACCACCAGCACCATCTCCAGGAGGGAAGCTACATAGGGCCAAGGACACACAGAATTAATCTGTTACCCGACGGGGTCCGCAACTTCTGGATTGGAAGACTGCTTGGTGAGGTGCTAGGGAGAGAGGAGTGGAATAGCACAGAGAGAGAGAGACGGCCAGGAAAGGACACACACAGAACGGGAGTCCTGGGCAGGTGTGACCGAATTGCCTGGTGGTTTCTGGATCCCATGCCTGGTGGACACAGTACCAGGCAGGCATCTGTCTTGCTGGCAACAGACTGTGAGTAAAATCTTGAAACTGCAATTGGACTGTTTCCCGGAGTTATTTCAGCGACGCACATCTCTCTGCTGCATTCATCAGTATCATTCCCAAATATAACATCTACTTGCCCTGGAAGAATACAACCTCACCTGTGGGAGGTTTACCAACTAGCTGCATAAACAATCTCTTCCAGAGGACCTGCACCGCAGCGCTGGTCACCCTGACCGGGTACTACAGGTGGCGTCACGAACATTACGACAAACTTGTCATTCCCCTGTAAATATATTTCCCTTTTTGGTGAGTGCCCAGGGCCACGGACTGGCTCGTCGCCGCCGTGACATCCCCATAGAAGTTAACGGGCTCGGTACCGAGTACCCCACGGCTCTGGCGGGCGACTCATATGGTCACTGTATGGAGGTAATATTGGTTTTAGTACAGAGGGTTTTGGTAATGATTAGTGATGAGCGAGCGCACTCAGTTACGTGTTATCCGAGCATCCTCGGGTGTTATCCCAGTATCTCGGACAATATATTAGAGTCACCACAGCGGCATGATTCGCGGCTGTTAGACATCCCCAACACATGTAAGCATTGTCTAACAAACAGGTAATCCCCGCATGTGTTGTGGCTGTCTAATAGTCGCGAATTATGCAGCCGTGGGGACTCAAACATATTATCCGAGCAAGCCAGAGATACTAAAATAATCCCAGAGCAATGCCCAGATAACACGTTAACCGAGCACGTTAGCACATCATAAGTAATGATTCATATGGTGGTATTATTCCTTAACCACTGTATGTGCTGGTAATATGTGGTCATGGAGGGTGGTATTATTTTTCCTTTGTATGATTGGTATATTGATCTTGGTATAGTGGGTTTGACCCAGTAACAGGATGGTAATATACAGTTATGATATTGCACCATTATTTTGCCATTATATAATGGTATTATCGGTTATATAGGTCTTTGACTTTGTTCAGTAACAGTATTTGTTACTTGATAATTTTAAAAATCTAATTAAGAAGCATCACTTATAAATATCACAGTAAAAGCAACACAATCATTTCTATATTATATTTGTGGCTAAACATTCTAGTAATACCACTGGCCCCCACACACTAGAGCACCATGCTGGTGGTAGAAGGGGGCACAGGTCTAAGTTTTGCCATGAGGCCCACTGGACACTAGTTATGCCACTTCTTAGTCCTTTCTCCATATTGAATAAACAAGCTATTTAAAAGTATTTTCCACATTCAACAAAGTTCGCTCCAGGCGTCTGCATTCATGTGAAATAACAAAACCAAATGGTACTCACCTTCCCCTGCTCCAGTGTCAGCTCTCTATTGCTACTCCGGTCTCTTTGTTTTGACTGTAATGACGATGTCACATTAACATCCAGAATCACCGATGTGGATGACGCAAACCCTTGAGCTCAGTGATTGGTGGCAGTGGTGATGTGCGTTGCTGACATGAAAACACTGCTGCAGCCAAAGCACAAAGATCAGAGCAGTGATGGAGAGCAGATGCTAGAGCAGGTGAGTACTCTTTGGCTTTGCCATTTTACTTGCCTTAACCCCTTCCCGACCTGTGACACCACGTAGGCGTCATGAAAGTCGATGCCAATCCGACCTGTGACGCCTATGTGGCATTATGGGGAGATAGCGTTCCTGCGGGTTGGGTGACCGGGTCACTGAAAGGTCACCCGACCTGCAGGCACAGGAGGCTTTGTGCTTCACCCAGGGGGGTGGCTTTGCCCCCCCGTGGCTACGATTGCTCTGATTGGCTGTTTTAAAGTGAAACAGCCGATCAGAGCAATAGTAATATTTCACCAATGAAACTTGGTGAAATATTACAATCCAGCCATGGCTGATAATGAAATAGCATCAGCCATGGCTGGAGACTCTAATCTGACCCCCCCAAACTGACTGGCGGGGGAGATCTGCCCCGTCACCGACTGACGGCGGCAATCTGCTGCCACCGTCAGTATTTGCTCCCCCTCCCCTGCCCTCCGCTTCCCCCTGCATTCCGACCGCCTCTCCTCTCCCCCCGGTACCGATCCCATTCCCGGCATCCCTCCCGATGTCCTCCGTCTTCCTACATGGGCGCCGCCATCTTCCAAAATGGCGGGCGCATGTGCACCCCCCCCAATCTGCCAGCCGGCAGATTCATTTAATCACTCCTGGTACATTTTTATCACTGTGATAGACCCTATCACAGTGATCAAAATAAAAAAAATAGTAAATAAACCCCCCCTTTATCATCCCCATAGGTAGGGACAAATATTGAAATAAAGAAAATATATTTATTTTTATTTATCCATTAGGGTTAGGGTTAGAATTAGGGTTAGAATTAGGGTTGGAATTAGGGTTAGGGTTGCAATTAGGGTTAGGGTTGGGGTTGGAATTCGGGTTAGGGTTGCAATTAGGGTTAGGGTTGTAATTAGGGTTAAGATTAGGGTTAGCGGTGTGTTGGGGTTAGGGTTGGGATTAGGGTCAGGCTTGTGGTTAGGGTTATGGTTAGGGTTGGGATTAGGATTAGGGGTGTGTTGGGGCTAGGGTTGTGGTTTGGGGTTAGGGTTCGAGTTAGAATTGAGGGGTTTCCACATCAGGGGCTCCCCAAACGCGACATGGCGCCAACATTGATTCCAGCCAATTTTGCATTCAAACGGTGCTCCCTCCCTTCCAAGCACAAACATGTGCCCAAACAGTGGTTTACCCCAACATATGAGTCATCAGCGTACTCAGGAAAAATTGCACAACGACTTTGGGCATCTAATTTCTCCTGTTACTCTTGGGAAAATAAAAAATTGGGGACTAAAAAATTATTTTTGTGGAAAACAAATGATTTTTTATTTTCACGGCTCTGTTATAAGCTTCTGTGAAGCACTTGGGGGTTCAAAGTGCTCACCACACATCTAGATAAGCTCCTTGGGGGGTCTAGTTTCCAAAATGGGGTCACTTGTGGGGGGATTTCTACTGTTTAGGCACATCAGGGGCTCTGCAAACATAACTGTTGTGAATGTGTTAGAAATGAATTCTGAGCGGGAGCTCCCTCTGGTGGTTACAAACAGTACTGAACCATTCAATGAAGATTGTGAAGATTGGCGATCAGGAGTTACAGACTGGTTTTATATAAGGGAGGTTCCCTCCCATCAGGGTTGCCGGTGATCAATTGTTCTTGTCTCAACTTTGGTTCCTGGTTCTCTTGGAAGCTTGCTGTGTTTTTGCCTGCATCTTCTGCTAACAGATAAGATTTTTCCTGCTTGTATTTTTGTGCTTGCTTTTTGCATTGTTTCCTGCACTCTTGTGGAGGTCAGCCAGGTCCCCTCCGGGGGGCTTGTGCTCCTCTCAGTTTATCTGAGCCTCTGTTATTTGTTCATTTGCCTTTTCCAGTTTTTTCAGTGGCTGCGGCTTAGTTTTGTTACACCAGAGAACTAATTTAGGTGGTAGAGGTCGTGTGATCTCAGGTGTTTTTGTAATTAGTAGGGTTGGTACTTTTTAGGGTTTTTTGGGATTGCAGTAAGTGCCCTTCCTACCCTTTTCTTTCTAGGAAGATTGGGCCCCAACGTTTGCTCATACTATTTTCTGTCTGTGTCTGTATTTCCTCTTGTCTAACCGCCATTACATGTTTGGGGGCTTCCTTTGTTCTTTGGGGATCTGCTCTGGGGCAGATAGTTTTCCTCTTTCTATCTTTAGGTGTAGTTAGCTTCTCAGGCTGTGACGAGGCGTCTAGGACCAACGTAGGTACGCTCCATGGCTGCCTTTAGTTGTGGTGGTTAGTCAGGGTACTACAATCCAGTAGATTCCAACCTCTCTGGTGTATTGCCGTTTTTGCCTGCTCTCCTCAGCTACCAAAACATAACACATAACATGACGCCCGTAGACCATTCCATCAAAGTTTGCATTCCAAAACGGCGCTCCTTCCCTTCCGAGGTCTGCCATGCGCACAAACAGTGGTTACCCCCCCACATATTGGGTACCAGCGCAAAAACTTTTGAGGTCCAATTTCTCCTGTTACCCTTGGGAAAATTAAAAATTGCGGGCTTAACAATAATTTTTTGAGGAAAAAAATGATTTTTTATTTTCACGGCTCAGCGTTATAACTTCTGTGAAGCACTTGGGGGTTCAAAGTGTTCACCATACACCTAGATAAGTTCCTTGGGGGGGTCTAGTTTCCAAAATGGGGTCACTTGTAGGGGGTTTCCATTGTTTAGGCACATCAGGGGCTCTCCAAACGCAACATGACACCCGCAGACCATTCCATCAAAGTCTGCATTACAAAACATCACTACTTCTCTTCCGAGCCCCGACATGTGCCCACACAGTAGTTTTCTCCCACATATGGGATATCAGTGTACTCAGGACAAATTGGACAACAACTTTTGAGGTCCAATTTCTCCTGTTACCCTTGGGAAAATAAAAAATTGGGGACTAAAAGATCATGTTTGTGGAGAAGATATGATTTTTTTATTTTCACGCTCAGGCGTTATAAACTTTAGTGAAACACCTGAGGGTTCAAAGTTCTCACCACACATCTAGATAAAATCCTTGAGGGGTCTAGTTTCAAAATAGTGTCATTTGTGGGGGTTTCCACTGTTTAGGCACATCAGGGGCTCTCCAAACGCGACATGCTGCCAATTCTGCGTTGAAAAAGTCAAAAGGCGCTCCTTCCCTTCCAAGCTCTGCCATGCACCCAAACAGTGGTTTACCCCCACATATGGGGAATCAGCATGCTTAGGACAAATTGCACAATAACTTTTGGGGTCTTGTTACCCTTGGGAAAATAAAAATTGGGGTGAAAAGATCATTTTTGTGGAAAAAATATGATTTTTTAATTTTATGGCTTTACATTATAAAGTTGTGTAAAGCACTTGGAGTTCAAAGTGCTCACCACAGATCTAGATAAGTTCCTTAGGGGGTCTAGTTTCTAAAATGGGGTCACTTATAGGGGGCTTCCACTGTTTAGGCACACCAGGGGCTCTCCAAACGCGACAGACTCGATTCCAGACAATTTTGGTTTGAAAAAGTCAAATGGCGCTCCTTCCCTTACGAGCTCTGCCGTGCGCCCAAACAATGGTTCCCCCCGACATATGGGGTATCAGCGTACTCAGACAAATTGGACAACTACTTTTGTGGTCCAGTTTCTCCTGTTACCCTTGGGAAAATAAAAAATTGGTGACTAAAAGATCATTTTTGTGGGAAAAAAATAGGATTTTTTATTTTCATGCCCGGGCATTATAAACTTCTGTGAAGCTCTTGGGGGTTCAAAGTGCTCACCACAGATCTAGATAAGTTCTTTAAGGGGTCAAGTTTCCAAAATGGGGTCATTTGTGGGGGTTTCCATTGTTTAGTCACATCAGGGGCTCTGCAACCTGAACATGACATCAGTCAAAGTCTGCATTCCAAAACGTCATTACATCCTTTCTGAGCCCTGCCGAGTGCCCAAACAGTTTCTCCCCCCCCCACATATGGGGTATTAGAGTACTCAGGACAAATTGGACAACAACTTTTGGGGTCCAATTTCCTTGGGAAAAATCAAAAATTGGGGACTAAAAAATCATTTTTGTGAATTTTTTTTTTCACACCCAGGCGTTATAAACTTTAGTGAAACACTTGGGGTTCAAAGTGCTCACAACAGATCTAGATAAGTTCCTTAGGGGTTTTTAGTTTCCAAAATGAGGTCAGTTGTGGGGGGTTTCCACTGTTTAGGCACAACAGGGTAGGGCTCTCAAACGCAACATGGCGTACAATTTCAATTCCAGCCAATTTTGGTTTGAAAAGTTAAATGGCGCTCCTTCCCTTCCGAACCCTGCCGTGCGCTCAAACAGAGGTTTTCCCCACATATGGGATATCGGCGTGCTCAGGAGAAATTGAAAAACAATTTTATCTGTCAATTTTCTCCTTTTACCCTTGTAAAAATTAAAAAATTGTTTGTAAAAGATCATTTTTGTGACTACAAAGTTAAAAGTTCATTTTTTCCTTCCACGTTGCTTCAGCTCACTGTGAAGCACCTGAAGGGTTAATAAACTTGTTGAATATGGTTTTGATCAGCTTGAGGGTGCAGTTTTTAGAATGGTGTCACTTTTGGGTATTTTCAGCCATATAGACCCCTCAAACTGACTTCAAATGTGGGTGGTCCCTAAAAAATGGTTTTGTACATTTTGTTGTAAAAATGAGAAATCGCTAGTTAACTTTTAACCCTTATAACTTCCTAACAAAAAAAAAATTTTGGTTCCAAAATTGTGCTGATGTAAAGTAGACATGTGGAAAATGTTATTTATTAACTATTTTGTGTCACATAACTCTCTGGTTTAACAGAATAAAAATTAAAAATTTGAAAATTGCTAAATTTTCCAAATTTTCGCCAAATTTCCATTTTTTTCACAAATAGACGCAAAAATTATTGACCTAAATTTATCACTAACATGAAGCCCAATATGTCACGAAAAAAACAGAATCTCAGAATCGCTAGGATCTGTTGAAGCGTTCCTGAGTTATTACCTCATAAAGGGACACTGGTCAGAATTGCAAAAAATGGCAAGGTCTTTAAGGTCAAAATAGGCTGGATCATGAAGGGATTAAAGCTTTTGGGGCTCACGTTGCTGAAAGTGGAAACCGCCTCTTAATGTGTATGTCCAGTTTAATAAACTGTAAGCAATACACTGTATTTGCCATATATTTCAGATTCTAACAGTGAAATGGTTGTCAGGTTTATAAAACACTTTTTCAATCAGTTTATTAAGGAAGTTTCAGTTAATAGAGAGGAGTTTACCATCTTGAACAATCAGCAATTGATACGCAGTCAAATTGTTATACTGCACATTTAAAGGCCAAATAAAAATGACAGATAGTCAATACATTTTCCAAAGAATGGTGTATTTTAAGCATCAGCTATATTCACAATTTGCCTTTCAGTATTGTAGAATTTTGAAAAGATGGCTTATATTTAAGATGAATGGGGGTTTACTCAGACACGCTGTATTTCTTGGGAATGAGAGTTTTTGTAAATTTAAAACAAAAAATAACATTATACATCATAGTTAATACTGTTTTTCAATACCGCTTTAGTTGGTGATAAATATTCCCCTGACCAAGGCTGATAACAGCAGCCAAAGTACATTTTGACTCTAGGGAACTGACTGCAATGACCATCTTGTGCAGCTTTTGACATGATAGATGAATGTAGAAATAGTTTAAGGTTGGCCTTACAACTTCACATTAAACAGGCAGATGACATCAAATAAATCACTTTTCACTCTTTGCTGGTAAAACAGTCTACTAACTTGTATGTGACACTAAGTAGCTAATAAATATCTACGCTTCCATGACATAAGCAGACAAATAACCCATCACTTCCGATATGACATTGCAGGCTCTTTTATTCACTGTTGTTCATATGTATACTTGTATGTGAATGAAACCTGCAATACATTTTCTAAGAATGGAATTGACTGATATAGAATTCCTCAGCAGTGATGCCCTAGTAACACACAAACTATTAGTGCTCAACATATTTATCCCATGTAAGTACATACTATTGGTGCACCAAAGGGTGAGGGCCGACGGTTCTGGACCACCACCCAGACGTACTGACTTTTTTTTTTCCATATGCAGCTGCAAAGCATGGACTCGACCATGACTATCTGCAGTGGTGCTGATATATTCAATTACCTATGCACACTTAACACACAGATATACGGTAATTGAATTTAGTGGTACTACACTCCATGACTTGTCGATCTGTGCTCCTCTGTGACATCACTCACATTGGGAGTGAAACATATGATTGATTGTCTGATGAGTAGCTGAGTAGGTTGGAGATTGTGGTATTCAGGAGTCACAATGATGGACTACACACAAATTCAGGGGCTCAGCGGTGGGCTTCATACATATTTAAGAGGCACAGTGATGGCCGCATATATTTTCTGGGGCGCAGTGGTGGGCGTCATACATGTTTAGAGGGCACAGTCTTGAACTTTATGTATATTTCAGGAACCATGGTGGACTTGATATATATACAGGGGCAGAGTGGTGGACTTTATACATATTAGAATTACCAGTGGGGGCATCATATATATTCAGGGATACAGTGGTGAAGTTCATACAGATTTAGGGGGGCACAGTAATGACATCATAACTATTCAGGAGGCACAGTGGTGGATTTAAAGGGTTGTCCACTACTAGGACAACCCCTTCCTAAACTAAATGTTCCGTCTCTATAAAATAATAAAGCCTATACTCACCTCTCGTGCCAGCGCTGATCCTGCAATGTCGGCACTCACTCTCCCTGGGGCTGTAATGCAGTGTTGTGACACGTGACCCAGGCACCCAATAAGCGATGGCGTCACTGTCCCCAACTTCGTTCCAACTGAACATGAAAAGGAACACAGGGCTGCAGCTCATCCCCGACTTCCTCTTCATGTTCAGTTTGTCCGAAGGCTGAGACAGTGACGCCAGCATTGATTGGGAGCCAGGCAATATGTGTCATTCCACCGCATCACAGTCCCGGGACCACTAGTGCTAACACAGCTGGAACGGAGCCAGCACAGGAGGTGAGTATAGGCTTTATTATTTTATCCGGGTCAAACATTTAGTTTAGGAAGGGGTTGTTCGTAGTGGATAACCCCTTTAATACATATTTAGGTGGCACCATGGTGGACTTCATACATATTTAATGTAACAGTGGTGGGCTTCCTAGATACTCGGGGCACAGTAGTGTGCTTAATACATATTCAGAGAGAACTGGGGTGGACTTCATATCTAGATGAGGCAGTGAATCATGGAGAAGTAATTATTATGGGAGACTTCAACTAACCTGATATAAATTGGCGAAAAGAAACCCGCAGGTCCAGCAAAGAAACAAATTTTTGACAACAATGAAAGGCAATTACCTTTCACAACTAGTTCAGGACCCAATAAGTAAGGGGGTGCTTCTAGACCTAATATTGACACCAACAGGCCGGACCGCATATCAAAGATACAGCTTGGGGGTCATTTAAGTAATAATAATCACAAAATAATAAGTTTTCATGTATCCTTTAACCCCTTCATGACCCAGCTTATTTTGACCTTCAAGACCTTGCCATTTTTTGCAATTTTGACCAGTGTCCCTTTATGAGGTAATAACTCAGGAACGCTTCAACGGATCCTAGCGATTCTGAGAATGTTTTTTCGTGACATATTGGACTTCACGATAGTGGTAAATTTAGGTCGATATGTTTTGCGTTTATTTGTGAAAAAAATGGAAATTTGGTGAAAATTTTGAAAATTTAGCAATTTTCAAATTTTGAATTTTTATTCTGTTAAACCAGAGAGTTATGTGACACAAAATAGTTAAGAAATAACATTTCCCACACATCTACTTTACATCAGCACAATCTTGGAATCAAAATTTTTTTTTGTTAGGAAGTTATAAGGGTTAAAAGTTGACCAGCGATTTCTCATTTTTACAACAAAATTTACAAAACCATTTTTTTTTAGGGACCACATCACATTTGAAGTCTGTTTGAGGGTCTATCTGGCAGAAAATACCCAAAAGTGACACCATTCTAAAAACTGCACCCCTCAAGCTGATCAAAACCACATTCAAGAAGTTTATTAACCTTTCAGGTGCTTCACAGGAGCTGAAGCAACGTGGAAGGAAAAATTGAACATTTAACTTTTTAGTCACAAAAATGATCTTTTACAAAAATCTTTTTATTTTTTACAAGGGTAAACGGAGAAAATGGACAGATAAAGTTGTTTTGCAATTTCTCCTGAGTACACTGATACCCCATATGTGGGGGAAAATCACTGTCTGGGTGCACGGCAGGGCTCGGAAGGGAAGGAGCACCATTTGACTTTTTCAAACCAAAATTGGCTGGAATCGAGATTGGGCGCCATGTCGCGGTTGGAGAGCCCCCTGATGTGCCTAAACAGTGGAAACCCCCACAAATGACCCAATTTTGGAAACTAGACCCCCCAAGGAACTTATCTAGATCTGTTGTGAGCACTTTGAACCCCCAAGTGTTTCACTAATGTTTATAATGCCTGTGTGTGAAAAAAAAATTCCACAAAAATGATTTTTTAGTCCCCAATTTTTGATTTTTCCCAAGGAAATTGGACCCCAAAAGTTGCTGTCCAATTTGTCCTGAGTACAATGATACCCCATATTTGGGGGAGAAATACTGTTTGGGAGCACGGCAGGGCTCGGAAAGGAAGTAATGATGTTTTGGGATGTAGACTTTGATGGGTGTCATGTTCAGTTTGCAGAGCCCTTGATGTGCCTAAACAGTGGCAACCCCCCACAAGTGACCACATTTTGGAAACTAGACCCCCTAAGGAATTTATCTAGATCTGTGGTGAGCACTTTGAACCCCCAAGTACTTCACAGAAGTTTATAATGCCCGGGCATGAAAATAAAAAATCCTATTTTTTTCACACAAAAATGATCTTTTAGTCACCAATTTTTTATTTTCTCAAGGGTAACAAGAGAAATTGGACCACAAAAGTTGTTGTCCAATTTGTCCTGAGTACGCTGATGCCCCATATGTGGGGGGCAACCACTGTTTTGGCGCACGGCAGAGCTAGAAAGGGAAGGAGCGCCATTTGACTTTTTCAAACCAAAATTGGCTGGAATTGAGATTGGACGCGATGTTGCATTTGGAGAGCCCCTGATGTGCCTAAACAGTGGAAACCCCCTACAAGTGACCCTATTTTAGAAACTAAACCCCCTAAGGAACTTATCTAGATCTGTAGTGAGCAGTTTGAACCCCCAAGTGCTTCACACAAGTTTATAACGTAGAGCCGTAAAATTAAAAAATCATATTTTTTCCACAAAAATGATCTTTTCACCCCAATTTTTATTTTCCCAAGGGTAACAAGACACCAAAAGTTATTCTGCAATTTGTCCTGAGTATGCTAATACCCCATATGTGGGGGTAAACCACTGTTTAGGTGCATGGCAGAGCTTGGAAGGGAACGAGCGACGTTTGACTTTTTCAATGCAGAATTGCCTGGACGACATGTCGCGTCTGGAGAGCCCCTGATGTGCCTAAACAGTGGAAACCCCACACAAATTACACCATTTTGGAAACTAGACCCCTCAAGGAACTTATCTTGATGTGTGGTGAGAACTTTGAACTCCCAGGTGTTTCACTAAAGTTTATAACGCCCGAGCGTGAAAATAAAAAAATCATATTTTTTCCACAAACATGATTTTTAGTCCCCAATTTTCTATTTTTCCAAGGGTAACAGGAGAAATTGGACCCCAAAAGTTGTCCAATTTGTCCTGAGTACGCTGATACCCCATATGTGGGGGGGGAACTGGGCGCACGGCAGGGCTTGGAAAGGAAGTAATAATGTTTTGGAATGCAGACGTTGATTGGGTCATGTTCCGTTTGCAGTGCCCCAGATGTGCCTAAACAGTGGAAACCCCCCACAAGTGACCCCATTTTGGAAACTAGACCCCCTAAGGAACTTATCTAGATCTTTGGTGAGCACTTTGAACCCCCAAGTACTTCACAGAAGTTTATAATGCCCGGGCATGAAAATAAAAAATCCTATTTTTTTCACACAAAAATGATCTTTTAGTCACCAATTTTTTATTTTCTCAAGGGTAACAAGAGAAATTGGACCACAAAAGTTGTTGTCCAATTTGTCCTGAGTACGCTGATGCCCCATATGTGGGGGGCAACCACTGTTTTGGCGCACGGCAGAGCTAGAAAGGGAAGGAGCGCCATTTGACTTTTTCAAACCAAAATTGGCTGGAATTGAGATTGGACGCGATGTTGCATTTGGAGAGCCCCTGATGTGCCTAAACAGTGGAAACCCCCTACAAGTGACCCTATTTTAGAAACTAAACCCCCTAAGGAACTTATCTAGATCTGTAGTGAGCAGTTTGAACCCCCAAGTGCTTCACACAAGTTTATAACGTAGAGCCGTAAAATTAAAAAATCATATTTTTTCCACAAAAATGATCTTTTCACCCCAATTTTTATTTTCCCAAGGGTAACAAGACACCAAAAGTTATTCTGCAATTTGTCCTGAGTATGCTAATACCCCATATGTGGGGGTAAACCACTGTTTAGGTGCATGGCAGAGCTTGGAAGGGAACGAGCGACGTTTGACTTTTTCAATGCAGAATTGCCTGGACGACATGTCGCGTCTGGAGAGCCCCTGATGTGCCTAAACAGTGGAAACCCCACACAAATTACACCATTTTGGAAACTAGACCCCTCAAGGAACTTATCTTGATGTGTGGTGAGAACTTTGAACTCCCAGGTGTTTCACTAAAGTTTATAACGCCCGAGCGTGAAAATAAAAAAATCATATTTTTTCCACAAACATGATTTTTAGTCCCCAATTTTCTATTTTTCCAAGGGTAACAGGAGAAATTGGACCCCAAAAGTTGTCCAATTTGTCCTGAGTACGCTGATACCCCATATGTGGGAGAAAACTACTGTTTGAGCACATGTCAGGGCTCGGAAGAGAAGTAGTGACGTTTTGTAATGCAAACTTTGAAGGAATGGTCTGCGGGTGTCGTGAAGAGCCCCTGATGCCTAAACAGTGGAAACCCCCCCACAAGTGACCCCATTTTGGAAACTAGACCCCAAAGGAACTTATCTAGATGTGTGCTGAGCACTTTGAACCCCCAAGTGCTTCACAGAAGTTTTTAACGTAGAGCCGTGAAAATAAAAAAATCATTTTTTTCCTCAAAAAATGATTTTTTAGCCCGCATTTTTTTATTTTCCCATGGGTAAGAGGAGAAATTGGACCCCAAAAGTTGTTGTCCAGTTTGTCCTGAGTACATTGATACCCCATATGTGGGGGAGAACCACTGTTTGGGCACACGTCAGGGCTTGGAAGGGAAGTAGTGACGTTTTGAAATGCAGACTTTGATGGAATGGTCAGCGGCGTCATGTTACGTTTGCAGAGCCCATGGTGTGCCTAAACCCGCCACAAGTGACCCCATTTTAGAAACTAGACCCCCAAGGAACTTATCTAGGTGTGTGGTGAGCTCTTTGAACCCCAAGTGCTTCACAGAAGTTTGTAACGCAGAGTCGTGAAAATAAAAAAAATCATTTTTTTCCACAAAAATAATTTTTAGCCCCCAATTTTTTATTTTCCCAAGGGTAACAGGAGAAATTAGACCCCTAAAGTTATAGTGCAATTTTTGCTGAGTACGCTGATACCCCATATGTTGGGGTAAACCACTGTTTGGGCACACTTCGGGGCTTGGAAGGGAGGGAT
This sequence comes from Oophaga sylvatica, assembly GCA_033576555.1. Taxonomy (NCBI): domain Eukaryota; kingdom Metazoa; phylum Chordata; class Amphibia; order Anura; family Dendrobatidae; genus Oophaga; species Oophaga sylvatica. Next base: position 60,840,746 of record JARQOD010000004.1, on the reverse strand, counting down.
CACCGTTTGACTTTTTGAAAGCAAAATTGGCTGGAATCAATGTTGGCACCATGTTACGTTTGGAGACCCCCTGATGTGCCTAAATCGTGGAAACCCCTCAATTCTAACACCAACCCTTACCCCAACACACCCTAACCCTTATTCCAACACTAACCCCAACACACACCTAAACCTAATCCCAACCCTACCCCCAACACACCCCTAACCCTAATCCCATCCATAACCCTAACCACAAGCATAAACGAAATCCCAACCCTAATTCTAACCCAAACCCTAATTCTGACCCTATCCCTAATTGCAACCCTAACCCTAATACCAACCCTAATACCAACTCTAACCCTAATGCTAACCCTAACCCTAATGCTAACCCTAACCCTAACCCTAGCCCTAACTTTAACCTAACCCTAACTGTAATTCTAACCCTAATGGAAAAATAAAAATAAAAATATTTTCTTTATTTTATTATTGTTCCCTACCTATGGGGTTGATAAAGGGGGGGTTATTTACCATTTTTTTTTGTGATCACCTGCCCGCCTGCCTATCAGCCATGCCAGCCTGCCTGTCTGTTACCCGTGCTCGCCTACCTGTAAATACTTGCTGAGTCTACCATTCCTGGCCGTTCCTGCCTCCTGTCCCTTGGGGGTCAGCTGCCATCCACCTAAAGTCAGCCCTGGTGTAGCACCTGGTCTTCCCCCTCGTCTCTCCTCGGATCGCGGTATCGTCAGCCGTGCATCCGATATCAGACTTGGTGAATCACCTAGTCACGCCCCTTCAAGCTGTCCTCGGATCATGGCACAGTGGTTCCACCAATTATTCCACAGCAAAATGTATAGTAAAGGGGATTACAAGGACACTAAACTTCTGAAAAGTGAATTTCCAACTTTTGAGACATGGTCTGAGTTCCATAAACTGGGACAATGTCCTGATTAATAAAAGCAAATGGGACATTTTTATAAGCATCCTGAATAGGACCTGTGCAAAATACAGGTATCACTACGGAACATCCTCATTATTAGAGATCCTCCAATGAAATGATCATATCCGTATCACCAACATATATATACTGTATATATATGTAATATAAATGGAAACAAAAAGTTTTGTTTAGCAAGTCGTAAAAATAGTCAAACTAAATAAAATTGCCAAAAATTGTAATCAAGTCCTAGAATTAGTTTTCAGATGACCTGAATTTTCAAGAACATTTGTGGGGTCCACTCTCTGGAGTGTACAGACGTGGGTACGTGGATGAGAATTTGTCTGAATAGTAGTTTGGTATGTGATTGATCAAGTCCTGGAATTAATTGTGAAATGGGGCAAAATGGGATTTACTGATGAAAATATGCTCTTTATTACTTGTTCCATAAAAATTACTCTACTGGGGCCCACTAAATATAAATTATTTGAAAACAAAAAAAAAACTAATAATTGTAAGATGTGTGGTAGGTCTCAAAACAGGGGGAGATACAAAGGTCTGGATGAGATGAGCACATAGCGCAATAGTACCGGGAATCACTCCTTTTACCGTGCTTCCTACAAACCCGGCATCTTTTTGGGGATACTTTTGGGCGGATGTGGCAGAGACAGGGCAAGGAAAATGGCGCTGTCTCTGGACATCCTCATACTCGAAGGCTTGCTCCTGTGCCATCGACTCAAATATGAGATACTCAACAATTTTCTCCCAGAACTGGAGTAAAGTGAGCGGTCCTTGGATTTTTTGTATAATACAAAACTATTGTAGGTAGCAATCTGAATGAGGTAGATTTCTACCTTTTTGTACCGGGCCCTGGTCTTCCGTTTCACCAGGTATGGTTGCAGCACATGGTTTGACAGGTCAATGCCACCCATGAATTTATTGTAATCTGTGACTCAGATTGGTTTTTGCTTGTCCCTGGTGGAGTCCCTGTTTCTGACCATCACAGTGGTGTCAGCATGCAGAGTGGTTAGCATGTAGGCTTCCTTCTGCAAGAATTTGGTCATTTGTGAGTGAGAATGACGCCCCTTTTTCAAACGTCTGGACACCAACTGTGACAGAAACCCCACTCGGTTTTTCCTGACTGTCCCACAGGCCCCTGTATTTGTAGCGTGGAGGGATTGGTATAGGGGGATGCTCATGTAGTAATTGTCTGTGTAGATGTTTTACCCTTGGTGGAGAAAGGGTGTCATTAGCTCCCAGACAATTTTGCCTGGGATGCCAATTGTCTGGGGGCAGTTTGGGGGGGTTGATTTGTTGGTCCCTACCTTCATATATTAGGAAAGTGAATGAGTAGCCTGTGACGGATTGCACAGGAGAAGGGGTTGTTGACTTCACTCACCTCGGGGGAGGCGAGAGAAGGACCCAGCAGGGATCGGCTCTCTGGCGCCACCACTTGCCTCAGGTCAATCAGGGAACTGCACTGAGGGCAAATAGTCGCCGGAAAGACTTCCCTTATGGAAGTTATTATGAGTTATTGAGGCACTCCCTGTGAGGGGGGATATACATCACCAGTCCACGCTGGGGATATATATATAAATCTCCCAGCCATCACTGCCAGAGTTCCTCACTAACACAGTACGGTTTTCTGCCACCAGTTCCTCGTTCGAAATAAGCCCCGTCCAACAGCAGGCTTATATTGGGTTAGAAACCAACCCTGGGGGTAGTGTACAATATAACCAACGGAGCGTGCAGACGTGGGGATTCGTGTATCGAGATAAAAGAGCAGCCCAAGATTAATTTTATATTTAATGGCCGAAAAGGCGCACTAGAAATATCCAGGTATGTATACAAGAACAAATATACAAGTTTACAGTCAGGACAGAGTGTAGTACAAGGGTAGGGTATAGATAGGTTGCAATTGCTGTGTTATATAGCATGTGGCCATGGGGAGGCACTGATGGATCACAGGTCCAAATCTTAGTTACAGGCTTTCCAGGTAAAAGATCCTCCTGCCAGTAGAAAACTGAGCTCAAAATGAGGAGATGCTACTTATCTCTTGGCTGCTCCCTCCCACACTATGCGCCCACCCCTGGGCTGGGCTGCCTTCCTCCTCCCATATCTGAGAGTATGATTTTCCTGGCAGAACCATGGATGGCCCATAACTTTCCGCCAGTAGCTCTGAATGAAACGGCAGCGGTGCCACTGGATTCTGCTGGATTTTATCTGTGCATAAAGACTAAATATGCCTATCGTATGTAATTCCTGGTGTCAATGCTTTGTAACTCCATAACATAGAGTGCTAAGGGTGGCTGAATGTGATGGGCTCGTGAAGGGAAGAATGCAGAGTCCGATTATGTGCTCGGCTAGTCTCAGAGATATAGCATTCTGTTATTATAGGTCATTTTCCAAATTCAATACCTCAGAGCCTTGCTGTGACCTGTGATGTCACGATGTCTCCATATGCTTGAGTCAGACAAAGGAATCAAGTTTGGCTGTAGCTGCCCCAAAGCTCACACCCTGGTGCTAATTGCTAGTCACAGAGCTTCAAAGGGCTTGTTCCTGGAGTTTAATTAAAGGAAAACAATGATCCTGGGAATGAATGCCAAAAGAGGGGGGCTGAGTGGTATGAAGCAAGTATTTTTGGGCCAAACTGTGTATTGATGGGGAATTCCATCACAAATCAAAAATGATATCATTTAGAAATTATTTGACAATATCTCACAAAGCCTGATGTGCTCTCACACATTTTAAACAGTTTGATGCCGTATTTGACTCGATTGAAGGGGTTGAATTGTCGGATTGACAGACGGTCCTTGAAACTCATCAAGGATTCGTCGACTGCCACATTTTTCTCTAGGGTATAGGAATTAAGAAATTAATGTTGTAGGAGGTAAATTAGGGGTTTTAATTTGTTAAGACCACGCAGGATCAGGTTGTTCTGTCCTATTTGGGGACGAGGACTACGGGCGACGACAACGCGATGATGGAAGCCTGGATCCCCCCAGCATCTGCTTCTGCACCTCGAAAGAGACCCATTATGCTGACCGTCGGATTGGGGGGTGACCCCCAGTGTCCACATGATGGACAGCCAACTTGGTCTTTCCGGGAAGGCTACTGAACAGCTCCCGGAAAGGGTGTAGAGTATCCATCAGCTGGGACCGTTGGTCCTCAGAGAGCTGGTGTCCAACCTCTACGTACTCAATGGATCCACCCACCATGGGCTTGGGTGAGCAGATCCAGAAGGGTTTCAGCCTCTCCTTCCTCGGGAAAGTTGCACACAGGGAGGGCGCAGGCCTCCTGCTCATGATGGGACTTCATCATGTTCACATGGAAGGCCTTCCTCCTTCCATGGGCGTGGTCTAGGGTGACCAGGTATGTGACGTTATTGAGCCGCTGGTGCACGAGATATGGGCCCTCCCAGGCTGCCTGAAGCCTGTCCTGAGAGACGGGGAACAGTACCCACACTTTCTGACACACCTGGTAGGTCCTTTCACAAGCGTTCTGGTCGTCTCAGCGCTTCTGGTCAGCCTTAGCCTGGGCCATATTGTCCTGCACCAGCTGTGACAAGGCCGTCATTTTGTCCTTAGACTTGGGAGGACTTGGGAATTATCATTAAAGTGGAGGAATCTCATTAGGACTTCCTAGTGGGCCAGGAGCATGACTGCTGCAATTACAGGGATGCGGTGGACAGATTTTGTTGTCCAGTAGGAGTGGAGTGTGTTTTTTTTTTACCAATCCCATGTTCAGGTTAAGGCCCAAAATGTTTTTTATTTCAATAGTAGGACTTCTGGACTAACAAAAACTTAGAAAAAATCAAAGGGGGTAAAATTGGAGACAGTTAATTTTATTCCAGGGGCTGCTAAAAAAGGGGGGAATTTGAAGGGAAAATGAACTATCATGATACCACAGCAGTGGGGGGACTTTGCCCTGCCTCCTGAAGCTTCAGCAGTGATGGCCCACTCCGCTACCATCGGCTGTGGGATCCCGTACAGAAAGAGTCGTTGTCACTCGCTGAAAATTGCTGTACTTCAGAGGCAGATTCAGAATCACTGCCGGAGCTGCCGAAGCAAAGCTGGCTGTATGCTTCCTCAGCTCTAAATGTTCTGTGGGCCATTGCTTTATTCACCTGCCTAACTGTCATGGCTCTGGACGGGAATTCCTTTCCACATCCTGGCCTTGCTGGGGTTAACTTTTCATGACCTCTCTTTGGTTTAGGGAGGGATATATTTACCCGCCCTTGTGTGGGGTTCTGTTATGTTACGGTAGCTGAGGAGTGCAGGTAAAAAAGGAAATACACCAGAGCAGTTGGAATCTATGAGATTGCAGTACCCTGACTAACCACCGCAACTAGAGGCAGCCGTGGAGCGTTCCTACGTTGGTCCTAGACGCCTCGTCACAGCCTGAGAAACTAACTACACCTAAAGATAGAAATAGGAAAGCTATCTGCCCCGGAGCAGAACCCCAAAGATAACAGAAAGCCCCCAAACATGTAATGGCGGTTAGACAAGAGGAAATACTGACACAGAAAGAAAATAGTATGAGCAAACGCTGGGGCCCAAACTATCTAAATAGAAAAGGATAGGAAGGGTACTTACTGCAATCTCAGAAAACCCTGAAAAAACACCAACTCTACTAATTTCAAAATCACCTGAGATCACACGACCTCTACCACCTAAATTAGTTCTCTGGTGTAACAAAAACAAAACAGCAGCCACTGGAAAAAAAACTGGAAAAAGCAAAAGTAAAAAACACAGTGGCTGGACTAAACTGAGAGGGCAAAAGCCCTCGGAGGGGACCCTGAAGGCCCCCACAGAAGTGCAGGACAAAATGCAAAAATATAGCAAAAACACAAAATAAGAAATTGTCTTATCTGATAGCAAGAGATGCAGACACGACACAGCAGGCTACAAGGGAAACTGGAAAGAAGGATTCAGACCAGAACAATTGATCACCGGCAACCCTGATGGGAAAATGACTCCCTTACATAAGACCAATCAGTAACACCTGATTCCCAGTCCTCACAATCCTCACTAGTACCGCTTGTAACCACCAGAGGGAGCCTCTGCTCAGAACTCATCTCAAACCCATTCACAACAGTACCCCCCCCTTGAGGAGGGGTCACCGAACCCTCATTTGAGCAACCAGGTCGGTCAGGATGAGTTCTATGATACGCACGGATAAGTCTCCTAGCATGGATGTCCGAAGCAAACACCCAAGAATTGTCTTCCTGACCATAACCTCTCCATTTAACCAAATACTGGAGTCTTCGTCTAGAAAAACGAGAATCCAATATTTTCTCAACCACATACTCCAGATTGCCCTCAACCAAAACAGGGTCAGGAGGCACAGCAGCAGGAACCACTGGCTCAACAAACCTCTTCAACAAGGACTTGTGGAACATGTTATGGATCTTAAATGTCCCTGGAAGAAGCAAACGAAAAGAAACAGGATTAATAATCTCCATGATCTTATAAGGTCCAATGAACCTAGGCTTAAATTTAGGAGATGCTACTCTCATAGGAATATTCTTTGAGGACAACCAGACCAAGTCCCCCACTTTAAACCGAGGACCATCAGTCCTATGCCGGTTAGCAAACCGCTGGGCCTTCTCCTGAGAGAGGGACAACCTCTCCACTACCTGGTCCCAAATCTGCTGCATACGCTCAACAACAGAGTCAACACCTGGACAGACAGAAGCCTCCGTCTGTCCTGAAGAAAATCGAGGGTGAAACCCAGAATTACAGAAAAACGGAGACATCAAAGTGGCAGAGCTAGCCCTATTATTAAGAGCAAACTCAGCCAAAGGCAAAAAAGAGACCCAGTCATCCTGATCAGCAGACACAAAGCATCTTAGATAAGTCTCCAATGTCTGGTTTGTTCTCTCAGTTTGACCATTGGTCTGAGGATGAAATGCCGAGGAGAAAGACAATTGAACACCCAGTTTAGAACAAAAAGTCCTCCAAAATCTGGAAACAAACTGGACTCCTCTGTCAGACACAATGTTCTCAGGAATGCCGTGCAAACGAACCACGTGCTGAAGGAACAACGGCACCAATTCAGAGGAGGAAGGCAACTTAGGTAATGGCACAAGATGTATCATCTTGGAAAACCTATCACAAATTACCCAGATGGTGGTCATTCTCTGAGAAACAGGAAGATCGGAAATGAAATCCATAGAGATATGGGTCCATGGTCTCTTGGGCACAGGCAATGGCATCAACAAACCACTAGAGCGAGAGCAAGGCTTGGAGCGAGAGCAAGTCCCGCAGGACTGCACAAATTCCCTGACATCGAGAGACAAGGTAGGCCACCAAAAGGACCGACTAACCAAGTCTCTGGTACCAAAAATTCCGGGATGCCCAGCCAATGCGGAACAATGAATCTCAGACATCACACTCTTTTTCCATTGGTCCGGGACAAACAATTTTCCAACAGGGCAGCGCTCGGGCCTATCCTCCTGACACCCCTCCAGAGCAAGTCTCAAATTGGGCGAGATGGCGGAAAGAACTACACCCTCCTTCAAAATAACAGAGGGATCAGATAGCTCAGGAGAGTCCGCAAGGAAACTCCTCGAGAGGGCATCCGCCTTAACATTCTTAGTGCCAGGAAGAAAGGAAACCACAAAATTAAAACGTGTGAAAAACAAGGCCCACCTGGCCTGTCTAGGATTGAGTCGCTTGGCAGATTCCAGATAGACCAGATTCTTATGGTCCGTAAGGACCACCACCTGATGTTTGGCTCCCTCCAGCCAATGTCTCCACTCTTCAAAAGCCCACTTCATGGCCAATAACTCCCGATTACCCACATCATAATTACGTTCAGTAGGAGAAAATTTTCGAGAGAAAAAGGCACAAGGGTTACTTTTAGAGGTCTCTGGATCTTTTTGGGACAAAACGGCACCTGCCCCAATTTCAGAGGCATCAACCTCCACCTGAAATGGCAGAGAAACATCAGGCTGCCGTAGAACAGGAGCAGAAGTGAATCTCTGCTTAAGTTCCTGAAACGCAGAGACTGCCTCAGGAGGCCAATTCACCACATCAGAACCCTTCTCTGGTCAAATCAGTTAATGGTTTAACAATAACCGAGAAATTACCAATAAATTTACGATAAAAATTGGCAAAACCCAAAAATCTCTGAAGAGCCTTTAATGAAGTAGGTTGGACCCAATCACAGATGGCCTGAACCTTGACCGGGTCCATTTCAATAACAGATGGGGACAAAATGAATCCCAGAAATGAGATCTTCTGTACGCCAAAAAGACACTTTGATCCCTTCACATACAGAGCATTCTCTCTCAAAATCTGGAACACAGCTCGAACATGTCTCACATGAGAGTCCCAGTCATTAGAAAAAATCAAGATATCATCCAAATAAACAATCAGAAACTTGTCCACAAAATCCCTGAAAATGTCATTCATGAAGGACTGGAAGACGGAAGGAGCATTAGTGAGCCCAAAGGGCATCACAAGGTACTCAAAATGCCCTTCAGGGTGTTAAATGCCGTCTTCCATTCATCCCCGTGCTTAATGCGAATAAGGTTATACGCCCCCCTGAGGTCAAGCTTGGTAAACCAAGTAGCGTTTTTCACCCTGGAAAACAGGTCAGAAATCAAGGGTAACGGGTATTGATATTTCACAGTAATATTGTTCAAGAGACGATAATCAATACACGGCCTTAATGAACCATCTTTTTTGGCCACAAAGAAAAAACCGGCACCTAAGGGTGAAGAGGATGGTCTGATATGACCCTTCTCCAATGATTCCTTGATATAAGACCGCATAGCGTCATGTTCAGGTACAGACAAGTTAAAAAGGCGACCTTTAGGGAATTTACTACCTGGCACTAATTCAATAGCGCAGTCATAGCTCCTATGGGGAGGTAAGGATGCAGATTTACTTTCGCTAAACACATCAGAAAAATCAAACAAAAAGTCAGGAACATCCTCAGCCTGGGGGGAGGCAGAAAAAACAGGAGTGTTGGTATTAACACATTGGCAGCCCCAACTGGTTACAGACACAGATTTCCAATCCAAAACAGGATTATGAGACTGTAACCAAGGGAAACCCAGCACTATAATGTCATGCAGATTATATAGAACCAAAAATTTGCAGCACTCCTGGTGATCAGGTTCAACCCTCATTATCACCTGAGTAGAAAACTGGGGTTTATTCTCAGCCAAAGGGGTAGAATCGATCCCCAGTAAAGGAATAGACTTCTGTAGGGGTATCAAGGGAAACCCACAACGTTTAGCAAAATCATAATCCATCAGGTTAATAGCTGCTCCAGAATCAACGAAAGCCTGAGCAGAAAATGAGGACAGAGAGCATATCAGAGTGACAGTTAACAAAAACTTAGTCTGAACACTACCCAAGACAACCGAGCGTGCAAAACGTCTTCCCCGCTTAGGGCAGACTGAAATAGCATGAGAGGCATCACCACAGTAGAAACATAACCCATTGCGCTTTCGAAACTCATGACGCTGTGCCCCAGACACCACTCCATCACACTGCATGGGCTCAGCAGCTGGCTCACAAGGCAACACCATTTCACGCATACTTCTCCGCTCACGCAAACGTCTGTCAATTTGAATCGCTAATGACATAGAATCATTGAGACCAGAGGGGACAGGGAATCCCACCATAACATCCTTTACATTATCCGACAGACCCTTCCGGAAAAGGGCCGCCAAAGCGTCGTCATTCCACTTGGTCAGGACTGCCCACCTACGGAATCTCTGACAGTATAACTCAGCGTCATCAAGCCCCTGATTTAATGCCAACAAGGCTTTTTCAGCTTGATCAGTGACATTAGGCTCATCGTACAATAACCCCAAAGCCTGAAAAAATGCATCAACATCACTCAAAACAGGATCCCCAGGTATCAGGGAAAAAGCCCAATCCTGAGGATCGCCGCGCAGGAGAGAGATGATAATTTGAACCTGCTGCGCTGCGTTTCCTGAGGACTTAGATTTTAAGGCAAGAAACAATTTACAATTATTTTTGAAATTCTGAAACTTAGCTCGATCCCCTAAAAACAAATCTGGCATGGGGATCCTAGGTTCCACAACAGGCAACCTAGCAAGATATGCAGCAATACTCCGAACCTCAGTGGCAAGCTGATCCACACGGCCAGACAACTGTGCAAACTCCATTGGGAGAAAAGATCCTCCCCAGCACCCAGAGATACAGAGGGAAAAAAAAAAATGCAACAAACAGAAAAATATCTCTGACAACTTTTCTTCCCTCAAAATATTTTTTCCCTTCTGTGAGTACCATACAATTTTTATGGCCGGTGATACTGTTATGTTACGGTAGCTGAGGAGTGCAGGTAAAAAAGGAAATACACCAGAGCAGTTGGAATCTATGAGATTGCAGTACCCTGACTAACCACCCAACTAGAGGCAGCCGTGGAGCGTTCCTACGTTGGTCCTAGACGCCTCGTCACAGCCTGAGAAACTAACTACACCTAAAGATAGAAATAGGAAAGCTATCTGCCCCGGAGCAGAACCCCAAAGATAATAGAAAGCCCCCAAACATGTAATGGCGGTTAGACAAGAGGAAATACTGACACAGAAAGAAAATAGTATGAGCAAACGCTGGGGCCCAAACTATCTAAATAGAAAAGGATAGGAAGGGTACTTACTGCAATCTCAGAAAACCCTGAAAAAACACCAACTCTACTAATTTCAAAATCACCTGAGATCACACGACCTCTCCACCTAAATTAGTTCTCTGGTGTAACAAAAAAAAAACAGCAGCCACTGAAAAAAACTGAAAAAGCAAAAGTAAAAAACACAGTGGCTGGACTAAACTGAGAGGGCAAAAGCCCCCGGAGGGGACCCTGAAGGCCCCCACAGAAGTGCAGGACAAAATGCAAAAATATAGCAAAAACACAAAATAAGAAATTGTCTTATCTGATAGCAAGAGATGCAGACACGACACAGCAGGCTACAAGGGAAACTGGAAAGAAGGATTCAGACCAGAACAATTGATCACCGGCAACCCTGATGGAAAATGACTCCCTTACATAAGACCAATCAGTAACACCTGATTCCCAGTCCTCACAATCCTCACTAGTACCGCTTGTAACCACCAGAGGGAGCCTCTGCTCAGAACTCATCTCAAACCCATTCACAACAGGGTTCCTTGTCAGTGATACTCCCGTACTTGGCTGAGTAGCTGACCTTGTTATACTCATGTATAACGCTTGTTCATGTGTGCTTGCTCTGTGTATAAAAAAATCTAATCTGACAGTGGGGATGACACAGAACAGTGGGGGAGGGGTAATCAATGAAGTTTAGGGGGGTTGCAGACGCGAACTTAGAAATTATTTTTTTGTCACTTTTTTTTCTGACAGGGCAGCACTCAAACATAGTGTATCTCTCTTCTCTCCCAGAACAACTACAAGGAGAGAAGTGAGAGGCACGGCTCAAGTGCTGCCATATTTACTAATACTGGGGGCTTTTGATCACTGTGATAGGGTTATCACAGTCATCAAAAGCAAGCAGCCAATAAGAAAATTCTCAGCAGCTGCAGGCAGGCAGATCTTGGCGGGCACACTGCGCATGCGCTCGCCATTTTCTTTCTGCAGGAGGAAGGAGGGGAGGCTGGGGAACAGAGAGATCACTGATCCAGTATTTAAGGTACCGTGGGGGGCTCAATGGACTCCATTTCTCTCTTCACTGATATGTCAGATCATATCACAGGAGACAGAAATGGATTTTAAATCGGATTTTATTTTTTTATGTGAACACCGTTATTCATGTTCCCCGTTGTCTCAACTTACCCTGGTAGCTGAGAGCCCGGAGATTTTTCGACGGTAGGGGGCGCTATACCCTTATTTCTCAGCACCGTTAAAAAGCGGCGTTGAGGAATAAGTACCCCTAACAGCCACCATTAAAAGGCATATTGGCAGTCGTTAAGGGGTTAATGTTATCTTATGGTGCTGGAAAGTGATTTTTCTCCTTCAGATAGTCCAACAGCTTTTCTTTAGTGTGGTATAAGTGCAGACATAATATGGTATCCCTTGAAAAATCAGTCTAAATGGAATGTGGACGGGGCAGATGGTGAATTCTGTCTATGAGCACATCTAGCTCAGTGAGAGATGGAATATATTTTTTCAGAATATTTTTAACGTACACCGCAAGTTTACGCTGTGTGATTTTTTTTCAAATATTCCTCTCAGTTAAATGTTATTGCTTCTATTACAATCTTCTAAATTGGCGAGTTTGATGCGTAATTGATGGATTTCCATCTGCATTTCTTGATGGCCTTTAAATAAGACTTTCCTTTTTTTAACAGTATTAACTCTTTTTTTCATTACACTGTTTGCATAATTATTAGGCAAGTAGTATTTGAGAGGATTCTTTTTATTATTGAACAGCAACTATGTTCTCAATCAACCCAAAGGCTCATAAATATCAAAGCTTAAGATTTTTGTAAGTTGGAGTGGGTTTTTTTTTTGATTTGGCTATCTTAGGAGGATATCTGTTTGTGCAGGTAACTATTACTGTGCAGAATTATTTGGCAACTTAATAAAAACCAAATTTTATACCCATCTCACTTGTTTATTTTCACCAGTTAAAGCAATATAGCAACACAAAATTTAGAAATAAACATTTCTGACATTCAAAAACCAAAAAAAAAAAAAACAGTGACCAACATAGCCACCTTTCTTTACGATGACACTCAGACGCCTCCATCCATAGATTCTGTCAGTTGCTTGATCTGTTTACGATGAACATTGCGTGCAGCATCCACCACAGCCTCCCAGACACTGTTCCGAGAGGTGGACTGTTTTCCCTCCCTGTAGATCTCACATTTTATGAGGGACCACAGGTTCTCTATGGGGTTCAGATCAGGTGAACAAAGGGGCCATGTCATTATTTTTTCTTTTAGACCTTTTCTGGGCAGCCACGCTGTGGAGTATTTGGATGCATGTGATGGAGCATTGTCCTGCATGAAAATCATGTTTTTCTTGAACGATACCGACTTTTTCCTGTACCACTGCTTGAAGAAGGTGTCTTCCAGAAACTGGCAGCAGGTCTGGGAGTTGAGCTTCAGTCCATCCTCAAACCGAAAAGGTCCCACAAGTTCATCTTTGATGATACCAGCCCATACCAGTACCCTACCTCCACCTTGCTGGCGTCTGAGTCGGAGTGGAGCTCTCTGCCCTTTACTGATCCAGCCTCGGGCCCATCCATCTGGCCCATCAAGAGACACTCTCAATTCATCAGTCCATAAAACCTTAGAAAAATCAGTCTTAAGATATTTCTTGGCCCAGTCTTGATGTTTTATCTTACGTTTCTTGTTCAAAGGTGGTGTTTTTCAGCCTTCCTTACCTTGGCCATGTCCCTGGGTATGGCACACCTTGTGCTTTTTGATACTCCAGTAACGTTGCAGCTCTGAAATATGGCAGAACTGGTGGCAAATGGCATCTTGGCAGCTTCACGCTTGATTTTCCTCAACTCATGGGCAGTTATTTTGAGCCTTTTTTATCAACACGCTTCTTGCGACCCTGTTGGCTATTTGCCATGAAACGCTTGATTGTTCAGTGATCACGCTTCAAAAGTTTGGCAATTTCAAGACTGCTGCATCCTACTGCAAGACATCTCACAATTTTTGACTTTTCAGAGTCCGTCAAATCTCTCTTCTGACCCATTTTGCCAAAGGAAAGGAAGTTGCCTAATAATTAAGCACACCTTATATATGGTGTTGATGTCATTGGACCACACCCTCCTCATTAGAGAGATGCAAATCACTTGATTTACATAATTGGCAGTTGGCTTTCAAGCCTATACAGCTTGGAGTAGGACAACATGTATAAAAAGGATGATGTGATCAAAATACTCATTTGCCTAATAATTCTGCACACAGTGCAGCGTCGAGTGTTTGGTTGATAAGCTCAATATTAGATTGGAACAGCTGATTTTGCGTCAAGGTGGTAACTCTCACAAATTTCCAGTGCCATGTTACTCACTGCATTCCTCATTTCAGGCCACCGCGATAACCCCTCATGCAGCACTTCCAACTTTGTTGCATATCCCTGATGTCTCCACATGGCTATAGGGGGAGTGCTGCCAGATCCTATATGGATTTTAACCCTGCTGTATGCTGCAGGGTTTGGATTCCTCAGCTTATCACCAACCAGCTGGTGCAGAACCACCCCCCACATCTTGCCTGAGCTTGGGTTCTAATCTCTTTTGTCTCCAGCTTCCTGCTAGGATGTAAATCTATTTAGTGTTCTCTGTTATCGACCTGGCTTGTCTACTTGTGTGTTCTGTTCTTTCCATTTCTGACCCAGGCTTTGCTTGTGAACCCGTGCTGCCTGCCCTGAACCCCGCACCATCTGACCACTTTTCTGTCTCATCCCTCTGTACCCTGCACCAAGGAGTTTCTATGTAACTTGCTATATTATTATCGAGGAGGGGATCCCTTTTGTCACTTTATTCACAATGCTTGCATGGGTCCCTGCACTGCGCATTGATAATATCATGCTTTTGATGTGCTGGCTTCATTTTAGGAGTCAGACTACTACCAAGAAGTCCCTGTTCTCTCCTTAGTGTTTACCTTGGAGGTACTCTGCAACCTTCTTCTCATGCTGTTTTCCAGGTCACCGCACTAATTGATGATTATTCTGACTCCATGAGTAAGTTGCAAGAGTAGGGTGCTTTGAGACAATGTTTCTTGGCTGTCTCTTTTAAACTGTACTCATACGTAGTGATCAGAGATAAGCGAATATTTCACTGTGCAGTTCAGATTACGTTCGCTGAATTTACAATATTCGCAAATTAATTTGTTGAATATTCGCCGAACATAACCGAACACAATTCACGTCAATGGGAGGCAAAAACAAATGCATGCACAACACCTTATAACGGCCTCAAATGCTGCCAAAACAAATCAAATGAGGGACAGACACCAGGAAAGTGGCCTAAGTTCACCCACAATACTAATTGTAGCATGGCATTGCAGAAATCAGCCAGGCATGAGGTATCGAGGTCTGGGACAGCATTTAAGCTTTCAATTGAACATCACAGTAAGACGAGGTGGGTGAGGGATGATAGGTGTAGGGCGCCTTTACTGGGAGCCCTGATACCACATGCTACACCTCTACCTGCTATCTTGCTGAGCTACACTCAGGTGGCACAAATATCAGTTTTGTAGACTACCATTGTCAGAAAAATTTAAGGATAGTAACCATGGGCGTACCCACCGTGGGGCAGGGGGGGCAGGTGCCCCCCCTAGAAGCAGGGGCACACAATGAAAGAGAGCAGAGAGAGCAGCACAATGTCGGCTCCCTCTGCCCCAGGTTGCAGTGCCTGTCTGTGTGCGCAGTGCACGGTGCTGCTGTCTCACCACACGAGCTTCTTCCTGGCTGCAGCAGCTGTAGTTTCACTTTCTGCCCTGCAGGCTCTGGTTGTCTCAGCCACACTGGGTCCTAGTGCCCTTTGTGTGCAGACACTGGACACTTCCTGCTCCTGCCTCAGCCACTGCCTGCAAGCGTCATGGTAAGAGGGGATGGAATTTATTAAATTCATTCTGCTCAGGCATGTCATGGTCACTGTGGGGGAATGTGAGAGGATGGGGATACAGTGGGGGAGGGGTACAGGGTACTGGGGTGAATGTAAGAGGATGGGGTATTGTGGGGGCTAGGGCACTGTGGGGGTTAATGTGAGAGGATGGGGTATTGTGGGGGAGGGGTACAGGGCACTGGGGTGAATGTAAGAGGATGGGGGTATTGTGGGGGCTAGGGCACTGGGGGGGTTAATGTGAGAGGATGGGGGTATTGTGGGGGACGGGTACAGGGCACTGGGGTGAATGTAAGAGTATGGGGTATTGTGGGGGCTAGGGCACTGGGGGGTTAATGTGATAGGATGGGGTATTGTGGGGGCTAGGGCACTGGGGGGTTAATGTGAGAGGATGGGGGTATTGTGGGGGCTGAAGTGGGGAGGTGCAACAGAGCACTGAGGGGTGCATGTGAGAGGATGGGGGTATTGTGGGGTCAGTGGGACAGAACACTAAGGGGTGCATGTGAGACAATGAGCTGTTGGGGTGTGGGTGGGGGACAGGGGAGGTAGGGGGCTTTTTTTTTTACTTGTGAGCTCCTTAATACTTTAATATTAGATTAATATTTCAGTATTATTATAACAAGGGCATAGACAGACGGCCGTATAACTCATGCGAGGATCGCACTGCAATCCTCGGACTTGCTGGTGCCGCTCCTGACATGAGCGCGACTGCCATGTATAATATATGGTATATACAGCATAGTGTCGCATACACTGCTGCATTATACAATATACAACAGTTCTAATGCTCCATACCTAATATGCAGGATAATGTACAGTGTATATGATGTAACCTGTATAAGATGCGACATTGGCTTGCCCCCCCCTAGTTTTGATCCTGGGTACGCCCATGATAGTAACACTGGTAGTTGAGTCCAAGGAAGTGGAGGCCTGACGGTCTTGGAGGCCTACTGCTACAGGCAACACACATGAAGGAGACCCAACCAGGAGTGTTCTCATTTCCAAAAATTATTGGCGGACACCACAAAAGTGCGTCAATTTCACCACAGTAGAAATAGTATAATAGGGGCTGACAGGTCTTCCACTACAACCAATGCAGCAGATGGTCACCCAACAAAGTGATCACATTTAACCCCTTCCCGACCCATGACGCCTACGTAGGCGTCATGAAAACCAGTGGCATACCGACCCATGACGCCTACGTAGGCGTCATGCTATAAATCATGTTCCTGCGGGTCGGGTGACCGGGGTCACTGAAAGGTCACCCACCCGCAGGCACAAGATCCTTTGTGCATTACCACAGTGGGGGTGGCTTAACCCCCACGTGGCTACGATCGCTCTGATTGGCTGTCAAAAGTAAACAGCCAATCAGACGATTTGTAATATTTCACCAATGAAATTTGGTGAAATATTACAATCCAGCCATGGCCGATGCTGCAATAGCATCTGCCATGGCTGGACACCAAGTTATGACCCCCACCACACCGAGAAACGGCGGTGATCGGCCGCCGCCACCGATTTCATAGCAGCGATCGGTCACCGCCTTTACTATCTGCTGCCCTGCGCTCCGGTCCTATCCCCTCCGCTCCGGTCCGCTGCCTTCCAATCCCCCCCAGTGTCATCTCACCTCCCCCGGTCTTCTGGCGCCCGTGGATCCGTCCCGGCGTCCGTCCGGGACTCTTCATGGGGCCGCCATCTTGGAAAAGTGCTCACTGTGCATCTAGATAAGTTCCTTAGGGGGTCTAGTTTCCAAAATGGGGTCATTTGTGGGGAGCTCCAAAGTTTAGGCACACAGGAGCTCTCCAAACACGACATGGTGTCCGCTAACAATTAGAGCTAATTTTCCATTAAAAAAAGTCAAATGGCGCTCCTTCCCTTCTGAGCCCTGCCGTGCGCCCAAACAGTGGTTCCCCCCCACATATGGGGCACCAGCGTACTCAGGAAAAACTGGACAACAACTTGGGGTTCAATTCATCCTGTTACCCTTTGGAAAATAAAAAATAGCGGGCTAAAAAATGATTTTTGAGGAACAAAAATGATTTTGTTATTTTCACTGCTCTGCGTTTATAAACTTCTGTGAAGCACTTGGGGGTTCAAAGTGCTCACTATACATCTAGACAAGCTCCTTTGGGGGTCTAGTTTCCAAAATGGGGTCAATTGTGGGGGGTTTCTACTGTTTAGGCACATCTGGGGCTCTGCAAACGCAACATGACGCCCGCAGAACATTCCATCAAGTCTGCATTCCAAAATGGCGCTCCTTCTTTTCTGAGCTCTCCCATGTGCCAAAACAGTGGTTCCCCCCCACATATGGGGTATTGGTGTACTCAGGACAAATTGCACAACGACTTTTGTGGTCCAATTTCGCCTGTTACCCTTGTGAAAATAAAAAATAGCGGACTAAAAAATCATTTTTGAGGAAAAAATTATTTTTTTTATTTTCACTGCTTTGTGTTATAAACTTCTGTGAAGCACTTGGGGGTTCAGAGTGCTCACAACACATCTAGATAAGTTCCATAAGGGGTCTAGTTTCCAAAATGGTGGCACATGTGGTTGTTTTTCACTGTTTAGGCACACGGAGCTCTCCAAACGCGTCATGGTGTCCGCTAACGATTGGAGCTAATTTTCCATTCAAAAAGTCAAATGGTGCTCCTTCCCTTCTGGCCCTGCTGTGCGCCAAAGCAGTGGTTTATGACCACATATGAGGTATCTGTGTACTCAGGATAAATTGCCCAACAAATTTTAGGATCCATTTTATCCTGTTGCCCATGTGAAAATGAAAAAACTGAGGCTAAAAGAATTTTTTTGTGAAAAAAAAGTACTTTCTTGTTTTTACAGATCAATTTGTGAAGCACCTGGGGTTTCAAAGTGCTCACTATGCATCTAGATACTTTCCTTGGGGGGTCAACTTTTAACCCTTATAACTTCCTAACAAAAAAAAATTTTGTTTCCAAAATTGTGCTGATGTAAAGTAGACATGTGGGAAATGTTATTTATTAACTATTTTGTGTCACATAACTCTCTGGTTTAACAGAATAAAAATTCAAAATTTGAAAATTGCGAAATTTTCAAAATTTTCGCCAAATTTCCATTTTTTTCGCAAATAAACGCAAAAATTATCGACCTAAATTTACCATTATCATGAAGCCCAATATGTCACGAAAAAACATTCTCAGAATCGCTAGGATCCGTTGAAGCGTTCCTGAGTTATTACCTCATAAAGGGACACTGGTCAGAATTGCAAAAAATGGCAAGGTCTTTAAGGTCAAAATGGGCTGGGTCATGAAGGGGTTAAAGAAATGAGGGCCTTACACCACAGAAGTGGCATCAATTTCACCACAGTGGAAATAGTATAATAGGGACCGATAGTTCTTCCACTACACCCAATCCAGCTGATGCACACCCAACCAGGAGTGTTCACATTTTAAAAAATGAGGGCCTGACACCACCGAAGTGGAATATCTGTCACGAGAATAGAAATAGTATAATTGTGACCGAAACGTCTTCCACTACAGCTAACCCAGCATATGTAGACCAACCATGACAATTCACATTTCCATAAATTTGTGTTAACATCAGCAGCCACAGCAGGCACAGAAGCCACACTAAAGATAAAGCAGAGTGCAGTTACATGACAATAATACATCACACTAAAAAATGCAATATCACCTTGTCTGTACAGTCTGCGATTGGGGTGCAAAATTACTTGGAGATCCATGACTTGCTCATCTTAATGAAAGTTAGGCGGTCTACACTTTCAGGGGACAGCCGGATGAGCTTATCCGTCAGGACACCACACCAGCAGTGCTGAAGACACGTTCTGAGAGAACGCTGGCTGCGATAAAACCTCCAAGGCGTGTGAGGCGAGCTCAGGCCACTCATCCATTTTGGAAGACCAAAATGTGGAAGAGTTCAAACCCTCCCTGATGGTATTGATATTTAGTTCTAGGTACTCCTGCACCATCCTCTCCATTTGTTCACCACGTGTAAAACTTGGACTCTGTTGTGCTGGTGCACAAGTTGGTCTAAAAAAAGTGTCAAAGGACTCACATAAATTGCTTCTTCTACTTCCACCATTCCACCACTGCTGCTGATGTTTTAGCATTGATGAATTGACGGGCCGGAGGTTGGAAGTCTACAGCTGCGATGCGCACTGTGTGCTTCACTGCTGTCTTGGGGAAAAGCTCTCTTAAGGATGTGTAAAAGTGATGAACGAACGCGCTCGCCACTACTCGCCTGAGTATCACGGTACTCAGTGAGCACCGAGCATTTCCGGGATTACTCGGCGGGAACTCGAGTCTCCACTCCGCTTTTTTGGCGGACTTTCCCAATCACGATGCAGGGATTGTCTGCCAGACAATGAAATGCAGCAGCCATCTTTGTTGCGGTCAGGCAGTGATTGTCTGGCCGCACAGCATCATCAGGGGTATAAGAGACTGGACGCCGACCTGCTCGCCGCATTCAGCTCTGGATTGAGATACTGTAGGGAGAGATGCTGCCCAGATATGGTCAGATTTGGGGATTTCTTAGTCAGTGTGGGATTACCATCCTAAACTACTCAAATCCAGATAAACCAACAGTCCTTCTAAGGACTAATTCCGGAGTATATAGGTTCCAGTGTTAGGTAGGCAGGGGAGTGTACTTCGCTCTATACAGATCGGTGCAAGGCCTGCAGGCACTGTATGTGTGTATATAGATCATTGCATACATCAAGAGGGTCCATTCCCTTCCTGTGTTCTTGTGCTGCTGCTGCTACTAGTATGATATATTGGCTGTATATAGCTAGCCCCAGGTGTAATTGG
This sequence comes from Oophaga sylvatica, assembly GCA_033576555.1. Taxonomy (NCBI): domain Eukaryota; kingdom Metazoa; phylum Chordata; class Amphibia; order Anura; family Dendrobatidae; genus Oophaga; species Oophaga sylvatica. The sequence goes on along the minus strand of JARQOD010000004.1, from coordinate 60,820,504 downwards.
AATAAAAGGCACACATTTGTCATAGTGGTATCTCCATGGCAGCTCATATCTGTGCGTGCTCAAAGTTTGGCCAGTTTAGGCCAAAACACTGTATTTTTTTGCAGTCTGTTAACATAATTATTAAATCTGATAAGGCCAAAAACATTTTTACCTAAAGTCCAGATAGGTAAAAGTGTGGTTTTCAAGCACATGTACCACATACAAGTTGACTCCCAAATCACCCTTTTGTAGTGAACATGTATAATATTCTAGTCCATTTACAATGGGCAAGGCGCGTGGCAAGGGACGGGGAACTGGACGTGATGGTGCAGGCCAAGGCCGTGGGCAAGCTGAAATTGACCCACCGAAAACACCCATATCTTCTCGCTGGACCTTAGTGTCAGAAGTCCTAGGGGACCGCGGCAAGACAGCACTATTGAAGCCCGAGCAGTGTGAAAAGATTGTTGGTTGGAAAGTGGATAATACTTCCAGTTACTTATCCACCACCACCCTGTTTTCAACATGGTCAAGTCACAGTAGCCATGAATCTGGACCGCATATTCCTTACCCTGATCCTCCTTCCTCCCACCATGCTGAGTGCCCTGAGACAATTGATCCCACACACGGACACTCAGAAGAGCTGTTCAGTTTTCCATTTGGAAATTCGTGCCTCTCGCCCACTCCACTAGAAGCGGGGCAAAATGATATTCCATGTAGCGATGCACAAATCTTTGAGCAGCCACGGTCACAAGAGGTGGACGATCATGAGACACAATTGCCGGAAAGTCAGGAGGAGGATCAGGTTGGGGAAGTGGAAGATGAGGTGGTGGATGATGTATTAACAGACCAAACCTGGCAGGAGGACATGCAGAGCGAGGACAGCAGGACACAGGGTGAGGTAGGCGTTGCATCATTTCAGGCAGGATGAAGCAGTGTGGTGGTCTTAGACAGAAGGCGGGCAACCGTTCCCCGTAACACCAACCTGATGGAAGTTGCCAATCCAACTGTTAGGTCTTCCGAGACTGGTTATTTTTTAACCCCTTCCCGACCCATGACGCCACGTAGGCGTCATGAAAAACTGTGCCAATCCGACTCATGACGCCTATGTGGCGTCATGAAAGGATCTCGTCCCTGCGGGCCGGGAGACCGGGGTCACTCAAAGGTCACCCGACCCGCAGTTACAGGACCCTTTGTGCTTCACCACAGGGGGGTTGGCTTAACCCCCCCGTGGCCACGATCGCTCTGATTGGCTGTTAAAAGTGAAACAGCCAATCAGAGCAATGTGTAATATTTCACCAATTTAATTGGTGAAATATTACAATCCAGCCATGGCCGATGCTGCAATAGCATCTGCCATGGCTGGAGACCGAGCCCTGACCCCCCCCACACCGAGTCACGGCGGTGATCGGCCGCCGCCACCGAAAGATGGCAGCGATCGGTCACCGCCGTCACTTACAGCTCCCCTCCTCTTTTGGTCCACTGCCCCCACTTCCTATCCCCTCCCCCAGACTTCCGACCCCCCTACTCACCTCTCCCGATCCACCGATGTCCCACGATCGGGCCCGGCGTCCGCCCGGGCCTCTTCATGGGCGCCGCCATATTGGAAAATGGCGGGCGCATGCGCAGTGCGCCCGCCGGCCGGCACATGCGCACTGCGCCCCCCAGTGTTCAAAAATTTATTTTGATCACTGTGATAAACTGTCACAGTGATCAAAATAAAAAAAAGTAAATGAACCCCCCCCTTTATCATAGGTAGGGACAAATAAAAAAAATAAAGAATTTTTTTTTTTTTCCTAGCGGATTTCGCTGCTGATCGACGGCGGATTTCGCTGCTGATCCGCGGCGGATTTCGCTGCTGATCGGCGGCGGATTTCGCTGCTGATCGGCAGCGGATTTCGCTGCTGATCCGCAGCGGATTTCGCTGCTGATCGGCAGCGGATTTCGCTGCTGATCCACGGCGGATTTCGCTGCTGATCCGCGGCGGATTTCGCTGCTGATCCGCGGCGGATTTCCCTGCTGATCGGCGGCGGATTTCGCTGCTAATCCGCAGCGGATTTCGCTGCTGATCGGCAGCGGATTTCGCTGCTGATCCGCGCGGATTTCGCTGCTGATCCGCGCGGACTTCGCTGCTGATCCGCGGCGGACATCGCTGCTGATCCGCGGCGGACTTCGCTGCGGATCCGCGGCGGATTTCGCTGCTGATCCGCGGCGGATTCGCTGCTGATCGGCGGCGGATTTCGCTGCTGATCCGCGGCGGACTTCGCTGCTGATCCGCGGCGGATTTCGCTGCTGATCCGCGGCGGATTTCGCTGCTGATCCGCGGCGGATTTCGCTGCTGATCGGCGGCGGATTTCGCTGCTGATCTGCGGCGGATTTCGCTGCTGATCGGCGGCGGATTTCGCTGCTGATCCGGCGGATTTCGCTGCTGATCCGCGGCGGACTTCGCTGCTGATCCGCGGCGGACATCGCTGCTGATCCGCGGCGGACTTCGCTGCGGATCCGCGGCGGATTTCGCTGCTGATCGGCGGCGGATTTCGCTGCTGATCCGCGGCGGACTTCGCTGCTGATCTGCGGCGGACATCGCTGCTGATCCGCGGCGGACTTCGCTGCGATCCGCGGCGGATTTCGCTGCTGATCTCGCGGACATTCGCTGCTGATCCGCGGCGGATTTCGCTGCTGATCCGCGGCGGATTTCGCTGCTGATCCGCGGCGGACTTCGCTGCTGATCCGCGGCGGATTTCGCTGCTGATCCGCGGCGGATTTCGCTGCTGATCCGCGCGGATTTCGCTGCTGATCCGCGGCGGATTTTGCTGCTGATCCGCGACTGATTTTGCTGCTGATCCGCGGCTGATTATCTGCTGATTCATCTGCGCTAGCGGTATAGCATAACGCGATCGCGTTATGCTATACCGTTACCAGCCGGTCAACGCTACGTGTTGAACGGGCTGGTAAAACGCAATATGAACCCAGCCTTAGGGTTAGAACTAGGGTTAGGGTTAGCATTAGGGCTAAGGTTAGAATTACGGTTAGGGTTGGAATTTGGGTTAGGGTTGGAATTAGGGTTAGGTTTGGAATTAGGGTTAGGCTTGTAGTTAGGTTTATGGTTAGAGTTGGGATTAGGGTTAGGGGTGTGTTGGGGTTAGGGTTATGATTAGGGTTTGTATTAGGGTTAGGTGTGTGTAGGCGTTAGGGGTGTGTTGGGGTTAGGGTTGGAGTTAGAATTGAGGGGTTTCCACTATTTAGGCACATCAGGGGGTCTCCATACGCGACATGGCGCCACCATTGATTCCTGCAAATTTTGCGTTCAAAAAGTCAAACAGTGCTCCCTTTATTCAAGCCCCGACGTATGCCCAAACAGTGGTTTATCCCCACATATGAGGTATCAGCGTACTCAGGAAAAATTGCACAACAACTTTGGGGGTTCTAATTTCTCCTGTTAACATTGGGAAAAAAAATTGAGGACTAAAAATTATTTTTGTGGAAATTTTCACGGCTCTGCGTTATAAACTTCTGTGAAGGACTTGGAGATTCAAAGTGCTCACCACACATCTAGAGGAGTTCCTTGGGGGATCTAGTTTCCAAAATGGGGTCACTTGTGGGGAGTTTCTACTGTTTAGGCACATCAGTGACTCTGCAAACGTAACATGACGCCCGAAGACCATTCCATCAAGTGGGCATTTCAAAAGGTCACTACTTCCCATCCGAGCCCCGACGTGTGCCCATACAGTAGTTTTCTCCCACATATGGGATATCAGCATACTCAGGACAAATTGGACAACAACTTTTGGGGTCTAATTTCTCATGTTACCCTTGCGAAAATAAAAAAATTGGGGACTAAAAGATCCTGATTGTGGAAAAAATATGATTTTTTTATTTTCATGCCCGGGCGTTATAAACTTCTGTGTAGCCCTTGGGGGTTCAAAGTGCTCACCACACATCTAGATAAGTTCTTTGCGGTGTCTAGTTTCCAAAATGGGGTCACTTGTGGGGAGTTTCTACTGTTTAGGCGCATCAGGGGCTCTGCAAACGTAACAAGATGCCCGCAGACCATTCCATCAAGTTGGCATTTCAAAGCGTCACTACATCCCTTCCGAGCCCTGACGTGTGCCCAAACAGTAGTTCCCCCCCACATATGGGGTACTAGCGTACTCAGGACAAACTGGACAACAACTTTCAGGTCCAATTTCTCCTGTAACCATTGTGAAAATAAAAAATAGTGGGCTAAAAAATCATTTTTTGAGAAAAAAAAATGATATTTTATTTTCACGGCTCTGCGTTATAAACTTCTGTAAAGCACCTGGGGGGTTCAAAGTGCTCACTATGCATCTAGATAAGTTCCTTAGGGCGTCTAGTTTCCAAAATGGGGTCACTTGTGGGGAGCTCCAATGTTTAGGCACACAGGAACTCTCCAAATGCGACATGGCAACCGCTAAATATTCCAGCATATTTTCTATTCAAAAAGTCAAATGGCGCTCCTTCCCTTCTGAGCCCTGCCGTGCGCCCAAACAGTGGTTTATGACCACATATGAGGTATCTGTGTACTCAGGAGAAATTGCCCAACAAATTTTAGAATCCAATTTATACTGTTGCCCATGTGAAAATGAAAAAAACTGAGGCTAAAAGAAAATTTTTGTGAAAAAAAAGTACTTTCTTTTTTTTACGGATCAATTTGTGAAGCACCTGGGGTTCAAAGTGCTCACTATGCATCTAGATAAGTTCCTTAGGGAGTCTAGTTTCCAAAATGGGGTCACTTGTGGGGGAGCTCCAATGTTTAGGCACACAGGGACTCTCCAAATGCGACATGGCAACCGCTAAATATTCCAGCATATTTTCCATTCAAAAAGTCAAATGGCGCTCCTTCCCTTCTGAGCCCTGCCGTGCGCCAAAACAGTGGTTTGTGACCACATATGAGGTATCTGTGTACTCAGGAGAAATTGCCCAACAAATTTTAGGATCCAATTTATACTGTTGCCCATGTGAAAATGAAAAAAACTGAGGCTAAAAGAAAATTTTTGTGAAAAAAAAGTACTTTCTTTTTTTTACGGATCAATTTGTGAAGCACCTGGGGGTTCAAAGTGCTCACTATGCATCTAGATAAGTTCCTTAGGGGGTCTAGTTTCCAAAATGGGGTCAATTGTGGGGGAGCTCCAATGTTTAGGCACACAGGGACTCTCCAAATGCGACATGGCAACCGCTAAATATTCCAGCATATTTTCCATTCAAAAAGTCAAATGGCGCTGCTTCCCTTCTGAGCCCTGCCATGCGCCCAAACAGTGGTTTATGACCACATATGAGGTATCTGTGTACTCAGGAGAAATTGCCCAACAAATTTTAGGATCCAATTTATACTGTTGCCCATGTGAAAATGAAAAAACTGAGGCTAAAAGAAAATTTTTGTGAAAAAAAAGTACTTTCTTTTTTTTACAGATCAATTTGTGAAGCACCTGGGGGTTCAAAATGATCACTATGCATCTAGATAAGTTCCTTAGGGGGTCTAGTTTCCAAAATGGGGTCACTTGTGGGGGAGCTCCAATGTTTAGGCACACAGGGACTCTCCAAATGCGACATGGCAACCGCTAAATATTCCAGCATATTTTCCATTCAAAAAGTCAAATGGCGCTGCTTCCCTTCTGAGCCCTTCCAATGCGCCCAAACAGTGGTTTATGACCACATATGAGGTATCTGTGTACTCAGGAGAAATTGCCCAACAAATTTTAGGATCAAATTTATACTGTTGCCCATGTGAAAATGAAAAAACTGAGGCTAAAAGAAAATTTTTGTGAAAAAAAAGTACTTTCTTTTTTTTACAGATCAATTTGTGAAGCACCTTGGGGTTCAAAATGATCACTATGCATCTAGATAAGTTCCTTATGGGGTCTAGTTTCCAAAATGGGGTCACTTGTGGGGGAGCTCCAATGTTTAGGCACACAGGGACTCTCCAAATGTGACATGGCAACCGCTAAATATTCCAGCATATTTTCCATTCAAAAAGTCAAATGGCGCTCCTTCCCTTCTGAGCCCTGCCGTGCGCCCATACAGTGGTTTATGACCACATATGAGGTATCTGTGTACTCAGGAGAAATTGCCCAACAAATTTTAGGATCCATTTTATCCTGATGCCCATGTAAAAATGAAAAAATTGATGCTAAAAGAAAATTTTTGTTGGAAAAATTAAAATGTCCATTTTTTCCTTACACGTTGCTTTAGTTCCTGTGAAGCACCTGAAGGGTTAATAATCTTCTTGAATGTAGTTTTGAGTAGCTTGAGGGGTGCAGTTTTTATAAAGGTGTCACTTTTGGGTATTTTCTGCCATATAGACCCCTCAAAGTGACTTCAAATGTGAGGTGGTCCCTAAAAAAAATGGTTTTGTAAATTTTGCTGTAAAAATGAGAAATCGCTGGTCAACTTTTAACCCTTATAACTTCCTAACAAAAAAAAATGTTGTTCCCAAAATTGTGCTGATGTAAAGTAGACATGTGGGAAATGTTATTTATTAACTATTTTGTGTCACATAACTCTCTAGTTTAACAGAATAAAAATTAAAAATTTGAAAATTACAAAATTTTCAAAATTTTCGCCAAATTTCCATTTTTTTCACAAATAAACGCAAAAATTATCGACTTAAATTTACCACTAACATGAAGCCCAATATGTCACGAAAAAACAATCTCAGAATCGCTAGGATCCGTTGAAGCTTCCTGAGTTATTACCTCATAAAGGGACACTGGTCAGAATTGCAAAAAATGGCAAGGTCTTTAAGGTCAAAATAGGCTGGGTCATGAAGGGGTTAAAGACTCTGCCGATAACCCGAAACAGGCCATTTGCAACAACTGTCATGCCAGCATCAGCAGGGGTAGCAAAACTACCAGTCTTACCACCAGCATTATCAGGCACATGGCAGAAAAGCACCAAACTTTGTGGGTCCAACCCCAGGCTCCAGGAACAGTGTCTGCGGTGACACCACTGCTTCTTCCACTGTTGTGCGTGCAAGCCAATCCCCTGTCCACGGTGCATGCGAAGATGTCTCCTGCCCTGCACCTGCCATTGACCACAGTCAAATAGCACCATCATCAAGCACATCCACATCTCAGCGCAGCCTTCAGTTGTCCATACTCCAGTCATTGGAACGTAAGCGGAAATACGCAGCCAACGCCCAACAGGCCACAGTACTCAATTCTCATATTTCTCGTCTGCTTGGGTCGAAATGTTGCCTTTTATGCTCGTGGAGACAGAAGCTTTCTGCAACCTGATGGCGGTGGCCGTCCCAAGGTACTCTGTCCCCAGCCACCACTATTTCTTCCGCTGTGCCATCCCGGCATTACACAAGCACGTGTCCCACAACATTACCCGTGCCCTCAACAATGCAGTTACTGGGAAAGTGCACCTAACCACAGACACGTGGACAAGTGCTTGTGGCCAGGGACGGTACATCTCGCTGACGGCACACTGAGCACATCAATCACAAGCTGGAAGCACTGCAGCACTGCCAAAGCAAAAGCGGCAAGAGGCTTTGCTGAAGCTAATTTGCTTAGGTGACAAACCGCACAATGCTGAAGAGTTGTTGACAGCTCTGAAAGAGCAGGCAGATGTGTGGCTGACACCGCTAAATCTCCAGCCAGGCATAGTTGTGTGTGACAATGGCAGGAACCTGGTGGCAGCTTTGAGGCGAGGTGAACTGACACATGTACCATGCCTGGCCCATGTGCTGAACCTCGTTGTTCAACGTTTTCTAAAAAGCTATCCGGAGCTGCCAGATCTGCTGGTTAAAGTACGACGCCTGTGTGCACATTTTAGAAAGTCAGCTACAGCCGCCCTTGCAGATTCCGTCTCACAGACTAGTGTGTGATATCCCCACGCGTTGAAACTCTACACTGCATATGTTAGAAAGAATTTGGGAGCAGAAGCGGGCAGTTGTTGAATACCAGCATCAACAAAGCCGTCGTTTGTCAGGTTTGACTCCAAACATAAGATCTCAGGAGTGGACATGGATGTCAGACATATGTAGCATCCTCCAAAACTTTGAGGAGTCCTCCAAAATGGTGATCGGTGATGATGCCATAATTAGCGTACACCATCCCGCTCATCTGCATTCTGAAAAGCTCTCTGTTCACAATGAAAGAGGAGGCATTGCAGGCGGAGCACGAGGACATGGATCAAGGAACCATACAGGGTGATTACACACAGCCCAGCCTCGTGTCATCCCAACGTGGATTGGTTGACAATGAGGAATAGGAAGAGGAGGAAGAACAGGAGCTACTTTCATGCGCTATAGATGGGACTACAACCACAACTGTCATACCGTCTGTTCAGCGTGGATGGCCTGAGGACAGGGAAGAAGAGGAAGAGGAGGAGGACACCTTGGTCAGTCGTCCTGTTGGGGAGGACACGGAAGTCTTGCCTGTTACCAGTCTGGCACACATGCTTGACTTTATGTTGCGCTGCCTTTACTGTGACCCTCGTATTGTAAAAATATTGGGTACCAGTCATTACTAGCTAGTGACACTTTTAGACCCACGGTACAAGGATAACTTTCAATCTCTTGTTCCAGAAGCAGACCGGTGTACCAAAATGGTGCAGTACCATAGGGCCATTGTTTCAGAATTATTAAAAAAATTCCCATCTCAAAACACTGGCGGCAGAGATAACAGTTTATTGGCAACCAAGCAGGACAGGCGAGACAGACACAAGTCCACTCCAGCAGAGGCACGGAAACACTCGCAAAGTTCTGGGACTGTTTTCTAAGACCCTCCCATCGCCCATGCACTGAGGCACGGGGTAATCTGACATGGAATGCAATCTTCTCTAAGATGCTGAGGGAGTACTTTGCTGACCATACCAACGTCCTCTGTGATTCCTCTGTGCCTTTTAATTATTGGGTATCCAAGCTGGACACGTGGCATGAGCTGGCTATCTACGCCTTGGAAGTCCTGGCCGTGCCCTGCCGCTAGCGTTTTGTCCGAGTGGGTTTTTTGTGCTGCTGGTTACATTATCACAGATAAGCACATTCACCTTTTACAGAAAATGCAGACAGGCTGACTCTTATAAAAATGAACAAGGGATGGATTGGGCCTGATTTCTGGACACCACCAAGTAGTGACAGCGAAGCCTAAACTCCAATGTACTGTAGTGTTTTTTTGGGACGTGTATTCCCATGCACCTCTTCACAACCAAACATGGATATATGCTTCCTGATTTTGGCTAGTTGGTGTTCTCCTCCTCCTTCTCCTCATCCTCACCGTCCACCACCACTTGAACACCAGGGTGAACATATTCAGTCATGCTCCGGCCACTCTTTGCTTTGACAAGGGTGTTATGATCCCCGTCACCAAAATACAAAAAATATGTACACCCCCAAGGGGAAATGTTTGCCAGCCCATACACTAAGTGTATGGGCATGCCAAGTCTAGGTGACACGCTCCTTTAAATTGGGCCTAGTTTTTAATCAGGCCTTCCTCCACGTCGCATCATCCACCGCCACTAGATCACCAGGATTAATGTGTTCCGTGCTGCTACAGCCAGTGTCAAAATCCTAAGAAGAGTGGGTGTTTTTGTTGGGTGTTAAATACTTGTTATGGAAAAGGCTGAGGTGTACTCCACAAGGGAAAATGTTTGCCAGCCCATACACTTAGTATATAGGCATTTCAAGCCTAGGAGACCCGCTCCTTTTTAATGGGACATTTTTTTTTTTATGAGGCCCTCCTCCATGTTTCTTCCAAGGGGGGGATTGGGGTTATTGCGGTGCATATGACTTGGTAGCAGGGCAGGCCTTGCAGTCAATGCATAAGAAAAGGGAATAGGAGTACAAACTGAATAATGTGAAGTGGATTTTCCTGTGCCCATCCAGTACCTGGGTTCAAAGGCTTATTGGGGTGCATATGACTTGGTAGCAGGGCAGGCCTTACAGTCAATGCATAAGAAAAGGGAATGGGCGTACAAAATAAATAATGTGAAGTGGATTTTCCTGGGCCCATCCAGTACCTGTGTTCAAAGGCTTATTGGGGTGCATATGACTTGGTAGCAGGGCAGGCCTTGCATTCAATGCAACATTTTTTATGGAAGCCCTCCTGGACATCTCGTGAAAGGGGTATTGGGGTGCGTCGTAATTCTTGGCAGCCCATCCACTCACTGAATAGGCTATGACAGTTTCGGACACCCACTGTTTAATAATGGTCCTTTAAGCAGATTAATACTGCCTGATGCCCCTGTAAAAATAGGCTCTGTGATTTTAAGTCCCTCCTTCATGAATGAAACAAGATGTGTTTTCTTATGTGTCACACACCACATGGCCAGCTAGGGTTGTTAAATGTTACAATGACATTTCCCAGTGAATGCATTTGTTTTGGTTGAAAGCAATATTAAAGTTGAAAAACGCTTCAAAAATGCTGTGTCTGAACATAGCCCAAGTGGTGGAGGAACATTTTGGTTTGGGGTTAATTATTTTGCCTTATATACAAGTCATTAACCTGGAAAGGAGGTACCTTTACATATTTCCCAGCAAAATCCGTTTTGGTTTCGTTTTGGTATGTTTTTTTGGTGCACCGTTAAAAATGGTATGAAACTCTGACAACATTGTTTAAAGCTGTGAACTAGGAGTCAAGAATGCTTCCATGGGGGATCCCCATGATGTCCCCGTGTCATTTGAGCAGTGTTTCCATCATTTTCAGACATATTTAGACCTTAAAAAGAACCCACGGGGGGATTGTGGCAAAAATGCTCGGGCCTCCCATAGACTTACATTGGGTTCGTTGTTCTTTACAAGTACCCGAGTATTCCAATTTGCTCGACCCGATCAACGAGCACCCGAGCATTTTAGTGCTCGCCCATCACTAGTCATAACTTCATATTTCCAGCATGTAGAGAGGTGGTCTTCGTCTAAAATGGGTCTTTGGATGGTCTCATGTCCCTTGGTAGCTTTGTAGAGCCAAATCTTCCTTACAGTTGAGATATCAGTCTCTTTGTTTGACGGATCCATGGAGCTCAGACTTCAGCTTCCTACATATTCAGCCTCCGAGCCATTCCCTGGATATGATTCTTCCCATCCATGGGGGCTATAGAGGTCTTCCATATATAGCTTACTTTTGGTTAGTAAAGGTGTCGAGTATCTGGATACCTCAACTGTAGGCAGATATTTTTCTGGTCTAGTGCAGAGCAGATGGTGCTATAGGCTCTGCGTTGCTTGGGCAAATCAGCCGAAAAGTCCTCCAATAAAAGAAGCCATTCACCTCTATTTATGAGTGGGCAACTGATTCTCCAATTGGCCTGTATGATGTCATTTTTTTCAGGAGAGTCAAGAAATTTGATTATGATTTTTCTTGAACTTTTAGTGACTGCTTTCTCTCAGGTAGATAATAGAGGGTTGGCTTGGTGGACTATCTCCTCCGGCAGTCTGGGATGGATTCCTATGGCCTTAAGGATTTACATCTCACAAAGGTCTCACAGTTCTTTGGGAGGAAAAGACTCCACTTACCTACCTAACAATTATCTGGAACCGGTTATCTAGGTAATCAATATTGTCTCTGAAGATGACTTTTTAAAGTATTATGGTCTGTTTGGGTATCACCCCCTGTACTAGAAATTCTGGATTCCATTTCAGTTATCTTCTCAGCAATTTTCATTTAGCTGCTAAGGCATCTTCTGGCGCTCCAAGCTTATTGTCTGCTATAAAGTATGAGAAATTTCAGGATGTACAGTACAGACCAAAAGTTTGGACACACCTTCTCATTCAAAGATTTTTTCTGTATTTTCATGACCATGAAAATTGTAGAATCACACTGAAGGCATCAAAACTATGAATTAACACATGTGAAATTATACATTACACTTTACAAAAAAGTGTGAAACAACTGAAAATATGTCTTATATTCTAGGTTCTTCAAAGTAGCCACCTTTTGCTTTGATTACTGCTTTGAACGCAGAAAAGGTGAACGGTTGGACTCTATATGCCTAGTGAAGCATGGAGGAGGTGTTGTGATGGTGTGGGGGTGCTTTGCTAGTGACACTGTTGGGGATTTATTCAAAATTGAAGCGGTGAGCGGTCCAGCTCACCCCAAACCATCTCGATTGGGTTCAGGTCTGGTGACTGTGGAGGCCAGGTCATCTGGCATTGCACCCCATCACTCTCCTTCTTGGTCAAATAGTCCTTACACAGCTTGGAGGTGTGTTTGGGGTCATTGTCCTGTTGAAAAATAAATGATGGTCCAAATAAACACAAACCGGATGGAATAGTATGCCACTGCAAGATGCTGTGGTAGCTATTCTGGTTCACTATGCCTTCAATTTTGAATAAATCCCCAACAGTGTCACCAGCAAAGCACCCCCACACCATCACACCTCCTCCATGCTTCACGGTGGGAACCAGGCATGTAGAGTCCATCCGTTCACCTTTTCTGCGTGCAAAGCAGTAATCAAAGCAAAAGGTGGCTACTTTGAAGAACCTAGAATATAAGACATATTTTCAGTTGTTTCACACTTTTTTGTAAAGTGTAATGTATAATTCCACATGTGTTAATTCATAGTTTTGATGCCTTCAGTGTGATTCTACAATTTTCATAGCCATGAAAATACAGAAAAATCTTTGAATGAGAAGGTGTGTCCAAACTTTTGGTCTGTACTGTATTTTCTAGCTTCCTCTTATCCTAGTTGCTTATAATCTATTGTATATATTTGGTCACCTACAGGTTGGCTACAGTTGACAATACCCTCTTCATGTGAGTCCTCCTCTCACAGTAGATGGCTGTGCCGTGTTTTTCTTGACACAAGAGGAGTTAACCATGCAGGGTGACGATGCAGTACATTTTGTCCCGCTACACAGGAAATATCATTCTATACATGAACAGTCACCGGGGCCATGAGGCATTCTTCCAAACTCCCGGGGACGTTGTAATTGTGCATATATAGAGACAGTAGATGGAGGTGAGAGCTAAGGCCTCTTTCACACATCCGTCTTTTTGTATGAGGCATGATCCGTCCTATGCCTGAAGGGACAGATCCGGCGCTGAAACAAAAAAACTGATGCAACGGATCCGTTTTTTTGCTGGATCCGACCTGAACTTTTGAACCCAGAAAAAGAGGGTTTCTGATGCCCGGAGACACTGGAAAATGTAGTAGTAGTAGTAGTAGTAGTAGTAGTGGTAGTAGTAGTAGTAGTAGTAGTAGACCTCGATTTCCAGAATCCGGATCAGACTTTTGCCGGATTGCACAAAAGTCTGATCCGGTTCCATTGAATTCTATTGTTTGCGGCTGCCTGATGCGCCGCTTCAGGCACATCAGGCAGCTGCGGCAAAAGAAAAAAACGTTACATGCTGCGTTGTGTCCGGCCATCGGAATGTACATTCCCTCCGGATCCGGACAAAAACGCATACAACGCACTGACATGCGGCGCCATCCGGCGCTAATGAAAGTCAATGCAAAAAAAAACCGCATCCGGCATTACATTTTGCCGGATGCGGTTGGACAAAAAAATGCCTGAGGGCGCACAACGGATGTGTGAAACAGGCCTAAGCAGAAACACTTATTTACATGACAGGCTCCAGAACAGGAAGTCAGCAGTACTTTCTAATGGCAGCAGCTTGGTTACATGTCTGAAAGCAGCTATGCCATGTAACTTCCTCTTCCTATGCTTATCTCTTTTAGCACATAGCACAGGAGAAGTCTGTATGGTGTGTTTGGCACTGTTGATGTGGGCTCTTCCTTAGCTTATGTTAAAATCACACATGATGTGGGAGTGACAGCAAAGGGTTATTCTATTTCCACTCAATCTTACAATCCCCTTCAACTCAGGTTACTAACTGAGCATAAACTGCAACCCAACATGGCCAAATAGCCCAAATACACAACAACACGCTGCAAACACTTACAGAAGAACTGGTGTAAACTTATCCCAAAAATGCTCAATTATAAAATAAAAGGGATAAATAACAGAAAAAAAATCTTACCACTTTGAATCCGCAGAAACTCTTCTCTTTGTTCGGGATAGTAGAATAATGGATGCACGTAATCAGATTTAAGGCACCCATACATATTAGATGAAAATTGTCTGAACCCGCTGATTTCAGCTGGATTGGTTGACCATCTAATGTGTATGGGGGCCTCCCAAATCTCCAACAATGGAAGATGTTGGGGAAGAGAAGGATCACTGCCCTGTGTATAGAGAGCACTGACTGATAAGAGGCTTATCATTAGGGTTGGCTGTCAGTCAGTGCCGGGGGGTGCGGTTATAGCTGCCAATCTCTATACACAGAGCGGCGACTGAAACCATGCAGGCTCCTCCCCTATGACTGAAAGACCGAGCCTGCTGGGAGGAATAAAGTTGTTTTCCTCCCTGCGCTGGGGCTCTCCATGCAGCGGCCGCATGGTGTCAGAATGCGGTTAACCCCCATATCTGCAGGTTAGTAGTATTTTTTAAAAGACAGAGGGTATCCGTGAGTCCTGCGAGCTTCCTTGAAATACCTACCTCGTAACTATCCTCTCGCCATTTTTCATTTACTCCTCAACCCCACATACCTAATCCAACCCCCCAAATAAAGACATAGTCAAGATTGGATTAAATGGCCACAGCAGCCGTTTTATTAACATAAATACATAACAAGATTCTTAAACATTTTATCCAAGAAGGGAAGGTCCTCGAAGCCCAAAAAACTCAGTAACCATAAGCAAACACATAATCCGCCTCCATTTTGGCCCCAGGCTAAATCTTACCCCCAGCCGCTATGCACCAGCTCGGAGATAGTTAATGATCAGCCTGGCCAAAACCCTAAACCCCTTAAGGGGCCCGCCATAATAACCCCTCCCCGGGGTTATCAGTAAACCATCCACCAGAAATTTACCGAGGGGAGTCCAGGACCTCTTCAGATCCCCCCCAACAATCCGCCATTTTTCCACTTCCACCAACTTCGAGGATCTCCCCCCCGCCACCTACACAAATGCCCTGACCCCTTGAGCATTTGTGTCCCTCCACACGCTCAAAGCTATTTTGACACCCTCCTGAATGGCCAAACACCACAAATCAGTACCGACTTCGTTCAGATGAACCCCGTCATTCCTCCAAAAACCACCTTCCCCAGACTCCAAATCTTTGTGTCTAATTACCAACGCCCCATTCCTTGCCATGAACCTCGAAACAGCTTTGTTCAGTTTTATTCGGGCTTTATTGACCCCAGCCAAAGACCGAGCTCCCCTCCAAACTTTCCTGAACACCACGTCAGACCAGACCACCATCACCCCAGGGAATGAGCGCCATAAACGCAGCATATCAAACTTTATATCATTTATTAGTTCCCTGCACGGTCTCCTGCATAAGTCATTCCCCCCTAAATGAATCACCACTATATCCGGAACTCGATCCAAACGCACAAAATGATGAAAATCCGGTAAAAATTGGCCCCAGGTCATCCCCCTTTTACCAATCCAACGTAAAATAGTTGTCTCCCACGGGAAACCCAACTGCCGACCCTCCGGACGAACTGCTGCCCTCAGGGATGCCCAGAACACGAAAGAGTGCCCCATAATCCACACCAGTCGCTGCCTGAATTCTGCAATACAAGAAGAAAGAAGAACAAAACAGCCATATTGCAAGATTAGACAGTGCTATAAATCCTTAAACTTTACACTAATTCTGGACGAACATAAGACCGAAAACTTACCGATTCCCATCGCCCTATCCTTCTTACCAACTCTTCACCCAAACCCAACTTAGCCGCCTCTGTTGCAGCACCAATTCTAAAGGAATGACCACTAAAATTATCCGCCAAAATATTACCAGCCTCCAAACAATGCCGAAAAACCGAAATAAACTGAAATCTCGACAAGAATGAACCATTCTCATGCCTCAATAACGGATCACCCAAAACGCCCCCCTTACTCAAAAATTTTTGTACAGAAACAACCGGACACATGGCCGAACCCTGCACCCGGTAGAGAACTACTTTACAGCCTTTACCCAACACATCCGTCTTGGAGGAACGTAGAAATACGACCACCTTGTCTTCCGAGACGTCGACATCCTCTCTTAACAATCCACCTTTTTTAAACCTGGAAGGGCTAACTACCTCCCCTAGACGAAAAGCCCCAAAAAACGCCAAAGCGAATGCTGCCCGGAATAAATCGACCTCCCAGCTGGAAGAACATACCACCAATAACTGCTTTTCCACAACCAACAAAACCTCATAAGAAACCGGCCTCCTGCCATCCCTAGACTTCCAGCCTCTTTTCCAACCCCTGACTGCCTGTTTTACCAAAAAAGATTTTGTAATGTCAACAAGCCCCCTAACCTTAAATCCAAAGGCTAAACCCGCTAAAAATTTATCAATTTTAGCGACTGACCAACCCGTCTCCCAATGATGGCCAAGAAACAACAGCAACCCATCCTCGTTCCCCAACTCTTGCCCACATAGCGACTTCCAGTCCTCCCATGCCTCCCAAGCCTGATCATACTGCCTCCAAGATCTATCTGACAAAGACCGGTCGAAGAGATCCTTTACGGCCCGAAGGGCAGGTTCCATAAAGCTGCTGGCAACTCTGGGCCCTCCGAAGTTGAGAGATGATCCGACTCCCAGAAATAGTCCCACTGCGAATGAAACAGAGCGTCAGTGGTAAGGTCACTGAAACCAGTACCAACATTAGCAACCACCCAAAGGTTAAATGTCAAGCACAACAATACCAAATGTTGCAATACTTTCACTATTTCGGTCGTAGCTGCGGATAATGTGTTAATGGCTCCCACCACACTGGCATGGTCGCAATGAAAGCAAATCTTCCTGTTCTGAACCAAACCACCCCACAATGACAACGCAGCGACCCTTGTAAACAGTTGAGTCAAAACCCTATTTGCAACCAAGCCCTTCTCAATCCACGATGCAGGCCATTTCGCCAACAACCATTGGCCCTGAAAACACACACCGAAACCCTTGTGAGAAACCTCAAAAAATGAAAAACCAATCGTTACTGCGCTTTCTTCCGGCATAATCCAAATTGACCTTCCGTTGTAATTCTCCAAAAACAAGGCCCAAACCTTCAAGTCCCTTTTCAACTCACTCTTTAACCTAATAAAATGCGCTGGAGATTTCACACCAACTGTCGCCAACAACAGACGCCAACAAAAAGCTCGACCCATTGGCATGATCCTGCAAGCAAAGTTCAATTTCCCTAACAATGACTGCAAATCATGTAACGTGATTTTCTTCGAGCTACAGGCCTTACACACCTCGTCGCGTAGGTTAGACACCTTATCGACGGGCAATCTACACTCCATAGCCATGAGTCTATTTCAATGCCAAGGAAAGTCAATGTCGTCATGGGACCGACCGTCTTATCCGGCGCAAGCGGAACACCAAATCTCTTAGCCATTCTCTCCATCGTCCTTAGTAAAATAGAACAATCCGAAGTCTGAGCCGGACCAATAAACAGGAAATCATCTAAATAATGAATGCATGAACTAAGACCCGCAACATCCTTAACAACCCACTCCAAAAATTAACTAAAAGTTTCAAAGTAAGCGCACGACAGAGAACAACCCATCGTGAGACAACGGTCAACATAAAACCCCCCATCCCAGAAACAACCAAGCAGATGCAAACTATCGGGATGTACTGGTAACAAATGGAACGCCGCCTCTATATCGGTTTTTGCTAATAATGTCCCCTTTCCACATAACCGAACCCAATCCATCCCGCATCAAATGATGTGTAAGACACCGAACACATTTGCGGATCAATCAATTAACCGACGACCCCTTAGGAAAGGACAAATGATGAATCAACCTATATTTATTCGGTTCTTTTTTGGGGACCAACCCTAACAGCGAGACCCTCAATGGCTCAAATGGGATTTCCGAAAAGGAGCCCGACATCCTACCCTATTCAACTTCCTTCCTCAACTTATCTGCCACAACCTCTGGGAACTGAAGCGCTGATTTTAAATTCTTTTTTAAACACCTTGCTTCTTGAACAACACATGGAATTTTAAAACCATCTTGGAAACCTTCTTTCAACAATTTTGCGGCGGCCTTATCAGGGTACCTATTTAGAAAGTCCTCCATCTCTACCAGACGCACTGGCGTCTCTTGTTGTGAATGTGTTAGAAATGAATTCTGAGCGGGAGCTCCCTCTGGTGGTTACAAATAGTACTGAACCATTCAATGAAGATTTTGAAGATTGGCGATCAGGAGTTACTGACTGGTCTTATATAAGGGAGGTTCCCTCCCATCATCGTTGCCGGTGATCAATTGTTCTTGTCTCAACTTTGGTTCCTGGTTCACTTGGAAGCCTGCTGTGTCTTGACTGCATCTTCTGCTAACAGGTAAGATATCTTCTGCTTGTATTTTTGTGCTTGCTTTTTGCATTGTTTCCTGCACTCTTGTGGAGGTCAGCCAGGTCCCCTTCGGGGGCTTGTGCTCCTCTCAGTTTATCTGAGCCTCTGTTATTTGTTCATTTGCCTTTTCCAGTTTTTTCAGTGGCTGCGGCTTAGTTTTGTTACACTAGAGAACTAATTTAGGTGGTAGAGGTCGTGTGATCTCAGGTGTTTTCGTAATTAGTAGAGTTGGTACTTTTTAGGGTTTTTTGGGATTGCAGTAAGTGTCCTTCCTATCCTTTTCTGTCCAGGTAGATTGGGCCCCAACGTTTGCTCATACTATTTTCTGTCTGTGTCTGTATTTCCTCTTGTCTAACCGCCATTACATGTTTGGGGGCTTCCTATGTTCTTTGGGGATCTGCTCCGGGGCAGATAGTTTTCCTCTTTCTATCTTTAGGTGTAGTTAGCTTCTCAGGCTGTGACGAGGCGTCTAGGACCAACGTAGGTACGCTCCACGGCTGCCTTT
Organism: Oophaga sylvatica; assembly: GCA_033576555.1. Lineage (NCBI taxonomy): Eukaryota > Metazoa > Chordata > Amphibia > Anura > Dendrobatidae > Oophaga > Oophaga sylvatica. The sequence goes on along the minus strand of JARQOD010000004.1, from coordinate 60,801,714 downwards.
AGTTGTGGTGGTTAGTCAGGGTACTGCAATCCAGTAGATTCCAACCTCTCTGGTGTATTACCGTTTTTGCCTGCTCTCCTCGGTTACCAAAACATAACAGTCTCCCCTTTTTTCAACTGCGTCCCCGCCCTTTTGTCGCCCTCCTTTGAAACACCTTGAAGCCCCATGGGAGCCTCCGCAAGATGAGCATTCATGCTTAAATTTGCATTTGTTCCCAAATTTGCAGTTACCCTCATTGAAGGCAAAGCACAGTCCTTTTTGTAATGACACCGAGTGTTCCGACTGACCTGAACTCCCGGTGCCCCCATGAAAAGATTGACCAGCCAGTCCACTACGCTGCGGAACCATTACCCTCATCCAGAGGGCAATATCTTTGTGCTCCCACCTAATACTGGGCCTGACCGCCTTGCGCTGCCTGAACTGCTCATCATACCTGAGCCAGCCAATGCCACCATAAACACGATATGCTTCACTAACTGTGTCCATATAACAAAAAAGACCCGAGCAGTTTTCAGGCGATTTTTCCCCAATTGTGCTTGCGAGAATAGCAAATGCCTGAAGCCAATTAGAAAATGTTCTCTGGATCAAACGGTACCTACGCCTTTCCTCGTCCTCTTTCCGAGAATCATCTTTTTTAAACCTGTCAAGATTAAAACGCTCCAGCGGCAATAGCGAAAATATATCCACATATTCCCCCTTCCAAATCTTATCCCTCACTTCTTGTTTCAGATGTGCCCCCAACGGCCCCTCAAAACACACATACACTTCGCCCCTGGCCGAATCATCTAATCTAATTGCCTCATCTTTCTCCGTCTCCGCTCCTCCCCCTGTAGCTTGGGCTGTCTGCTCTGACCCAGCCGCTGCTGTGATCCCCTCAACCCCTGCCCCGCTACACCCAGAAACCGATGTCGCGCCCGTCACTTGACTAAAATTCGAAACCTCCCCGATGCCACAACCTAGAATTGATTGGTTCAACATTGACCCAGCGCCACTAACTAACCAAGCTGCTGACGGAGACTCCCCTCCACGAATTCCCCACACCCTGATTAGGTCATTAATAGCATGCAAAATCATCCCTACACCCCCCGGTAAACCCCCCGGTACTAGCTCACTATCCCTATACTGAGGGGAAGATATACGGGGGTCAACAGGAAAATTAGATACACTCTCACCTGGCTGCCTGGGCGCTGTGAACCCAGCAGCCGAAGATCCGTAATCCGGCTGGGACGTCCTCGATCCGATGCTTGATTGTTCATCTGTCAGCGTCACGGCTCCCAGGTCTCCCTGTGTTGCAGGCCAACCAGCCTCCGGCGCGGACTGCGCTGGCCGCCTGAACAGGGACCCACGGAACCGATGACGCGTCCCTGTTCGCTGCGTCGACCAGCCGCAAGCCTCCGTTCCCGCTGTGCACCGACTGCTGTTATGTTTTGGTAGCAGAGTAGAGCAGGCAAAAACGGCAATACACCAGAGAGGTTGAAATCTACTGGATTGCAGTACCCTGACTAACCACCACAACTAAAGGCAGCCGTGGAGCGTTCCTACGTTGGTCCTAGACGCCTCGTCACAGCCTGAGAGGATAACTACACCTAAAGATAGAAAGAGGAAAGCTATCTGCCCCGGAGCAGATCCCCAAAGAACATAGGAAGCCCCCAAACATGTAATGGCGGTTAGACAAGAGGAAATACAGACACAGACAGAAAATAGTATGAGCAAACGTTGGGGCCCAATCTGCCTAGACAGAAACGGATAGGAAGGATACTTACTGCAAACCAAAAAACCCTAAAAAAAAAACCAACGCTACTAATTGCAAAAACACCTGAGATCACACGACCTCTACCACCTAAATTAGTTCTCTGGTGTAACAAAGCTCAGCCGCAGCCACTGAAAAAACTTGAAAAGGCAAATGAACAAACAACAGTGGCCCCAGAGGAACCGAGAGGGGCCCAAGCCCCCCGGGGAGGGGAACCTGGCCAACCTCACAGAAATGCAGAGAAAAATGCAAATGGCAAGCACAAAAACAAAAAACAGAAAATATCTTATCTGAGAGCAGGAGAAGAGGCAAGACTCAGCAAGCTTCCAAGTGAACCAGGAAACAACGTTGAGACAGGAACAATTGATCACCGGCAACCATGATGGAGGAAAACCTCCCTTATATCCAGCCAGTCCGTAATTCCTGATTGCCAATCCTCAATGAATGGTTCAGTACTGTTTGTAACCACCTGAGGGAGCTTCTGCTCAGAATTCATTTCTAACACATTCACAACAGTACCCCCCCTTGAGGAGGGGTCACCGAACCCTCACCTGGGCAACCAGGTCGGTCAGGATGAGCTCTGTGATACGCACGGATCAGTCTCCTAGCATGGATGTCCGAAGCAAACACCCAAGAATTGTCCTCCTGACCATAACCTCTCCACTTAACCAAATACTGGAGTTTCCATCTAGAAAAACGAGAATCCAATATTTTCTCAACCACAATACTCCAGATTGCCCTCAACCAAAACAGGGTCAGGAGGCCGCAGCCATAGGAACCACTGGCTCGACAAACCTCTTCAATAAGGACTTGTGGAACACGTTATGGATCTTAAATGTCCCTGGAAGAAGTAAACGAAAGGAAACAGGATTAAGAATCTCCATGATCTTATAAGGTCCAATGAACCTAGGCTTAAACTTAGGAGATGCAACTCTCATAGGGACAACCAGACCAAGTCCCCCACTTTAAACCGAGGACCATCAGTCCTATGCCTGTTGGCAAACCGCTGGGCCTTCTCCTGAGAGAGGGACAACCTCTCCACTACCTGGTCCCAAATCTGCTGCATACGCTCCACAACAGAGTCAACACCTGGACAGACAGAAGCCTCCGTCTGTCCCGAAGAAAATCGAGGGTGAAACCCAAAATTGCAGAAAAATGGAGACATCAAAGTGGCAGAGCTTGCCCTATTATTAAGAGCAAACTCAGCCAAAGGCAAAAAAGAGACCCAGTCATCCTGATCAGCAGACACAAAGCATCTCAGATAAGTCTCCAATGTCTGGTTTGTTCTCTCAGTTTGTCCATTGGTCTGAGGATGAAAAGCAGAGGAGAAGGACAATTGAACACCAAGTTTAGAACAAAAAGTCCTCCAAAATCTGGAAAGAAACTGGACTCCTCTGTCAGACACAATGTTCTCAGGAATGCCGTGTAACCGAACCACGTGCTGAAGGAACAAAGGCACCAATTCGGAGGAGGAAGGCAACTTAGGTAATGGCACAAGATGTATCATCTTGGAAAACCTATCACAAATCACCCAGATAACGGTCATTCTCTGAGAAACAGGGAGGTCGGAACTAAAATCCATAGAGATATGGGTCCGACTCCATGGTCTCTTGGGCACATGCAATGGCATCAACAAACCACTAGAGCGAGAGCAAGGCTTGGAGCGAGAGCAAGTCCCACAGGACTGCACAAACTCCCTGACGTCACAAGACAAAGTAGGCCACCAAAAGGACCGACTCACCAAGTCTCTGGTACCAAAAATTCCGGGATGACCGGCCAACGAGGAACAATGAATCTCAGATATCACACTCTTCTTCCATTGGTCTGGGACAAACAATTTCCCAACAGGGCAGCGCTCGGGTTTATCCTCCTGACACCCTTCCAGAGCCAGTCTCAAATTGGGCGAGATGGCGGAAAGAACTACACCCTCTTTCAAAATAATAGCAGGATCAGATAACTCAGGAGAGTCCGCAAGGAAACTCCTCGAGAGGGCATCTGCCTTAACATTCTTAGTGCCAGGAAGAAAGGAAACCACAAAATTAAAACGTGTGAAAAACAAGGCCCACCTGGCCTGTCTAGGATTAAGTCGCTTGGCTGATTCCAGATAAACCAGATTCTTATGGTCCGTGAGGACCACCACCTGATGTTCGGCTCCCTCCAACCAATGTCTCCACTCTTCAAAAGCCCACTTCATGGCCAATAACTCCCGATTACCCACGTCATAATTACGTTCCGTTGGAGAAAATTTTCGAGACAAAAAAGCACAAGGGTTACTTTTAGAGGTCTCAGGATCTCTTTGGGACAAAACGGCACCTGCACAATTTCAGAGGCATCAACCTCCACCTGAAATGGCAGAGAAACATCAGGCTGCCGTAGAACAGGAGCAGAAGTGAATCTCTGTTTAAGTTCCTGAAACGCAGAGACTGCCTCAGGAGGCCAATTCACCACATCAGAACCCTTTTTGGTCAGATCAGTCAATGGTTTAACAATAACAGTGAAATTACCAATAAATTTACGATAAAAATTGGCATAACCCAAGAATCTCTGAAGAGCCTTTAATGAAGTAGGTTGGACCCAATCACAGATGGCCTGAACCTTGACCCGGTCCATTTCAATAACAGATGGAGACAAAATGAATCCCAGAAATGAGATCCTCTGTACGCCAAAAAGACACTTTGATCCCTTCACATACAGAGCATTCTCTCTCAAAATTTGGAACACAGTCCGAACATGTTTCACATGAGAGTCCCAGTCATTGGAAAAAATCAAGATATCATCCAAATAAACAATCAGAAATTTATCCACAAAATCCCTGAAAATGTCATTCATGAAGGACTGGAAGACGGAAGGAGCATTAGTGAGCCCAAAGGGCATCACTAGGTACTCAAAATGCCCCTCTGGGGTATTAAACGCCATCTTCCATTCATCCCCGTGCTTAATGCGAATAAGGTTATACGCCCCCCTGAGGTCAAGCTTGGTAAACCAAGTAGCACTTTTCACCCTGGAAAACAGCCAGTGGCAAGGCAACAACAGAAAATCAAAGGTGACACAATGTGAATAATAAAATATAATTTTATTGAATCAAATATACAAAATTAATACACTACAGAATTGTGTATGCAATAAAATTCGTACATGAATTATTTATTAGATAAAAACAAGAGGCAATAACCTATTAACGGAACAGCTATAAAATATATAAAGTGAGCACTTTAGTATGTAATCATATATACTTTGATGATCCCTGCAGAAACTTATAATATATGGCAGGTGTAGTGACATATGCACATATGGAAACTAGATTGCTCAATACAATGCCAGGTAATGAATCCTATATATAAAGCTGGCGATGTGTGATAACCTGCAATATCTGCTGTTGATGTGAACAACTATATATAATAAAGAAAGTAAGATACAGTGTGCAACAAAAATTATGTGCATATAATAATATATGTATACAATTGTGTAGAAAAATACCTCAAATAAAGATGCCCTGTGCACCGAAATAAAAATAAAAAACAACTACACAATGAACAGCAGCAATATATATATGTGTGTGCACAGACTAGTGCAACAAATGCTAAACTAGTGAGAAAATCATCATTGAATATGGGCAAAGTGCAAATGAAAATCCCATGCACCGCAGTAAGTAAGTGAGAAAGCACAACCAACTAAGGAAAACTAATAGCGTCCACTATTGCAAGGTATCAACGCCATATATCGCAGTAAATAAAATGGAGGGTATCGAAAATATCGCCAAACTTGTGGACAATTACCTGGGAGCTGTAAAAAGGTTATGGCCTCTGTAGAACGCGCCCCGACGCGACCTGGCCAACCTCACAGAAATGCAGAGAAAAATGCAAATGGCAAGCACAAAAACAAAAAACAGAAAATATCTTATCTGAGAGCAGGAGAAGAGGCAAGACTCAGCAAGCTTCCAAGTGAACCAGGAAACAACGTTGAGACAGGAACAATTGATCACCGGCAACCATGATGGGGGGAAACCTCCCTTATATCCAGCCAGTCTGTAATTCCTGATTGCCAATCCTCATTGAATGGTTCAGTACTGTTTGTGACCACCAGAGGGAGCTTCTGCTCAGAATTCATTTCTAAAACATTCCTAACAGACTGCATTTCATCGGGTCGTGTGGTGACTGAGGCAGCCGACTGCTGCCCGCTCCCATCTACTCCCGACGCTGTAGTCCCCCAGCTTGAGCTGAGCACATTATGCCCCGCATGGACCTGCGCCACTGCCAGTGGAGCGTTGCCGCCGGGGCCAGCCGGCTGCTGCCCGCATCTCTCCCCAAGCTGAGGGGCCGTAACATGCGACCCCCGCCTCATCGCATCCTTCGCTCTGCCGCGCTGAGCAGGCGCCCTTATAACAAAGGTGCCCGCCGCTCCTGGTCCCGGCTCCCTCGTATGCACGCTGGACGATGAGAGGGAGGAGGATCCATCCCTCTGCTGCAGGCCCTGTCGCCTTTGAGGATTCCTCTCGGCCCCCCTGCGTGATGTCGCTGGCCTCAGCTCACCGCTGGGAGCCGAAGGGTCCCTGGAGGGGCTCCTCATGTGGCGTCGGGCCCTGGGGGTGATGTCTGGGCTGAGGCGCTCGGGAGGCCTAGACCTCCTCGCCCGTCGCCCCTCCACAGGAGCGCATGAGACCCCTTGTAGAATCCCCTCCACCGAGGCCTGTAACCAGCCGGCTCCCTGCTCACCGGCCGCCTCCCTCAAGCGCTGCAGGAGACTATCGACATCCATCACTATCCAGGTAAGCAGCTTCTTGCTGTGATGTCGGTCTCCTAAATGGATGCCCCTTAAAATGGCCGCCACCTTTTATACCTCCCTGTCACATCCCCCTCGTGTTCACTCCATTCCCCCCCCTCGTTCTTAACCCCTCCCATCCTTTTTCCATTTCTCACTACCAGCCTCATAATTCACTGCTGGCCACTCATACCCTCCCACCTTTTTAACCCACTGTCCACCCCTATAAATCTTTGCTGGATCACTCCGTCCCACGTTGCCCTGTCATGGCGGCCTCCCTCAAGGGGCCCGGGGCCCAGTACGTCCTTACTTGACAGGTTCCCTTTAAACTTAAACCTCTATGATTTCCCTCACAACATAGATCAGCCAATCCCTTGAAATTTGTACAAACCAGGCTCAAAATTTCAACTCACACATAGTGACTGGCGGTGTCGGACTGGGGTGCCAAGGTCCAACCAGTAACATTGACTTTGGGGGGCCCACTTTTCACCTGCATGCAAATATTACACTGTCCTTGTTCACAAATTTACCTATATATCTATATAATAATAAACTGGCTAGTTTATTGAATAATGAGATGCTGTTTTTTTCTGTACAGAGTGAATCAATTGAATTATGCCAAGTACTGTCCATACAGTGGGGTTAGGGGCACAAATCTGCACTGGGGCCCACCAGGGGATTCCCCTGTTACCCTATGGGCCACTTGAATGTAAAAAATAAACTCTGCACTCAACTTTAGATTGAAAATTTATTAAACGTGGTCCGAAAAAAAATTATAGTATGCAGGGAGGGACGTTTCGGTCACACGACCTTCATCAGCTACTATAATACATAACATCATGTAGATAAAGAGACAATGTCAATTAAGAAAGCAAAAGAAAATATAAATATATCCAGAAAATAAACATAAATATATATATATTATATATATATATATATATATACAGAAAATGTTAGGCTCAATTAAGGCTCAGAGACCAACTAGTATTTTTGAGGCACAGAGGGAATGAGTACAGTCTCAGACTTGTGGGAGGAATGTTTTATGGTATCAGTGCATATGAGAACATGAATACATCCCCTGTTATGTTATAACCTCAAACTTATGGACCCAATAGAAGAAAGCTTGAAAGCTGTGTAGAAGAATGAAAATTATATAGAGAAAGAAGACCCATATAACTGGCTGTAGGATTGTTGCCTACCAAACAATAGCAGCTTATCGTTTCCATGTGAGGATACAGGTGAGTATCGGTGGTGAGCTGTAATCTATGATTAGATAAGATAGAAAATCTCAAACTAAATAGCCAGATAATGTGCAAAGGTAAGGTAGGAAAAACCGCTGAAGAAACAGACCTTGGTGAGGAAGAAGTTCCCGTCTAATGCAGCTGTAGAGACGCGGTGTCCACCGCTTTTCTGTGTCAGCGTGCATACAGCGCTTCCTGTATGATATCAGGAAGCAGGAGAGACACGTGATAGCGTGTATCCAATCATATGAGGAGGTGTGGTCTGGTATGGTGACGTGGGCGGAAACACATGGCTGTGCGTTCCACAGCCCTAGCGATTGCGTTCCAAGATACTAGGAATGGTGGGGGCGGTGATAATTACGTGGAGAGCCAATGAACTGTGACGGAAACACATGGCTGTGCGTTCCACAGCCCTAGCGATTGCGTTCCAAGGTACTAGGAATAGTGGGGATGGTGATAATTACGTGGAGAGCCGATGAGCTGTGACATAGGCGATAGAGAGAGCTGTGGATAGCGTGAGGATTCTCCAGATGAGTGCTCGTGCCCATATATATTCTTAATTCAGTACAGTCGGCTCTAGGGTGTAAAAAAGAGAGCATTAGTATAACAAAGTAACACATTAGTATAGTCAAATAGTAAAGATGTATTAGTTAATAAAGAATCATGTAGGTCCATAGTGGTATAGCGTGGTGATATCGGGGCAAGTAGAACTTAATGGTACACAATATCTATACAACATATAAACTGTATGAGGCTGAAAACCCATTTCAGTATAAGATTATAATGAATGAAACAGAGAATATATCACAGAATTAAAGATATCCACAATCTCTAAAACAAGGTTATATGAAGGCGGACAGGTCATAGTCCTTATTAAGACCCTTTGGGGATAAAGTGTCAAGGGTGTGAATCCAGAATGCTTCACGCCGTTTTAGTAGTTTAATGCGGTCCCCTCCTCTTCTAGGATGAGGAACGTGTTCGAGGATTTGAAACTTTAACTGTGATATGTTGTGACCCTGTGTGACAAAATGATTAGGAATGGGGATAAGATCTACCAGTATATGGATGTTGTATGACACTACCCTTTTGTACATTATTGCACTGAGTGCAGTGCAAACAGGGAAATGTGCCGTATTTTGGGTTCTGTAAAAACCGTTGCTTGATTCGTGAACCGATGGGTCCTATGTCAGCTCTGATGAGAGAATCTTTAAAGTTCGGAGCCCTCCGAAAACAAGGTAAAAAAGGTTGATTAAACTCAGGGATATGTGGGTGATCATTGGAAAGAAGAGACCAATGTTTGCGAATGGTTTTATGTATAAGGGATGCAAAAGGATGAAACGAATGTACAAAAACCATTCTATTGCCTGAACCTATCAAAGGAGGCGTGTTTAATAAAGATTTTTCCAGGACTTGTTGTGGATAGCCTCTTTCCCTGAATTTAGAACTCATCTCACTCAATCTAGTATTGTAAGTCTCTTTGTCAGATACGATACGTTTGACCCTTTGGAATTGGGATTTTGGAATCGATTGTTTCATTGGTGTGGGGTGGAAACTATTGAAATGTAACAGATTGTTACGGTCTGTTGGTTTGATGTAAAGGTCCGTATATAGTATACCACCCTCACCTTTAATGACCATGGTATCCAAGAAATTAATTCTACATAGATCATGTGTGATGGTGAATTGGAGACCAGGCCATGATTGATTTAATACTTCATGGAAGTTGGATAAGGACTCGAACGTGCCGCCCCATATGCAAAATATATCGTCTATATAACGTTTCCAGACAATAACATGTTCAATAAAGAGAGGATGAGGATAGATGATAGATTCCTCAAAATCTGCCATGTAACAATTAGCATAAGGGGGCGCCACGTTCGAGCCCATCGCGGTCCCGCGTATCTGGAGAAAGAAGTCGTCCTGAAACATAAAGAAATTTTTTGTGAGAACCAATGTCAAGAGATCAATTCATAGGTCAGTTTGTGATGGCGTAAAGTTAGATTTCTGAAGTATCTTTTTAACAGACAGTATACCTTGGTCATGCGGAATGGAGGTATACAAATCTTTGACATCGAACGTAACCAAAAGGGATGACTCAGGGATATGATGGATCTCTTTGATAACTTCAAGGAAGGAGTTTGTATCCAAAAGAAAGGATTTAGAGGACTTGATCAGGGGGGTCAGTATCTTTTCTAAATAGATGGAGATAGGAGATAGAATGGACTCCGTAGAGGCCACAATGGGCCTACCAGGAGGGTGGTGAAGATCTTTATGAATCTTGGGTAACATATAAAAGACCGGAATAACCGGATGGCTTTTAAGTAGGAAGTCACAGGTTTTTTGGTTTAAATCGCCATTCTCAAGATGTCGGTTGAGGGTGTCAGAAATAATAGACCTGATGTGGCTGGTGGGGTCCTGAGGTATTGTGACATAAATAGTAGTGTCCGAGAGTTGTCTGAGAGCCTCAGTAATGTAATCAGATCTATTCATGACAACTATCGCTCCACCTTTATCGGCAGGTTTAATAATTAAATTATGATCTTCCTTAAGTGATTTTAATGCCTGAAACTCAGATGCATTAAGATTTGGTGGGTAGAAGAGTTTGCCTTGTTCCATATCTCGTTTGATATCCTGAAAAGAAGATTGAACAAATTCAATAAATGTTTCTAAGGCATGAGAACCTGGAGGTGGTCTGTAATGGCTCTTAGATCTAAGGCCCAAGTGTGAGATGGATAAAGGATTATCATCGGTGCCATAACCTGTGTTGAGAGATGATAATATTGGTTGATTAGAAAAATGCACCTTAAGTCTCAGGGAACGAAAAAAGCGTTGCAGGTCCATTTCCAAGTCAAAAGTCTTATACCTGTATGATGGACAGTATGACAAGCCCTTTTGGAGGACATTCAGTTCCGCAATACCCAAAGTTCTGGTTGAAATGTTTACCACCAACGGGCACGTACCTGAGACCTGGTGGTCCGTATGGAAGGTTGATTTCTTAGATCCGTGACCCCGTCTTGTCCTCTTCGTCTTGCTGGTCGTCGTCTTTGACCTAAAAAAGGGATATTGGAAGTGCCTGAATGTTCCTGTTCTGAGCCGGATGTGGATGGCTCTGATGTGGAGCGGTAACCAGATCGTTGAGGTGCCCGCCATGAGGAGGATCTGCCTCGCCATCTATAAACACGGTCCTGTTCGTAGTCCTCCTGGTCACGTGCAAACTTATTTCTTTTGCGGTTTTCTGTGTCTCTCTTGTGTTGATCCACGTTAGTCTTGATCTGGTTCCTAAGGGCAGTAAGTTCCTCTGGTGTCCCGGTGGTAGAGAGTTGAGCTTCTATGGATTTGATGCGGTCCGTACTTGTACTGATGGCCTTCTGTAGGTGCTCCACCGTCAAGACCATCAAATCAAAAGAACACTTGTTAAGGATATGCTCATACTTAACACAAAAATCTGGTGAATCACTAAAGAGGGTGGGTCGAAGTGGAACCCTTAGACCACGTGGTATACGTTGCACCCGTAAATACTCGGTTAATGTGGCGCAGTGCAGTTCAAGATTAGTGTGATGACGTAATTCCCGTTCAAGATCTCTTCCACGGGTTTCCCTAGGGGGTGCTTTGAGAAATTCGCAAGAGAGATTGGTCTGTGCCAATATACTAGAGGTCTCATCCGCGTTATATGAGAACGTAAGGGATGAGAGAGACATAACAACTGGAAAGGCGTGCTATACGTAAGGGAGAACACGTAGAATTGGAAACGTATGCACAGCCTTAGGAGGTGCTAGAGTAGGTGCCCAAACCACTTGAATGTAAAAAATAAACTCTGCACTCAACTTTAGATTGAAAATTTATTAAACGTGGTCCGAAAAAAAATTATAGTATGCAGGGAGGGACGTTTCGGTCACACGACCTTCATCAGCTACTATAATACATAACATCATGTAGATAAAGAGACAATGTCAATTAAGAAAGCAAAAGAAAATATAAATATATCCAGAAAATAAACATAAATATATATATATACAGAAAATGTTAGGCTCAATTAAGGCTCAGAGACCAACTAGTATTTTTGAGGCACAGAGGGAATGAGTACAGTCTCAGACTTGTGGGAGGAATGTTTTATGGTATACTAGTTGGTCTCTGAGCCTTAATTGAGCCTAACATTTTCTGTATATATATATTTATGTTTATTTTCTGGATATATTTATATTTTCTTTTGCTTTCTTAATTGACATTGTCTCTTTATCTACATGATGTTATGTATTATAGTAGCTGATGAAGGTCGTGTGACCGAAACGTCCCTCCCTGCATACTATAATTTTTTTTCGGACCACGTTTAATAAATTTTCAATCTAAAGTTGAGTGCAGAGTTTATTTTTTACATTCAAGTGGTTTGGGCACCTACTCTAGCACCTCCTAAGGCTGTGCATACGTTTTCAATTCTATGTGTTCTCCCTTACGTATAGCACGCCTTTCCAGTTGTTATGTCTCTCTCATCCCTTACGTTCTCATATAACGCGGATGAGACCTCTAGTATATTGGCACAGACCAATCTCTCTTGCGAATTTCTCAAAGCACCCCCTAGGGAAACCCGTGGAAGAGATCTTGAACGGGAATTACGTCATCACACTAATCTTGAACTGCACTGCGCCACATTAACCGAGTATTTACGGGTGCAACGTATACCACGTGGTCTAAGGGTTCCACTTCGACCCACCCTCTTTAGTGATTCACCAGATTTTTGTGTTAAGTATGAGCATATCCTTAACAAGTGTTCTTTTGATTTGATAGTCTTGACGGTGGAGCACCTACAGAAGGCCATCAGTACAAGTACGGACCGCATCAAATCCATAGAAGCTCAACTCTCTACCACCGGGATACCAGAGGAACTTACTGCCCTTAGGAACCAGATCAAGACTAACGTAGATCAACACAAGAGAGACACAGAAAATCGCAAAAGAAATAAGTTTGCACGTGACCAGGAGGACTACGAACAGGACCGTGTTTATAGATGGCGAGGCAGATCCTCCTCATGGCGGGCACCTCAACGATCTGGTTACCGCTCCACATCAGAGCCATCCACATCCGGCTCAGAACAGGAACATCCAGGCACTTCCAATATCCCTTTTTTAGGTCAAAGACGACGACCAGCAAGACGAAGAGGACAAGACGGGGTCACGGATCTAAGAAATCAACCTTCCATACGGACCACCAGGTCTCAGGTACGTGCCCGTTGGTGGTAAACATTTCAACCAGAACTTTGGGTATTGCGGAACTGAATGTCCTCCAAAAGGGCTTGTCATACTGTCCATCATACAGGTATAAGACTTTTGACTTGGAAATGGACCTGCAACGCTTTTTTCGTTCCCTGAGACTTAAGGTGCATTTTTCTAATCAACCAATATTATCATCTCTCAACACAGGTTATGGCACCGATGATAATCCTTTATCCATCTCACACTTGGGCCTTAGATCTAAGAGCCATTACAGACCACCTCCAGGTTCTCATGCCTTAGAAACATTTATTGAATTTGTTCAATCTTCTTTTCAGGATATCAAACGAGATATGGAACAAGGCAAACTCTTCTACCCACCAAATCTTAATGCATCTGAGTTTCAGGCACTAAAATCACTTAAGGAAGATCATAATTTAATTATTAAACCTGCCGATAAAGGTGGAGCGATAGTTGTCATGAATAGATCTGATTACATTACTGAGGCTCTCAGACAACTCTCGGACACTACTATTTATGTCACAATACCTCAGGACCCCACCAGCCACATCAGGTCTATTATTTCTGACACCCTCAACCGACATCTTGAGAATGGCGATTTAAACCAAAAAACCTGTGACTTCCTACTTAAAAGCCATTCGGTTATTGCGGTCTTTTATATGTTACCCAAGATTCATAAAGATCTTCAGCACCCTCCTGGTAGGCCCATTGTGGCCTCTACGGAGTCCATTCTATCTCCTATCTCCATCTATTTAGAAAAGATACTGACCCCCGATCAAGTCCTCTAAATCCTTTCTTTTGGATACAAACTCCTTCCTTGAAGTTATCAAAGAGATCCATCATATCCCTGAGTCATCCCTTTTGGTTACGTTCGATGTCAAAGATTTGTATACCTCCATTCCGCATGACCAAGGTATACTGTCTGTTAAAAAGATACTTCAGAAATCTAACTTTACGCCATCACAAACTGACCTATGTATTGATCTCTTGACATTGGTTCTCACAAAAAATTTCTTTATGTTTCAGGACGACTTCTTTCTCCAGATACGCGGGACCGCGATGGGCTCGAACGTGGCGCCCCCTTATGCTAATTGTTACATGGCAGATTTTGAGGAATCTATCATCTATCCTCATCCTCTCTTTATTGAACATGTTATTGTCTGGAAACGTTATATAGACGATATATTTTGCATATGGGGCGGCACGTTCGAGTCCTTATCCAACTTCCATGAAGTATTAAATCAATCATGGCCTGGTCTCCAATTCACCATCACACATGATCTATGTAGAATTAATTTCTTGGATACCATGGTCATTAAAGGTGAGGGTGGTATACTATATACGGACCTTTACATCAAACCAACAGACCGTAACAATCTGTTACATTTCAATAGTTTCCACCCCACACCAATGAAACAATCGATTCCAAAATCCCAATTCCAAAGGGTCAAACGTATCGTATCTGACAATGAGACTTACAATACTAGATTGAGTGAGATGAGTTCTAAATTCAGGGAAAGAGGCTATCCACAACAAGTCCTGGGAAAATCCTTATTAAACACGCCTCCTTCGATAGGTTCAGGCAATAGAATGGTTTTTGTACATTCGTTTCATCCTTTTGCATCCCTTATACATAAAACCATTCGCAAACATTGGTCTCTTCTTTCCAATGCTCACCCACATATCCCTGAGTTTAATCAACCTTTTTTACCTTGTTTTTGGAGGGCTCCGAACTTTAAAGATTCTCTCATCAGAGCTGACATAGGACCCATCGGTTCACGAATCAAGCAACGGTTTTTACAGAACCCAAAATACGGCACATTTCCCTGTTTGCACTGCACTCAGTGCAATAATGTACAAAAGGGTAGTGTCATACAACATCCATATACTGGTAGATCTTATAACATCAGAGGCTTTTTCACTTGTGACACCACTTTTGCAGTTTATGTCATCAAATGTCCCTGCGGACTACTTTATGTGGGTGAGACTACGCAAGCCGTTAAGGATCGTATATCAAAGCATAAATCCACCATTCGATGCAGAAATTTACTTCTCCCCATTCCTAATCATTTTGTCACACAGGGTCACAACATATCACAGTTAAAGTTTCAAATCCTCGAACACGTTCCTCATCCTAGAAGAGGAGGGGACCGCATTAAACTACTAAAACGGCGTGAAGCATTCTGGATTCACACCCTTGACACTTTATCCCCAAAGGGTCTTAATAAGGACTATGACCTGTCCGCCTTCATATAACCTTGTTTTAGAGATTGTGGATATCTTTAATTCTGTGATATATTCTCTGTTTCATTCATTATAATCTTATACTGAAATGGGTTTTCAGCCTCATACAGTTTATATGTTGTATAGATATTGTGTACCATTAAGTTCTACTTGCCCCCGATATCACCACGCTATACCACTATGGACCTACATGATTCTTTATTAACTAATACATCTTTACTATTTGACTATACTAATGTGTTACTTTGTTATACTAATGCTCTCTTTTTTACACCCTAGAGCCGACTGTACTGAATTAAGAATATATATGGGCACGAGCACTCATCTGGAGAATCCTCACGCTATCCACAGCTCTCTCTATCGCCTATGTCACAGCTCATCGGCTCTCCACGTAATTATCACCATCCCCACTATTCCTAGTACCTTGGAATGCAATCGCTAGGGCTGTGGAACGCACAGCCATGTGTTTCCGTCACAGTTCATTGGCTCTCCACGTAATTATCACCGCCCCCACCATTCCTAGTATCTTGGAACGCAATCGCTAGGGCTGTGGAACGCACAGCCATGTGTTTCCGCCCACGTCACCATACCAGACCACACCTCCTCATATGATTGGATACACGCTATCACGTGTCTCTCCTGCTTCCTGATATCATACAGGAAGCGCTGTATGCACGCTGACACAGAAAAGCGGTGGACACCGCGTCTCTACAGCTGCATTAGACGGGAACTTCTTCCTCACCAAGGTCTGTTTCTTCAGCGGTTTTTCCTACCTTACCTTTGCACATTATCTGGCTATTTAGTTTGAGATTTTCTATCTTATCTAATCATAGATTACAGCTCACCACCGATACTCACCTGTATCCTCACATGGAAACGATAAGCTGCTATTGTTTGGTAGGCAACAATCCTACAGCCAGTTATATGGGTCTTCTTTCTCTATATAATTTTCATTCTTCTACACAGCTTTCAAGCTTTCTTCTATTGGGTCCATAAGTTTGAGGTTATAACATAACAGGGGTATGTATTCATGTTCTCATATGCACTGATACCATAAAACATTCCTCCCACAAGTCTGAGACTGTACTCATTCCCTCTGTGCCTCAAAAATACTAGTTGGTCTCTGAGCCTTAATTGAGCCTAACATTTTCTGTATATATATATTTATGTTTATTTTCTGTATATATTTATATTTTCTTTTGCTTTCTTAATTGACATTGTCTCTTTATCTACATGATGTTATGTATTATAGTAGCTGATGAAGGTCGTGTGACCGAAACGTCCCTCCCTGCATACTATAATTTTTTTTCGGACCACGTTTAATAAATTTTCAATCTAAAGTTGAGTGCAGAGTTTATTTTTTACATTCAAGTGGTTTGGGCACCTACTCTAGCACCTCCTAAGGCTGTGCATACGTTTCCAATTCTACCCTATGGGCCAGTCCAAGCTGGAGTCCCTGGTTACCATTGTCCCATACCCCCCCCATTCTGCAATGACTATCAGTGGCCAGATCACAAAGGCGTTTACCTCTCTACAAAGTTAACCATGCTGTTGCCAGTTGTACTCTTCATTATTTTGGATTGGGACATGGATGGCACAGTCAGGAAAAAAGTTCTATCTCAGGCAAAGTGATTGCACCTAATGGGAGGTGTAATCCTACTGGCGGTACAGTTACTAGGAAATAAATAAGTCTGGCTGCTACTGCTTTTCTATGGCACAACATAGGCTTTAGTTAGGAATCATTCCCAGCCCTGATATACTGCAGCTTTGTAGTCACAGCTCATGTATCTGTTTACAGATGACCTTTTATGTAAAAAGAAAGACGAACATTCCCTTCTATTTATATCCACTCGCTTTTATTTACCATTGCATTTACGCTCTCAATCCTCAGCGATGGCCATTTATTACTACTAAATCACCTTCAAAAGCTGCGGGCGGCCATCACCTCCAAATCATTATCTACTTCACCCTAAGACCAGATTGAAATGATTGTTTCTTCAGTTGCATGCGTTTGCTCACAGCAGAATGTGCCGTGATAAGGACAATTCATACCCTATTATAGATGGGAAAACATGTATTTGAAGCCTTATTGTGTAGCTGTCACGTCCGGATTTCAGGCCACGGTGTGACTTTGACAGGATGAAGTATGTAGCAAAGGGAAAAGCTGTACGCGTATTATCTTTCATAAGACAATGGGTCTAGCGCCATTTATTAAAGTCTATGAACAGCAACCTGTAATGAATGGTCTTTAAATAAAAAAATAATG
Source organism: Oophaga sylvatica (assembly GCA_033576555.1). Classification (NCBI taxonomy): domain Eukaryota; kingdom Metazoa; phylum Chordata; class Amphibia; order Anura; family Dendrobatidae; genus Oophaga; species Oophaga sylvatica. The sequence continues at coordinate 60,784,230 of JARQOD010000004.1, read as the reverse complement.
ATAAGAAAATAAAATAAAAGGTTTACTTTTTCAGCAGATTCGTACTATGCTTTGAACATACGAAACATACGAAAACCCTTTTCACTAATTGGGGAAAAATATATACTGACATAATTTCACAATAAACAACAATGGACAAAAAAATATGTAAAATATAGCTTAAATTGTTGTTAATACAAAAAATAATAACAATCTAAAAATTGAAATCACCCAATTCCCTTTTTATATTCCAAAGATAAAAATAATAAAGTGAAATAAATCTAATATATCAGGTTTAAAAATTAGTCACAGAAAAACAAAAAACACACCAGAATTGTTATTTTTTGGGGTATCTCACCTATTTATAAAAAGAATTTAAAAGGAATCAGAAAATCAAATATACTGCAATGGTACCAACTAGTGATGAGCGAACGTGCTCGCCACTACTCATTCACTGCCCGAGTATCACGGTACTCGGTATATTCGGTGAGCACCGAGCATTTCCAGGATTACTCAGCTTGAACTCGGGTCTCCACCCAGCATTTTGGCAGACTTTACAGATGTTCCGACACGCACCACAATTGTGGATACCAAGGCTATGGGTACTCGGAGCCGAGCCCATGGAAATTTATGGGAGTTGTCACTGGTAGCGGTGGCTCGGTCCGTGGCCCTGGCGGTCGTGCAATGGGGAAATATTTACAGGGGATTATTAGGATAGGTAGTTCGTGACGCCACCTGTGGTATCTGGTTATTTCGACCAGCGCTGCTATAAGGACTTTCACAGGGGATGTTATGGGGCAGCTTGGTAGTAAGTCTCCCACAGGTGAGACGGGTCCCTGGAAGTCTATGGTGATGAAACAGGGTGTAGATAATAATTCAGTCGCACACAATGCAGCTTCTTTTCATACCTTTTACTGGTAGATGGTTCAAGCAGATCCCGGGGAGCTGGTCGGGGTGGAGAGTGCACATTCGGGTAACAGCTCAGCAGGTTAGAGGCCTCCTTTACTTCAAATGTAGGTGAGTCCAACTTGCCTGAAGCGAAGTTAACTCTGAATCTCCAGCTTTCTCAATAGCTGTACTGCCCGGCCAACATTGTGGTGGAGCCTTCTAAGTGATGAAACTAAGTCCTTACTTTTGTCGTGCACTTGACTCAAAGTCCCTGTTCCACCTGACTCCGGTTACGTATTGACACTTAGGGCTGCTCTCTGCGACCTGTAGTCCAGATGCCTCCGGTTCTCTTGTTACTAAGCTTGAAACTGTAGCAACGCTTCGGACCCCGGTGTCCGGCAATTTAGTGCAGGCAATCCAATACCTAAAGCACTTCTCTATCTTCTCCACTGTGCCCTTCGCCCTGCTTCCCGCTCTTAACATAAGCACTTGTGGCAGTTGTGGAAAATGTCAGCTTCCTCCAGAGCTCGCTGCACAGCTCTCAGTTTCCTCCAAAGTCCAGACTGGACCGAGACTGAATGGCTGCTCTGTCCTTTAGACAGAAGCTAACAGACTGAAGTTCCACTGAACACTACTTCCTCAAGATCTGATCTTCTAATCTCAGACAGGAAACTATCTGGGGATGACTCACTCCTGAGCCACCCGTAGCTTGACTAACTGACTGCCACGTGTCACTCCCCCCTTTATCTCAGATGGGTGTGTCTGAAAGTGTGAGTGACAGTGAATGAATATCAAGCGTTGCTGTTACCTTCCTGTGCACTCTCCTGGATTTTATGTGTGCCTGCGTAGCTGGGCTACACATCCCCCCTTGGTAAAACACAGCACTCCCGGGCTGTAAAAGAGAAAAAGAAAAACATTTTTGTTTTGCATTAAACAACAACATTTTAACTCTTCCCATCCGGGAGGTACGACTTCTTGAACGTTACAATTTGTACAATAAAGAATACAAAAGTATCAAAATATCAAAACATTCTCATATTTACAAGATACTTGTGGAGGACCCGCACCAAAAACCTCCCACGTGGGTCCTGGGTGGGCTGCAGGACTTCTGACTGCAGACCTCACTCTAGGCCCACCATACGGGTTTTTCTTCAGAGGTAGATATTGTAATGGTTTTTATGTAAAACCAAGATAATGCACCGAAGCGCAACTATTTACAAAGACAAGTTCTTGGGCTGGCACAGTCCACAGCCTCTCAGTCCATTGGCATGATAAAGACATCTATACTCTTCAAGTATTCACATTATGACTCAACTGAATTTACCCAACCGGGGTATTCCATGCAACTATGCAATCAACACATTTATTATTTAACTTTTCAAATTCTCTTCCTTGTACCCAGCCGGGTATTCTACTCAATATGTAAACACTATACATACACAGTAATAAAGTGCAAAAATGGCAATTATTTCTTCAAAACTTTTTACAATTTCTAGAATGCGGTAAACCCCTGTCTGGGTCCTACCGGTCTTCACTTTTACAAACTTTCAATGACGTCTTCCACTCCTGGGGCTGGAACGACGCGATGCTCTTTGGATCCCATAACAAATAAGTCATGGCCCGATATCATTGTTTGCGTGGCCACAGTCCTTGTGCGAACCACCTGGGACGCAACGGGTGTTTCAGGCAAATATTGGCTTCTCATTAAAGATGCAGGCTTAGGCTGCGATTTAACTGTGGTCGCATCATCCGGTTGCGATACAGAATGAGTCGCAGTTTGCGTTGCGGGATACTTTGTTGATTGCGATGCAGGGGGCGATGCCGGGTAGGTCGCCTGTTGCGATGTAGAGCAAGTCGCAGATTGCGATTTAGGGGGCGATGCCGGGGCACGGCCTGGTGCGGTGGGAGCTCGGGACTGAGACGCTTCGGTACCGGCGTCGGGGACGGGGTCACTAACGATGGAGACGTTCAGGGCATACCACCCCTTTAAACCCCAGTGACGGGTGTAGCTCACAATGTCCCCATTAATCAGGTCCCTCCCAGGATGACCGATGGGCAGGTGGGATTCTACGTCCCTGCGGCTTACAAAGACCCCTGCGAAGAGGCCTGGCTCGCGGATGAAGCCCCAGCCGTTGCAGAGCTGGAACTCGGTGACGCACCCCTGCCGCCACTGTTCCCGTAGGGTACCTTTATCCCGGCGGACGGTCTCCTTGTCAGCTATGAACTCCTCATGCTGCTTCTGTCGGGACCGCTGGATGTCTCTTTCTCTCTCCTGCTTTTGGCATCGCTGCTCCTCTTCAAGACGGCGCCACTCACTTTCCCACTGAACGGCATAGGTGACGTCATCTAATCGCTCCATCTCGTCCCAGTCGACTTCCGGCAACGATGGCTGGGACCCCTCCGGTGACCTTACCGGGGAGCGGTGCTCTGCGGTGGCCTCCTGGCCTGACTGGCACTCCGGTCCGGGCAATACCTCCTCAGCCTCCTTCTCCTCCACCTCCGCATCGGTGGGAACAGGTACAGCACTTTCGGTGGTAACCTCCGGTCGTCCCTCAGCCTTCTTCAGCAGCGATTTCAGGAATTCAGAAGACGGCCCTTGGCTTGTAGGAGAGAACACTGCGTCCCACAGCAGCCGCTGTGTTTGGGTGCGCCAGTGTCTCCCCGTCTCCTGTAGATCAGCACGACCCTGGAGCTTCCTTCTTAGCTCCTCATTCTCCTTCCGCAGCTCCATCATGGCGGGGTCGGTGTCCCTATCTGGGGACAGCTCCGGCACAGGTAGGAAATCTTCCGGTCCTCGGCACAGATTCTCCTGTCCTTCCGCCATCTCTTCCCAGGCCAGAGTATAGTTTCCATCAGGAACCATCTGGTCCCTTCCGTGGAGGCGGGATTTGCGTCTCCTCCTCTTCGCATAGAGGATGAAGAGGAGGCGGATTTCTTTAGCAGTGGGGCAGGACCGCACATTATAGTAGCATTTGGAGAGGGCGGCCATAACTTTCGCGCCACAGGGGGGGTACACGCCCACGAATGCACGCCCACCTTCTTCACCAGCGCCTCAGGGCGCCAACTTGGCGGTAAAATGGCGGTATTTGGCGCCAAATGCAGCAAACAGTCTTTTTCACCAAACAGTTCGATATAGGCACACAGGACTCACAATTGCAAGCTTCGCATCCTGTTCGTGACGCCAAGTTGTTCCGACACGCACCACAATTGTGGATACCAAGGCTATGGGGTACTCGGAGCCGAGCCATGGAAATCTATGGGAGTTGTCACTGGTAGCGGTGGCTCGGTCCGTGGCCCTGGCGGTCGTGCAATGGGGAAATATTTACAGGGGATTATTAGGATAGGTAGTTCGTGACGCCACCTGTGGTATCTGGTTATTTCGACCAGCGCTGCTATAAGGACTTTCACAGGGGATGTTATGGGGCAGCTTGGTAGTAAGTCTCCCACAGGTGAGACGGGTCCCTGGAAGTCTATGGTGATGAAACAGGGTGTAGATAATAATTCAGTCGCACACAATGCAGCTTCTTTTCATACCTTTTACTGGTAGATGGTTCAAGCAGATCCCGGGGAGCTGGTCGGGGTGGAGAGTGCACATTCGGGTAACAGCTCAGCAGGTTAGAGGCCTCCTTTACTTCAAATGTAGGTGAGTCCAACTTGCCTGAAGCGAAGTTAACTCTGAATCTCCAGCTTTCTCAATAGCTGTACTGCCCGGCCAACATTGTGGTGGAGCCTTCTAAGTGATGAAACTAAGTCCTTACTTTTGTCGTGCACTTGACTCAAAGTCCCTGTTCCACCTGACTCCGGTTACGTATTGACACTTAGGGCTGCTCTCTGCGACCTGTAGTCCAGATGCCTCCGGTTCTCTTGTTACTAAGCTTGAAACTGTAGCAACGCTTCGGACCCCGGTGTCCGGCAATTTAGTGCAGGCAATCCAATACCTAAAGCACTTCTCTATCTTCTCCACTGTGCCCTTCACCCTGCTTCCCGCTCTTAACATAAGCACTTGTGGCAGTTGTGGAAAATGTCAGCTTCCTCCAGAGCTCGCTGCACAGCTCTCAGTTTCCTCCAAAGTCCAGACTGGACCGAGACTGAATGGCTGCTCTGTCCTTTAGACAGAAGCTAACAGACTGAAGTTCCACTGAACACTACTTCCTCAAGATCTGATCTTCTAATCTCAGACAGGAAACTATCTGGGGATGACTCACTCCTGAGCCACCCGTAGCTTGACTAACTGACTGCCACGTGTCACTCCCCCCTTTATCTCAGATGGGTGTGTCTGAAAGTGTGAGTGACAGTGAATGAATATCAAGCGTTGCTGTTACCTTCCTGTGCACTCTCCTGGATTTTATGTGTGCCTGCGTAGCTGGGCTACACATCGACCCAATCACGCTGCAGGGATTGTCTGCCAGGCAATGAAACGCCGTAGCCATCATTGTTGTGGTCGTGCAGTGATTGGCTGGCCGCACAGCATCATCAGGGGTATAAGAGACCGGACTCCACCCTGCTCGCCGCATTCAGCTCCGGATTCCGATAGTGTAGGGAGAGCTGCTGCCATGATAGGGTCAGATTTGGCGATTTACTAGCCAGTGTGGGGTCTACTATCCTAAACTACTCAAATCCTGATAAACCAACAGTCCTTCTAAGGACTAATTCTGGAGTATATAGGATCCAGTGTTAGGTATGCAGGGGAGTGTGTATATAGATCACTGCATAGATCAAGAGGGTCCATTCCCTTCCTGTGTTCTGGTGCTGCTGCTACCTGTATGATATTTTGGCGGTATATAGCTAGCCCCATGTGTAATTGGTATACAGGCCACACATTTTTCGGTGTGGTATCTCTGTGCCAGCTCAAAGTTTGGGCAGTGTACGCCAATTTTTTTTTTTTTGCCCTGGGTGTGACTGTACTTGTATACAGCACTATGTTGTGTTATTTTAAAAAAACAGGCCACATTTAACAGTGGGGTCTATCAGTGACATGCCAAAATAAGTATCATAAAAAATCCAAAACAGCGAACATACCATGAAATCTGGCCTTCACCAACACTGTCTGATGACAAATGCACATCTAGCAGGATGCAGCAGGTCTCCACTAATAAAGGCAAAGTGCAGCACAAGTGCAAACTACTGATAAAAACAGCCACCCCAACACCTATTATGGAGGGGTTAACTGCCTAGTAGAAAAAATGCACATTGATACGGCTTGCATGTGTGTAGCCCTGGTACACAATACCAGGAGGATGAGTGGAGAGGTAACAGTTAAGGTCTCTTCATGACATCATGTACACTTCTGACACACCCAGCAGGGGTGTGGAAGGGAGTGATTTCTAGTCAGTCAGTTTCCTGTCCTTGGACAGAGTAGACGTGTCCAGTTTGAGCCTGTCTTCAGTTCAGAACGTGGAGGCTGGTACAGGTGGTCTAATTCACCTTAGTCTAGTCAGAGCTGTGCCCCACTGGAAGAAAGACTGAACTAGCTATTAAGAGTTGAGCAAATCGAAGGGCAAAGTGGAAGGAAGATTATTGGAAAAGTGCGTTTGGCTTGGAAGAGTCCTGCACATTGCTACCGGTTACTGGGGACCGAAGGATCACTATTAGCTACAAGCATAGTGAAGAGAAAACCAGAGATTTACCGGACCCTAGGTCGCGGCAAACACCCCCTTATAGTCAGTACGTAACTGGGGTCAGGGGAAGTGAAGACTTTGAGTCTCTGCAGGACAAAATAAGAATTCAGCTCCCTCATAGAAAGGCTCCTAACACTAAATTGACTGGGAAGCACAGCTTTGGATAAGCTGGAATCATAGAGGGGACTACGCTTCAGGCTGGTCGTACTCATCTTCATTGGACAGTAAAGGAGGCCCCTAACTTGCTTAGCTGTTGCCTCAAAGCTCATCCTCCACCAACCCCATCAGCCTCCCTGGGACCTGCTTGAACATCTTACAAGTAAAGGTATGGAAAGACACTGACGGTGTGAGACTGAGTTATTATTGCATGCCTGCACAATCCCTACCTAACTCCCGATCTGAGGGACCAGTCCCACCTGTAGGGACCCGACATCTAGCTGCATCACCATCCCCTCAGAGATCTACAGCAGCGCTGGTACTAATTACCAGAAGACTACAGGTGGCGTCACGAACTGTACATAAATCAATCCCCTGTAAATATATCCCCAACATACGCCAGACCGCCAGGGCCACAGACCGAGCCACAGCTACCTGTGACAAAATCCCCATAGACTTCTACGGGCTCGGCTCTGAGTACCCCATTGCCCTGGTAACCCACAATTGTGGTGGCGGGTCGACACAAAAACTTTGGCGTCACGAACAGGATACGAAACTTGCAGCATTGCGAGCCCTGTGTGCCTGTGGAGTGTTTTGGTGAAAAAGACTGTTGCTATTGTTTGGCGCCAAATACCGCCATATTTGCCGCCAGATTCGCGCCCTAAGGCGCTGGAGAAGAAGGTGGGCGTACCTGAAAGAGCGCGCAAAGTCTTGGACATGCCCCCGGCTGTGACTCATCGGCAGGTCCTGCAACAGGAAGTGAACGCTCTGACATCAGAGCGCCTGCGACGAAGGTCCTGTTCTCACTGCGGTGCCTGTGAAGTAGCAGCATCTGAAACCGGTAGGCTCCGTTTAACCAAGGGGGCGCTAAGATGTCACAACAACCGGCTGACAGTGCGGCCCCGGCCGGAGGCCCCAATCCCGCACCGTCTGGTATTGTAGCGCCAGATGGGGGCGCAGGCCCTGCACCCAGTCCGGTAGTCCCGATCATGCCACTAACGCTCCCATATATGCCTGGGGCGAAATGGCTTCCCCAATACAGCGGTGGGCCAGGCACATTAGCAGGCTTCAAGCGGAAGTTATGCAGCATCCTAGAAATGTACTCCATGCCTGAGAGACAAAAAGCTGCTGTGCTAATAGGGCAGCTAACTGGCGCTGCTGAGAGGGAAGTGGAGACTTGGGATACCGTTGATCAGGAGTCGGTATCTGCGATCTTCCTTAAGCTACATGCCATATTTGAAGACCGCACAGAAACGGATCTCCGGATGGCCTTCTATCACTGTTCACAACAGCCAGGTGACAGCATCCGGGACTACGCTTGCCGACTACAGGGAGCCCTGAGAGCCCTCAAGCAAATTAACAATTTAAATGCTATCGACGAGAATAGAATGCTGAAAGAACAATTTATACAGGGATTGAGATCCCCAGAGGAACGCAGAACTGTAAATTGGTGGTCCTTAGATCATCCGGATGCTACCTTTGATGCCCTAAAGGACATGGCAATAAAAGGGCTGCGGCCCCTGGGCAAACCTGAGGTGGCCACCCAACATCATCAGGGTGAAGTCACTCTGGAACCGGCAGTAACCCCCTGTTCCCCGTTAGTGGCCGAAGCCAAAGCGCAGATGACACCTCCTAGTGAATTGGACTGTCTGCGCTCAGAGGTGCGCCAGCTGACTAAAAATCTGGCCGCTGTGATGAGTGCCCTACAGCTGCGGAAAGAGGAGGAAGGGAAGATCTTGTTAGCTGACTGCCCAGAGGACGTTCCGTGGATGCACCGGAGAAGAAAGAAGACGTCGCCCCCCCGGAGGAGGACAACGCCACCCCCAGGAGCAACCTCTGATCAACACCCTCCTCGTCGAGAGATCATCTGTTACCGCTGCAACCGGAAAGGTCATCTGTCTACACAGTGTCCTTTAAACGGGCAGAACCTGGGTCCAAGGGCCAACACCCAGGAGAATACCCGTCAGGCCCCTAGACTGGAACCGCAGGTATGTGGGCGGGCGACCCTACCTGTCTATTATTTTAGATGGTATTGCTGTTCCAGCATTGTTAGACACTGGGTCCCAGGTGACCCTAATACCTGATGCTCTATATACCAAGTACTGGTCAATGGACAGTCTTAAACCTCCGAGCCTTGACTTTACGTGTATGCTTCTAATGGTCTTCCTGTAGAAGTACTCGGAACAAAATGTGTAGATGTAAAGGTGGGCAGAGAGGAGTTGAAAGACCAAGGGCTTCTGGTAGTAAAGACTGTAAATAAGGAGAACGGTTTAAATATCATTTTGGGTACTAACATTATCGGTAATTGTTTGGGAGAAGTTGTGTTCTTGCTCCAACAGCTCGCTGAGATTGCCCGACCAAGGCAGAAAGGAGTAATCCAAAGAGAGATCCGGGCCCTGGTGTGTCAGCAGCAAGCGAAGCTTACCGACGGCGAAATTGGTAATGTACGGGTCACTGACTCGGATCCTATTGTGATACCCCCAATGAGTGAAATGATCATTTGGTGCAGGGCAGCCATAGGTCTGAGAGGACAGAATTATCAAGCTGTAGTAGAACCCCACCATTCAGAACATAGACCTACACTTATGACTGCTAGAGGAGTAGTAGAAGTGGTGAATGGAAGAGTACCGGTACGGCTTCTCAATTGGGGAGATGATGAGGTAAATTTACCCCGTTACGCAACTATTGCTAAACTACATGCTGTTGATAATAATTCTATTCTCCCGGCTGAGTCCTTGGACTCCTGTCAAATAGCGGAGGACAATGACCCAGCAACTCAGGTGGCGGAATGGTGTCAGCAACTCCATGTTGGGACGGACACCACTCCCGCTCACCAGAAGCAAGGGGTATTACGGGTGGTGCAAGAGTACGCTCAAGTGTTTAGCAAAAATCCACTTGATTTTGGGATAATTAAGGGAGTACAACATCATATCCCTACAGGCAGTCATCCTCCCATCAAAGAGCGGTATAGGCCCATACCTCCAGCTCATTATCAGAAGGCTAAAGAAATGTTGAATGATATGAAGAAAGCTGGGGTGATAAGGGATAGTTGTAGCCCCTGGGCAGCCCCTCTAGTTCTGGTTAAAAAGAAAGATGGTAGTATGAGAATGTGTGTGGATTACAGGCAGGTGAACCGCATAACACACAAGGATGCATACCCGTTACCACGTATAGAGGAATCATTAGCTGCTCTGAAAACGGCTAACTACTTTTCTACCCTTGATCTGACTAGTGGTTACTGGCAAGTGGCTGTGGCTGAGGAGGATCGTGAGAAAACGGCTTTCACCACCCCAATGGGGCTCTGTGAGTTCGACAGAATGCCGTTTGGGCTCAGTAGTGCCCCAGGAACATTTCAGAGAGTGATGGAAAACTGTCTGGGGCATCTCAATTTTGAAACCGTGCTGCTATACCTAGACGACGTTATCGTGTATTCCAAGACATATGAGGACCATCTGAAGCACCTGGCAGAAGTATTCGAGTCCCTGTCCAGGTACGGGATGAAATTAAAACCCTCAAAATGCCATCTACTCAAACAGAAGGTACAATACTTGGGGCACATCGTCAGTTCGGAAGGAGTAGCGCCGGACCCAGAGAAAGTCACTGCCATCCAGAAGTGGCCGAAGCCGAAGAACCTTAAGGAAGTGCGACAGTTCCTGGGACTAACGGGTTACTACAGGAGATTCGTGAAAGATTACACGAAGAAGGCAGCTCCTTTACAGGACCTCCTAGTAGGACAATCCCTGAAGAGCAGAAACCCTCCCTTTAATTGGGGTAAAGAACAGGCTGAAGCATTCCAAAAGATGAAAGAGATCCTTACAGGTGATGAGATCTTAACCTATCCTGATTACAGCCAACCGTTCCTGTTGTACACCGACGCCAGTAATGAAGGGCTGGGAGCAGTTCTCAGTCAGAAGCAGAATGGCCAAGAAAAAGTCATCGCTTATGCTAGCAGAAAACTCAGGCCAACGGAGAGGAATCCGGAAAATTATAGCAGCTTCAAGCTGGAGTTTCTGGCGCTGGTCTGGGCCATTACTGAAAGATTTAAGCACTATCTGGCCTCCAACAAGTTCACGGCGTACACAGACAACAACCCGTTAACGCACCTGGAAACCGCCAAGCTGGGTGCCATGGAGCAGCGATGGATGGCTCGGTTGTCCAATTATCAGTTTACTATCAAGTACCGGGCAGGTCGAAAGAATGCTAATGCTGATGCGTTGTCCCGAATGCCGCATGACTCTGATACGGAAGAAGAATCGGACGACCTGGAAGAAATTGAGCTACCTGCGTTCCATCGAAATGGGGTAGTCCACGAGCATCGAGTCCACAGAAAGCAGTATGGTGCAACATTAAATCCTTTACCCCATCACAGCTGGAAAGAGACTCAGGACAGTGATCCAGTGGTCAGCCGCATCAAGGAGTTGTTAAAACAGGAAGGCTCCTCTCTGGAAAAGGATGCACCTATGTCAGCAAAGCTCCTGTGGAACGAGAAAAGCAGGTTGTTCCTATACCGTGAGAAGTTGTGCAGGAGATACGTCAACCCCAGAACCCATGAAATGGTCTGGCAAATAGTGGTCCCCAAGGCAGACGTCCCAATGGTGTTGGAAGCGTACCACGATCAAGCAGGACACTTTGGCTGGAGGAAGCTGGAGACCCTGTTGAGATGCCGGTTCTACTGGGTAGGGATGCGCAGCTCCATCGAGAGGTGGTGTCGGAACTGTGGACCTTGTGGTCTCAGAAGAAAGGACTACGGTAGTCAGAAGGCACCCCTGCAACCTATCCGGACGACTCGTCCCCTGGAGATTGTGGCCCTGGACCACGTCAAATTGTCGCCAAGTAGATCTGGATACTCATACGCCTTGACTATGGTGGACCATTACTCCAGATTTCTGGTGGTTGTTCCAGTTAAGGACCAGACCGCAGTGACGGCCGCGAAAACCTTTCAAGCAAGCTTCTGCAGACCGCACGGGTATCCGGAGCAAGTCTTAACCGATCAGGGACCTGCTTTTGAAGCCGATTTATTCAAGGAATTCTGTCACATGTACGGGTGCAAGAAAATAAGAACAACACCATATCACCCTCAAACCAACGGTCTTTGCGAAAAAATGAACCATATTGTCCTTGACTTGTTGAGATCCATACCGTTGGAAGACAGGAATCGATGGCCGGATTTACTACCTGATTTGGTTGATTTGTATAATCATATACCTGTAAGCTCAACTAACTGCACTCCAGCCTATCTTATGAGAGCAAGGCCCGGAAGACTACCAATGGATTTAGAACTTGGAGTGGTAGAACCGGAGGCAGACGACGCCGTTGAAAACTGGGACGTCAATCGGCAAGAGCAATACAGAAGAGTACAAATCTGTGTAGAGGAAAGTCTCAATAAGGCACGGGAGAAACAGGAAGATGTTTACAACAGAAATGCTCCTGCCAAGCCTTTGATGCCTGGAGAGGTAGTATTAAAAGAAAAAGGAAGATGCACAAATTGGATAACCAGTGGGAGCAAGAACCCTACGTCATACAAGATTCTAAATATGACAACAGAAAAGTTTGTGTCGTCAGTAAGGACGGAGGAAGAACAACAACCACTGTGTCCAGAGATCATTTGAAGTTGTGTCCAGAACACTTAAAGCGTTGTGAAAAGAACCCTGTCCTCAATCAAGGAGAAAGAAAGGAAGAGGTCATACACACCGATCTGGGAGATTTTCCTGCGGATTGGCCTAGACTGGGAGATGCTGTGATAATTCCAGTGTTGCAGTTTTATCAGCCACAAGAGGAAGTTCTACCTCCAGTTGTGCCTGTGGTGCAGTTGAGCCCGCTCAGGAGTTACCCATCCCAGCAACACCTCAACCTGTGGAACCTCAAGATGGATCATCTGAAGCAGCGCCCCATACTATGGGATCTCCTGGTGAAGCTGACTCACACCGCCCAGCCATCAGTACGCTTGCCAGATCCATAGAAAGATTAAGGCAGTTCTATAGTTTGCCGTTACGCAGTGCAGACAGATCGCAACTTGATATACCTGAAACTACACCACGTAGATCAGAGAGAATCACGAAAGGGAAATTACCCATTAGATATCAGCAGTGATTATAACGAATTTATGTGAACATTGTAAAAGTCTATATATATAAATGTGTTTTCCCTATTATGTCTTCGTTTAACGATGGACTCAGAGGCTGAGGACTGAGCCAGCCCAAAAACTGTATCCTGTAAATAGTTGCACTTTGTGCCTTTTTAATGGTTTCACATGAAACCTTGACTTACCTCTGAACCAAAAACCCGTGTGGTGTGGCACTGAGTGAGGTCTGCATTTGGATGTCCTGCAGCCCACCCAGGACCCACGTTGAAGGTTTGGTGCGGGTCCTTCACAAGTATACCGTATATTTATTGAATGCTATTTAATACTTTTGTATTTCTATATATAATGTTATTGTTTGCAACGTTCAAGATATCCTCACCTCCCGGATGGGACGAACCAATGTTAATTGTTTAATGTTTTCATGCATGAACAAAATGTCTCTTTGTATTTTACAGCCCGGGAGTGCTGTCGTTTACCATGGGGGAATGTGTAGCCCTGGTACACAATACCAGGAGGATGAGTGGAGAGGTAACAGTTAAGGTCTCTTCATGACATCATGTACACTTCTGACACACCCAGCAGGGGTGTGGAAGGGAGTGATTCTAGTCAGTCAGTTTCCTGTCCTTGGACAGAGTAGACGTGTCCAGTTTGAGCCTGTCTTCAGTTCAGAACGTGGAGGCTGGTACAGGTGGTCTAATTCACCTTAGTCTAGTCAGAGCTGTGCCCCACTGGAAGAAAGACTGAACTAGCTATTAAGAGTTGAGCAAATCGAAGGGCAAAGTGGAAGGAAGATTATTGGAAAAGTGCGTTTGGCTTGGAAGAGTCCTGCACATTGCTACCGGTTACTGGGGACCGAAGGATCACTATTAGCTACAAGCATAGTGAAGAGAAAACCAGAGATTTACCGGACCCTAGGTCGCGGCAAACACCCCCTTATAGTCAGTACGTAACTGGGGTCAGGGGAAGTGAAGACTTTGAGTCTCTGCAGGACAAAATAAGAATTCAGCTCCCTCATAGAAAGGCTCCTAACACTAAATTGACTGGGAAGCACAGCTTTGGATAAGCTGGAATCATAGAGGGGACTACGCTTCAGGCTGGTCGTACTCATCTTCATTGGACAGTAAAGGAGGCCCCTAACTTGCTTAGCTGTTGCCTCAAAGCTCATCCTCCACCAACCCCATCAGCCTCCCTGGGACCTGCTTGAACATCTTACAAGTAAAGGTATGGAAAGACACTGACGGTGTGAGACTGAGTTATTATTGCATGCCTGCACAATCCCTACCTAACTCCCGATCTGAGGGACCAGTCCCACCTGTAGGGGACCCGACATCTAGCTGCATCACCATCCCCTCAGAGATCTACAGCAGCGCTGGTACTAATTACCAGAAGACTACAGGTGGCGTCACGAACTGTACATAAATCAATCCCCTGTAAATATATCCCCAACATACGCCAGACCGCCAGGGCCACAGACCGAGCCACAGCTACCTGTGACAAAATCCCCATAGACTTCTACGGGCTCGGCTCTGAGTACCCCATTGCCCTGGTAACCCACAATTGTGGTGGCGGGTCGACACACATGGGACGCCAGTCACACAGATAAATGTGAGGCACAGTGTCTGACTTGCAACCTATTACTAACGCCCTCGTATTAAGAGGCGGGTTGCTCAGCACGATAATATGCAACACGCAGGGGGACAGAAACCCTAATAAACTATGCCAACCAAAAGAGGCCTAGCCACATCCTGCAAAAAAATATGCAAAAAAATTCAATGCATATGATAAATACATTAAATAATGGGGTATTGGTTACTATTTTGGCCAAGATATATTTTTTATGATACTTATTTTGATGTTAGAGTAGTTACTTGCAAGAAATTGGGGACCCTTGTCGTGGGTTGCACCTGTGCTGCACTTAGCCTTTATTAGTAGAGGCCTGCTGCATCCTGCTAGATGTGCATTTGTCATTAGACAGTGTTGGTGAAGGCCAGATTTCATGGTATGTTCGCTGTCTATCTGTGACATGCCTCATACATCCGTGTGCCCAAAATTGAGTCTTTTTAGGCCTAACTTCCCTTTTTTGAGCAGTCTGTTATTCTCGTTATATCCAGCAGTCTTTTTTATTCAAGAAATCATAAAAACTTAATACAGTCTGTTATCTCAGGCTGAGGCCGGGTGTATCTGTGGTGGAAAAATCTTCGCTTTGCAGGCATACTGTTCACATATAATTTTTCTCCAAATAAATCCATTTGTATTGAGCTTTGCAAATATTTCAGTAGTCCATTTAAAATGCGCAAGGCAAAGGGCAAGGGATGGGGAAGTGGACGTGATGCTGATGGTGCATGCAGAGGACGAGGCCGTGCCCAAGCTGAAAGTGGGCCACATCAAAGACCCACATCTTCACGCTCGACCTTCCTGTCCCAGTTTCTAGGGGACCGCAGCTCACCGACTGTTGTGTGATGTCCCCACGTGTTGGAACTCTACAATGCATATGTTGGAAAGGATTTTTGAATGGAAGAGGGCAGTTGTTGACTACCAGCATCAACAAGGCCATCAATATTCAGACTCCACACATAAGACCTCAGGAGTGGACATGGATGTCAGACCTATGTACCATCCTCCAGAACTTTGAGGACTGCACCAAGATGTTGAGCGGTGATTACGCCATAATTAGCATCACCATCCCGCTTCTCAGCGTTCTGAAAACCTCTCTGCTCACAATTAAAGATGATGCATTGCAGGTAGAACAGGAGGACACGGAGCAAGGATCCATACAGGGTGATTACACTGAGCCCAGCTTCATGTCGTCGCAAAGTAGATTGGTAGACAATGAGGAGGAGGAGGAGGAGGAGGAAGAACAGGAGCTACTTTCATGGGCTATAGACGGTACTACAAGCACAGCAGTCATACTGTCTGTTCAGCGGGGATGGCCTGAGGACAGGAGGGAGGAGGAGGACAGCATGGTCAGTCATCCTGTTGGTGAGGGTGTGTAAGGAGGTCAAGGGTATTAACCCTTGAAATGTTTGCATTCTTTTAGGTATGTTAAGGTATATCTGTTATGTACTGTATCATGTCATTTCCCAGTGTTATGTCTGATATGTGGGTAGTATAGATATAGGTATACAGTGCATCCTTGGGGTCATTAGAGGAGGGCACTAGTAGTGTAGTATATTTGTATGGGGTAGATTACCTTGTTGCGAGAGATCACTATTGGGGGCATGTTAGAGATCAAGTTAGGCAGTTATAAAAACATGTCAATGCAGTACTTGGGTAGGACGCTAGATGGGAGCATTGAGCACATCCGGTCCAATAGGGACAAATGTTTAGGGACTTTTTATCAGGGAAAGATCGCTGTTATGATTTGGTAGCTGAGGAGTGCAGGTAAAAAAGGCAATACACCAGAGCAGTTGGAATCTATGAGATTGCAGTACCCTGACTAACCACCTGTCATGGGTGCATCGCCACAAAGATCGTCGCGATTGCACATTCTGACTTCTCACAGCTGAGCTTCTGTTTCTTTGTTTTTTGGTAATGTGAGAGTTAATTTTTCCTAGCTCTTTGCTAAGGCTAGGTGCAGCCTCGCCCGGCTGCTTTTGATTATGTTCTAATTAGTTTCCTTTATATTTCTGCCAGTCTGGGTGTTAGACGCCGGTGAAAGCATTCATGTAGTTCAGCAGTCTGGATCGGTTCTGAGAATATTTAAGCTAAGAGTTCATTAGTTGTTTTTACTCTTATAGCTTATAGTTTATCTCTGAGACCTTAGGTGTTCCTACTGTGTGTGAGTGTTGTATGTAAGACTTTATTTACTTTATTCCTTCTCTTTCTTGTATGTCTTTCTGTTCATTATCCGTTACCTGTTCATTCCCTTTGGTGGTATTCAGGGTCCTTCTTAGGACTAGAATACAGTTGGCAGGGATTAATAGGAGACAGGGTTTACGCTGGTGGCCTGGACCTCTGTACCTTTAACAGTACCTCCAGGTTGAGGGATTAGTTAGGACCCCAGTTCAGGGTCAGCTTAGACCCCGGTCACCCTCTAGCCGGAGACAGCGTATAACGGATTCCGTTTTGACCCACTGGACATTCTATCAGGTAAATCCATGTTATAATATATCTATGCGCATGTTATATAGTATGTTGCCCTTTTGATATAGATTACTGACATCTCATATATATATCTGCTATACAGCGTGACATTTTCACCGGCCCAAAAAGATTCTCCCCAGCTGTCATGGATCCAGTAGCCCAGCTGGCCCGACAGTTGCAGGGGTTGTCCATGGAATTTGCAGACATTAAGTCCAAGGTTTTGTCCCTCCCAGAGCAAACCAGATCTGAACCTAAGGTTGCTCTCCCGGACAGGTTCACTGGTGGGCGGGACAAATTTTTTACTTTCCGGGAGGCATGTAAATTGTACTTTCGGCTGCGGCCTCGGTCATCTGGGAGTGAAGAGCAGAGGGTGGGAATTGTTATCTCGCTCTTACAAGGGGACCCTCAATCTTGGGCGTTCTCTATTCCTCCAGGCTCCCCAGATCTCCAGTCAGTGGATCGATTTTTTACTGCCCTGGGTCTGGTATATGATGATCCGGATCGAGTTTCCCTTGCTGAAACAAAGTTACGTAAAATACGGCAGGGAAATCGTCAGCGGAGGAATATTCTTCTGAGTTCCGTAGATGGGCAACAGATACTCAGTGGAATGACCCAGCTCTTAGGAGCCAGTTTTGTCAAGGGTTGTCTGACAAATTAAAAGATGTGTTGGCTCAGTATGATTCTCCTCCATCACTGGAGGCTGCTATGGCCCTTGCTATTCGCATTGATAGACGACTTCGGGGAAGACGCGAGGTAACTCCGCCCCCCATGATGACTCCACCTACTACTAAAGTCCCTTATACTGAGGTTCCCTGGTCTGTTCTGAGGAACCCATGCAGTTGGGAGGACATCATTTGTAGGAGGGAATCGGCGGTGCGCCGCAAGGCTAGAAGGTGTTTCTTTTGCGGGAGAGAGGGACATTTTGTTGGGGGTTGTCCATCCCGGACCTCTTTGACCCAAGGAGTTAACCTGGGAGTCTGTATTTCGTCCCCAAATCCCTCTCAGTTTATCGTGCCTGCGGAGGTGGTGATTGGTACTAGAACTGAGAGGATTTCTGTTTTTCTTGATAGTGGGTCCGGGGCTAATCTTGTGGACGCTCGGTTTGCCCAGGTGCATGGTATGCAACTGAGTGTATTGGCCAAACCGGTCCCTATACTCTCTATTGATTCTAGACCTCTTGGTCAAGGTAGCTTGGTTCAAGCTGTTCATAACATAGATCTTCGAGTAGGGGCAATGCATAAAGAGCAATTGTCTTGTTATGTGTTGGAGGGTCTACCTACTCCTATTGTGTTGGGACTTCCTTGGTTGGCTAAACATAACCCAGTGATTGATTGGCAATCCAGAAAGATAAGCCAGTGGGGTGAATTTTGCAAGAATAACTGCATGAGCACGGTCATCGGTGCAGTTGTGCCTAGGACTTTGCCTCCTTTTCTGGAGGACTTTGGGGAGATGTTCTCAGAGAAGGGGTGTAAAGAGTTACCTCCTCATCGCGCATATGACTGCTCAATAAAGTTGCTTCCTGATGCCTTATCTCGTACTTTCCCAGGGACCGGGAGGATGGATGATCCGGTTCCTATTCCTCAGGAGGGAGTTGTGGTGTCAGCTGTATGCTCTGAGCTTGAGGGGGAGGTATTGGGGGCTCAGGGGGACGCCCCTGTGGGACTTCCAGGGAGACTGATAGTTCCAGATCAGTTAAGACTGAAGGTTACGGAGAACCGTTACAAACGGATGGCTGATAGGGGGAGAGTTTCTGGTCGAGATCTGAAGGTGAATGATCTGGTGTGGTTGTCTACCAGGAATATTAAACTTAAAGTTCCCTCCTGGAGGTTGGGTCCCAGATTCATCGGGCCGTACAGGATCAGTTCCATAATTAATCCTGTGGCATTTCGTCTGGACCTCCCTCCTACGTTTAAAATTCATAATGTGTTTCACAAGTCATTACTTAAAAAGTATGTGGCACCAGTCATACCGTCACCTCTACCTCCTCCTTCAGTGGTGGTCAATGATAACGTAGACGGACCTTTCACACAACTCACCCGGACAGACCTGGTCATGAGGGTCCGGAGGCCCCTCGTAGAGGGGGGGGTACTGTCATGGGTGCATCGCCACAAAGATCGTCGCGATTGCACATTCTGACTTCTCACAGCTGAGCTTCTGTTTCTTTGTTTTTTGGTAATGTGAGAGTTAATTTTTCCTAGCTCTTTGCTAAGGCTAGGTGCAGCCTCGCCCGGCTGCTTTTGATTATGTTCTAATTAGTTTCCTTTATATTTCTGCCAGTCTGGGTGTTAGACGCCGGTGAAAGCATTCATGTAGTTCAGCAGTCTGGATCGGTTCTGAGAATATTTAAGCTAAGAGTTCATTAGTTGTTTTTACTCTTATAGCTTATAGTTTATCTCTGAGACCTTAGGTGTTCCTACTGTGTGTGAGTGTTGTATGTAAGACTTTATTTACTTTATTCCTTCTCTTTCTTGTATGTCTTTCTGTTCATTATCCGTTACCTGTTCATTCCCTTTGGTGGTATTCAGGGTCCTTCTTAGGACTAGAATACAGTTGGCAGGGATTAATAGGAGACAGGGTTTACGCTGGTGGCCTGGACCTCTGTACCTTTAACAGTACCTCCAGGTTGAGGGATTAGTTAGGACCCCAGTTCAGGGTCAGCTTAGACCCCGGTCACCCTCTAGCCGGAGACAGCGTATAACGGATTCCGTTTTGACCCACTGGACATTCTATCAGGTAAATCCATGTTATAATATATCTATGTGCATGTTATATAGTATGTTGCCCTTTTGATATAGATTACTGACATCTCATATATATATCTGCTATACAGCGTGACACCACCACAACTAGAGGCAGCCGTGGAGCGTTCCTACGTTGGTCCTAGACGCCTCGTCACAGCCTGAGAAACTAACTACACCTAAAGATAGAAATAGGAAAGCTATCTGCCCCGGAGCAGAACCCCAAAGATAATAGAAAGCCCCCAAACATGTAATGGCGGTTAGACAAGATGAAATACTGACACAGAAAGAAAATAGTATGAGCAAACGTTGGGGCCCAAACTAACTAAATAGAAAAGGATAGGAAGGGTACTTACTGCAATCCCAGAAAACCCTGAAAGGCACCAACTCTACTAATTTCAAAAACACCTGAGATCACCCGACCTCTACCACCTAAATTAGTTCTCTGGTGTAACAAAATCAAAACAGCAGCCACTGAAAAAACTGGAAAAAGCAAAAGTACAAACAACAGTGGCTGAACAAAACTGAGAGGGCAGAAACCCCCAGAGGGGACCCTGAAGGCCCCCACAGAAGTGCAGGACAAAATGCAAAAATATAGCACAAACACAAAAGAAGAAAAAGTCTTATCTGTTAGCAGGAGATGCAGACACGACACAGCAGGCTACAAGGGAAACTGGAATAAAGGATTCAGACCAGAACAATTGATCACCGGCAACCCTGATGGGAAGGTGACTCCCTTATAAAAGACCAGTCAGTAACACCTGATTCCCAGTCCTCACAATCTTCACTGGACAGACTAGCACTGCTTGTAACCACCAGAGGGAGCCTCTGCTCAGAACTCATCTCAAACCCATTCACAACAGATCCCCCCTTACCTTCCGATTCCCCCTACTCACCTCTCCCGGTCCTCCGATGTCCCTGGATGCGTCCCGGCGTCCGTCCGGGATGTTTCATGGGCGCCACCATCTCACAAAATGGCGGGCGCATGCACAGTGCGCCCTCCAGAGTCAAGAAATGTATTTTGATCACTGTGATAAACTCACAGTGATCAAAATAAAAAATAGTAAATACACGCCCATTTATCACCCCCATAGGTAGGGACAAATAAAATAAAAAAAAATATATATATATTTTTTTCTTATTAGGGTTAGGGTTACGATTATAAGGCTGTGTTCATATTACGCTATGGCAGTCCGTTAGACGGACTGCGTTACACCGCGGTATAACACGGTGTAACGCAGTCCGTTAACGCTGCCATTCACCCCCATTTGCGTGCGCATTGTGACGCATGCCGTAAAGCGGCATGCGTTCGCGACGTGCCATCATTCAGTGATGGAGCCTCGGACGTGGCATGCAGCGTCTGGGCTCCATCACCGCTAGCGCAGATGAATCATCTGCTGATTCATCTGTGCTAGCGGGTATAGCATAACGCGATCGCGTTATACTATACCGTTACCAGCCCATCAACGCTATATGTTGAACGGGCTGGTAAAACGCAATATGAACCCAGCCTTAGGGTTAGGGTTAGAACTAGGGTTAGTGTTAGAACTAGGGTTAGGGTTAGCCTTAGGGTTAGCATTAGGGTTAGCATTACGGTTGGAATTAGGGTTAGGGTTGAAATTAGGGTTAAGGTACTGTCACACTGAGCGACATCGCTAACGAGATCGCTAAAGCGTCAGCGATTTTATGACGCAGCAGCGACCTCGTTGGCGACGTCGCTGTGTGTGACATGTAGCAACGATGTGGCCCCCGCTGCAATGTCGCTGATCGTTCATGAACATTCTGAGCTGTTTTTTGGTCATTGGTGTCCCGCTGGTGAGCCTGAATCGCTGAGTGTGACACCCTTTATGAACGACTTTACCAGCGGCGCAGGCGGGATTAGGTTTTCCCAATGACCGCAGAGGTCATTATACAGATCGCTGATCTCTGATGAGATCTTTGTGTTTGGAAGCTAACTAGCGACCATATAGCGATCGCACCAACGATCTCGCCAGGTCGTGTCGTTGTCATGATCGCTGGTGAAATCGCAAAGTGTGACAGTGCCTCTAGAGTTGGAATTAGGGTTAGGGTTGGGATTAGGGTTAGGTTTGTGGTTAGGGTTAGAGTTAGGATAAGTGTTAGGGGTGTTTTGGGGTTAAGGTTGGGATTAGGGTTAGGCTTCTGGTTAGGGTTATGGTTAGAGTTGGGATTAGGGTTAGGGATGTGTTGGGGTTAGGGTTATGGTTAGGATTTGGATTAGGGGTGTGTAGGGGTTAGGGTTGGGGTTAGAGGTGTGTTGGGTTTACGATTGGATGTTGTGAACACGTTGGACTCGACTTCGGAGCTGGGGCTCCCTCCGGTGGTTACTGAGGGTAATGAACCAATTGCTGAATGGCTATCAGCTGGGTCCGAATGGTCTGATATAAGTGACCTGAACTCCATCAGCTTTGCTAGTAATCAATTGTTCTTCCAGTTCTTGGTTGGAGCTCAGCTTGCATTCCTGCTATCATTCAGATAAGTGATTTGCTGTTTTTTTTTCCTCTGGTTGGATTTTCCTTGCTGGTTTGCTGCCTTGCAGTGGACTTCAGCCTGGTCCCCTTTTGGGGCCTGGCTCTGCAATTGTGCTCAGTTTGTGTTTGCACTTTTGCTCTTTCCTGTGTCACTTTTTATCTGCTGAATTGCTGTGTGTTACACCAGAGATCTGATTTAGGTGGTAGAGATCGTGTGATCTCAGGTTTTTTGTTAATCAGAAGTGTTGGTATTTTTGTCAGGGTTTTTTGGGTTGCAGTCAGAATTCTTTCCTATACTTTTCTATTTAGAAAGAATTGGGCCCCAGCGTTTGCTCATTCTATTCTCTGTCTGTGTTCGTATTTTCTTCTTGTCTAACCGCCATTACATGTTTGGGGGCTTCCTATTTCTTTGGGGGTTCTGCTACGGGGCAGTTAGCTTTCATCTTTCTGTCTTTAGGTGTAGCTATCTCTCGGCTGTGACGAGGCGTCTAGGATCACCGTAGGTACGCTCCACGGCTACTTCTAGTGTTGCGGTTAGTTTAGGGTTCTCCAACCCAGTAGTTTCCAGCCTCTCTGGTGTATTGCTACTTTGGCTATTTTTGCTATTTCTCCTCAGCTACCGAAACATAACAGTATTACCGGCCACACTGAAAATTATATGGTACTCAACAGAAGGGAAAAATAGTAAAAAAAAAAAAAGGGAGTTGTCGGAAATGTTTTATTTTTTTTTTCTGTTTGTTGCATTTTTTTCCCTCTTTTTCTCTGGGTGCTGAGGAGGAATTTTTTCTTTGTCCTCATTGGAGTTTGCACAGTTGTTTGGCCGTGTGGAGCGGCTTGCGCTGAGGTTCAGAGCATTGCTACCTATTTTGTTAAGTTGCCGGTTGTGGAACCTAGGATCCCTGTTATGTTTCAGTAGCTGAGGAGAAATTGCAAAAATAGCCAAAGTAGTAATACACCAGAGAGCCTGGAAACTATTGGATTGCAGTACCCTAAACTAACCGCCACACTAGAAGTAGCTGTGGAGCGTACCTACGGTGATCCTAGATGCCTCGTCACAGCCGGAGAGATAACTACACCTAAAGGCAGAAAGATGAAAGCTATCTGCCCCGGAGCAGAAACCCCAAAGAAATAGGAAGCCCCCAAACATGTAATGGTGGTTAGACAAGAAGAAAATACGGACACAGACAGAAAATAGAATGAGCAAACGCTGGGGCCCAAACTGTCTAGACAGAGAAGTATAGGAAAGAATTCTGACTGCAACCAAAAAAACCCTGACAAAAATACCAACACTTCTGATTAGCAAAAAAACCTGAGATCACACGATCTCTACCACCTAAATCAGATCTCTGGTGTAACACACAGCAATTTAGCAAATAAAAAGTGACAAAGGAACAGAACAAAAGTGCAAATACAAAATGAGCACAATTGCAGCGCCAGACCCCAAAAGGGGACCAGGCTGAAATCCACTGCAAGCAGCAAACAAGCAAGGAAAATCCAACCAGAGGAAAAAAAACAGCAAATCACTTATCTAAATGAGAGCAGGAATGCAAGCTGAGCTCCAAGCCAGACCAGGAAGAACAATTGATTACCGGCAAGGCTGAAGGGAGTTCAGGTCACTTATATCAGACCATTCAGAGCCAGCTGAAGGCCATTCAGCAATTAGTTCATTACCCTCAGCAACCACCGGAGGGAGCTCCAGCTCAGAAATCGCCTCCAGAGTATTCACAACAGATCCCATACCAGATTTATTTTGGGGGGATCGGTCTAAATTTCTAACTGTAAGTTGTTTTTTGCCTTGAAGCCTAAGTCCTCAGGGAACGCAGCACAGCAGGTTCAAATTGTCATCTCTCTGCTGCGCGGCGACCCTCAGGATTGGGCTTTTTTCCTGACACCTGGAGATCCTGCTTTGAATTATGTTGATGTATTTTTTCAGGCTCTGGGGTTATTGTACGATGAACCTAATGTCACTGATCAAGCTGAAAAGACCTTGTTGGCATTAAATCAGGGTCGCGAAGACTCTGAGCTGTACTGTCAGAAATTCCAAAAGTGGGCAGTCCTGACCAAATGGAATGATCATGCTTTGGCAGCCCTTTTTCGGAAGGGTCTGTCAGAAAATGTAAAGGACGTTATGGTGGGATTCCCTGTTCCCTCTTGTCTCAATGATTCTATGTCTTTGGCTATTCAAATTGATAGACGTTTGCGTGAGCGCAGAGGTATGCGTGAGAGAGTGTTGCCTTGTGAGCCAGCTCCTGAGCCCATGCAGTGTGATGGAGTGACTTCTGGGGCTCAGCGTCATGAGTTTCGAAAGTGCAATGGGTTATGTTTCTACTGTGGTGACGCTTCTCATGCTATTTCCGTCTGCCCTAAGCGGGGAAGACGTTTTGCGCGCTCAGTTGTCTTGGGTAGTGTTCAGACTAAATTTCTGTTGACTGTTACCCTGATTTGCTCCCTGTCCACATTTTCGGCTCAGGCTTTTGTTGATTCAGGAGCAGCTATTAACCTGATGGATTTTGACTTTGCCAAACGTTGTGGGTTTCCCATGATACCCCTGCGGAAGTCTATTCCTTTGCTGGGCATTGATTCTACCCCTTTGGCAGAGAATAAACCCCAGTTTTCTTCCCAGGTGATAATGAGGGTTGAACCAGATCATCAGGAGAGTTGCAAATTTCTGGTGTTGCATAATCTGCATGACATTATTGTACTGGGTTTCCCTTGGTTACAGACTCATAATCTTGTTTTGGATTGGAAATCTATGTCTGTGACCAGTTGGGGCTGCCAATGTGTTAATACTGACACTCCTGTTTTTTCTGCCTCTGCCCAGTCTCAGGATGTCCCTGACTTTTTGACTGATTTTTTGATGTGTTTAGTGAGAGTAAGTCTGCATCCTTACCTCCTCACAGGAGCTATGATTGCGCTATTGAGTTAGTGCCTGGTGGTAAATTTCCTAAAGGTCGCCTTTTTAATTTATCTGTACCTGAACACGATGCTATGTGATCTTATATCAAGGAGTCTTTGGAGGAGGGTCATATCAGACCATCCTCTTCACCCTTGGGCGCGGTTTTTTCTTTGTGGCCTAAAAGGATGGTTCATAGAGGCCGTGTATTGACTATCGCCTCCTGAATAAAATCACTGTTAAATATCAATATCCGTTACCCTTGATTTCTGACCTATTTTCAGAGTGAAAAGTGCTAGTTGGTTTTCCAAGCTTGACCTCAGGGGGGGCGTATAACCTTATTCGCATTAAGCACGGGGATGAATGGAAGACGGCGTTTAATACCCCAGATTGGCATTTTGAGTACCTAGTGATGCCTTTTGGGCTTACTAATGCCCCTTCTGTCTTCCAATCCTTTATGAATGATATTTTCAGGGATTTTGTGGATAAATTTCTGATCGTTTATTTGGATGCTATATTGATTTTTTCCAACGACTGGGACTCTCATGTGAAACATGTTCGGACTGTGTTCCAGATTTTGAGAGAGAATGCACTGTATGTGAAGGGATCAAAGTGTCTTTTTGGCGTACAGAAGGTTTCATTTCTGGGATTCATTTTGTCTCCGTCTGTTATTAAAATGGACCCGGTCAAGGTTCAGGCCATCTGTGATTGGGTTCAACCTACTACATTGAAGGCTCTTCAGAGATTTTTGGGTTTTGCCAATTTTTATAGTAAATGTATTGGTAATTTCTCCTGTATTGTTAAACCATTGACTGATTTGACCAAAAAGGGTTCCGATGTGGTGAATTGGCCTACTGAGGCAGTTTCTGAGTTTCAAGAACTTAAGCAGAGATTCATTTCTGCTAATGTTCTACGGCAGCCTGATGTTTCTCTACCGTTTCAGGTGGAGGTTGATGCTTCTGAGATTGGGGCAGGTGCCGTTTTGTCCAAAGGGGAACTGTGGGGTATGCTGATTGTAATTTCTTTCTTGCTTTTGTCTTGCTTGAGCCAGACTCTTCTCTACGCATTCTTGCACTTTGCGGTACTGCTGCTGCCACTCTGTATCCCAATCTACATCTGGTGAGGTTACTTCAGGCTTTAAGACTCCCATGCCCAAGTCAATTGGTAATTTGCCAGGTCTTGCTCTCATCAAGTAGGCTGGAGTATAGTTGGTGGAGTTTACAGGGATGTGATTGTGGAGATCTACCAGATCTGGAAACTTTTCTGGCCACAGGTTTCTCTCTTCCAAGGGCAAGTTGTTCACTAGGTCAATTACCACTTGGTTAATTTTCTCACACATGCCATTTGTCTGTGGATGATACGGCATTGTCATGATTTTCTTGCAGCCGTACAGATTACAGAATTCCTGGAACACTTCTGCTTCAAAGGCTGGGCCTTGGTCGGTAAGCACTCATTCAGGGTAACCGTGTGGTTGACAAAAATGTTGTTGAAATGCCTTGGACGTGGTCTTTGCTGTTTGGTCTTTCACAGGCATGACTACCAGGAACCTTGAGTAATGGTCAACGATGGTGAGGGCGTAGACATAGCCTGAATGGCTTGGGCTTAGCTTCACGTGGTCCAAGGCTACCAGTTCAAGCGACTGGTGATTATTGGCTGCAACGGGGCTCTCTGGCTGTTACGGTCCTTCCTGCACAAGTAGCATGGCCCACATTCACGGCACCAATCTTCAATGACCTTCCTCTACCAACCCAGTAGAATCTCTCGCGAAGTAGGACCTCCAACTTCTTCCATCGAAGTGTCCTGCTCCATTGTGGTACGCCTCCAGGACCATTGACGCATCTCGCTTCGGGACTACCACTGCCAGACCAGTTTGTGAGTTCGGGTGTTGACACTCCTCCGATACAGCTTTCCCTCATAGATGAATAGCCTGCTCCTTTCCTTCCACAACTGTTGGGTCTCTTGTGGAGCATCTGGACCGGGGCGCGAGTCAGCTTGCGTCAATAGCTCCTTTACCAGGCGGACTGCTGGGTCGCTATTCTGCGTCTCTGCCCATTCATGGTGAGCAATGGGTTTAATGTGGCCTCTTTCATGATGTTGTTTTTCACCCCTTGGGCACGTTGGGCCACAACTGGTCGGTGGAAGGCTGGTAATTTGATTTCTTCGAGTGCTTCCGGATGGGCAGAGAGATCACAGTCTGACCTGGAGGTAGAACGAGGTTGGCAGCGGCCTGAACGACCACCTTCCTCAATGTTTTTCCTTCAATCGACGTCTCTTGGGCCTGTGTTATGATTTGGTAGCTGAGGAGAGCAGGCAAAAACGGCAATACACCAGAGAGGTTGGAATCTACTGGATTGCAGTACCCTGACTAACCACCACAACTAAAGGCAGCCGTGGAGCGTTCCTACGTTGGTCCTAGACGCCTCGTCACAGCCTGAGAGGTTAACTACACCTAAAGATAGAAAGAGGAAAGGATAGGAAAGGATAGGAAGGACACTTACTGCAATCCAAAAAACCCTAAAAAATACCAACTCTACTAATTGCAAAAACACCAGAGATCACATGACCTCTACCACCTAAATTAGTTCTCTGGTGTAACAAAACTAAGCCGCAGCCACTGAAAAAAACTGGAAAAGGCAAATGAACAAATAACAGTGGCTCCAGAGGAACTGAGAGGAGCCAAGCCCCCCGGGGGGGGAGACCTGGCTAACCTAACAGAAATGCAGAGAAATATGCAAATGGTAAGCACAAAAACAAAAAAACAGAAAATATCTTATCTGAGAGCAGGAGAAGAGGTAAGACTCAGCAAGCTTCCAAGTGAACCAGGAACCACAGTTGAGACAAGAACAATTGATCACCGGCAACCATGATGGGAGGGAACCTTGTTGTGAATGGACTTGAAATGAGTTCTGAGCAGAGGCTCCTCTGGTGGTTACAAGCGGTACTGGACTGTCCAGTGAAGATTGTGAGGATTGGGAATCAGGTGTTACTGGACTGGTCTTATATAAGGGAGTCGCCTTCCCATCAGGGTTGCCGGTGATCAATTGTTCTGGTCTCAATCCTTGATTCCTGTTTCCTTTGTAGCCTGCTGTGTCGTGTCTGCATCTCCTGCTAACAGATAAGACATTTTCTTCTTTTTGTTTTTGTGCTTTATTTTTGCATTTTGTCCTGCACTTCTGTGGGGGCCTTCAGGGTCCCCTCCGGGTGCTTTTGCCCTCTCAGTTTAGTTCAGCCACTGATGTTTGTACATTTGCTTTTTCCAGTTTTTTCAGTGGCTGCTGTTTTGATTTTGTTACACCAGAGAACTAATTTAGGTGGTAGAGGTCGTGTGATCTCAGGTGTTTTGAAATTAGTAGAGTTGGTGCTTTTCAGGGTTTTTTGGGATTGCAGTAAGTGCCCTTCCTATCCTTTTCTATTTAGGTAGTTTTGGCCCCAACGTTTGCTCATGCTATTTTCTGTCTGTGTCAGTATTTCTTCTTGTCTAACCGCCATTACATGTTTGGGGGCTTTCTATGTTCTTTGGGGATCTGCTCCGGGGCAGATAGCTTTCCTCTTTCTATCTTTAGGTGTAGTTAGTTTCTCAGGCTGTGACGAGGCGTCTAGGACCAACGTAGGAACGCTCCACGGCTGCCTCTAGTTGTGGTGATTAGTCAGGGTACTGCAATCTCATAGATTCCAACTGCTCTGGTGTATTGCCTTTTTTACCTGCACTCCTCAGCTACCGAAACATAACAGAACCTCCCTTATATAAGACCAGTCTGTAACTCCTGATTGCCAATCCTCATTGAATGGTTCAGTACTGTTTGTAACCAGTAACACATTCACAACAGGCCTGGGCTACCCGGATCAACTGTTGAAACACTTTTCTATGGGGGGTATGAGGGCTCCATCAATTCAGAAAAAAATCTGCCGACTCATTGACTAGGATGCTCCCAAATTCTTTCAACACGTTCAATCCTAAAGTTACAGTGGGATCATTGCCAGAGTCCCCAGCGGTTAACATGACTCCTTTCCGGCCCATGTCTTTACTGCACACAATGATTTGCATCCAGGCTACCCTGCAACGGGATGGGCAACTGATTGGCCGCCGTCAATTTGATTACTGGGCCCCATTCAGGCTGCATCGTCTCGGAAAAAATTACGTCTGAAATAAGTCTCGGGCATAGTGGTTACTTGAGAACCGGTATCAACTACACAGCGGACAGCCCGACAATCCATTTGGCCTATACAAGAGGACTCAGAGAAACTAAACTTGGGGGACTTCCTTCTATCCTTCTTGGCTGCTCAGGCTCCGGGTGGCGGTTGAGGGATCTCCTCCGGCACGCGTATCCTCGGTCATAATGTCCAGTTTCTCCACCTGTAAAACAGATCGGACCGGCCACGTTTCTGTGCAAGGTTGCCTCATTTCCTGGCGAGGCTCGGGATCATTTCTGCCTCCGGAGGGGTCTTGGGTTACTGGAGGTTTCTTCCTTAAGTCGGACCATTCTTCTCGCATGTCCTGGATTTCCTCCAGATTTTTCTCACCCAACTTGGTTCAGTTGCAAGTGGAATTGATACCTCTCCGCTTCAGACCTTCCTCGCCGGGGCTGTCATTCCCTGCTCCTGCTCACGTGCACGCGCCTCCGCCCAGCCTCCAGAAAGGACATACACAGATTAAGCCACAAGCGCTGCCGCATGGCCTGTTTAAGCAGCTCATCTCTAAAGCCTGCCACTAGCTGGTCTCTAAGAATTATATCAGGAGGTCCTACACCTCCGTTATCCCGCTTAGCAATCGCAGCGTGAATCTCCTGCAGCGCGTTCATATATTGGGTCACAGACTCCCCTCCCTTTGAACACCACTAGACAAACGTATGTATGTGCAATTCTCCAATGTCCGTGGGGTCCCGTGCATTTCCTCTAGGATTTGTAACACTTTGGTAAAGGTGTTTCGCTCATGCGGGGGGGGCGGAACATGACAGAGCACCTCGCCTCTCCGTCCAGGGCCATCATGGCAATCTCTGCTGCATTGCAAGGGTCATGGGGTGCATCCTCAACATACCCTTGACCTGCTCAGTCCAACCCATAGCAAGGTGTTTCTCTCTGTGAACATTGCCCAGTGGTATACTGGCCCTTGCACGGCCGCTTGGTCTGTCACTTCTGTGCCTGTGGCCTGCATCCTGCTGGCTACACCAAGTGTGAGCAGGTTGCGAGATGCAGGGAGGCATGA
Source organism: Oophaga sylvatica (assembly GCA_033576555.1). NCBI lineage: Eukaryota > Metazoa > Chordata > Amphibia > Anura > Dendrobatidae > Oophaga > Oophaga sylvatica. The sequence goes on along the minus strand of JARQOD010000004.1, from coordinate 60,754,101 downwards.
GGCAGAGCAAGGGTTAACAACTTTACTTTAACAATGAGATACTCCAAGCAGTTAAATGAGGGAGTGAACAGTTAAATGGAGGAATAAACAGTTCAATTGCAAAGGTAATGCAGACTCAAGGAACAATGGATAAGGTAATGGCAGTTCTTTGGGGTAACTTATCATGTCAGTAGTTCCTCAGGCTGTGGGAGCTGCAGGGAAATCAATGGCGCCATGATGGCTGGCGCGGTGCTGGTCCAGCGAGGTCCTGTGAGCAACAACGATCCATCTTTTGACGGCAGCGGTGGGTCTCCAGTACTTTCGCTGTGCCCTAGTCCATTGTTTGATGCAGCTGAGACAGAGAAGGCCACAGCACTATCCGAGTCCACCGCATACGGCAAGTATATACTGGCAATTCAGGGCGTAAACGTCTGACCCGTACCTGGTTTCTCTTAGGCGGCACGCGCGCTGTACTCACGGACACGGAGCGTGCAGCACCTTGATCTCTGCTAGTCATCGGGTACACTGCATGTCTCTCTCTCAAGTCCCGCTTGTGGCGGCGGGGGTAAACAAACGCAGGCCAGCGCTGTGTCTGGCTTGAGGGACAGAGCACTCCTCTCTCCCTGCTGCGCGCTGCCTACTCCAGCAAAACTGACTGCTTCTGTGCGCGCTGAGGCTGCTGCCACTTAGCCATGCCCCTGTTTCTGGTGCAAAGGTTTGTCCAGTCTCTTATTCTTTCCCCTGGACAACAGAGGAGACAGCCCCGACAGTTCCGGACCGGCACAGAACAGGTACCCACGGCGCCTGTCCTCCTCCTTACACACTGACAGTGCACTCTTTTGCTGGCTCATCATTTCTCATCAAAACTGGCAAGCGACAGCACTGTCACAGTGTATTATACCTGGATCAGATGAGCGATGATTCTCTCATGAGAGAGAATTTGCTTGATTATGTCAGCGTTTGAGCCTATTGTCATTTTATTGTTTTCCAATTCTCTCAGATCCGGGGATTTCATCCGAGTACAGGCCGATGTTTCACGAGCATTCGTAGACTTGTATGGGTTCACATGATCCGAATTCCGAAGCCACTTGCACATGCTGTGATTTTTCCACAGACCAGTTCGGTCTGTAGAATAAGATCACAGATCTGCACTGACCCATGGTATACCATTGTTTCTAGTGCTATCCGACAAAACATCACATGAAACTCGGCGTGTTATACGCTCATTTGAGTGAGCCATTAAAAAGAATATGGCGCAAAATCATAATGAGCATATGTCGAAATTGACAACTGACACATGCTCAGTAGAGTAGGGACTAGCCCAGTTACTGTAATGGATGTCACTGATGATGCTTCATTTCAGCATATGGGCAGAGGCTGCAGCAGTGACCGCATCCTCTGCACCCTGAGGATGTCTTGTTTGAGCATCCCGGCATGTATTGGGGGGTTCTCAAATAAAGTGTCAGACTCATCAGACATTAAGTAGGTAAGAAAATAAGGCAGTTAGCATAGTGAGGGAACAATAGGAAATTTTTTATTAAAGGATAGTAAAAAAGACATTAGATCATCTATTCTATTATTTCTAAACACTGTTTTCGGTGATTACTTTGTTTCTCCGTTCATACTGCACCCACACACACAAATGATACACTATTTAAAAGGTAAACTTGCCCCTTCAGCAAGAAAATAGCCAAACAACCACACATCCACGATTTGATCACAAAATACAGTTTAAACATTAATTTTCATAAACCTGCAGTTAGGAAAAATTACCTGCAGGTGGCACCACACTACCACAAAGCTGCTTACAGACATCACAAACAAATCCAAACATTTGCCTTGGGGTCTTTCCAGCTTGCCCAGCCTATTTCAGGCACATTGGAGGATTGCACACTTCACTACAGGTGAGTCACATATGCAAACACATTTGTAAACATGCACTACTTTTTCACTGATTACTTCACCTACACACACAAATAATACACCATTTGAAAGGTAAACTTGCCGCTTCAGCAAGAAAAGAGCCAAACAAACCACACTTTCACGATTTTATCACTAAAGACAGTTTAAACATTGATTTTCTTAAACCTGCAGAAAGAAACAATGACCTGCAGGTGGCATCTCAACGGAAGACATTTTTTGGCCTCTACTTATCAAACCAATTTATTGTATTACCAAGCTGCATCTACGTATATAAATACCTGTCTGTGTTCATCATCTCATGAAATACATTTACATTTGACCAGCTTGCTTTTTCTGAAATTGCCTGCGCCCCCGACGACCAATGTGCAAAAATTTTGCACGGGCCAAGCTAGTTACCGTATATACTCGTATATAAGCCGAGATTTTCAGCCCATTTTTTAGGGCTGAAAGTCCCCCTCTCGGCTTGTACGTGGGTCATATATGGGGGTCGGCGGGGGAGGGGGAGCAGGGGTGTCGGATCATACTCACCCCTCCGCCGGCGCGTCTCTGCAGCCCCCCTGCTTCTCCCACGATCTCCGGCTCCTTCCTGCAGCGGTCACATGGTACCACTCATTAAAGTCATGAATATGCACATATTCATGACTTTAATGAGCGGTGTGTCCGCTGTAGGACGGAAGCGCTGCGGAGACCGCCAGGAGAAGAGGAGACGCTGCAGATAGTGACGCGCCGGCGGAGGGGTGAGTATAGCGATATTTGTTGTCATATGCAACATATCAGGACTTCTATATTATAAGTAAATGGAGGACTTTATGCTGACCTGACAGTAGATGGCGATGTTGTGTAACGTTTCCTTCTTTAATGTATTGTATAAGAATTAGTCTTCTCTTGTTTAGTTTCACTTTCGTTTTGTTCCTGCTTGCTGATGCAATGCTGTAATAACTGTGCATTATTCCTTCACCTCATGTCCAGAGAAGTAAACGCTTGTTATGCCATGCAACTTGCTCTGTGAAGTTTCCTCTGCAAAGGTTGTGGATTCAGAAGCTGTGCAACAGGTTAGGGGCCCCAGACACCAGACCCAGGCACCCAGATACAGCGTACCCAGATACAGAGAATCCAGACACCACAGATCCAGGACACCCAAGAATACCGATACCAGGACATTGGAACTCTCAGCAAGACCTGGTGATATGCAGAAGAATTCTTCAGTGCAAGTCTCTCCAAACAAGTAAGATAAGTTAAAATGATGAATAACACAGAGCTAAAAACTCACAGTAGCTAAACTGAATGATGAGAACTATCAGCTATGGAAGTTCAAAGTAGAGATGTTATTGTCTAAAGATGATTTATGGGAAGTAATCACTACAGATAGACTGATGAAGATAATCAGAAAATGGGATAAGAAAAATAGACAACTGAGAGCTACCATCAGCTTTTTTAGTGGATGATGCTCAATTAATACATATAAGAAATGAAGAAAAGCGAAAGGAATGTGGGAACAATTAAGAAAGCTATATGAGAGACCCAGCTTAAATCACAAGTTATTTCTACTAAGAAAGCTTTAAAATATGAGACTAAATGCAGACAGTGACATGCAGAAGCATATATTCTTATTATGGAAGTGATATTACAGCTAAGATCTATTGATGAAGACATTAAAGAAAGCCATATAGCAGCAATTTTATTGTGCAGTTTACCAGATTCATATACAGCTTTAATAAATGCATAGAGACAAGACCAGAAATGACATTACAATAGAGTTTGTGAAGACCAGACTCATAGATGAATATCAGAGAAGGAAAGAGCAAACAAATGATTCTTCTATGAAAAAGATAATGGAAATGCTCTTAAAGCTACAGAACTTAAAAAAACCCTATAATAAAGAGACAAGAGAATGCTTCAGATGTAAGAAAAAAAGGTCATTTAAGAAAGACTGTACTATATGGAAAGCAGAACAGAAATACACCATAAAGATAATATACAGAAGGTGAAAAACACAATTTCTGATTCATGTGAAAATAATTGGAATGGCACATTTAAGTAACTGATAAGAAATCATCACTTGGTTGGTTTATTGATTCAGGAGCAACATGTCATATGACAAGTGACAAGAATTTCTTTACTGATCTTGATTTAAATAAGAAAGAAGCCATTTATCTTGCAGATGGAAGCAAAATAACCGCAAAATAATTCCTTCTATTGGACAAGGAATGCTAAATTGTTCAAACAGTTCAGACAAGATTCAAAGATTCTTGTACAGGATGTGTTGTATGTTCCCAAAAATTTGGGAAAGGGGGATTATTATCTGTGAAACGTTTAACAGCGAAAGAACTTACAGTAAAATTCAAAGATAATGAGTGTGCAATTATTGCAGGAAACAAGTTGATAACCAAAGTCAAGGCGATGAACAATTATATAATTTTTGACAAACCAAAGGAACAGATGAAGGTATGTACACATGATCACAAAAACTGTATTCATGTGGCATAGACATCTAGGACATAGACACCCGGGCAGTATAAGGGAAAAACAGAGAAAAGAATTGACAAAAGATTTAAGATATCAGATGCTCAATTACCATAAGATGTGAATGTTGTATAAAATCCAAAGCCACAAGGATATCTTTCCAAAAGAAAGTGAGATGAAAAGCGAAAGACCACTTGATTTGGTGCATACTGACGTATGTGGACCCATGAAAGTGACTACATCAGGAGGCAATAGATACATGTTGACTTTTATAGACGACTACTCAAGATACACAGTACATACTTAATTAAGAACAAAAGTGAAGTTTTTGATAAACTTGTAGACTATGTAAAAAGATCAAGTAACAAATTTCAAAGGAAGCCAATTGTCATCAGAAGTGATAATGGAGGTGAATTTACAGGTCAAGAATAGAAGACTACTTAAGACAAAATGGAATAGAACATCAGAAAACTGTTCCATAACACCTGAACAAAATGGAGTGTAACAGAAAGGAAAAACAGAACTCTAACAGAAATGATGAGATGTATGTGATAGATTCTAAACTACCAGAGAAATATTGGGATGAGGCAGCAATGACAACTACATATCTACAGAATCGACTTTTTTCCAGAAAACTGAAGAAAACGCCATATGAACTGTGGCAAGGTATGAAACCAAGTGTCAATCACTTGGCGTTGTATGCTGATAGATTCTAAACTACCAATCACTTGGCGTTGTATGCTGATAGATTCTAAACTACCAGAGGGAAATATTGGGATGAGGCGCAATGACAACTAATATCTACAGAACGACTTTTTTCCAGAAAACTGAAGAAAACGCCATATGAACTGTGGCAAGGTATGAAACCAAGTGTCAATCATTTAAAAGTTTTGGATGTTAAGTTTTTATATTCATTCCAACAGAAAACGTTCCAAACTTCAAAACAGATTCATGGAAGGAATATCCGTTGGATAGTGAAAACTGCAAAGGATATAGAATCCTAGATCTAAAACAGACAGAGTTACAGTGAGTACAGTGTGACATTCATTGAAGATTTAAATGAAGACATTATGATTTCAGTTGAAACAAACAATGAGAAAAACAATAGTGACATAACTGAAGAAATATCTGATGAGAAAGAAGTAGAAATGAATGAAGAACAAATATGATAGTAAAGAATCACAACTACAGACACAGAACCAAGCGTTCAATAAGAGAGAACAAAGGAAAACCACCAAAACGCTCTCATACAAGGCAAGTACAAGAAAAATGTATGAACCTATCACTTGGAAGACATAGCTCGACTTCCAGAAGAAGAAGACTATGATGAAACATTTGCTCCAGTTGTCAAAACACTACAATAAGAACTTTACTTACAGTTGCAGCAGTGGAAACAGAGGAACTAAGAATCTGGATGTAAAGACAGCTTTTTTGAATGGAGATTTAACAGAAGACATTTACATGGAACAACCTCCAGGATTCAAAGATGAAGAAATTCAAACAAAGTTTGCAAACTACAGAAAAGCATATATGGTTTAAAACAAGCAGCTAAAGCATGGAATGACAAAATCACGGAAGTACTAACAAATGAAAAATTTTCACAGAAGCAAAGCTGATCCATGCTTGTACACAAAAGGCTGAGTAATAGATGGATTTATGTACTCATAAATGTAGACGACATTTTGATTTTTTTAAACAAGAAAGGGATAAAGAAAACAATCTAAAAA
>JARQOD010000004.1:60698023-60747909 GCA_033576555.1 Oophaga sylvatica | reverse complement strand
TTGTGCAATTTGTCCTGAGTACGCTGATACCCCATATGTGGGGGTAAACCACTATTTGGGCGCATGGCAGAGCTTGGAAGGGAAGCAGCGCCATTTGACTTTTTTGGCTGGAATTGAGATTGGACGCCATGTCGCATTTGGAGAGTCCCTGTGTGCCTAAACAGTGGAAACCCCCACAAGTGACCCCATTTTGGAAACTAGACCCCCCAAGGAACTTATCTAGATGTGTGGTGAAAGCTTTGAACCCCCAAGGGCTTCACAGAAGGTTATAACGTAGAGCAGTAAAATTAAAAAATCATATCTTTTCCACAAAAATGATCTTTCCACCCCCAATTGTTATTTTCCAAAGGGTAACAGGACCCCAAAAGTTATTGTGCAATTTGTCCTGAGTATGCTGATACCCCATATGTGGGGGTAAACCACTATTTTGACGCATGGCAGAGCTGGAAAGGGAAGGAGCGCCTTTTTCAAATGCAGATTTTGATGGAATGGTCTGCGGGTGTCATGTCACGTTTGGAGAGCCCCTGATGTGCCTAAACAGTAGAAACCCCCCACAAGTGACTCCATTTTGGAAACTAGACCCCCCAAGGAACTTATCTAGATGTGTGGTGAGCACTTTGAACCCCCAAGTGCTTCACAGAAGTTTATAACGTAGAGCCGTGAAAATAAAAATATCATATTTTTTTCCACAAAAATAATCTTTTTGCCCCAAATTTTTATTTTTATAAGGGTAACAGGAGAAATAGGACCCCAAAAGCTATTGTGCAATTTGTCCTGAGTACGCTGATATCCCATATGTGGGGGGGAACCACTATTTTGACGCATGGCAGAGCTCGGAAGGGAAGGAGCACCGTTTTTAAATGCAGACTTTGATGGAATGGTCTGCGGGTGTCATGTCGCGCTTGGAGAGCCCCTGATGTGCCTAAACAGTAGAAACCCCCCACAAATGACCCCATTTTGCAAACTAAACCCCCCAAGGAACTTATCTAGATGTGTGGTCAGCACTTTGAACCCCCAAGGGCTTCACAGAAGTTTATAATGTAGAGCCGTGAAAATAAAAAAATCATATTTTTTTCCACAAAAATTACCTTTTTGCCCCAAATTTTTATTTTTATAAGGGTAACAGGAGAAATAGGACCCCAAAAGCTATTGTGCATTTTGTCCTGAGTACGCTGATACCCCATATGGGGGGGGAACCACTGTGATCGCCTTACTGCGATCTTTGGGAGGCACAATGAACAAATCCACAAAAGGTGAAGAATTGGTTTTCTTTTTTACGCCGTTCCTCGTGCGGTATTAGTGATTAGGCGACTTTATTCCTCGGAACGGTGCGATTACGGCGATACCAGATTTACACCCTTTTTTCATGTTTAGCTTCTGTCACACACTAAAAGATGCTTTTTCTTGGAATAATTTTTTGTAAGAAATTTTTGCATCGCCGTATTTTGAGAGCTATAATTTTTCCATATTTCGGCCGACAGAGTTATCTGTGGGCTTATTTTTTGCGGGACGAGCTGACGTTTTATTGGTACCATATTCGGCACATAACGTTTTTTGATCGTTTCCTATTCCGATTTTTGTGGAATCAGAATGAACAAAAACCAGCAATTCAGGAATTGTTTTTTTTTTTTTTTTTCCTCCGTTCCGTGTGTGGTAAAATTGATAAAGCAGCTTTATTCTTCGGGTCACTACGGTTACGGCGATTCCTCATTTATATATTTTTTTTATGTTTTGGCATTTTTTACACAATAAAAAATTTTATAGAAAAAATAATTATTTTTGCATCAGTTTATTCCGCGAGCTATAACTTTTTTATTTTTTTGCTGATGATGTTGTATAGCGGCTTGTTTTTTGCGGGACAAGATGACGTTTTCAGCAGTACCATGATTATTTATATCTGACTTTTTGATCGCGTGTTATTGCACTTTTTCCAAGCGGTATAATGATACCGCTTGGAAAAAGTATAATTTACTACTTTTTTGTTTTTTTTTTTACGGCTTTCACCTAAGGGGTTAACTAGGGTTACGCTTTAATAGATGGGATTTTTACGGACGTGGCGATACCTAACATGTGTATGTTTTTTGTTTTTTATTTTTTTTATTACATAAAAATGTGTATTTTTTTAGGGATTTTTTTTAATTATTTTTTAATAATTTTTTTTTAAATGATTTTTTTTAACTTGTCCCTTTATGGGACTTTCACTTTTTTTTTACTTTTTTTGCAGTTACAATGCATTGCAATGCTCTGGCATTGCAATGCATTGCAACTATAGTGGAAGCTGCTGTGACAATGATCACAGCAGCTTCCCGTAGCTAAATGACCCGGAGGTTGTCATGACAACCCCCGGGTCATCAAGGCAGAGATCGGCCCCTGCAAATACATTGCAGGGTGCCTATCTGAGGCAGAGGGAGCTCCCGACCCTCTGCCTCCCCCCCTGAGCTCTGTGATCGCAGCAGTCAGGGGGTTAACAGCCAGGGGCGGTGGGGGCTCCGCTCCTGGCTGTCAGTGCAGGAAGCCTGGCAACTTCAGCGCCGGCTCCTGCACTGATCGCGCTGGGGAAGCTGAAATTTCAGCTTCTCCTGCGCGATCGCTGCAGTGTTTGGTCAGTCAGATTGACTGACCAAGCACAGCGCTGTAGGTGCGGGGACCGACGGCAAAGGTCCCCGCACCGCTTGCTGTGCCTGTCAGCTGTCTGTGACAGCTGTCGGCACTGATCTACCACTGCGTGTTTACACGCAGTGGTAGATCAAAGCCATGACGTGCAGAGTCCGTCCTGGTGCCGGAACTGGCACCTTGCCATGACGGACTCTGCACGTCAGTGGACATTAAGGGGTTAAGGAACAGGTGATCATGTCTATGTAAGTGGGTATTAACCCTTGAAATAATAATATGTCTGATTAGTGGGGTGTATAAATCTAGATAGACAGTGCTTCCTTGGGGTCACTAAAGGAGGGCACTAGTAGTGTAGAATATATATATATACAGTATGTGTTAGATATAGCTTGCGAGGGATCACTAATGGTGGCATGTTAGAGATCCAGTTAGGAAGTTATAAAAATATGTCAATGCAGTACTTGGGTAGGACTCTAGATGGGGCATTGAGCACATCCAGTCCAGTAGGGACAAATGGTTAGGGACTTTTTGACAGGGAAGGATTCCCTCGTAGCGGGAGTCTGTCAGGAAGATTTCCTCGTAGCGGAAGTCAATCGGGGGTGGAGCTTGCTAGAGTAAGGACATCCACGTTCCTGGGCCCTGGGCAGAGACAAGTAGAGTGGAAGGTACCAGCAACCTGAGAGCAGCCGGTGTAGAATTCATCGTGGGAATGTGAGCCCAAAGTCTGTGGGCTGACATAGTAGAGGCCAGTGGAAGATCCACTGTGGGAACGCTCAGTAGAAGAGTGCATGCATGAGCGTAGTAGAGAGTGGGCCACCAGCAAGTATCCGGACATGATAACCAGAGAGGGGTGGACGACCTAGTAGATGTGTATTTCTATACTGGATTGAAGTGTCTCCAGCGAAAGAGATCGAAATGCCGTTTTCACCGGGCTCCTCGTCCCTTCAATACTTTGTGGTCCATTCTGGTGTGGTAGAAGAGAAGAAGTGGAGTTGAGGAATATGTACTGCTGGTATCGTATAAGACATGCTAATGGTGTTTTGGATGTGCTGTGTCCGGAGGAAAATAAAGCAAACTGTTTGACATGATACTGGACTCTGATTCTAATTATTCCGTATACTCTGTCACATGGGAAGAACACCCCAGGAAAATAGAGGTAACCGGAGTGAAGAATGCAGCTGCTCCCAGTAAGTTCACCACTCAGCCAACCCTTTACAAGTGGCGTAGTCGCCAGGATCTCACTGCCTCATCTGGCAGTGAAACCATGGCAATGATGAAGTATATGGGAGCAGCAAAGCAGGAAGTTATTACCCTGTATCATTGGTGAACGTTCTGAAAAGTACCGTAAAATGTATGTGGCTAAAGTACCGGACTTTACTAAAGAAAAGATGAAGGAAGATTCTACCGACCCCAAGATGGCGTCTGACAAGATGGAGAATACTGGCGCCAAAAAGGACTGTCCTTATCAACAAGATGTACTTTGTGGGCGTGACAGTGTCCCAAAGGCGTCAAGAGAGAACTGTCAATAATGTCGGGATCGCCCCTGCGAGGTGGAGAATACAGAGATGGACAAATGCTCTTTCCCACCTAATGCTTGAAAATAGGTGGAGAGGCCGACGAGAGCCCCACCCTGGAGCGGGAGTGGCCCTGCAGAATGGCAGCCGGAAAAAGAATCCAGACCCCCACCTGTAGTCGGGAAAAGTTGCAGAAAGACAAGACACTTACCCGGAAGGAAGACCCGCGGCAGGGGACAGTGCCCGTGACAGCTGGGCCTGTGGAGCCGGAGCCAGACGGCATGCCGGAGAGGCATCTGCTCGCAGCACAGGCCGTTCCTGAACCACGGAGGGACGAAGCACCGCTGACTTCCCCGGGGAACCAACGAGCCCGGAGGCTGTTCCCGTCGGACCACAGGAGATGGAACACCCGCGCACCCCGGGAGCAAGTTGCGGTAGCTCCGACGAGCGGGAGGAGACCCCAGCCTTCCGCCTGGGTCAGTACCTGCAGGAGACGAGAGCCAGCCTGAGCGGAGCCGCGCAACCAAGGGAATTGAGTGCATCTCAACCTCAGCCGGTGGTGGATCAGGTAGCCCCAACGCTGTCCCTTTGCGGGGACACGAGGCCAAAGCTTCCCGTCACTGAGCAACCGCGCTCCCGCCAGGCATCCAGAGAAACCCCCTCGTTCCCGCACTCACGTCAGGTTTTTGCGGAAAACGAGCCCTCCGGAGAAGATGAGGATCCACGTGCAGAGGCAACTGAGGACGCCTCTGCTCCTCTCTTCTCCTTAGTTTGGAGACTCTGCGGCTGCAGAGTCCTCTTCAGCGCACGCCAGGAGCCGGGCAACAGGTGGAAAAACCGCGCAGTATGCGTGCCGCCACAAGATTCTTGGCCTTTTCCCTTCTAGTGCCTGTTGCACCATCTGGGACTATTCCGCATCCCTCAGGGTAGGGAACCCTACAACGTTGTTGCCTGGAGCACCGAAAAGCGGGACCCTGCTTCATCTCTGAGTTTTTTTTGGCGCTTTGCTTCCTTCAAAGGAAGGGGGCAAAGAGGACGTTTTTGGGGTTAATTTGTTTTTTTTTGTATTGCTACCTCATAAAAAAAAATGTTTAATATTTACTATATGTGTCAGTAAATAATAATATGCATGTGTTAGTGTCCCCTATTGCCGGGGACGGCAATAGTTAAAGGAAGAGGGAATGTAAGGAGGTCAAGGGTATTAACCCTTGAAATGTTTCATTCTTTTTGTGTGTGTAAATGTAAACCTTCTATGTACTGTATGATGTCATCTTTCCGTGTTAAGTCTGATTAGTGGGGTGTATAGATCTAGATAGACAGTGCTTCCTTGGGGTCACTAGAGGAGGGCACTAGTAGTGTAGAATATATATATATGTGTTAGATATAGCTTGCGAGGGATCACTAATGGGGGCATGTTAGAGATCCAGTTAGGGAGTTATAAAAATATGTCAATGCAGTACTTGGGTAGGACTCTAGATGGGGGCATTGAGCACATCCAGTCCAGTAGGGACAAATGGTTAGGGACTTTTTGATAAAGTGCTTATGTGCATTGGGGCGGCAGGCTGAGGTCAGGACTTTCTCCCACATGTAAAACTTTATGCTGGCACTTGCACCTTATTGATTTTCACTTTGTATGCACTACTCAAGCCCATGTCCTTGTTATTATTATTTATCCTATCTATTGTACATAAGCACTTTATCATTGTATGGATGATAATAAAACTTACTAGGATTTATAACTGCTTTTTTGGTATTACATGCACTTAAGCACTTATATATTTGTATTTTTATGACCAACTATATGGATATTTTGACTTAAATGGTGATTTTACATGTGTACATTAAATTTGCAGTTTTTGTACGGAGCAAATTTTCATAGTGGGTGAAAAATTGTCCTTTTCCCTTGACCTGCTTGGTTTGTGATACTCTGTCCTAATTTTTGTATTTTGTGTTTATTTATTAAATTGTGAATCTTAAAAAAACTCTGGATCCCTGCCTTTTATGTGGGATTTACTTGTGATATATCTATTGAGTTCTTTCTATTGGATTGTTATTCCAAATTGGGATTTTCTGTTGTCTAATAGAAGCAGGGATCCCTGCTTCTTTATACGTCTTCTATTTCTTGGTTTCTATGGTACAACATACTGGTGTAGCGCAGGCACATCTTTCTTAGAGAAGTAATGGCAACTGGGCAACTGGTACTGGTGGACTGCGACGGCCATCAGCTTCCGGAAAACATCCACAAGGCAGAAAGGCTGCATTTCCATAGCCACCAGATTGGATTGGCCATCCAATTATCACAGAGATTACAGGCCTGGAGTCGCGCAGAACCATCCGCTGTGATCTTTGCAGCGAAGAGCTCTCAGCTGGCCCCTATTGTCCAGACAATTACACAATTGGGCAACGATTAACCGAGGAGGCCGCAGGCTGTTCACAATAATTCTTTAAAGAAAACTAATAGTGAGTGTATGGCATATCCACCTTCAGATTACAACGCATGGAATATGTGTATATACCGCGGTGCAATCATTGCTAATGCCACAATTACCTCACACTCCTCGCTGCCACCACCAATCCTGTTTTTTTTTTTAAATAAATACCGGCCGATTTGACGCCATTCTTCTTTTGATGTTCACACCATCAGGGTCTCCCATCCCCTCTCCCTCAGAGTAGCGGTCATATATCGTCCCCCGGGCTCAACCACCCACTTCCTTGACCACTTTTCTGCCTTGCTGCCAAACTTCATATCCTAAGAATTTCCAACCTTTATCCTGGGAGACTTCAACAGCCCCACCTCCCCAACTGCATCCCAGGTTCTATCTCTACCCATCTACCCACTTCTCGCGGCCTCTCACAACTTTCAAGCTCAAAGACAATCAAAGACGGTAACACCCCTGATCTGGTCTTTGTCAGACTTTGTTCAGTCTATCTAGATAACTCACCTCTTAACCCTTCTACCCCATAAAATTAAAACTAACCACAACTTACACATTTTTAGGAGCTCCCTAAAAACACATCTGTTTAGGGTGGCCTATTACGATACGATACAATACACTTTATTGATCCCGAGGGAAATTATGGTATCACAGCAGCGTTACAACAGCATTACAAACAAAACATTACAAACAGCATTACATAGAGTAATTACTAGACACAGATCTTGCACATGACTAACCACAATATGTAACAAGCAAAGGTACACAAATCTCTAATCATTTCCATTAGTGCGCTAGACCTAGGTCGTAGCCATCTTTCACCCTTAGTGAGTTGTTATACATCCCCATAGCGGTAGGCACAAACGATTTCCTGAATTTCTCCTTCTTGCACCTTAGTAGAATTAGACGGCTGCTGAATGTGCTCTTCTGCTTCAAGAACATCTCGTATAGTGGGTGTGTATTATTGTTCATTATAGCCCTGCACTTCTTTTGAATCCTATCCTCCACTACTTCCTCAAAAGAGTCAAGATGGAGGCCAACAGCTGCACTTGTCTTCTTGATAAGTTTGTTGAGCTTATTAGCGTCAGCTACTCGCACACTACTGCCCCAGCAAATGATAGCAAAAAAGATGGCGCTTGCTACAACGGACTGGTAGAACATTTCCAGCATTTTGCTGCACACATTGAACGACCTGAGCTTTGGCAGAAAGTACAGTCTGCTCATTCCCTTCTTGTGAACCTTCTCTGTATGACACCTCCAATCAAGTTTGCTGTCAAGGTGAACCCCCAAATATTTGTAGCTCTCAACCATCTCCACCTCCTGGCCAGCAATAGTGATTGATTGGTGAGTAATCATCCTTTTTCCTTCTATAACTCACCACCATCTCCTTGGTTTTCTTCACATTTAGTTCTAGACAGTTAGTCTGACACCAATCCACAAAGTCAGAAACCACCCTTCTATATTCCTCCTCCCCCCGGTCCCCCACAATGCCCCCTAGAATCACTGAGTCATCTGAGAATTTTTTCAAGTGACAGAAGTCGGATTTATACTGAAAGTCAGCTGTATACAATGTGAAGAGGAAGGGCCACAGCACTGTACCCTGAGGGACTCCCACACTGCTCCTTACACTGCCAGATACCACCTCCCCCATCCTTACAAACTGCGGCTTGTCTGTCAGGTAGTCGCTTAACCAGTTCACCATCCCCTCATCTACCGCCATAGTAGTCAACTTATTTCGTAGTAAAGGTACTGCCACACTAAACAATCCCGCTAGCGATCTCGTTAACGTCGCATACTAATGAGATCGCTAGCGTGATTGTTATAATATCGCTAGTAGCTGCCTAATTTAGCGATGTCGTTAAGGACGCTATCACGGTTAGCGATCTCCTTAACGACTTTGGCGGTACAAAAACACCACACATCGCTCACAAAAAGGTGCCACACTCAGCGATATATGCTCACCAGCGGGACGCCAACGATAAAAATAGGGTCCAGAACGATGTGAACGATGAACGAGATCACAGCAGGGGCACAGCAGGGGCCACGTCGTTGCTACATGCCACACACACCGGCGTCACTAACGAGATCGCTAAATAGTGACGTTTTTTAGCGATCTCGTTAGCGACGCTGTTTAGTGTGGCATACCCTTTAGGGCGGCTGTAAGGTATTGAAAGCACTAGAGAAGTCAAAGAACATGGCGCGCACTGCAGTGCCATCATTGTCCAAGAACGAATGCATTGTATGTAGCAGAGACACTACCGCATCATCCACCCCCAATCTCTGCTGGTACGCAAACTGCAGGGGGTCAGTGTAGGCACTCACCCTCGGGCACAAGTAGGCAAGTACTATTCTCTCCAACGATTTAATAGCATGCGATGTTAAGGCCACTGGACGATAGTCGTGTAGGGAAGTTGGAGAGGTGATCTTGGGAACTGGCACCAGGCAGGTGGTCTTCCACAGCACTGGTATTCTCTGTGATTGTAGGCTCCTGTTAAACAGGAGCTGAAAGACATTACACAGTTGCTTTGCACACACTTTTAGGACACGTGGACTGAGGCCATCAGGCCCAGCTGCTTTGCCAATGACTAGTTTACGAAACTGTTTCCTCACATCCCTTGGGGAGACAGTGAAAGCAGACAGTTCATCACCCAAAGTCAATACTGCCGATCGTTCCTCGGCTTCATCTACGTTCCCTAATCAAAGTCTTTTATATATATAGCATATTCTCTACTTCTGTGAACATAATTCGCAATCAAACTCAACTGTACCCAAAAAGCTCATACAGTCTTTATCTACCCCCATTTCCTCAACATGGCTAGACCATCATTGTAAAGAAGTACCTGTAATTGGTGTCACCCCCACCTCATTGTTGATTGTAAACTCTGAAGAGCAGGGTCGTCATTATTTTTGATTTGTTTGATTATTGTTAACTCTGTAACTTATGACTTGTAAAGCTCTGTGGAATTTGTTTGCGTTATATAAATAAAGGTTTTAATAGTGATGAGCGAATAGTGAAATATTCGGATTCAGGAAAATGGGAACGAATAATTTCAAATATCCATGTATTGGTACCGAATAACGAATCCAATGCAAGTCAATGAGAAAGCTGAATATTTTTCTGCTGGGCCCAACAAACAGGTTTGGAGGCATGAGAAAAAAAGCTGAAATGGATGAGAAAGAGCTAAAACTAAATGGGAACAGCATGGAGGAGATGACTGCATGTCTTTCTGATTCACATATGGTTTCTGGGAATAATGTTGTCAGACTGGTGCGCCGATTTTACAGATTGTAATGCAGCGGTAGCACACTTTCGCAGTGATGAGGCAGTGACCCAGCAAAGTTCCAACACAAAGTCTCTTTAATGCGATTACTTCACAGCATTAATATCCAATTCACACAAGTGCATATGTGGCACCCCTGAGGGTTCAGTCGCCACAGAGGTATTGCACCCTACCCAGAGGTGTGATACTCCACCCTCAGGTAATGAGGTAGCACCACCCAGAACTCTAACACCTGCACCCAACACAGACTATAGCAGCTGGGCACCCTGGACGTACTCTGCGGGAGGATGGTCTCATCCCAGGCTGGTTAGTAAAGAGTGTATGGGTGGGTGGAGCTAGTAAGTAGCAAGAGGAGGAGTGAAGCTTTAGGAAGCACGGAACTGAGTGTAGAGAGACGTGAGGAGGAAGTGGAAGGAGACAGACGTGTGCTGAAGCAGCTCCCTGACAGGAGGAGCTGCAGAGGAAAGGAGTCTAGAGACAGACTCAGAGGGGATCTTGAGCTGGGAAGAGCTCGGTCCAGGAAGTGGAGAGTGAAGGAGAGAGAAGCCGAGAAGGAGGGAGAGGAAGGGGTCCTAGGGACATGGAGAGAGCAAGAACCATCCGTGGGTCCCGATCTGTTTGCAGAGGGACCAGGTCACAGAGGGGACTCGGCCCCTTAGCCTAGTAGAGAACTTTATGACTCAGTTAGCAAGCCGACTGCTGTGGTAACTTTAGGGATCACAGTCAATAACCACAATTATCTTCGCCGGAGAGTTAGCTATATAGAATCAAGGAAACACAGAGATAAGACTTTATCCAACAGGATTCGCAGCCGCTGATCTGGGACACTGTTTGTGAAGGTGCTGGAAAGGTAGAAGGCGGGAGAATCAGCACAGTGAGATCGCCAGTAAAAGGAACACATATAGAAAGGAGTCCTGGAAAGGTGTATCCCAATCTACCTGGGAGTTTGCTGAGCTCCTCACCTGGAGGACACTGTACCAAGCGGGCATCTGTGCACGCCAGAACTGTGAGTAAAGCTTTGGAAACTGCATCTGACTATGTCTTCTCAAGTCCTTCCTGTAGCACACACTCCACTCTGCAACATCTTACAGCACCTTTACTTCCTATACCATCTCATTGCCCTGAGACAAGCTTCACTTGTGGGAAGCTATTCCAACTCTGCTGCATCTCACCATCTGTCTCAGAGGATCTGCACTGCAGCGCTGGTCATCTCTGACCAGATACCACAAGTGGCATCACGAATACCTTACTACAAACTCTATCATCCCCTGTACATATTCCCCTTTTATTGGACGCCCAGGGCCACAGACCGGGTCACTGCCACTGTGACACATCCCTTCAATACACCGGCCCAGTACCGAGTATCCCACAGCCCTGGTGGGCGATACACAGTATCCTCCGGATTGCAGACAGGCACATATCCTCTGGATTACACAGTCACTATACACGCCAGTCCACCTTCATGACCTGTTGCCGTGGGCTACTGCACTGCCGTGTTAATATCTCTTTACTCACATCTTTCCACAGTACACGATATCCTTCAGTTTAAAGCCATTAAACACGCTAGTCCCCCTACGGGCACAGGACAGTCTATCTCCTTCGGGCCCAAGATAGTCCACCTCCAAGACCAGTTGCCGTGGGCGACTGCACCGCTGTGTACGCTGTGGGTGCCAGGCGTCTCAGCTCCCCTGGCTGTTTGGCTCTGCTGGCCTGTGTTGCCTCACACAGATGGAGCTCTGCAGAGCCGACTGCTCTGTACTCCTCCAAACACCAGACTGACATTGACACTGGACCTGACACACCCATACCCTTTACTACTCATATATTATGTAGAGTCATTGCAAACAGAGTGATCTATTTCAAGGGTTTATTTATGTTTATGTTGATGATTATGGCTCAGAGCCAATGAAAACCCACAAGTCATTATCTCAGTAAATTAGAGATTAAAAAGGTCCCTTAGTCTGTTTCACTAGGCTCCACAATCATGGGGAAGACTGTTGACTTGACAGATGTCCAGAAGGCAGTCATTGACAGACTCCATAAGGAGGGTAAGCCACAAAAGGTCTAAAGGCTAAAGAAGCTGGCTGTTCAGAGTGCTGCAACCATGTATATTATTGAAAAGTTGAGTGGAAGAAAAGTGTGGTAGAAAAAACATGCACACGCAACCGAGATAACCGCAGACTTGAAAGGATTGTTAAGAAAAGGCCATTCAAAAATTTTGGGGAGATTGACAAGGAGTGGACAGCTGCTGGAGTCATTGCTTCAAGAGCCACTACACACAGACGTATCCAGGAGATGGGCTACAAGTGTCGTATTCTTTGTGTCAAGCCACGCTTGACCAATAGACAACGCCAGAAGCGGCTCACCTGGCCCAAGGAGAAAAAGAACTGGACTGTTGCTCAGTGGTCCAAGGTGTTGTTTTCAGATGAAACTAAATTTTGCATTTCATTTGGAAATCAAGGTCCCAGAGTCTGGATCAAGAGTCGCGAGGCCACAATCCAAGCTGCTTGAGGTCTAGTGTGAAGTTTCCACAATCAGTGATGGTTTGGGGAGCCATGTCATCTGCTGGTGTAGGTCCACTGTGTTTTATCAAGACCAAAGTCAGCGCAGCCATCTACTAGGAAATTTTAGAGCACTTCATGCTTCCCTCTGCCGACAAGCTTCTTAGAGGTGGAGATTTCATTCTCCAGTAGGACTTGGCACCTGTCCACACTGTCAAAAGTACCAATACCTGGTTTAAAAACAACAGTATCATTATGCTTGATTGGCCAGCAAACTCGCCTGCTCTTAACCCCACAGGTATTTTCAAGAGGAAGATGAGAGACACCAGACCCAACAATGCAGATGAGCTGAAGGCTGCTATCAAAGCAACCTGGGCTTCCATAACGCCTCAGCAGTGCCACAGGCTGATCGCCTCCATGCCACGCCGCATTGATGCAGTAATTGATGCAAAAGGAGCCTCGACCAAGTATGGAGTGCATTTACTGAACATACATGTCAGTAGGCCAATATTTTGGATTTTAAAATCATTTTTCAAGCTGGTGTTATAAAGTATTCTAATTTACTGAGATAATGACTTTTTTGGATTTTCATTGGCTGTAAGCCATAATCATTAACATTAACAGAAATAAACACTTGAAATAGATCACACTGTTTGTAATAACTCTATATAATATATGAGTGAAGAACTGAAATAAATAAACTTTTTGATAAAATATTCTAATTTTGTGAGAAGCACCTGTAAGAAGACCGAACAAACCAAAGCTAATTTTTTTTTAAAGAAAAAAATGCTAAGAAACATTTTTTCCCTCATAATTACATGCATATAACGCTAAATAAAAAAAAAAATTATATCTCCCCTTTAGCATATGTTCACACGGAGCATTTTTCCTATAACATTTGTGAGGTCCCTCTGTCTTTCAAAATTAGCTTGATAGTGGAGTACATATCCCCCAGCACTTTACAATGCCAGCTAAAACATGCCCATTTGAATTTTGGGCTTTGCCCGCTACCACCACCATGTCTACTGCCATATCATTATGTGGCCCTCGCTTCACATTTTCAGAGGGCCTGTAGCTGCTGTGAAACTTGAGTTTTGTGAGCTCCACAGTTTATTTTGGCCACCGAATCCCAATGAAGCCACTGTCATAGCGAGTGAAACTGCTGTAAGGTGAATATAATACAGGTGTTGAGAGAGCTGTATGATCAATGTCAGTAAATTGGATTCTACCAGACACCAAAAGCATTAGAATTAAATTCTGAATACAGTGTATGCAAGCGAGGGCCTGTATTGTCAGTCAGTCAGGCCTGAAACCCATGTCAAGAACATGTACAAGCCTCATTTTGCGTGGAAGCAGCCTCCTCAAGGGAATGAGACAGGAGTGACATTGACCAATCTGCACAAGCCTAGGCACTTCTACTGGAAACTACACAACCAGGCAGAATGTATCTGTTGCATGGTTTTAAGCAACAATTGAGTAAATACAGGATATGTCATGACTCCAGAGAGTGACGAGGTCTCAGGTAAAGGCCTTAGCGTGGCAATGACCATGTTCCAATATGTGTAAGGCTGCGGTCTGAATAGGTCTATGAAGCATATTAACCCAGTTTCTTAGACCTGCTTAAAATGCACAGAAACTGGCCAATACCCCACCACCATTTTTTTTTACCAAATTGTAGAATATTTAAGGGAAGCAACAGTTTAATAAAGAGACACAAGTCTCATTTAGGAGCCTGGAAAAGCTAACAAATATGTATGCCCAATCTACGTAACAATTTGGAAGAGACGTATATGCTGACAAGGGACAACTGAACACTGCGCTGGGACAATGAACTGGACGTGATTGCTGACTGTTGTGTCTTTGCAACTGCAAGTTGTGGGCAAGAGGCATTAGCGCCTGCTTCCTGGACAGCAGATAGAGAAGTACATAACACAGGGGAAAGGCCAGACACATATTTTGTACCCAGGCATTCCGCCTACTTACTGGGGTGATGCGTATGTCAGCAGTATATGGCGTATGCTAACTGAGGTATTATGTCAAATTTCCCTTTATAAAGGAATGTGTGATTAAGATTTTCGAACAAGAAGAATATATATAGAGAATGTTTGTTTACTCATATTATTATTTTGCGTAAGGTTGAAACCTGAAGAAGTGTGTGGAGCATATTAATGCATTGATGTTCCACAATGTCCAAGTGCAGACCCAAAAATCAACATCAGGCTCATAGATACATGCTTGTGAGAAGGGCAATACAATAAAAAAAATTATAATAATAGAATATATAGAGATTGAGAGTAGAAATTTGACCATTGCACAATGTACAAAGGTGTCATTTTAAATGTTTATTCCTTCTGGCAGAACAGGGGTTAATCGAGCATGTTGGAAATCCCTGTGCTCACAGCTGAGCTGGTTTAGCCACTCCTTTCCCTTTATAATCTGGGCTCTGTTACAAATCCTTGTCAGACCTAGCATTTGCTGCATGGCTAACAGAGGGAGAGGAGTTCATATGAGAAGGAGAGTTGGGGGAGTTATCAGTGACTGTTGCTTGGTATTTATGTGTGGTAATTCCCTATCCGTCTCTATTTTGATTTATTTCCCTATCTCCACGCTCCGGTGCATTCCTCTTTTATATGCTAGTGAATATTTTGTATACCTGGAGTTTTCTGTAAAACCCTTGTTTGTGTTGCCTTGCTTGTTGGGTGGGTGTACTACGTTGCACAGTAGCGCACCTCTTCCCTGGGTGGGGAAAAAGAACAGACGGAGCACTAACTCAGGAGATAAGGCAAGGTTGGAGGCCCTGGCATCTTCACCTTCAGAAGTATCCCGGGGAGTAGGGCGAGCTAGGGTGCCCCCTAGTGGTAAGGACAGGGAAGGAACCCCTAGTCCCAGGTCACCCGACAGCTGTGGCGTGACAAAAGGTTTCCAAAAATTGCCCAAGGGGTCTTTATCATACACGCTCAAAGAGGCTGTGATGGGGACTAGTGATGAGCGAATTTGTTCGAAAACAATTGCCAAACATAAATTTGGCACGAATATGGCACATTCGGATTCGTGATCG
Source organism: Oophaga sylvatica (assembly GCA_033576555.1). Classification (NCBI taxonomy): domain Eukaryota; kingdom Metazoa; phylum Chordata; class Amphibia; order Anura; family Dendrobatidae; genus Oophaga; species Oophaga sylvatica. Next base: position 60,732,507 of record JARQOD010000004.1, on the reverse strand, counting down.
GAAACACGAGCAAAATTTTTTAATATCGGGAAACATTGGTAACATTCGGTAAAAGTGCGGGAAAATATTTGCATTGCTACAAAAGTATTTTCAGCACTTTAGCAACTATAATGGTGGTGTATCATGAGCGCTTGGCACATGTTTGATGAGGGGAGGAGATTTGCAGAACTCAGAGGCGCGGTGTTACTATAAACAGTCATTTTTTTTCCCTAACTTTATGTGTACACATTGCAGCTAGCCAATCAGGGCGCAGGAAGAACCCACAATGTCCTGACACTATGGGTTGTGTCACTGACTGTCGAAATCACATGTCCCTCTCCATATAAATAGCGGACATCTTGTTTTAGCACCATTTTGACACTGTAACAACGCAGAGGCTGCTCCTGATGCTGGCACTGTTAGCAGGAAGATTTTAGCTAGTTAGTTAGACGGTTGTGTATCAGTCAGATAGTGTACCTATCTAGTGTCCAGTGTGGCTGTTAAATTTACACAGACAAAGCCAGCAGGGCACATGTGTGTTGTGTGTTGTGCACTGCTTCTATTGTGCTCCATGCATGAGTATAGCATTCTAATTAATATATTTTCACCAGCTAAATGTGAAACAGCCTGCTATAGCTCACCTTGTCATTTAGTGCTGTGGTGATATAAAACTGTCTGCAGACCTAAAGCATATTAAAAAAAATATATAATTTTTTCTGTTGCTAAATGTGAAACAGCCTGCTGTATCCCATGTTGTCATTTTGTGGTGGTGATATGAACCTATCCAGCCCTAAGGCACATTAAAAAAATTATAATTTTTCAGTTGCAAAAAGTTAGACAACCCGCCGTATCACACTTTGTCATTTGGTTGGGTTGAAATAAAGCTGAACAGTGATGATCCAGATGCCACAAAAAATCTTCAGTTCCTAGTGTCATACAGTAGAGGACCTGACTTTAAAATAGTTTGTAGCATCTAGTGTGTTAGAGAGGCCGGATCCATAGGCCACAAAATAATTCCTCTGTTTCTAGTGTCATACAGTAGGGGACCTGACTTTAAAATAGTTTGAAGCATCTAGTGTGGTATATGGAGACCTGATCCAGTGGCCACAAAAACAATCTTCTGTTCTTAACGCAGAGGTGTATCTAGGCTTTCTGGCACTCGGGGCAAGAATTTGGTTCGGCGCCCCTCCCCAAGCACACTTGCGATTTGCACACTTAGTCATGTACGGACGAGCTGCTCTCCCTAATGCTCTCAATGTTCAGTAAAAACTGAGAGAAGCAGGAAGAGAAGCTCGTTGTCACAGGACCATAAGTATGAAAATCGCATATGAGTGAAGTGTCCATGTGATGACTGCTGGAACCTGCAGAGCAGAATCCTGACATTGCAGCTTCTGAATTCTCACAACTAATGCACACTTTTAGGATTCTCCCTTACTGGTGGCAAGAGTGCACGGTCATGTCAGCACAAGCATGTAATTTATATACTTTTGGCCACATTCCGACTAGACGTGCTATTCAACCCCCTGCAGATTTAGCTGGTTGACACATGCGGAATTAACTTGGCATTGTGACATTTGTACTGTAGATCAGCCTGGAAGTGGGAAATGCACTGCAGCAAAAAAATTTTTTTTAATTTTTTTTTTTTTTTTAAAAAAACGTTAAAAGTTAATTCAGAGTGTCATTTATTATTCAACCCTTCAAACCACAATAATTCTGTTTGGTCCCCCTAAAGTATTAAGAAGTAGTTCAGGCACCAAGAATAATGAGCTTCACATGTGTGGATTAATGATCTCTTTTGCCAGCCTTTTCTGACTATTTAAGACCCTCCCCAAACTTGTGAACAGCACTCATACATGGTCAACATGGGAAAGACAAAGGAGCATTCCAAGGCCATCAGAGACAAGATCCTGGAGGGTCACAAGGCTGGCAAGGGGTACAAAACCCTTTCCAAGGAGTTGGCCCTACCTGTCTCCACTGTTGGGAGCATCATCCGTAAGTGGAAGGCTTATGGAACTACTGTTAGCCTTCCACGGCCTGGACAGCTTTTGAAAGTTTCCTCCCGTGCCGAGGCCAGGCTTGTCCGAAGAGTCAAGGCTAACCCAAGGACAACAAGGAAAGAGCTCCGGGAAGATTCATGGCAGTGGGGACATTGGTTTCAGTCAATACCATAAGTAACGTACTCCACCGCAATGGTCTCCGTTCCAGACGAGCCCGTAAGGTACCTTTACTTTCAAAGCGTCATGTCAAGGCTCGTCTACAGTTTGCTCATGATCACTTGGAGGACTCTGAGACAGACTGGTTCAAGGTTCTATGGTCTGATGAGACCAAGATCGAGATCTTTGGTGCCAACCACACACGTGACGTTTGGAGACTGGATGGCACTGCATACGACCCCAAGAATACCATCCCTACAGTCAAGCATGGTGGTGGCAGCATCATGCTGTGGGGCTGTTTCTCAGCCAAGGGCCTGGCCATCTGGTCTGCATCCATGGGAGGATGGATAGCACGGCCTACCTGGAGATTTTGGCCAAGAACCTCCGCTCCTCCATCAAGGATCTTAAGATGGGTCGTAATTTCATCTTCCAACAAGACAACGACCCAAAGCACACAGCCAAGAAAACCAAGGCCTGGTTCAAGAGGGAAAAAGTCAAGGTGTTGGAGTGGCCTAGTCAGTCTCCTGACCTTAACCCAATTGAAAACTTGTGGAAGGAGCTCAAGATTAAAGTCCACATGAGACACCCAAAGAACCTAGATAACTTGGAGAAGATCTGCATGGAGGAGTGGGCCAAGATAACTCCACAGACCTGTGCCGGCCTGATCAGGTCTTATAAAAGACGATTATTAGCTGTAATTGCAAACAAGGGTTATTCCACGAAATATTAAACATAGGGGTTGTATAATAATTGACCCACACTTTTATGTTTAAAATTTATTAAAATTCAACTGAGCAACATAACTTTTTGTTTTGTAAGATTTATGCTTCTGTTAATAAATCCTACTCTCGTTTGCAGTTTGAAGGCTCTAACTTATTTGCATCTTATCAAACCAGCTAAATCTGCAGGGGGTTGAATACTACTTGTAGGCACTGTATGTAAATCACCGGCATGAGAGAATCCTGACAGCGTGCAGTGAGCACTGTGAGAATTCAGAAATCTGCAGTCACATAGAATGTCTGCAGACTCAGCACAAACCTGGAGAATCCCTTTAATGCTCCTAACATAAATAAAAACATGAGAATTAGTCAGTTTCACAAATAATATTTACATCCAGGTACCTGATAGATGACGTCATCTCTGGAGTTGCTCTCCTTCTTTTCTTCTTCTTGTCCAGACCCCATGATGAGTTTTCTCATCCACAGCCATCTCTGCAGACTTCCATCTTCTCCGGTCTTCTGCAGCAAATCACCACATGATGCCCTTAAAGATAGAAGAGTCATTATAATGCTCCTAAATAAAAATATCTGCAATATACTGTCGCCTCACACTATTCCCCTCCCTCCTCATACTGTCTCCTCTAAAATCCCACCCGTTTACCATACTGTCTCCTCATATATTTACCCCCTCACTCTCTTTTCTGTCTGCTCACAGATACCCCTCACTCCCCATACTGTGTCTGCACACATCCCATCACCCTCACTCCCCATAATTTGTCCACATACAGTACGGACCAAAAGTTTGGACACACCTTCTCATTCAAAGATTTTTCTGTATTTTCATGACTATGAAAATTGTACATTCACACTGAAGGCATCAAAACTATGAATTAACACATGTAGAATTATATACTTAACAAAAAAGTGTGAAACAACTGAAAATATGTCTTATATTCTAGGTTCTTCAAAGTAGCCACCTTTTGCTTTGATTACTGCTTTGCACACTCTTGGCATTCTCTTGATGAGCTTCAAGAGGTAGTCACCGGAAATAGTTTTCACTTCAAAGGTGTGCCCTGTCAGGTTTAATAAGTGGGATTTCTGGCCTTATAAATGGGGTTGGGACCATCAGTTGTGTTGTGCAGAAGTCTGGTGGATACACAGCTGATAGTCCTACTGAATAGACTGTTAGAATTTGTATTATGGCAAGAAAAAAGCAGCTAAGTAAAGAAAAATGAGTGGCCATCATTACTTTAAGAAATGAAGGTCAGTCCGAAAAAATGGGAAAACTTTGAAAGTGTCCCCATGTGCAGTTGCAAAAACCATCAAGTGCTACAAAGAAACTGGCTCACAAAAGGACCGTCCCAGAAAAGGAAGACCAAGAGTCACCTTTGCTTCTGAGGATAAGTTTATCCGAGTCACCAGCCTCAGAAATTGCAGGTTAACAGCAGCTCAGATTAGAGACCAGGTCAATGCCACACAGAGTTCTAGCAGCAGACACATCTCTACAACAACTGTTAAGAGGAGACTTTGTGCAGCAGGCCTTCATGGTAAAATAGCTGCTAGGAAGCCACTGCTAAGGACAGGCAACAAGCAGAAGAGACTTGTTTGGGCTAAAGAACACAAGGAATGGACATTAGACAAGTGGAAATCTGTGCTTTGGTCTGATGAGTCCAAATTTGAGATCTTTGGTTCCAACCACCGTGTCTTTGTGCGACGCAGAAAAGGTGAACGGATGGACTCTACATGCCTGGTTCCCACCGTGAAGCATGGAGGAGGAGGTGTGATGGTGTGGGGTGCTTTGCTGGTGACACTGTTTGGGATTTATTCAAAATTGAAGGCATAGTGATGAGGTGAGTGATGGGGTGCTATGCCAGATGACCTGGCCTCCACAGTCACCAGACCTGAACCCAATCGAGATGGTTTGGGGTGAGCTGGACCGCAGAGTGAAGGCAAAAGGGCCAACAAGTGCTAAGCATCTCTGGGAACTCCTTCAAGATTGTTGGAAGACAATTTCCGGTGACTACCTCTTGAAGCTCATCAAAAGAATGCCAAGAGTGTGCAAAGCAGTCATCAAAGCAAAAGGTAGCTACTTTAAAGAACCTAGAATATAAGACATAATTTCAGTTGTTACACACTTTTTCGTTAAGTATATAATTCCACATGTGTTAATTCATAGTTTTGATGCCTTCAGTGTGAATTTACTATTTTCATAGTCATGAAAATACAGAAAAATCTTTAAATGAGAAGGTGTGTCCAAAGTTTTGGTCTCTACTGTATGTCCCTACTCAGTTTTTAACTTTCTATTGTGTTTCAATAAACTTTGTTATTTTATGGTATTTGCTTCCCTTATCTTTTTTTTTTTCTTTTTTTTTGGTTTATATACTGTTCTAATAATTGATGGGGGTCCCACCATCGTGATGCTCCCAAAGTTCATACTTTTATCAGTTATCTTGTTGACAGATGATGTTTTTTTCAGGACAAAGATCTATAGTATGTATAATGTAAAACTTTAAAATATATTGTGTGAATGTACAATTTTCATAGTCATAAAAATACAGAAAAATCTTTGAATGAGAAAGTGTGTCCAAACTTTTGGTCTGTACTGTACATTCACCCGTTCGCTCCCCATACTGTCTGCACCCATCCCCCATAATGTTTCCTCATACATACTCTTCAGTGTTCTCAAATCCCCCCACACACATTAAATCCCCCATCCCCACTCCAAATCCCCCCACACATTAAGTACCCCCCATCCCCACTCCAAATCCCCCACACACATTAAGTACCCCCATCCCCACTCCAAATCCCAACACACATAAAATAACCCACCCATCCCACTCCAAATCCCCCCACACATAAAATAACCCCCATCCCCACTCCAAATCCCCACACACAAAATAACCCCCCAATCCCCACTCCAAATCCCCCCACAAATAATGTATCACCATCCCCACTCCAAATTCCCCCACAAATAATGTATCCCCATCCCCACTCCAAATCCCCCACAAATAATGTATCAACCATCCCCACTCTAAATCCCCCCACAAATAATGTATCCCCATCCACACTCCAAATTCCCCCACAAGTAATGTATCCCCATCCCCACTCCAAATGCCCCTACACATAATGTACCCCTCCATCCACACTCCAAATCCCCCCACACACATTAAATCCCCTATCCCCACGCCAAATCCCCCACACAAATTAAGCACCCCCCCATCCCCACTCCAAATCCCCCCACACATTAAGTATCCCCATCCTCACTTCAAATCCCCCATACAAATTAAGCACCCCCCCATCCCCACTCCAAATCCCCCCACACATTAAGTGTTAGGGTTCGAGTTCCCGCTGCTGCACAAGGGGAGTCTCGAACCCGTCCCGCTGCGGTCTCCCATTCATCTCCGGCCGCAGTGGAGCCTGCTCAGCAGAGACATTGGTCCAGGCGTCTTGCCCACTCCTCTACTGTGCAGTGACTTGCTGCTGCCTTTCCTGGATCTGCTATTATAGCCAGTGCTGGAGCAGTCGTCTTTGAGACAAAGTCCTGCGTTTTCCCATCTGAGCATGCCCAGAGTGAGATCTCTCATTGGAGATCAGGGGTCACATGTTCAGGTGCTGCAGCGGCTCCTATTGGTCCGCCAGGAAGGTCATGTAGCTACGTGTGTTTGTAACAGCTTCTCATTGGTCCTTGTTCCTGGAAGGTCCTGTAGCTGTTGCTATAAAAGGGTAGCATGGCTGGGCCGCCATGCGCTAATATCAACCATTGTATGCTATGCGCCAGTGTGATCATGCGTATGTGTGGTTAGGGACCCGGCTGAAATAAGCCACTAGAATACCGACTTAATCGGTGAGGAGTTTGGTATGGTAGCTGGCCAGGGTCGGTGTCCTAGATGCCCTAGATTACCGGCGTAACCGGTGAGGAGTTTTGATTGCCGTATTCAGGGTCTGGCGTTCAGACGCCATAGATTGCGGGTGACTCCCGCGAGGACATTAGCACATGATCACGCGTTATGTACGCTTAGCACTTAACTGTGCATCTGAGAGCCTGACAGGACACAGCACTTTTCCTCAGCGGCCCTGTGACGTAACAGGGTTTGCTTTCGACGCTAGACAGCGCCCTAGCGTTTTACTTTGCGGCTCACTGAAGCTAAGTGAGTTCGCACCTATCGCCATATAGCGCTGTGGCATTTCCGCTAGCGGCTCTGGGTATTAACAGAGTTCGCACTTACTGCCACAACGCGCTACGGCGTTTATTTTAGCGACTCTGCGGGATAACAGAGTTCGCTACTTTCGCCATTTTACTAGCAGCAGGTTCCGCCTGCACGGTGGACCCCGGGCTGCGAACGCACCTCTCTACCTCATATATTTGGTGCGTTCCGCAGACCCTAACATAATATTAGCGCCAGGGTCTGGCTGGTAAAATGGCGGATGACCAGCGTCTACTACGGGACATCCAGCAGCTGGAGGGTAGGTTGGCGGCTCTTGAGTGCACAACCTCAGCTGTGGATGTTACCGCAGTCGCTGTTCAGGCTGCTAGCGTGGCTGCAGCCAGTATGTCCACTGCCACATCTGCCCCCACAATATCCCACCTCCCGCTTCCAGACAAGTTTGCTGGTGACAGCAAGCAATGTCGGGGATTCGTGAGTCAGTGCTCTATACAACTCGAGCTTCTGGCTGCACGTTTCCCCACGGATCGGGCACAAATGGGCTTTATAATTTCGCTTCTGTCAGGCAGAGCGTTGGAGTGGGCCACCCCGCTGTGGGAGTGTGACGACCGTGTGGTGCAGAGTGCTCCTCGTTTTCTGGAGGCTCTAAAAAAGGTCTTTTTAGGACCTCAGGTCACCCACGATACGGCGCTACAACTGCTGGCATTGGCACAGGGTTCGTCTTTGGTCAGTCTGTTTTCCGTCCAGTTTCGGACTCTGGTCTCAGAGCTAGACTGGTCGGATAAAGTACTCATTCCAGTCTACTGGCGAGGACTGGCTGATCATGTTAAAGATGCTTTGGCTACCAGGGAGATTCCCGCCACACTGGAGAAGCTTATCGCCATATCTACCGGCATCGACCTCCGTTTTCACGAGCGGAGGTTGGAGCGGTCCCAGTGTAGGCAGAGGTTCCGGCTGGCTCCCACCTTCGCCAGACCTCTGGAATCTTCCAGCCAGGCGCCCGACTCCCATAAGGCCATGGAGGTTTCTCGAGCGGGACCTAAGTCCCGGGCCGCTCGAGTACCCGTGGTCTGTAACATCTGCCAGCAGTTAGGACACTATGCCAACAAATGTCCACAGCGGTCGGGAAAACGGTCGCGTCTAGTGACCTCGGGAGGAGGTTCACTAGACACTGCGGCATTTTCCACCAAGTGGTCCTTTAAAGGGACAATTACAGTAGGTCCATCCACGCTCTCCGCTGAGCTCTGTGTGGATTCCGGAGCCGAGGGGAATTTCATGTCCTCTGCATTTGCTCTCCGCCACACTATACCTCTGATGATGCTCGCCAAACCGGTGACTGTGCGAGTAGTGAATGGATCAACTCTGCCCTCCCAAATCACCCACCAGACGATCCCTCTCACTTTATCTATGTCCCGTCCCATCAGGAGAGTATTTCTTTTCTTGTCCTGCCCGAGGGAATAGACGAGGTGTTGCTGGAAGTACCTTGGCTCCGTTACCACTCTCCCCATATTGAGTGGTCCTCTGGGAGGATACTGGGTTGGGGTGATTCATGTAGAGGCAGGTGTATCAGGGAGTGCGTTCAGGTCACCACCACAGAGATACCCGTAGATCTCACTTCTCTTCCTCAGTGTTATTGGGCATATGCAGACGTTTTCTCCAAGAAGGCGGCGGAGACTCTTCCACCTCATCGCCCCTACGACTGTCCTATTGATCTCTTGCCTGGAGCAGAACCTCCTCGGGGGAGAGTATACCCCCTCTCGCTCCCTGAGACGGAGGCCATGTCCCAGTACATTCAGGAGAATCTGGCAAGAGGGTTCATTAGGAAGTCGGTGTCACCAGCAGGGGCAGGGTTCTTCTTTGTGCAAAACAAGAACGGAGAATTACGTCCATGCATTGACTACAGGGGTAGTAGTGGAAGACAGCTTTTAATACCAGGGATGGGCATTACGAATACCTGATGATGCCCTTCGGGCTCTGTAATGCTCCCGCTGTTTTCCAAGACTTTGTCAATGATATCTTCCGGGATATGCTCTCCACCTCTGTGGTAGTCTATCTGGATGATATTCTCATCTTTTCACCAGATATAGACTCTCACCGGAGGGATGTCAACAAAGTCTTCGACCTCTTACGGGCAAACTCCCTCTATGCCAAGCTGGAGAAATGTGTGTTTGAGCAGGAGTCCTTACCTTTTCTGGGCTATATCATCTCTGCCCAGGGATTGGAAATGGATCCTGCCAAACTACAGGCTGTAATGGACTGGCAATAACCACATTCTCTTAAAGCGGTGCAGCGCTTTATGGGGTTCATTAATTATTATCGCCAGTTCATTCCCCATTTCTCGACTTTGGTAGCTCCCTTGGTAGCCCTCACCAAGAAGGGAGCAAATCCCAAGTTGTGGTCTGAGGAGGTCTCCAAGGCGTTCTCTTCCATCAAGTCGCATTTTGCCAGTGCTCCCATATTACATCGCCTGATGTTGATAAACCGTTTGTTTTAGAGGTGGACGCCTCTTCTGTTGGTGCTGGAGCAGTCCTATATCAAAAGGATGCTCAAGGTCGGAAGCATCCCTGCTTCTTCTTTTCTAAGACCTTTACACCAGCAGAGAGGAATTATTCCATCGGGGACAGGGAGTTGCTGGCTATGAAATTGGCCTTCTCAGAGTGGAGACATCTTCTGGAGGGAGCTCGTTTTCCCTTCCAAGTCTTCACCGACGACAAGAACTTGGTATATTTGCAAACGTCTCAGCGGCTAAATTCTCGCCAGGCCAGATGGTCCCTATTCTTCTCTCGGTTCCATTTCACCCTCCATTTTCTCTCCGGTGAGAAGAATGTTCGGGCCGACGCTCTCTCTCGCTCCTTAGTGTCATCAGAGGAGGAGGATGAGGAGCCTCGGCTTATTGTCCCTGAAGAAAGCCTGAGAACTGTAGCCCCGGTTTCGCTAGAGTCTGTGCCTCCGGGCAAGACTTTTGTGCCCACTAATTTGCGACCGGAGGTACTCTCTTGGGCACACTCGTCCAGGGTGGGTGGATACTTTGGGGCAAAGAGGACAACTGAGCTATTGGCGAGGACATACTGGTGGCCACATATGGTCCGTGACGTCAGGGAGTATGTTCAGGCGTGTGTCTCCTGCGCCAGGAACAAGTCCCCTTGACAACGGCCAGCTGGGTTACTTTTTCCTTTGCCGGTGGCAGACAGGCCCTGGGAGATGGTCGGGATGGGCTTTGTGGTGGGCTTACCCAAGTCTCGGGGTTGCACTATCATTTGGGTGATCACCGACCACTTCTCCAAAATGGTGCACTTAGTGCCGCTACCACGGTTACCTTCCGCACGGGCCTTGGCAGCATTATTTATTAGACACATCTTCCGTCTACACGGTATGCCAGACAAGATTGTCAGCGATCGAGGTCCCCAATTTGCGTCTCGGTTCTGGAGAGAGTTGTGTCATCTACTCTGCATTGAATTGAACCTCTCCTCTGCATATCATCCCGAGACGAATGGGTTGGTAGAGAGGGCCAACCAGACCTTGGTCACCTACTTGCGACATTTTGTCTCTGCCAGGCAGGATGACTGGGCATCCCTGCTTCCCTGGGCGGAGTTTGCGCTAAACAATGCTGTGGCTGACTCCACCGGACAGACCCCATTCCTCTTAAATTACGGCCAGCATCCGCGGGTACCGGTGCCCATGCCCGTTGCTTCCGCTGACTCCAGGGTGGCAGACTGGGCTGTGGAAGCACGGGACATATGGGACCGCACCCAGGATGCCATTCAGGCTTCCAAGGAAAGGATGAGGTCTCTGCCGATGCTCATCGCTCCCGCTCCGACATTTTCTCCTGGCGACCTAGTGTGGCTCTCCGCCCGAAACATCAGGCTACGGGTGGAATCCACTAAATTGGGTCCCTTCAAGGTTCTCGAGCAGGTGAACCCCCCATCCGCACTCCAAATCCCCCCACACATAATGTATCCGCATCCGCACTCCAAATCCCCCCCCACATAATGTATCCCCATCCTCACTCCAAATCCCCCCACAAATAATGCATCCCCCATCCCCACTCCAAATCCCCCCACACATAATGTATCACCATCCCCACTCCAAATCCCCCACAAATAATGTATCCCCATCCCCACTCCAAATCCCCCCACAAATAATGTATCCCCATCCCCACTCCAAATCCCCCCACAAATAAAGTACCTCCATCCCCACTCCAAATCCCCCCACAAAAAAGTACTCCTCCATCCCCACTCCAAATCCCCCCACAAAAAAAAGTATCCCCATCCCCACTCTAAATTCTCCCCCCCACACACACACATTATGTCCTCCCGTTAATCTTCGGTGGTTTCTTCAGCACCACAGTGGAGCACACTTACCACCAGTCTTCCCCCTTCTGGGCGCCGCCGGCGAGTGACGTCAGCAGTGTGATCACATGACCTGATCACGCTGCTGGCGTTGCTCTGACCCGGCGGTCAGAGCTTCAATTGTACTGGCGTCTGTACAGACGCCAGTACAATTGGTCACTGGGAGTCGGCACACGGCAGCTTCTCTGCGCCGGCTGTCAGCTTGACAGCCGACACAGGGAACCGCCGACTCCCAGGCCGGGGGCGGCAGAATTCAGCCGCGGGGTAGATACTGCAGACCGCCGCATTAGACGGCCTGACTGCGCCCCCCTGCCGGCTGCACCTGGGGCACATGCCCCGGCTGCCCTCCGGATACACCTCTGTCTTAACGTCATACAGTAAGGGACCTGACTTTAAAATAGTTTGTAGCATCTAGTGTGTTAGAGAAGCCTGATCCAAAGGCCACAAAAAATTCTTCTGTACCTAGTATCATACAGTAGAGGGCCTGATATTAAGATAGTTTACAGCATCTAGTGTGTTATAGAGGTCTGATCAATAGGCCACAAAAAGTTCTTCTGTACCTAGTGTCATACAGGAGGGGACCTGACTTTAAAATAGTTTGTAGCATCTAGTGTATTATAGAGGCCTGATCAATAGGCCACAAAAAGTTCTTCTGTTCCTAGTGTCATACAGAAGGGGACCTGACTTTAAAATAGTTTGTAGCATCTAGTGTGTTATATAGCGACCTGATCCTTAGGCCACAAAAAATTCTTCTGTTCTTAACGTCATACAGTAAGGGACCTGGCTTTAGTATCATACAGTAGAGGGCCTGATTTTAAAATAGTTTACAGCATCTAGTGTGTTATAGAGGCCTGATCCAAAGGCCACCAAAAGTTCTTCTGTTCCTAGTGTCATACAGAAGGGGACCTAACTTTAAAATAGTTTGTAGCATCTAGTGTGTTATATAGCGACCTGATCCTTAGGCCACAAAAAATTCTTCTGTTCTTAACGTCATACAGTAAGGGACCTGGCTTTAGTATCATACAGTAGAGTGCCTGATTTTAAAATAGTTTACAGCATCTAGTGTTTTATAGAGGCCTGATCCAAAGGCCACCAAAAATTCTTCTGTTCCTAGTGTCATACAGTAGGGACCTGACTTTAAGATAGTTTATACCCCAAAGAAAATAGGCTAAATAAAGATACTCATCCATATACTGATCAAATACCCAAAGAATTTTCCATTACACATCACATTACTTGTGCCACAGAAAATGTGGTATATTACACAATATGTCCGTGTGGGCTTATATATGTTGGCCTCACCTCATGACAGCTTCGTGTGAGGGTGAGAGAGCACATCTGGGATATCCAAAATGCAAAGGATTGTCAATTTACTGACCAATTGAAACCGATACCCCGACACTTCAAATTGATACATGGATGCAACAGTAATCTATTAAGAGTTTGAGGGATTGATCATGCCTTGAGTGACAAACGTGGAGGAGATATCAAAAAGAAGTTGGCCAAATTGAAGCCAAATGGATTTTTAAAATTGATTGTGTTCGCCCCAAAGGTCTTAATGAGGTTTTGAGCTTTGTTCCTTTTCTGTAATTTTGATGTATGTTTTGTTTTTTATGTATTATTTATAATTGTATTTTAATTCTCACTTTTTATTTATTTCTCATTATAGGTTTTTTTTGTTGTCTAATGACAACCAATTAATTCCTCTTTTCTCTGCATGAAAATTGCTGTCGGTGTTCCAGTGATTTTCTTTTTCATTATGATTGTTGAGCAAAAACTCTTTATTTGGTATGTTCATGATCTACTGTTTTGATTTATTTTTTATTATATTATTGTTATGTAGATTATGGGGATAATGTGGTTTTGGCACATATACGTGCACTTACTATGTGTGTATGTATGTACACGGATGGTTACATGTATGAATGTGTGGATATGTGTGGGTATATACTCTTTTTTTAATTAATATGCATGGCTTAGTTGCATGCATATGCATCATATACTAATAATCACGTGCACTTTTAATATCTTATATTTATGCAGATTCTTGGTATAATTATACATTTGTTATTTTTTGGCATTTATATGGACTTTTTGTGCACTTAACTATACACAGTACAGACCAAAAGTTTGGACACAACTTCTCATTCAAAGATTTTTCTGTATTTTCATGACTATGAAAATTGTAGAATCACACTGAAGGCATCAAAACTATGAATTAACACATGTGGAATTATACATTACACTTTACAAAAAAGTGTGAAACAACTGAAAATATGTCTTATATTCTAGGTTCTTCAAAGTAGCCATATAAGAACGCTAACCAGCTCACCGGTTTGTAGAAGCACGGATCCTCCGCTTGATCAAACGTGAAGATACATGAGAAAATGAAGGAAAAAGGGATCCAGCTTCAATAAAATCTTCATCTTTATTGTCCTGAGCTTGTCCAGGAGCATGCCATTATTCATGTTTTTATGAATCAATAAAGATGAAGATTTTATTGAAGCTGGATCCCTTTTTCCTTCATTTTCTCTTCAAAGTAGCCACCTTTTGCTTTGATTACTGCTTTGCACGCAGAAAAGGTGAACGGATGGACTCTACATGCCTGGTTCCCACCGTGAAGCATGGAGGTGGTGTGATGGTGTGGGGGTGCTTTGCTGGTGACACTGTTGGGGATTTATTCAAAATTGAAGCGGTGAGCGGTCCAGCTCACCCCAAACCATCTCGATTGGGTTCAGGTCTGGTGTTTGTGGAGGTCAGGTCATCTAGCGTAGCACCCCATCACTCTCCTTCTTGGTCTAATAGCCCTTACACAGCCTGGAGGTGTGTTTGGGGTCATTGTCCTGTTGAAAAATAAATGATGGTCCAACTAAACGCAAACCGGATGGAATAGCATGCCGCTGCAAGATGCTGTGGTAGCCATGCTGGTTCAGTGTGCCTTCAATTTTGAGTAAATCCCCAACAGTGTCACCAGCAAAAAGCACCCCCACACCATCACACCACCTCCATGCTTCACGGTGGGAACCAGGCATGTAGAGTCCATCCGTTCACCTTTTCTGCGTGCAAAGCAGTAATCAAAGCAAATGGTGGCTACTTTGAAGAACGTAGAATATAAGACATATTTTCAGTTGTTTCATAGTTTTGATGCCTTCAGTGTGATTCTACAATTTTCATAGGCGTGAAAATACAGCAAAATCGTTGAATGAGAAGGTGTGTCCAAACTTTTGGTCTGTACTGTATATTTGTGCACTTTGATTAGCATATAGGATTTATTTTATTATTATTACCACACAATACTTTTTATTCACTGTATTTCAATGCATTATTTATGACATAGTATGTGTATATAGTATGATTGATGGATATACAGACATGGTGTATTTGATAGATACCTTTATATATACAGGTCCTTCTCAAAAAATTAGCATATAGTGCTAAATTTCATTATTTTCCATAATGTAATGATTAAAATTAAACTTTCATATATTTTAGATTCATTACACACCAACTGAAATTTGTCAGGTCTTTTATTGTTTTAATACTGATGATTTTGGCATACAACTCCTGATAACACAAAAAACCTGTCTCAAAAAATTAGCATATTTCATCCGTCCAATAAAGTAAAAGTGTTTAAAACAAAATAAAAAAAAAACCATCAAATAATAATGTTCAGTTATGCACTCAATACTTGGTCAGGAATCCTTTTGCAGAAATGACTGCTTCAATGCGGCGTGGCATGGAGGCAATCAGCCTGTGACACTGCTGAGGTGTTATGGAGTCCCAGGATGCTTCGATAGCGGCCTTAAGCTCATCCAGAGTGTTGGGTCTTGCGTCTCTCAACTTTCTCTTCACAATATCCCACAGATTCTCTATGGGGTTCAGGTCAGGAGAGTTGGCAGGCCAATTGAGCACAGTAATACCATGGTCAGTAAACCATTTACCAGTGGTTTTGGCACTGTGAGCAGGTGCCAGGTCGTGCTGAAAAATGAAATCTTCATCTCCATAAAGCATTTCAGCCGATGGAAGCATGAAGTGCTCCAAAATCTCCTGATAGCTAGCTGCATTGACCCTGCCCTTGATGAAACACAGTGGACCAACACCAGCAGCTGACATTGCACCCCACACCATCACTGACTGTGGGTACTTGACACTGGACTTCAGGCATTTTGGCATTTCCTTCTCCCCAGTCTTCCTCCAGACTCTGGCACCTTGATTTCCGAATGACATGCACAATTTGCTTTCATCAGAAAAAAGTACTTGGGACCACTTAGCAACAGTCCAGTGCTGCTTCTCTGTAGCCCAGGTCAGGCGCTTCTGCCGCTGTTTATGGTTCAAAAGTGGCTTTACCTGGGGAATGCGGCACCTGTAGCCCATTTCCTGCACACGCCTGTGCACGGTGGCTCTGGATGTTTCTACTCCAGACTCAGTCCACTGCTTCCGCAGGTCCCCCAAGGTCTGGAATCGGTCCTTCTCCACAATCTTCCTCAGGGTCCGGTCACCTCTTCTCGTTGTACAGCGTTTTCTGCCACATTGTTTCCTTCCAACAGACTTCCCATTGAGGTGCCTTGATACAGCACTCTGGGAACAGCCTAATTGTTCAGAAATTTCTTTCTGGGTCTTACCCTCTTGCTTGAGGGTGTCAATGATGGCCTTCTTGACATCAGTCAGGTCGCTAGTCTTACCCATGATGGCGGTTTTGAGTAATGAACTAGGCAGGGAGTTTTTAAAAGCCTCAGGAATCTTTTGCATGTGTTTAGAGTTAATTAGTTGATTCAGAAGATTAGGGTAATAGGTCGTTTAGAGAACCTTTTCTTGATATGCTAATTTTTTGAGACAGGATTTTTGGGTTATCAGGAGTTGTATGCCAAAATCATCAGTATTAAAACAATAAAAGACCTGAAAAATTTCAGTTGGTGTGTAATGAATCTAAAATATATGAAAGTTTAATTTTAATCATTACATTATGGAAAATAATGAAATTTAGCACTATATGCTAATTTTTTGAGAAGGACCTGTATATATACACTCTAATATTATTAATGAATATAATTTTTTCATATTTTACAGGATCTTCTTTTTCTTTTTCTTCACATTCTGCACCTTCTCTTATTACCACTGGGTGTCACTTTTCATTAAGGTATGTGCACTTTTTCTATCTCCCTTCTTTTCCCATACAGAGTTATTATTAGGTTATTTTTCCATTCATGGGCATGATATTAAAACAAGCGCTACGATTGCTGCTACTTTGCTATCGCTCTTTGTATCACATACGGGGAGCACTCCCTGCCGTCTTGCTTGGTCCATTGCTCTGGTAACGTGTCCTTCAGCGTCACAGACCTTTTGTCTCCGCCTACCTCATAGACAAGGCACAAGGACCAGCGGCGGATACCGCGTCCCTCCCACGGCATGCAGCGGAGACCTGACTTAAAACTCTCACCCAGATACTCATTTTTAACCCTTACTTTGGAGATCTACCTGATCCCAACAGTATCTACTGCTTACCTCTGAATTGGGTATTTCTACCCCCTCCCGGTACTTAATGTGGCTGATGAAGGTCCGAAATTTAGGACCGAAACGTTTCACTACCGTGGACTACAATAAATATTTACCATTTTCGCTAAGTTGAGTGCCGAGTTCTCTTTTCATTACCTCATAGACGTCATGATGGTGGGCGTGTCTGTGACACAGGAGAAATCGGATTCACCGCACACACAAAAAAACTGAATTAGATGCAAAAATTAGTATTTTTATTCTTGTGCCCACAAAAGGAAAGAAGGTATGCCACGATCATAAACAAATTGCAGATACACTTTTTTTATATGAATACCCATACAATTACAGATACCCGACGTTTCGATCCTCCCGGATTTTAATCATGGGGTACTAAGGAAAATAAGAGAAGACAAACATAAGAATACAATTATATAAACAAACAAAACAGTAATTATGTACAAAATTTACATATAGTCAATTAATTTTAAGACTAAGAATATATGAGGGCTATACGAATACCAGAAGAAGCCAATAAAAATAAAATGCGCAACATAATTAAGTGATTGTTTGCAATATTATTAGGCATATTGTAAAATCATTAAGTCCTATGTAACAAATTGCAACACAAAAGTTAGAGGGCCAAGAGATTTACCTTAGTAGTAGGTATAGCAAAAATAAAGGCACACGTTGGGGCCACAGAATCAATGCCCCTGTAAGCAATCGCCTAATGCTGGGAAAGATAAGATAAAATGATCAAGCATATAATATAGGGATATATAGATATAGCCCACTGTACGGACAGGTATTACCTGTGGCACGTAGAAAGAGTGCTAGTTGTCTGAGCAGATAAATGCTGTTAGAAGAATGGGGGAAAAGAAGAACTAAAGTGAATATCCCCAAATTCATTGAAGCCATAAGTTGCTCAAGCTCCCAATAGATAATTACCTGCATGGTATGTGTGAAGGACAAACGCTGCTGTGAAAGGAGGGGAGAGACCTAATATAAATAACCCCATCTTCATTGGAGGCATACGGCGCTCAAATACCCCATACACCCGTACCTGCAGGATGTGCTTGTATGCATAAGTAAGTCCGGCGGCGCTCCCGCGCCTTGCCACAGCTGCTGGATGCGGCTGTGAGAAAGTGTGGGGTAAGGTCAGCTTAAAAAGCCGCGCCGTGTCACTCCGGCCTGGAAGTACGTCATCCGGACCGGAAGTGACGCAGCGCTATGGTCTGAGGTGGTTGCTCATGACGCCGACTCCACTGCTTCCTGTCCTTGCTGCATGGCTGGAAGTGCCATATTGGACCATCTTTGTGATTTCCTGCCCTGGGGATATAAAAACCTGGCTGATGGCTACATACATCATGCCCCCAGAGGAAGCAATACAGCGAAACGCGCGTAGGGGTTTTTCCTGCTCACATTCAGTAAGTTTTGATGTCAGAATTGTCATGTATTATTACTTTTTGACTCACTTGTGTATGTCCTATTAGGTGTGTGGTAACTGCCCACTGTGGTGGATAAGTGAACCATTGCTGACTCTGGCAATAGCCACCCACAATTGTTTTCATATGATATGGTAGATGTCTATAGGAGACAATTTGCACTAAGCACTATGCTCCATCATACTAATATATCTGCTATATGTGGGATGTTATGTATATCTGCTGGCATAGATGATTAATATATACTGAGGCCACCTACCACAGTGGATATATCAGCCACTGGCTGTATTCCCACCCTGACATGAATAAGCTACCTGCTTGTATATTGTGTCATTTTTTCATGAATTATTGATAATATACCCAAATTCTGGATTGGATTGCACTAGGCACTTTAATTAATTTTTTGTGATACACTGTTCATATGTGATGGTAGTATATAACATTGGTAGATTATATATTTTCTCTCTACAGGGCTGATTTAATGCATTATGCACTTTATTATAAATACCTGTAGATTAACATGTATATGGGATATCTATACTCCTCTGAACAATTGATTTTGGGATAAATATCCTAATAATTGGATCAATACTTCATGAACGGTAGCTTTGCACATATATTAATGTGTGATTACTTTGATGCAAAATTGTTAATAAATTTGTGACACTTTTCTTGCTTTATGTGAGATCTAGATGTTGCCTTTTCCCTTGTATTATGTGTTATGTATTGAAATTTGATTGTTTTATATTTTTTGTAAGAATAAAAACCTATTAATTTTTATAATTGCTCTTAGTCCATTTTTTTGGGGTATTTTTTCTTTAAGATAGTTTGCAGCATCTAGTGTGTTATATAGCGACCTGATCCACAGGCCAGAAAAAATTCTTCTGTTCTTAACGTCATACAGTAGAGGACCTGGCTTTAAAATAGTTTGTAGCATCTAGTGTATTATAGAGGCCTGATCCACAGGCCACAATCAAATTCTTCTGTTCCTAAAGTCATACAGAAGGGGAACTGACTTTAAAATAGTAGCATCTAGTGTGTTATACAGGC
This sequence comes from Oophaga sylvatica, assembly GCA_033576555.1. Lineage (NCBI taxonomy): Eukaryota > Metazoa > Chordata > Amphibia > Anura > Dendrobatidae > Oophaga > Oophaga sylvatica. The sequence goes on along the minus strand of JARQOD010000004.1, from coordinate 60,713,159 downwards.
CTGATCCAAGGGCCACAAAAAGTTCTTCTGTTCCTAGTGTCATACAGTAGGGGACCTAACTTTAAAGTAGTTTGTAGCATCTAGTGTGTTATAGAGGCCTGATCCATAGGCCACAAAAAATTATTCTGTTCTTAACTAGTGATGAGCAAGCACGTAAAAGGCTCGGGTGCTCGTTGCTTGGATCGAGCAAATTGGAATGCACGGGTGCTCAACCTGAGCAACGAGTCCAATGTAAATCTATGGGAAAACCGAGCATTTTTGCCGCGACCTACCCCAGGGGGTCCTTTTAGGGTCTAAAAACGTCTGAATTTGATGGAAACAGTGCTCAAATGACATGGGAACATCATGGGGAATACCCCTGAAAGCATTTCTGACACCCAGGTCACAGCTGTGAACAATGTTGTCATGTTGTCAGAGTCTTACGCCACTTTTACAGGCGCACAATAAAACATACAAAAACAATACCAACATGGATTTTCCTGGGAAATATGTTAAGGAATATCCTTTCTAGGGTAATGATTTGTATGTAAGGCAAAATAAATAACCTAAAACAAAAGTGTTCCACCATGTTCACATGTAGCGTTTTTGATGTATTTTTCAACTTTACCATTGCTTTCAACCAAGACAAATGCATTTACTGGGAAATGACATTTTAACAATTTACAACCTTATTTGGCCATATGGTGTGTGACACATCATCAGACACATCCTGTTTCATTTTATGAAGGAGGGACTCTGAAAGTCACAAAGTCTATTTTTATAGTGTCAGCAGTGGGCCCTCACTATTCTTAGAGAGCCATCAGCTGGCTATGCTTTGTTGTTCCCATTATTAAACAGTGGGTCTCTTATACTGCTAGTGCGTATGCAGTAAGTGGCAGGGCTGCTCAAAATTTGGATGCACCCCAAAAACCCTTTGAACAGATGTCATGGATGACCACATGCAACCAAAGTTCCAAGTATTCATTTGGTACTCCCATACTTTTTGCCTATGCAATGAATGCAAGGCCTGCCCTGTCCCAAAGTTACTCGCACACCAATAACCCTTTGAACCAACGTACTGGATGGCCACATTAATACAAAGTTCACATTATTATTTATTTGGTACTGGCTGTCACGCTGTCTAATGATATGTATACAATGTCAGTAAACTATTAATACAGGAACAACACTCTATACAACAACTAGTATAGCAACATCAGCATGTAAGTATAGAATAGATTCACCTGACACGATATCTGCTGAACTCAGGGTTAATCTTGAGGACTTGATGAGCTGAAACAGGAAAGAAGTGGACCGGGATCTAACCTGACCCTAAACTGGGGTCCTAACTAATCCCTCACCTTGGAGGTACTGATAATGGTTCAGAGGTCCAAGTCTCCAACCTAACCCTGTCTCCTATCAGACCCTGAACCCTGTAATCAGTCCTAAGAAGGATCCTGACTACCACCAAAGGGATATGGGCTGATCTCAGCTAAATACACAGATTAGACATATAAGACAGACAGGATAACACTCGCTTGCATACACACTCAAACACCAAAGGAACATAAATGATCTGGGAAATAAACTCTAACCAAGTTGAGCTTAGAACAACTAAGGAGCTCACAACTAAAGTCTATACAGATTCATTCCTATCTGTGGTCTGCATGAAGGTTTCACTGGCAACTCCCCAAGCAGACAACCAGGAATTTAAAGGAAACCAATCAACAAATAATCAATTGCAGCCGGGAGAAACTGCATCCAGTCCCAGAACCGAGCACAGACAGAATTAACTCCCTAGCTGCCAAACACAAAGAAACAGCAGCTCAGCTGTGAGAAGTCAAAATGTGCAACCGCGACGATCTTCGTGGCAATGCACACATGACAGTACCCCCCCTTCTACGAGGGGCCTCCGGACCCTCAGGGCCAGGCCTGCCCGGGTGAGTTCTGTGGAAGGTCCGAACCAAACGATCTGCGTTAACATCAGACACAGGGACCCACGTCCTCTCCTCTGGACCATACCCCTTCCAATGCACCAAGTACTGAAGGGACCGGCGATTCAGACGTGAGTCAATGATCTTTGATACTTGAAATTCCAAGTTACCATTGACCAACACAGGAGGAGGAGGTAGAGGTGACGGTATGACTGGTGCCACATACCTTTTAAGTAATGACTTGTGGAACACATTATGAATTTTAAACGTAGGAGGGAGTCCAGACGAAATGCCACAGGATTAATTATGGAACTGATCCTGTACGGCCCGATGAATCTGGGACCCAGTTTCCAGGAGGGCACTTTAAGTTTTATATTCCTGGTAGACAACCATACCAGATCGTTCACATTCAGATCTGGACCAGAAACTCTCCTCCTATCAGCCATACGTTTGTAACGGTTCCCCATCGCACTCAGATTATTCAATACACCTCTCCACACAGAAGCAAGTGACGACGAGAAACGCTCCTCCTCAGGAACCCCAGAAGGGCCCCCCCCATTGAAAGTACAAAACTGGGGATGGAAACCATATGCCCCAAAAAACGGGGACTTATCAGTGGACTCGCTCCGCCTGTTGTTAAGAGCGAACTCTGCCAGAGGCAAGAAAGAAGACCAGTCCTCTTGGTTCTCTGAGACAAAACACCGGAGATATGTCTCTAAGCTCTGATTCAGACGCTCTGTCTGACCATTGGTCTGCGGATGAAAAGCCGAGGAAAATGACAATTGCATCCCCCGACGTAAACAAAATGCCCTCCAAAATTTGGACACAAACTGAGACCCCCTATCTGACACCACATCAGAAGGCAACCCATGAAGTCTAACGATCTCCCTAATGAACACCTGCGCCAGAGTTTTAGCATTAGGGAGTGCAGGAAGAGCAACGAAATGTGCCATCTTACTGAACCTGTCAACAACCACCAGTATGACAGTATTCCCTGACGACGGAAGAAGGTCCGTAATGAAGTCCATAGATAAATGAGTCCATGGACGCTCCGGAAGTTTCAAGCGTAAAAGGGTCCCAGACGGACGGGTATGAGGGGTTTTAGAGCGAGCACACACCCCACATGACGCGACAAAAGTTATAACATCTTTATTAGCATTAGGCCACCAAAACCGGCGAGAAAGGAGATCTAAAGTAGCCTTACTCCCTGGATGTCCTGCTAGAGCAGAATTATGATGTGCCTCAATAACCTTTTGTCTCAACAGATTTGGGACAAACAGTCTCCCTGGAGGTCCTGCAGGGGCGTCCCCCTGAGCCTCTAACACCTCCTCCTCAAGCTCAGAAAATACAGCCGACACTACCACCCCCTCCTGAAGGATAGGACTCGGGTCATCCGTTTTCCCGGCCCCTGGGAAACTGCGAGACAAGGCATCAGCCTTTACATTCTTAGACCCCGGGCGATAAGTGACGACAAAATTAAACCTGGTAAAAAACAACGACCATCGAGCTTGTCTGGAATTCAGACGCTTAGCGGATTCCAAATACAACAGGTTCTTGTGATCAGTAATAACGGTAACCGGGTGGACTGCCCCTCCAAAAAGTGACGCCATTCTTCAAAAGCTAACTTAATGGCCAAAAGTTCCCTATTGCCGATATCATAATTCCTTTCGGCGGACGACAATTTCTTAGAAAAGAAAGCGCACGGATGCCATTTACCAGGGGACGGACCCTGGGACAATATAGCACCCACCCCTACGTCAGACGCATCCACCTCCACAATGAACGGCTGAGATGCATCTGGTTGGATGAGAACGGGTGCCGAAGCAAAACATTTCTTCAAAAGGAAAAGGCTTGGCAAGCTTTGTCCGACCATTTAGAAAAATCCGTCCCTTTTCTTGTCATGTCAGTGAGAGGTTTGACGACAGATGAGAAATTACAAATAAATTTCCGGTAGTAGTTAGCAAACCCAAAAAACGCTGCAGAGCCTTAAGATCCCCTGGCTGATCCCATTCAAGCACTGCTCTCACCTTTTCAGGGTCCATACGGAAACCGGAGGCTGACACCAAAAAACCCAAAAACTGAAGTTCCTGTACGGCAAATACACACTTCTCCAGTTTGGCGTATAGTTTATTGTCTTGCAAGATCTGCAACACCTGTCTCACATGCTCCTGATGAGACACAAGATCTGGCGAGTAAATTAAAATGTCGTCCAAATATACAACCACAAACAGCCCCACAAGGTGACGAAAAATGTCATTAACAAAATGTTGATATACTGCTGGTGCAGTAGTCAGACCAAAAGGCATGACTAGGTTCTCATAATGTCCCTCCGGCGTGTTAAACGCTGTTTTCCACTCATCCCCCTCTTTTATCCTAATCAGGTTATACGCCCCCCTGAGATCCAATTTAGAAAACCATTTGGCGCCAACAATTTGATTGAAGAGATCAGGAATAAGAGGGAGTGGATACGGATCTCGAACAGTAATCCGATTAAGTTCGCGGAAATCCAAGCAAGGGCGTAGGCCTCCATCTTTCTTCTTCACAAAGAAGAACCCCGCGGCTACTGGGGAAGATGAAGGTCTAATATGCCCTTTGGCCAGACTTTCAGAAATATAATCTTTCATAGCCTGCCTCTCAGGACCAGAAAGATTATACAACCTAGCTTTAGGCAACTTAGCATCAGGAAGGAGATTAATAGAGCAGTCATACACGCGATGAGGAGGCAACTCCTGACACCCCTCCTCAGAGAAAACATCCCCAAAATCCTCAAAAAAAGGAGGCAATGTACTAGGCACGACCGCACTGATGACTGTGTTCATGCAGTTGCTTTTGCAAAACTCACCCCATTGGCTTATTTCTCTGGACTGCCAATTAATCACAGGGTTATGTTTAACCAACCAAGGAAGTCCCAACACAATGGGAGTAGGTAGACCCTCCAACACATAACAAGATAATTGTTCCCTATGTATTGCCCCTACCCGAAGGTCAATGTTATGAACCTCATGAACAAAGCTACCTTGGCCGAGAGGCCTGGCGTCAATGGAGAATATAGGGATCGGTTTGACCAATACACTCAGATGCATACCTTGAGCCTGAGCAAACTGAGCGTCAACCAGATTAGCCCCGGAACCACTATCAAGAAGAACAGACAATCTCTCCACTCTCGTACCAACTACCACCTCCACTGGTACAAGGAACTGAGAAGAACTGGCGGATGAAATACATACTCCCAGGTTGTCTCCACCACACAACCTGGGATTAACAGTTTTCCCGGCGACTTTTGGCTCAACAAGGCACAGGATGGACATTCTCCAACAAAATGTCCCTCTTTCCCGCAGAAAAAACATCTTCTAGTCCTGCGGCGTACCGCCAATCCCCTCCTACGAAATGATGTCCCTCCCAACTGCATAGGCTCATCCGAACAGACAAGGGGAACCTCAACATAAGGGACTTTAGTGGTAGGTGGAGAAACAACAGGGAGTGGGGTTACCTCACCCCTCTCCCGAAGCCGTCTATCAGTACGGATAGCTAAGGCCATAGCAGCCTCCAGAGAAGGAGGAGACTCATACTGAGCCAAAACGTCTTTTAATTTATCAGAAAGCCCATGACAAAACTGGCTCCTAAGAGCTGGGTCATTCCACTGAGTATCTGTGGCCCATCTACGAAACTCAGAAGCAAATTCCTCTGCCGGACGATCTCCCTGCTGTATTTACGTAATTTAGTCTCAGCAAGAGAGACCCGATCTGGGTCATCATATACCAATCCCAGGGCAGTAAAAAATTGATCTACAGACAGTAGAGCCGGGGATCCCGGAGGAAGGGAAAATGCCCAGGATTGAGGGTCCCCTTGCAGAAGTGAGATAACAATTCCCACTCTCTGCTCCTCACTCCCTGATGATCGAGGCCGAAGCCGAAAATACAATTTACATGCCTCCCGGAAGGTGAAAAATTTGTCTCGCCCACCAGTGAACCTGTCCGGAGAGCTACTTTAGGTTCAACTCTGGTTTGCTCCAGGGGAGACAAAACTTTGGACTTAATGTCCGTCAGCTCCATGGATAATCCCTGCAACTGCAGAGCCAGCTGGGCTACTGGATCCATGTTAACTGGAGATAATTTTTATGGCCAGTGAAAATGTCACGCTGTCTAATGATATGTATACAATGTCAGTAAACTATTAATACAGGAACAACACTCTATACAACAACTAGTATAGCAACATCAGCATGTAAGTATAGAATAGATTTACCTGACACGATATCTGCTGAACTCAGGGTTAATCTTGAGGACTTGATGAGCTGAAACAGGAAAGAGGTGGACCGGGATCTAACCTGACCCTAAACTGGGGTCCTAACTAATCCCTCACCTTGGAGGTACTGATAATGGTTCAGAGGTCCAAGTCTCCAACCTAACCCTGTCTCCTATCAGACCCTGAACCCTGTAATCAGTCCTAAGAAGGATCCTGACTACCACCAAAGGGATATGGGCTGATCTCAGCTAAATACACAGATTAGACATATAAGACAGACAGGATAACACTCGCTTGCATACACACTCAAACACCAAAGGAACATAAATGGTCTGGGAAATAAACTCTAACCAAGTTGAGCTTAGAACAACTAAGGAGCTCACAACTAAAGTCTATACAGATTCATTCCTATCTGTGGTCTGCATGAAGGTTTCACTGGCAACTCCCCAAGCAGACAACCAGGAATTTAAAGGAAACCAATCAACAAATAATCAATTGCAGCCGGGAGAAACTGCACCCAGTCCCAGAACCGAGCACAGACAGAATTAACTCCCTAGCTGCCAAACACAAAGAAACAGCAGCTCAGCTGTGAGAAGTCAAAATGTGCAACCGCGACGATCTTCGTGGCAATGCACACATGACACTGGCACACTGTTTGCCTAAGCATTGAAAGCAAGGCATGCCCTGCTCCAACGTTACACACACCCCAAAAACCCTTAGAAGCCACGTACTGGAGGCCACATTAAACCAAAGTTCCCATTAAGCTATATTTGGCACTGCCATACTGTTTGCCTAGGCATTGAATACAAGGCCTGTCCTGCCCCAACGTTACACGCACCCCAATAACCCTTTGAAGCTATGTACTGGATGGCCACATGAAACCAAAGTTCCCATTAAACTTTATTTGGTACTGCCATACTGTTTGCCTATGCAATGAATGCAAGGCCTGTCCTGCCCCAACTTTAGATGCACCTCAATAACCCTTTGAACCAACGTACTGGATGGCCACATTAAAACAAAGTTCACACTATTATTTATTTGCTACTGGCATATTGTTTGCCTAAGCATTGACTGCAAGGCCTGCCCTGTACCAACGTTACACGCACCCCAATTACCCTTTGAAGTCATGTACTGAATGGCCACATTAAACCAAATTTCCATTAAGCTTTATTTGGTATTGCCATGCTGTTTGCCTAGGCACTGAATGCAAGGCCTGCCCTGCCCCAACGTTACACGCACCCCAATGACCCTTTGAAGCCACGCACTGGATGCCACATTAAATCAAAGTTCACATTCTTATTTAGTTGGTACTGGCATACTGTTTGCCTATGCAATGAATGCAAAGCCTGCCCTGCCCCAAAGTTATCTGCACCCCAATAACGCTTTGACCCAACGTACTGGATGGCCACATTAAACCAAAGTTCCCATTATTATTTATTTGGTACTGGCATACTGTTTGCCTATGCATTGAATGCAAGGCCTGCACTGCCCCAACGTTACCCACACCCCAATAACCCTTTGAACCAACGTACTGGATGGCCACATTAAAACAAAGTTCACATTATTATTTATTTGGTACTGGCACACTCTTTGCCTAGGCATTGACTGCAAGGCCTGCCCTGTCCCAACGTTACACGCACCCCAATAACCATTTGAAGCCACGTACTGAATGGCCACATTAGATTAAATTTTCCATTAAGCTTTATTTGGTACTGCCATGCTGTTTGGCTAGGCATTGAATGCAAGGCTTGCCCTGCCCCAACGTTCCACAAAACCCAATCACCCTTTGAAGCCACGTACTGGATGGCCACATGAAGCAAAAGTTCCCATTAAGCTTTATTTGGTGCTGCCACACTGTTTACCTAGGCATTGAATGCAAGGCCTACTCTGCCCCAACATTACACGCACCTCAATAACCCTTTAAACCAAAGTACTGGATGGCAACATTAAAGAAAAGTTCCCATTCTTATTTATTTGGTAGTGGCATACTGTTTGCCTAGGCATTGAATGCAAGGTCTGCCCTGCCCCAATGTTACACTCACCCCAATAACCATTTGAAGCATCATACTGGATGGCCACATTAAACTAAAGCTCTCATTCTTATTTATTTGGTACTGGCACACTGTTTGCTTAGGCATTGACTGCAAGGCCTGCCCTGCCCCAATGTTACACGCACCCCAATAACCCTTTGAAGGCACGTACTGGATGGCCACATGAAACCAAAGTTCCCATTAAGCTTTATTTGGCACTGGCATACTGTTTGCCTAGACATTGAATGCAAGGCCTGCACTGCCCCAACGTTACACGCACCCCAATAACCCTTTGAAGCAACGTACTGGATGGCCACATGAAACCAAAGTTCCCATTAAGCTTTATTTGGCACTGGCATACTGTTTGCCTAGACATTGAATGCAATGCCTGCCCTGCCCCAACGTTACACGCACCCAAACCACCCAATAACCCAGTTTTGAAACCACACTATTTGATGAGTGGCCCCATGCATAAGAAACAAAGGGTTCCCATAAACAAGTCATATTATTTGGTACTGGCATACTATTTGCCTAGTTATTGAATGCAAGGCCTGCCCTGCCCCAACGTTACATGCACCCCAATAACATTTTGAAGCAACGTACTGGATGGGCACATGAAACCAAAGTTCCCATTAAGCTTTATTTGGTACTGGCATACTATTTGCCTAGTTATTGAATGCAAGGCCTGCCCTGCACCAACGTTACATGCACCTCAATAACCTTTGAAACCACATACTGGATGGCCACATGAAAACAAAGTTCCCATTAAGCTTTATTTGGTATGCCATACTGTTTGCCTAGGCATTGAATGCAAGGCCTGCCCTGCCCCAACGTTACATGCACCCCAATAACATTTTGAAGCAACGTACTGGATGGGCACATGAAACCAAAGTTCCCATTAAGCTTTAGTTGGTACTGGCAAACTATTTGACTAGTTATTGAATGCAAGGCCTGCCCTGCACCAACGTTACACGCACCTCAATAACCCTTTGAAACCACATACTGGATGGCCACATGAAAACAAAGTTCTCATTAAGCTTTATTTGGTACTGCCATACTGTTTGCCTAGGCATTGAATGCAAGGCCTGCCCTGCCTGAACGTTACCCGCACCCCAATAACCCTTTGAATCAACGTACTGGATGGCCACCTGAAAGCATTGTTCATATTAATTTGGTACTCCCATTTTGGTTGGCTACGCAGTGAATTGTTGAGCATGAAGAACCTGCATTGGAGAAGGTCAGTGTTGAGGATGAAGATCCGGCAGTGGAGAATGTCAGTATTGAGTCTGGAAAACCTGCAGTGGAGAATTTTAGTGTTGAGGCTGAAGAAACTGCAGTGGAGAATTGCAGTGTTGAGGCAAAAGAACACCTGCCAGTGGAGCATTTCATTGTTGAGGCTGAAGAACCTGCATTGTTGAATATCAGTGTTGAGGCTGAAGGACCAGCAGTGGAGAATTGCGTTGTTGAGGCTGAAGAACCTGGATTGGTGAATTGCAGTGGTGAGCCTGAAGAACCTGCAGTGGACAATTGCAGTGTTGAGGCTAAAGACCCAGCAGTGGAGCATAGCAGTATTGAGGCTGAAGAACCTTTATTGTAGCATTGCAGTGTTGAGAAAGAACACACGGCAGTGGAGCATTTCAGTGTTGAGCCAGAAGAATCTGCAGTGGACAATTGCAGTGTTGAGGCTGAAGACCCCACAGTGGAGAATTGCAGTGTTGAGGATAAACACATAGCAGTGGAGCATTGCAATGTGGAGCCCGAAGAACCTGCATTGTAGCATTGCAGTGTTGAGGAAGATCACCAACAGGGGAGCATTGCAATGTTGAGCCCGGAGACCCTGCATTGTAGCATTGGCAGTGTTGAGGAAGAACACCCAGCAGTGGAGCATTTCAGTGTTGAACCTGAAGAACCAGCAGTGGAGAACTGCAATGTTGAGGCTGAAGAACCTGCATTGTAGCATTGCAGTTTTGAGGCTGAAGAATTGGCAGTGGAGAATTGCTTTGTTGAAGATGAACAACCAACAAAGTTCACATTATTATGAAGTGGTTCTCCCATACTGTTTGCCTATGCATTGAATGCAAGGCCTGCCCCAAATTTGGAAACACCCCATTACTACTTGGAAGAGACGTGGAGGAAGGCTCCTATGGATCTGTTCCCATTACAAAGGAGCGAGTCTCCTATACTTGCAATGCCCATACAGTAAGTGTATGGGCTGACAAACAATTCCCCCTGGGGGGTACACATCAACATACTGGGTCAACATTTTTGTTACGGGCATCATAAACACCCTTCAAAAATATTAAGTGGCTGTTGCATCACGGAACACGTTCACACTGGTGATCTAGTGGTGGTGTCGGAAGAGACATGGAGGATAGCCTCCGAAAAATGTCTTCCCAGTTTAAAGGAACGGGTCTCCTATACTTGGAATGCCCATACACTAAATGTATGGGCTGACAAATATTTTCTGAGGTGCAGGAGCTTTAGACTGTGGGGGGCAACCCTGATTGACCTAGGGCCCGCAATTCTCGGTGTCGGGAGGATGTGTTCCATCCCAAAGTCCGACTGGGTCCCAGCTTCCACTATGTTTACCCAGTGTGCCATCAGCGAGACATACTGTCTCTGCCCAGAAGCACTTATCCACGTGTCCATGGTTAGGTGGACTTTCCCAGTAACTGCATTGTTGAGGACACGGGTAATGTTGTGGGACACGTGCTTGTGTAATGCCGGGATAGCACACCAGGAGAAATAGTGGCGGCTGGGGACAGAGTACCTTGGGACGGCCGATGCCATCAGGTTGTGGAAAGCTTCCATCTCCATGAGCCAAAAAAGGCAACATTTCGAGCGCAAGCAGATGAGAAATGTGTGAATTTAGTACTGTGGCCTGTGGGGCATTGGTTGCGTATTTCTGCTTGCGTTCCAATGACTGGTATATGGATAACTGAAAGCTGTGCTGGGACAAGGACGTGGACGTGCTTCATGATGGTGGTAGTTCAGTGTGTGCAACAACAGGTGCAGGGCAGGAGGTATGTTCGCAGGCACCATGGACAGGGGAATGGCTTCCACACACAACAGTGGAAGATGCAGTGTGTCACCCGCAGACACTGTTCCTGGACCTTGGGGTTCGGCCCACAAAGTCGGGTGCTTTGCTGCCATGTGCCTGATCATGCTGGAGGTGGTCAGGATAGTAATTTTGCTACCCCTGCTGATGCGGGCATGGCAGGTGGTGCAAATGGCCTGTTTGGGGTTATCGGCAGGTCTTTAAAAAACAACCAGACTCGGGAAGACCTAACAGTTGTACTGCCAACTTCCGTCATGTTGGTGTTACGAGTAACAGTTGCCCGCCTTCTGACTGCGGCCACCACAGTGCTTCTTCCTGCCTGTTGTGGTGCTATGCCTCCCTTCCCCTGTGTGCTGCTGTCATCGCTCTGAACGTCCTCCTGCCAGGTTGGGTCAGTTACTATATCATTCACCACCTCCTTTTCCACTTCCGCACCCTGATCCTCCTCCTGACTTTCTGGCAATTGTGTCTCATCATCGTCCACCTGTGGTGACACGTTCCCACCGTCGCCTTCGTGTGAACGTGGCTGCTAAATATTTGGACATCGCTACATGTGATCTCATTTTGCCCTGCTTTAAGTGAACCGAACGAGAGGCCCGAATCTATAAATGGAAAAGTGAACAGCTCTTCGGAGTGTCCAAGTGTGGGATCAGATGTCTCCGGGCACTCGGTATGGCGGGAGGAAGAAGGATCAGGGTGACGAATATGCGGTCCAGACTCACGGCTACTCAGACTTGACCATGTGGAAGACAGGGTGCTGGTGGTGGTGGCAAAGTGACTGGAAGCATTATCCACTATCCAACCAACAACCTTTTGACACTGCTCTGGTTTCAATAGTGCTGTTCTGCGGTCCCCTAGGAATTCGGACAGGAAGGTAATGTGAGAAGATGTGTGTGTTTGTTGTGGCACAATTTCAGCTTGCCCACGGCCTCAGCCTCTGCATGCACCATCACCATCATGTCTACTTTCCCGTCCCTTGCCACGCGCCTTGCCCATTTTAAATGGACTGAACTTAGATGTGATCCGTGTGCGGGAAAACCACACTTTAAAATATCTGGACTGTAGTTCCTTTTTTTTTTGAGCAAACTGTTGTCAATAACTATGGTAAGACACAGCAAAAACAACAAAAACAGTTGAATGGAGGCCTGAAATGCCACAATTTGTAGCCCACAGATAGATGAGGCATCTGACGGAGATACCACACTCTTCAATATGTGTCGTGTATATTTTTTTTTTACGCCAAAATAGTGTACTAACTAGGGTAACAGACAGCAGAAACAGTGGAATGGAGGCCTGAAATGCTATATTTTGTAGCCCACAGATAGATGAGGCGTCTGACAGCGATAGCCCACTTTCAAATATCTGACCTGTATTTTTGTTTTTTTCCTGCACAACAGTGTATAAAACTAGGGTAAGACACAGCAAAAACACTTTGATGGAGGCCTGAAATGCCACAATTTGTAGCCCACAGATAGATGGAAGCCTGAAATGCCACAATTTGTAGCCCACAGATAGATGAGTCCATTGTAAAATATCTGGCCTGTTTTTTTTTCTTTTTTGGCCCAGCTAAATCGTGTCAACAAGTTGGCTATGACACAACAAAAAAATTCTATGGAGGCCTTAAATGGCACGATTTTGAGCGCAATGATATGCGATCCGTGTGGCAGACAAAACACGGTGTAAAATATCTGCCCTATACCTAAATATTTTTTTGGCAGCTAAATATTTTTTGGACAGCAAAATAGTATCAAGAAATTATATAACACACTTCAAAAAAATTTAACAGCACCACAAAAATGTCAGAATTTTTTGCGCACTCAGATGTGATAGCTGGGACCGGCAAAACCATTTAAAATAGCTGGATTTTCATGTTGTACTATGAAAATAATCTGGCTATATTCTGCAGTATCATCAAGCAAATGGAGAAAAAAAGAGGGCTGTGTTGTTGTGAATGGACTTGAAATGAGTTCTGAGCAGAGGCTCCCTCTGGTGGTTACAAGCGGTACTGGACTGTCCAGTGAAGATTGTGAGGAGTGGGAATCAGGTGTTACTGACTGGTCTTATATAAGGGAGTCGCCTTCCCATCAGGGTTGCCGGTGATCAATTGTTCTGGTCTCAATCCTTGAGTCCTGTTTCCTTTGTAGCCTGCTGTGTCGTGTCTGCATCTCCTGCTAACAGATAAGACATTTTCTTCTTTTTGTTTTTGTGCTTGATTTTTGCATTTTGTCCTGCACTTCTGTGGGGGCCTTCAGGGTCCCCTCCTGGGGCTTTTGCCCTCTCAGTTTAGTTCAGCCACTGATGTTTGTACTTTTGCTTTTTCCAGTTTTTTCAGTGGCTGCTGTTTTGATTTTGTTACACCAGAGAACTAATTTAGGTGGTAGAGGTCGTGTGATCTCAGGTGATTTTGAAATTAGTAGAGTTGGTGCTTTTCAGGGTTTTTTGGGATTGCAGTAAGTGCCCTTCCTATCCTTTTCTATTTAGGTAGTTTGGGCCCCAACGTTTGCTCATACTATTTTCTGTCTGTGTCAGTATTTCATCTTGTCTAACCGCCATTACATGTTTGGGGGCTTTCTATGTTCTTTGGGGATCTGCTCCGGGGCAGATAGCTTTCCTCTTTCTATCTTTAGGTGTAGTTAGTTTCTCAGACTGTGACGAGGCGTCTAGGACCAACGTAGGAACGCTCCACGGCTGCCTCTAGTTGTGGTGGTTAGTCAGGGTACTGCAATCTCATAGATTCCAACTTCTCTGGTGTATTGCCTTTTTTGCCTGCACTCCTCAGCTACCGAAACATAACAGTATCACCGGCCTAAAAATTGAAAATTGTATGGTACTCACAGAAGGGAAAAAATATTGTGAAAGAAAAAAGGTTGTCAGAGTTGTCAGAGATATTTTTCTGTTTGTTGCATTTTTTTTCCCTCTGTATCTCTGGGTGCTGGGGAGGATTTTTTTTTTCTCTCAATGGAGTTTGCACAGTTGTCTGGCCGTGTGGATCAGCTTGCCACTGAGGTTCGGAGTATTGCTGCCTATCTTGCTAGGTTGCCTGTTGTGGAACCTAGGATTCCCATGCCAGATTTGTTTTTAGGGGATCGAGCTAAGTTTCAGAATTTCAAAAATAATTGTAAATTGTTTTTTGCCTTAAAATCTAAGTCCTCAGGGAACGCAGCGCAGCAGGTTCAAATTGTCATCTCTCTCCTGCGCGGCGATCCTCAGGATTGGGCTTTTTCCCTGACACCTGGGGATCCTGTTTTGAGTGATGTTGATGCATTTTTTCAGGCTTTGGGGTTATTGTACGATGAGCCTAATCTCACTGATCAAGCTGAAAAAGCCTTGTTGGCGTTAAATCAGGGGCTTGATGTCGCTGAGTTATACTGTCAGAGATTCCATAGGTGGGCAGTCCTGACCAAGTGGAATGACGACGCTTTGGCGGCCCTTTTTCGGAAGGGTCTGTCAGATAATGTAAAGGATGTTATGGTGGGATTCTCTGTCCCCTCTGGTCTCAATGATTCTATGTCATTAGATATTCAAATTGACAGACGTTTGCGTGAGCGGAGAAGTATGCGTGGAATGTTGTTGCCTTGTGAACCTGCTTCTGAACCCATGCAGTGTGATAGAGTGGTGTCTGGGGCACAGCGTCATGAGTTTCGAAAGCGCAATGGGTTATGTTTCTACTGTGGTGATGCCTCTCATGCTATTTCAGTCTGCCCTAAGCGGGGAAGACGTTTTGCACGCTCAGTTGTCTTGGGTAGTGTTCAGACTAAGTTTTTATTAACTGTCACTCTGATATGCTTTCTGTCCTCATTTTCTGCTCAGCTTTTCGTTGATTCTGGAGCAGCGATTAACCTGATGGATTATGATTTTGCTAAACATTGTGGGTTTCCTTGATACCCCTA
>JARQOD010000004.1:60622903-60697923 GCA_033576555.1 Oophaga sylvatica | reverse complement strand
CTCGTGACGTCAGGGACTTTGTGCAGTCCTGTGGGACTTGCTCTCATTCCGAGCCTTGCTCTCGCTCTAGTGGTTTGTTGATGCCATAACCTGTGCCAAGAGGCCATGGACCCATATCTCTATGGATTTTATTTCCAACCTCCCTGTTTCTCAGAAAATGACTCTCAGGAGAGGGCCCAGCGGTTTGCTAACCGGCATAGGACTGATGGTCCTCGGTTTAAAGTGGGGGACTTGGTCTGGTTGTCCTCAAAGAATATTCCTATGAGAGTAGCATCTCCTAAATTTAAGCCTAGGTTCATTGGACCTTATAAGATCATGGAGATTATTAATCCTGTTTCTTTTCGTTTGCTTCTTCCAGGGACATTTAAGATCCATAACGTGTTCCACAAGTCCTTGTTGAAGAGGTTTGTTGAGCCAGTGGTTCCTGCTGCTGTGCCTCCTGACCCTGTTTTGGTTGAGGGCAATCTGGAGTATGTGGTTGAGAAAATATTAGATTCTCGTTTTTCTAGACGGAAACTCCAGTATTTGGTTAAATGGAGAGGTTATGGTCAGGAAGACAATTCTTGGGTGTTTGCTTCGGACATCCATGCTAGGAGACTTATCCGTGCGTATCATAGAACTCATCCTGACCGACCTGGTTGCTCAAATGAGGGTTCGGTGACCCCTCCTCAAGGGGGGGTACTGTTGTGAATGGGTTTGAGATGAGTTCTGAGCAGAGGCTCCCTCTGGTGGTTACAAGCGGTGCTAGTCTGTCCAGTGAAGATTGTGAGGACTGGGAATCAGGTGTTACTGACTGGTCTTATATAAGGGAGTCACCTTCCCATCAGGGTTGCCGGTGATCAATTGTTCTGGTCTGAATCCTTTATTCCAGTTTCCCTTGTAGCCTGCTGTGTCGTGTCTGCATCTCCTGCTAACAGATAAGACATTTTCTTCTTTTGTGTTTGTGCTATATTTTTGCATTTTGTCCTGCACTTCTGTGGGGCCTTCAGGGTCCCCTCCGGGGGCTTCTGCCCTCTCAGTTTTGTTCAGCCACTGATGTTTGTACTTTTGCTTTTTCCAGTTTTTTCAGTGGCTGCTGTTTTGATTTTGTTACACCAGAGAACTAATTTAGGTGGAAGAGGTCGTGTGATCTCAGGTGTTTTTGAAATTAGTAGAGTTGGTGCTTTTCAGGGTTTTCTGGGATTGCAGTAAGTACCCTTCCTATCCTTTTCTATTTAGTTAGTTTGGGCCCCAGCGTTTGCTCATACTATTTTCTTTCTGTGTCAGTATTTCATCTTGTCTAACCGCCATTACATGTTTGGGGGCTTTCTATTATCTTTGGGGTTCTGCTCCGGGGCAGATAGCTTTCCTATATCTATCTTTAGGTGTAGTTAGTTTCTCAGGCTGTGACGAGGCATCTAGGACCAACGTAGGAACGCTCCACGGCTGCCTCTAGTTGTGGTGGTTAGTCAGGGTACTGCAATCTCATAGATTCCAACTTCTCTGGTGTATTGCCTTTTTACCGGCACTCCTCAGTTACCGAAACATAACATTATCACCGGCCTAAAAATTGAAAATTGTATGGTACTCACAGAAGGGAAAAAATATTGTCAGAGTTGTCAGAGATATTTTCTGTTTGTTGCATTTTTTTTTTTCCCTCTGTATCTCTGGGTGCTGGGGAGGATCTTTTCTCTCAATGGAGTTTGCACAGTTGTCTGGCCGTGTGGATCAGCTTGCCACTGAGGTTCGGAGTATTGCTATCTATCTTGCTGGGTTGCCTGTTGTGGAACCTAGGATTCCCATGCCAGATTTGTTTTTAGGGGATCGAGCTAAGTTTCAGAATTTCAAAAATAATTGTAAATTGTTTTTTTGCCTTAAAATCTAAGTCCTCAGGGAACGCAGCGCAGCAGGTTCAAATTATCATCTCTCTCCTGCGCGGCGATCCTCAGGATTGGGCTTTTTCCCTGACACCTGGGGATCCTGTTTTGAGTGATGTTGATGCATTTTTTCAGGCCTTGGGGTTATTGTACGATGAGCCTAATGTCACTGATCAAGCTGAGAAAGCCTTGTTGGCATTAAATCAGGGGCTTGATGACGCTGAGTTATACTGTCAGAGATTCCGTAGGTGGGCAGTCCTGACCAAATGGAATGACGACGCTTTGGCAGCCCTTTTCCGGAAGGGTCTGTCAGATAATGTAAAGGATGTTATGGTGGGATTCCCTGTCCCCTCTGGTCTCAATGATTCTATGTAATTAGCGATTCAAATTGACAGACGTTTGCGTGAGTGGAGAAGTATGCGTGGAATGTGTTGCCTTGTGAACCAGCTTCTGAACCCATGCAGTGTGATAGAGTGGTGTCTGGGGCACAGCGTCATGAGTTTCGAAAGCGCAATGGGTTATGTTTCTACTGTGGTGATGCCTCTCATGCTATTTCAGTCTGCCCTAAGCGGGGAAGACGTTTTGCACGCTCAGTTGTCTTGGGTAGTGTTCAGACTAAGTTTTTATTAACTGTCACTCTGATATGCTCTCTGTCCTCATTTTCTGCTCAGGCTTTCGTTGATTCTGGAGCAGCTATTAACCTGATGGATTATGATTTTGCTAAACGTTGCTGGTTTCCCTTGATACCCCTACAGAAGTCTATTCCCCTACTGGGGATCGATTCTACCCCTTTGGCTGAGAATAAACCCCAGTTTTCTACTCAGGTGATAATGAGGGTTGAACCTGATCACCAGGAGTGCTGCAAATTTTTGGTTCTGTATAATCTGCATGACATTATCGTGCTGGGTTTTCCTTGGTTACAGTCTCATAATCCTGTTTTGGATTGGAAATCTGTGTCTGTAACCAGTTGGGGCTGCCAATGTGTTAATACCAACACTCCTGTTTTTTCTGCCTCCCCCCAGGCTCAGGATGTTCCTGACTTTTTGATTGATTTTTCTGATGTGTTTAGCGAAAGTAAATCTGCATCCTTGCTTCCCCATAGGAGCTATGACTGCGCTATTGAATTAGTGCCGGGTAGTAAATTCCCTAAAGGTCGCCTTTTTAACTTGTCTGTACCTGAACATGACGCTATGCGGTCTTATATCAAGGAATCATTGGAGAAGGGTCATATCAGACCATCCTCTTCACCCTTAGGTGCCGGTTTTTTCTTTGTGGCCAAAAAGGATGGTTCATTAAGGCTGTGTATTGATTATCGTCTCTTGAACAATATTACTGTGAAATATCAATACCCGTTACCCTTGATTTCTGACCTGTTTTCCAGGGTGAAAAACGCTACTTGGTTTACCAAGCTTGACCTCAGGGGGGCGTATAACCTTATTCGCATTAAGCACGGGGATGAATGGAAGACGGCATTCAATACCCCTGAAGGGCATTTTGAGTACCTGGTGATGCCCTTTGGGCTCACTAATGCTCCTTCCGTCTTCCAGTCCTTCATGAATGACATTTTCAGGGATTTTGTGGACAAATTTCTGATTGTTTATTTGGATGATATCTTGATTTTTTCCAATGACTGGGACACTCATGTGAAACATGTTCGGACTGTGTTCCAGATTTTGAGAGAGAATGCACTGTATGTGAAGGGATCAATGTGTCTTTTTGGCGTACAGAAGGTCTCATTTCTGGGATTCATTTTGTCTCCGTCTGTTATTGAAATGGACCCGGTCAAGGTTCAGGCCATCTGTGATTGGGTTCAACCTACTTCATTGAAGGCTCTTCAGAGATTTTTGGGTTTTGCCAATTTTTATCATAAATTTATTGGTAATTTCTCTGGTATTGTTAAACCATTGACTGATCTGACCAAAAAGGGTTCCGATGTGGTGAATTGGCCTCCTGAGGCAGTTTCTGCATTTCAGGAACTTAAGCAGAGATTCATTTCTGCTCTTGTTCTACGGCAGCCTGATGTTTCTCTGCCGTTTCAGGTGGAGGTTGATGCCTCTGAGATTGGGGCAGGTGCCGTTTTGTCCCAATGGGATCCAGAGACCTCTAAGAGTAACCCTTGTTCCTTTTTCTCTCGAAAGTTTTCTCCAACTGAACGTAATTATGACGTGGGTAATCGGGAGTTATTGGCCATGAAGTGGGCCTTTGAAGAGTGGAGACATTGGCTGGAAGGAGCCAAACATCAGGTGGTGGTCCTCACGGACCATAAGAACCTGGTTTATCTCGAATCTGCCAAGCGACTTAATCCTAGACAGGCCAGGTGGGCCTTGTTTTTCACACGTTTTAATTTTGTGGTTTCTTTTCTTCCTGGCACTAAGAATGTTAAGGCGGATGCCCTCTCAAGGAGTTTCTTTGCGGATTCTCCTGACTTATCTGATCCTGCTGTTATTTTGAAAGAGGGTGTAGTACTTTCCGCCATCTCGCCCAATTTGATACTGGCTCTGGAAGGGTGTCAGGAGGGTAAACCTGAGCGCTGCCCTGTTGAGAAATTGTTTGTCCCAGACCAGTGGAAGAAGAGTGTGAGTCTGAGATTCATTGTTCCGCGTTGGCTGGTCATCCCGGGATTTTTGGTACCAGAGACTTGGTGAGTCGGTCCTTTTGATGGCCTACTTTGTCTCGTGACGTCAGGGACTTTGTGCAGTCCTGTGGGGCTTGCTCTCGTTTCAAGCCTTGCTCTCGCTCTAGTGGTTTGTTGATGCCATTACCTGTTCCCAAGAGGCCATGGACCCATATCTCTATGGATTTTATTTCCGACCTCCCTGTTTCTCAGAAAATGACCGTTATCTGGGTAATCTGTGATAGGTTTTCCAAGATGATACATCTTGTGCCATTACCTAAGTTACCTTCCTCCTCCGAATTGGTGCCTTTGTTCCTTCAGCACGTGGTTCGGTTACATGGCATTCCGGAGAACATTGTGTCTGACAGAGGAGTCCAGTTTGTTTCCAGATTTTGGAGGACATTTTGTTCTAAACTTGGTGTTCAATTATCTTTCTCCACTGCATTTCATCATCAGACCAATGGACAAACCGAGAGAACAAACCAGACCTTGGAGACTTATTTGAGATGTTTTGTGTCTGCTGATCAAGATGACTGGGTCTCTTTTTTGCCTTTAGCTGAGTTTGCTCTTAATAATAGGGCTAGCTCTGCCACCTTGATGTCTCCATTTTTCTGCAATTCTGGGTTTCACCCTCGATTTTCTTCGGGACATGCGGAGGCTTCTGTCTGTCTGGGTGTTGACTCTGTTGTGGAGCGTATGCAGCAGATTTGGGACCAGGTAGTGGAGAGGTTGTCTCTCTCTCAGGAGAAGGTCCAACGGTTTGCCAACCGGCATAGGACTGATGGTCCTTGGTTTAAAGTGGGGGACTTGGTTTGGTTGTCCTCAAGAAATATCCCTATGAGGGTTGCATCTCCAAAATTTAAGCCTAGGTTCATTGGACCTTATAAGATCATGGAGATTCTTAATCATGTTTCCTTCCGTTTGCTTCTTCCAGAGACATTTAAGATCCATAACATGTTCCACAATACCTTATTGAAGAGGTTTGTCGAGCCAGTGGTTCCTATGGCTGCGCCTCCTGACCCTGTTTTGGTTGAGGGCAATCTGGAGTATGTGGTTGAGAAAATATTGGATTCTTGTTTTTCTAGACAGAAACTCCAGTATTTGGTTAAGTGGAGAGGTTATGGTCAGGAGGACAATTCTTGGGTGTTTGCTTCGGACATCCATGCTAGGAGACTGATCCGTGCCTATCACCGAGCTAATCCTGATCGGCCTGGTTGCACAAGTGAGGGTTCGGTGACCCCTCCTCAAGGGGGGGTACTGTTATGAATGTGCTGGAGATGGTTTCTGAGCAGAGGCTCCCTCTGGTGGTTACAGACAGTACTGAACCTCACAGCGAGGAATGGCAATCTGGGATCACAGACTGGACTGATATAAGGGAGGTTCCCTCCCATGATGGTCGCCGGTGATCAATTGTTCTTGTCTCAATTCTGGTTCCTGGTTCATTTGGAAGTTTGCTGAGTCTTGCCTGCATCTTCTGCTTTCAGATAAGATATTTTCTGCTTTTATTTTTGTGCTTGCTTTTTGCATAGTTCCCTGCACTTCTGTGGAGGTCAGCAGGGTTTCCCTCCTGGGGGCCTGTGCTCCTCTCAGTTTATCTGAAGCTACTGCTATTTGTTCATTTGCTTTTTCCTGTTTTTTCAGTGGCTGCGGCTTAGTTTTGTTACACCAGAGATCTGATTTAGGTGGTAAAGATAGTGTGATCTCAGGTGTTTTTGCAATCAGAAGAGTTGGTATTTTTTAGGGTTTTTTTTGGATTGCAGTAAGAATCCTTTTCTGTACCTTTCTGACTAGACAGATTGGGCCCCAGCATTTGCTCATTCTATTTTCTGTCTGTGTTCGTGCTTCTTCTTGTCTAACCGCCATTACATGTTTGGGGGCTTCCTATTTTCTTTGGGGATCTGCTCCGGGGCAGATAGCTTTCCTCTTTCTGCCTTTAGGTGTAGTTATCTCTCAGGCTGTGACGAGGCGTCTAGGATCAACGTAAGAACGCTCCATGGCTACCTCTAGTTGTGTGGTTAGTTCAGGTTACTGCAATCCAATAGGTTCCAGCCTCTCTGGTCTGTTACTGTTTTTGCTTTTTCTCCTCAGCTACCTAAACATAACACCCTAGACTGTATACAGCTGTACGCTTGTGATACAGTGCCCTTGTTGCCGGAAAATCCTCCTCCACCCACCACTCTAAGTGCATCATTGACACCTGGAACATTGGCCCACATGTGTGATTATTTCTTGCGGATCTGCTTTTTATATTCTTGTCTAATCCATACTTAGTATGTGAGCGTCTTTGTCTGACTCCTGAAATATATACGGAGATTTACAATATTTTCACTATACTATATATACCTGGTATCTGGTGATACAGTACCCTTTTTCAGCTTTTTATATTCTAGTCTAATCCATACTGAGCCTGTGAGCGTCTTTGTCTGACTCCGGAAATATATACGGACATTTACAATATTTTCACTATACTATATATACCTGGTACCCTGTGATTTACAATTACCCCTAGACTGTAAACAGCTGTACGCTTGTGATACAGTACCCTTTTTGGCAGGGGGGCTCACTCGCCTTCAGACACACCGGCGTACTATGAGGGGCCCTGTGCCAGTGCTGTCGCCCACGAGTGGGACCCCCTGCTTGCTCAGAGCGACAGCACTAGCAATACTTACCTCTCCCTGCTCCACCGCTGTGACGTCTTCCACGTTTCCTGACAGTGACATTCAGGTCAGAGAGCGCGATGACGTCACGTCTGTACGCCCTCTGCCTAAACAGTCCAAGTGCAGAGAGCTGGAAGATGGCGACGCTAAGGAGTCCAGAGTAGAGCAGTGCCCAACTAGGAGAGGTATTTAATTTTTTTAATGTTGGGAGCAATATTTGAGGAGCATTAATCACTGGAGAATGATATATGGAGCCCATCATAGACTGGAGCATCATCCATGAGGCCCATCGTATACTGGAGCATTCTAAATGGGGCAGATCAGACACTGGAGCAGCATATACGAGGCCCATTATACACTGGAGCATTATAAATGGGGCCCATTATATATGGAGCATTATTTTGGCCCATAAGACACTGGAGCACCATCCATGGGGCCCATCATGTACTGGAGCATTCTAAATGGGGCAGATAAGACACTGGAGCAGCATCTATGGGGCCCATTTTACACTGGAGCATTATAAATGGGACCCATTATATATGGAGCATTATTTTGGCCCATAAGACACTGGAGCATCATCCAAGGGGCCTATCATATACTGGGCGTTCTAAATGGGGCAGATAAGACACTGGAGCAGCATATACGGGGCCCATTATACACTGTAGCATTATAAATGGGGCCCATTATATATGGAGCATTTTAAATGGAGCCCATTATATATGGAGCATTATTTTGGCCCATAAGACACTGGAGCACCATCCATGGGGACCATCATATACAGGAGCATTCTAAATGGGGCAGATCAGACACTGGAGCAGCATCTACAGTGGTGGCCAAAAGTATTGGCACCCCTGCAATTCTGTCAGATAATAGTCAGTTTCTTCCTGAAAATGATTGCAATCACAAATTATTTGCTATTTTTATCTTCATTTAATTTGCTTGCAAGGAAAAAACACACAAAGAGAATGAAGCAAAAATCAAATCCTTAATCATTTCACACAAAACTCCAAAAATGGGCCAGACAAAAGTATTGGCACCCTCAGCCTAATACTTGGTTGCACAACTTTTAGCCAAAATAACTGCGAACAACCGCTTCCGGTAACCATCAATGAGTTTCTTACAATGCTCTGCTGGAATTGTAGACCATTCTTCTTTGGCAAACTGCTCCAGGTCCCTGATATTTGAAGGGTGCCTTCTCCAAACTGCCATTTTGAAATCTCTCCACAGGTGTTCTATGGGATTCAGGTCTGGACTCATTGCTGGCCACCTTAGAAGTCTCCAGTGCTTTCTCTCAAACCATTTTATAGTGCTTTTGGAAGTGTGTTTTGGGTCATTGTCCTGCTGGAAGACCCATGGCCTCTGAGGGAGACCCAGCTTTCTCACACTGGGCCCTACATTATGCTGCAAAATTTGTTGGTAGTCTTCAGACTTCATAATGCCATGCACACGGTCAAGCAGTCCAGTGCCAGAGGCAGCAAAGCAACCCCAAAACATCAGGGAACCTCCGCCATGTTTGAATGTAGAGACCGTGTTCTTTTCTTTGAATGCCTCTTTTTTTTTCCTGTACACTCTATGTTGATGGTTTTTCCCAAAAAGCTCGACTTTTGTCTCATCTGACCAGAGAACATTCTTTCAAAACGTTTTAGGCTTTCTCAGGTAAGTTTTGGCAAACTCCAGCCTGGCTTTTTATGTCTCAGGGTAAGAAGTGGGGTCTTCCTGGGTATCCTACCATACAGTCCCTTTTCATTCAGACGCCGACGGATAGTACGGGTTGACACTGTCGTACCCTTGGACTGCAGGGCAGCTTGAACTTGTTTGGATGTTAGTCGAGGTTCTTTATCCACCATCCGCACAATCTTGTGTTGAAATCTCTCGTCAATTTTTCTTTTCCTTCCACATCTAGGGAGGTTAGCCACAGTGCCATGGGCTTAAACTTCTTGATGACACTGCGCACGGAAGACACAGGAACATTCAGGTCTTTGGAGATGGACTTGTAGCCTTGAGATTGCTCATGCTTCCTCACAATTTGGTTTCTCAAGTCCTCAGACAGTTCTTTGGTCTTCTTTCTTTTCTCCATGCTCAATGTGGTACACACAAGGACACAGGACAGAGTTTGAGTCAACTTTAATCCATGTTAACTGGCTGCAGGTGTGATTTAGTTATTGCCAACACCTGTTAGGTGCCACAGGTAAGTTACAGGTGCTGGTGATTACACGAATTAGAGAAGCATCACATAATTTTTCAAACGGTGCCAATACTTTTGTCCACCCCCTTTTTAGGTTTGGTGTGGAATTATATCCAATTTGGCTTTAGGTCAATTCTTTTTGTGTTTTTTCATTGAAGACAAATTAAATAAAGATAATAATACCAAAGAATTTGTGTTTGCAATCATGTTCAGGAAGAAACTGAGTATTATCTGACAGAATTGCAGGGGTGCCAATACTTTTGTCCACCACTGTATGGGGCCCATTATACACTGGAGCATTATACACGGGGTCCATTATATATGGAGCATTATTTTGGCCCATAAGACACTGGAGCATCATCCATGGGGCCCATCATATACTGGAGCATCATATGGGGTTCATTATTTATGGGGCATCTGTGACGGGGTATGCGGCAGAGCAAGAAGAGACCACCGGGCTAAGAACAATCCAACGGGATTTATTGAGGCAGGCAGCATATCAAATCAAATATCCATGTTATTCCTGATGTCCATAATAAGTCCAAAATCACAGACCGACGTGAGGTCTTGCCGCAGCTAAGAGCCCTCACCCTTTTTCTCTAGAGATCTTCCAACACAACACTGGTCACGCATAAGTCCCTTGTCTTGGGCTACTGGGAACAGCCCAAGGGTAGGGGAGGAGAGGTTCCCACCTCCTAGTCAATGGTTTGGTCCATTGCATGGCTCCAAGATGTCTATATGAATGTGTATTGTGAGTTCTCCCCCGGCTTAGGAGAACAATGGGGAGTCCTTTAGCTGTGTTGACATAAGCCTAAGTTAAATGATGATGAAGGACAAAGTTATACAGAAATGCAGGACAGGGCAAACTATGTATCATGACAGCATATATAGGGTATGGAGCATCATTTGGAGCACATATGGGGCCTATTCTGTATGGAGCCCTTTCTGTATGGAGCAATATATGGGGCCCATCATATACTGTATGGAGCTTTATATGCGACTCATTATACTGTATGGAGCAATATGTGGGGCTCATTCTACTCTATGGGGACCGTCCTATACTGTATGGCACATTACATGGGGACCATCATATATTGGAGCATTATGTGGAGCTCATCATATACTGTATGGAACATTATATGGGACCAATTATGTATGGAGCAATATATAGGGCTCATTACTCTGTATGGTGCACTATGTGGTGGCCATAATACTGTATGGAGGAATATACTGTCCGGTTTTTGAGCTATTGTAGATTTTAAAATAGATATCAGTCATGTCATGTAAGAAGTGAAATTTTTGTCATTGTACTATACCTATATTTCTGTGCCGTATCGGAGCATCATGAATTGTGGTATGTGTGAAAGGGGCGCACTGACACTCTTTGGCCCGGGGCACACGAAAACCTGGAGCCAGCCCTACCACCTCACATTTGAAGTCACTTTGAGGGGTCTATATGGCAGAAAATACCCAAAAGTGAAAGGATTCTAAAGACTGCACCCCTCAAGGTACTCAAAACCACATTCAAGCAATTTATTAACCCTTCAGGTGCTTCACAGGAGCTGAAGCAATGTGGAAGGAAAAAATTAACATTAACATTAAACTTTTTATTCACAAAAATTATCTTTTACAAACTTTTTTTCATTTTAACAAGGGTAAAAGGAGAAAATGGACAGATAAAGTTTGTTGCACAATGTCTCCTGATTACGCCGATACACCATATGTGGGGGAAAACCACTGTCTTGGCACACGGCAGGGCTCGGAAGGGAAGGACCGCCGTTTGACTTTTTCAAACCAAAATTAGCTGGAATTGAGATTGGACGATGTCACGTTTGGAGAGCCCCTGATGTGCCTAAACAGTGGAAACCCCCCACATGTGACACCATTTTGGAAACTAGACCCCCTAAGGAACTTATCTAGGACTGTTGTGAGCACTTTGAACCCCCAAGTGTTTCACTAAAGTTTATAATGCCTGGGCGTGAAAACAATAAAAAATTTCCACAAAAAGATTTTTTAGTCCCCAATTTTTGATTTTTCCCAAGGAAATTGGACCCCAGAAGTTGTTGTGCAATTTGTCCTGAGTACACTGATACCCCACATGTTGGGTGGGAATACTGTTTGGGCGCACAGTAGGGCTCAGAAAGGAAGTAATGACGTTTTGGAATGCCGGATTTGATGGGTGTCATGTTCTGTTTGCAGAGCACCTGATGTGCCTAAACAGTAGAAACCCCCCACAAGTGACCCAATTTTGGAAAAAAAACACCCCTAAGGAACTTATCTAGATCTGTGATGAGCACTTTGAACCCCCAAGTGCTTCACAGAAGTTTATAACGCCCGGGCGTAAAAATAAAAAAATTATATTTTTTCCACAAACTTGATCTTTTAGTCCCCAGTTTTTTATTTTCCCAAGGGTAACAGGAGAATTTGGACCCGAAAAGTTGTTGTTCAATTTGTCCTGAGCATGCTGATACCCCATATGTTGGATAAAACTACTGTATGGGCACACGTCGGGGCTCGGAAGGGAAGTAGTGACGTTTTGTATTGCAGACATTGATGGAATAGTGTACGTGCATCATGTCGCGTTTGGAGAGCCCCTGATGTGCCTAAACAGTGGAAACCCCCACAAGTGACCCTTTTTTGGAAACTAGACCCCAAGGAACTTATCTAGATGTGTGGTGAGAACTGTTATGATTTGGTAGCTGAGGAAAGCAGGCAAAAACGGCAATACACCAGAGAGGTTGGAATCTACTGGATTGCAGTACCCTGACTAACCACCACAACTAAAGGCAGCCGTGGAGCGTACCTACGTTGGTCCTAGACGCCTCGTTACAGCCTAAGAGGTTAACTACACCTAAAGATAGAAAGAGGAAAGCTATCTGCCCCGGAGCAGATCCCCAAAGAACATAGGAAGCCCCCAAACATGTAATGGCGGTTAGACAAGAGGAAATACAGACACAGACAGAAAATAGTAAGAGCAAACGTTGGGGCCCAATCTGCCTAGAAAGAAAAAGGATAGGAAGGACACTTACTGCAATCCAAAAAACCCTAAAAAATACCAACTCTACTAATTGCAAAAACACCTGAGATCACACGACCTCTACCACCTAAATTAGTCCTCTGGTGTAACAAAACTAAGCCGCAGCCACTGAAAAAACTGGAAAAGGCAAATGAACAAATAACAGTGGCTCAGATAAACTGAGAGGAGCACAAG
Organism: Oophaga sylvatica; assembly: GCA_033576555.1. Lineage (NCBI taxonomy): Eukaryota > Metazoa > Chordata > Amphibia > Anura > Dendrobatidae > Oophaga > Oophaga sylvatica. Next base: position 60,685,400 of record JARQOD010000004.1, on the reverse strand, counting down.
CCCCCGGAGGGGACCTGGCTGACCTCCACAGAAGTGCAGGGAACAATGCAAAAAGCAAGCACAAAAATAAAAACAGAAAATATCTTATCTGAGAGCAGGAGAAGAGGCAAGACTCATCAAGCTTCCAAGTGAACCAGGAACCACAGTTGAGACAAGAACAATTGATCACCGGCAACCATGATGGGAGGGAACCTCCCTTATATAAGACCAGTCTGTAACTCCTGATTGCCAATCCTCATTGAATGGTTCAGTACTGTTTGTAACCACCAGAGGGAGCTTCTGCTCAGAATTCATTTCTAACACATTCACAACAGAGAACTTTGAACCCGCAAGTGCTTCACAGAAGTTTATAACGTAGAGCCATAAAAATAAAAACATCATATTTTTTTCCTTAAATATGATATTTTCGCCCCCAATTTTTTATTTTCCCAAGGGTAAGAGAAGAAATTGTACCCCAAGAGTTATTATGCAATTTGTCCTGAGTACACTGATACCCCATATGTGGGGGAAAACTACTGTTTGAGCGCATGGCAGAGCTTAGAAGGGAAAGAGCACCATTTGACTTTTTCAACGCAGAATTGGCTGGAATTGAGATCAGACACCATGTCACATTTGGAGAGTCCCTGATGTGCCTAAACAGTGGAAACCCCCAATTCTAACCATAACCGTAACCATAAACCTAACCCTAACACACCCCTAACCCTAATCCCAACCCTAACCCTAATCTTAACTTTAGCCACAACCTTAACCCTAACACTAATGGTAAATTGGAAATAAATACATTTTTTTAATTTTATTATTTACCCTAACTAAGGGGGTGATAAAGGGGGGTTTGATTTACTATTGATAGCGGGTTTTTATGTTTGGCAGCTGTCACGCTAAAAGACGCTTTTTATTGCAAAAAATAGTTTTTGCATCACCACATTTTGAGAGCTATAATTTTTCCATATTTTGGCCCACAGAGTCATGTGAGGTCTTATTTTTTTGCAGGACGAGTTGACGTTTTTACTGATACCATTGTTGGGCACATGACATTTTTTGATCGCTTTTTATTACGATTTTTGGGAGGCAGAATGAACAAAAACCAGCAAATCATGAATTTCTTTTGGAGGGGGCGTTTATACCGTTCCGCGTGTGGTAAAATTGATAAAGCAGTTTTTTTCTTCGGGTCAGTACGATTAAAGCGATACCTCATTTATATAATTTTTTTATGTTTTGGCGCTTTTATACAATGAAAACAATTATATATAAAAAATAATTATTTTTGCATCACTTTATTCTGTGAGCTATAACTTTTATATTTTTTCGCTGATGATGCTGTATGGCGGCTCGTTTTTTGCGGGACAAGAGGACGTTTTCAGTAGTACCATGTTTATTTATATCCGTCTTTTTGATTGTGTGTTTTTCCACTTTTTGTTCGGTGGTATGATGATGAAGCATTGTTTTTTTGCTTTGTTTTTTTTTTTAAGGGGTTCACTAAAGGGATTAACTAGTGGGACAGTTTCATAGGGCAGGTCATTACAGATGCGTCGATACTAAATATGTGTACTTTTATTTGCTTTTTCTTTTTTTTATTTACATAAAGAAATGAATTTATTGGGCACTGCGGGAGGTTTTCTCAGCGCCTACTGAGAAGCCGCCTCCCTGCAGGACCCGGAAGGACCCCGCGGCCATCTTGGATGTGAGGTCCTGCAGGGAGGAGGCCCTCCGAACAGCGCAATCACTTCGTGCTGTTCTGAGGGTCTCAGGGAAGTACGCAGGGAACCCCCTCCCTGCGCGATGCTTCCCTATACCGCCGGAACACTGTGATCATGTTTGATCACAGTGTTCCGGGGGTTAACATGCCGGGAGCGGTCTGCGACCGATCCTGGCACTTAGTGCCGGGTGTCAGCTGTGATAATCAGTTGACACCTGGCCGTGATCAGCTGCGCTCATGGGGAGAGCATATGACGTACTATTCGGTCCTTGGGAATTAAGTCCTAGGGCACATGGACGGAATAGTATGTCAGATGGAAGAAAGGGGTTAACTTAATACTTTGTTGCGCCACCTTTTGCTGCGATTACAGCAGCAAGTTGCTTGGGGTATGTCTCTATCAGTTTTGTAGATCGAGAGGCAAAATTCTTGCCCATTCTTCCTTGGCAAACAGCTTGAGCTCAGTGAGGTTGGATCGAGATCATTTGTGAACAGCAGTTTTCAGCTCTTTCCACAGATTCTCGATTGGATTCAGGTCTGGACTTTGACTTGGCCATTCTAACACCTGGATACATTTATTTGTGAACCATTCCATTGTAGATTTTGCTTTATTTTTGGGATCATTGTCTTGTTGGAAGACAAATCTCAGTCCCAGTCTCAGTTCTTTTGCAGACTCCAACAGGTTTTCTTCAAGAATGGTCCTGTATTTGGCTCCATCCATCTTCCCATCAATTTTAACCATCTTCTCTGTCCCTGCTGAAGAAAAGCAGGCCCAAACCATGATGCTGCCACCACCATGTTTGACAGTGGGGATGGTGTGTTCAGGGTGATGAGCTGTGTTTCCTTTACGCCAAACATATCATTTGGCATTTTTGCCAAAAAGTTTGATTTTGTTTGATCTGACCAGAGCACCTTCTTCCACATGTTTGGTGTGTCTTCCAGGTGGCTTGTTGCAAACTTTAAACGACACTTTTTATGGATATCTTTGAGAAATGGCTTTCTTCTTGCAACTCTTCCATAAAGGCCAGATTTGTGCAGTGTATGACTGACTGTTGTCCTATAGACAGACTGTCACACCTCAGCTGTAGATCTCTGCAGTTCATCCAGAGTGATCATGGGCCTCTTTTGGCTGCATCTCTGATCAATCTTCTTTTTGTTTGAGATGAAAGTTTAGAGGGATGGCCGGGTCTTGGTAGATTTGCAGTGGTATGATACTCCTTCCATTTCAATATGATCACTTGCACAGTGCTCCTTGGGATGTTCAAAGTTTTGGAAATCATTTTGCATCCAAATCCGGCTTTAAACTTCTCCACAACAGTATCACGGACCTGCCTGTTGTATTCCTTGGTCTTCATGATACTCTCTGTGCTTCAAAAAGACTCCTGAGACTATCACAAAGCAGGTGTATTTATACAGAGACTTGATTACACACAGGTGGATTATATTTATCATCAGTAGTCATTTAGGACAACATTGGATTATTCAGAGATCCACAATGAACTTCTGGATTGAGTTTGCTGCACTGAAAGTAAAGGGGCCGAATAATATTGCACGCCCCACTTTTCAGTTTTTGTATTTCCACAAATATTTAAAATAACCAATAAATTTCATTCAACTTCACAATTGTGTCACACTTGTTGATTCTTAACCAAAAATTTACATTTGGTATCTTTATGTTTGAAGCATGGTATGTGGGAAAAGGTTGAAAAGTTCCAGGGAGCCAAATACTTTCGCAAGGCACTGTATCATATAACCCAACAAAAAATTACAAATACAGACCAGCCCTCCCTGAATTATAAATAGAAGATATAACTTATGTTTAGGTCACCATTAGAGTTGAGCGATACTTTCCGATATCCAAAAGTATCGGAATCGGAATGGTATCGCCGATACCATTAAAATATCGGCGATACCCGATACCGATACCGGAAGTCCCATGTAAGTCTATGGGAACAAAATATCGCAACTAAAAAAACCTCTTTCTTTCCTTGTAAACACTAAATATACACACATAGAATACATATATATATATATACATGTCATTGTGACATATATATATACATATATGTATAGTTTATACACTTCTACATAGTAAAATATCCTCTGATTCAATTGCGGGTAAAGTCGGCTTCTGTAAAAGACAGAAGCACCCGACATGAAATGACACTTGGTGTACATAGGGTTAACCATGTCTTTTCATGTCGTTTGCTATCTGATTTGCACAAACAATTACATCAGTCTATGTGTGCAAAATTTCACACCTGTAGGGGTTAATTAAAGGTGTAAATTCGTTGTAAAAAAAACGGACTTTTTTGCTACGAATTTACACCTTTAATTAACCCCTACAGGTGTGAAATTTTGCACACATAGACTGATGTAATTGTATGTGCAAATCAGATAGCAAACGACATGAAAAGACATGGTTAACCCTATGTACACCAAGTGTCATTTGAAATGACACTTGGTGTACATAGGGTTAACCATGTCTTTTCATGTCGTTTGCTATCTGATTTGCACATACAATTACATCAGTCTATGTGTGCAAAATTTCACACCTGTAGAGGTTAATTAAAGGTGTAAATTCGTTGTAAAAAAAACGGACTTTTTTGCTACGAATTTACACCTTTAATTAACCCCTACAGGTGTGAAATTTTGCACACTTACACTCATGTAATTGTTTGTGCAAATCAGATATCAAACTACATGAAAAGACATGGTTAACCCTATGTACACCAAGTGTCATTTCATGTCGGGTTCTGCATTTTCACAAAAGCCGGCAATTGAATTAGCGGCTATTATACTATGTAGAAGTGTATGAACTATAAATATAAATATATATATATATTGTGTCACAAATTCAATGACATGTATATATATATATATGAGGTGTAAAATTGCTGAAAAAAAATGCGTGGGCTCCCGCCCTATTTTCGCAACCAGACAGACAAAGCCAGTGAGTGGGGGCAGATAATAATAGCCCAGAGAGGGACCATTTTTTTTGCCCCCCCCGGCTACTTAACATCTGCCCCCAGACACCCAGAAAGGGCAAATCTCTAATTAGATTTGCCCTTTCTGGCACTTTGCCCGTCTATTCCCATTGCCCTGTAGCGGTGGCGATTGGGTTAATAAGGGGTTAAAATGACCTTGCAATTGAAAGGTCACTTTAAGCCAGGTTAATAATTGAGAGCTGTCAATTAGACAACTATCAATTATTAATCCTATTGTATGAAAGAAAAATCAAACACACACACTTTAATAAAAAAGAAGTTTAATGAAATAAAGACACATGTTTTGACCATTTTTTATTTGACTGCAAAAACCATTTCCTGTAATAAAAATAAAGTAAAAAAGCAAAATTATTCTTACCTATCCCATGCACAGTCAGGTCCCACGGTGTAATCCTTCAGAAAGGGTTAATGTTTACTGCAGGGACCGCAGCTAATGCTGCAGCCTCACAGTAAACCCCAAATGAATGAGTTCCTCTCCTGGCTGACAGGAGAGGAAGTGGAAAGCTTAATTGATTGCTTTCCACTTTCACTTCAGGTCAGCCAGGGACACCATCAGTGACGTCAGAGGGAACTGATTAACAAAAATAGGGGTTCCCTTCGAAAAAAAAAATGGCGTGGGGTCCCCCTATTTTTGTTAACCAGCCAGATGAAGCAGACGCTGAGGCCTGGATTTTCAGGCTGTGTAAGGAGCCAAGATCCTTGGACCTTGCCAGCCTGATAATACCAGGCCACAGCAGTCTGCAATCTTGGCTGATTAACAAAAATAGGGGATCCCTCGAAAAAAATTGGCGTGGGGTACCCTATTTTTGTTAACCAGCCATGAAGCAGACCTGAGGCCTGGATTTTCATGGTGTTAAGGAGCCAAGATCATGGACCTTGCCAGCCTGATAATACCAGCCACAGCAGTCTGCTTAGTTGGTGGTTAACAAAATAGGGGATCCCCTCGAAAAAAAAACGGCGTAGGGGTCCCCCTATTTTTGTTAACCAGCCAAGTAAAATGCAGACTGCTGCGGCTGGTATTAAAAGACTGTCAAGGCCCATAGATTTTGGCCCTCAACAGCCTGATAATACCAGGCTACAGCAGCCCCACATTTGGCGCATCAAAAGATGTGCCAATTGTGGCACTTTACCGGCTCTTCCCACTGCCCTGTAGCGGTGGCAAGTGGGGTAATAAGGGGTTAATGTCACCGTTGATTGCACGGTGACAATAAGCCCGGTTAATAATGGATAGGCGTCAATAAGACACCGATCCATTATTAATCCCAAAGTTTTTAAATGTGTAAAAAAAAGACACAGCAAGAAAAAAGTCTTTTAATGAAATAAAAGAGACAACACAGTTTTCATTTTTTTTATTACTCTCTCATTCCTGCGACGCCATTGATCTCCTGTAAAAAAAGAAAAAAAACAAACCAACAGTATACCACCTGTCCGACGCAGTCCATAACGACAGTCCCACGACGATCCAGCTCTGCTACATCGCAATGACAGGCAGAGCCTGTCATTGCAACGCAGCACAGCTGATTACCTGCTTCCCCGGCAGTGACGTCATCGGACTGACTGCTTTACGGCCGGGATTACCCAGCAGTCACTGCAGTTATCGCGGAGAAACTGCATGTGACCGCCGGGGAGAAGAGGATGGCGGCCATGAAGCAGTCCAGGACGTGACCGCCGGAGATCTTCTGCCAGGTAAGTGCCGCTGACTCCTGACAGACCCGACAGACGGACACTGACAGTGACAGTGACATCCCGATTCCGGTATCCGATATGACGAAAATATCGGAACTCGGAATCGGAATTCCGATACAGCCAATATCGGCCGATACCCGATATTTGCAGTATCGGAATGCTCAACCCTAGTCACCATACCCATACATACGTATTTCGACTTAGAAATCCTTAGTGACTAATTTTTTAAATCAATGACTACTTATTAAATCAATGAATGTACTTATCAGAGTGATCATACTGTTTGGAGGCCTATATAGGGTGCCATTATACTGTTTGGAGGGTTATGTGGGGTCTATTATACTATTTGGAGGACTATGTTGTGGGCATTATACTGTTTAAAGGGCCCTCCATAGAGTATATGGGTTTGTGTGGGGCATCATAGAGTGTGGAAGTGTGTGGGAGCCATTATTATTATTATTCATTTTTATAGCACTATTTATTCCATGGCGCTTTACATGTGAGAGGGGGCGAATATAGGCAAGTACAATAAATATGAGTAATACAGGACGCACATAAGTACAGAAGGAGAGAGGACCCTGGCCGCGAAGGCTCACAGTCTACAGGGGATGGGTGACGATACACTAGGAAAGGGTAGAACTGGTCATGCGGCGGTTCAGTAGACTGAGGCTCACTGCTGGTTGTAGGCTTGTCGGAAGAGGTAGGTCTTCAGGTTCTTTTTGAAGATTTCCATGGTAGGCGAGAGTCTGATGTGTTGGGGTAGAGAATTCCAGAGTATAGGGGAGGCACGGGAGAAGTCTTGTATGCGGTTGTGGGAAAAAGAGATAAGGGGAGAGTAGAGAAGGAGATCTTGAGAGGATCGAAGGTTGCGTGAGGGTAAGTAATGGGAGACCATGTCACAGATGTATGGAGGAGACATGTTGTGGATGGCTTTGTCTGTCATAGTTAGGGTTTTGAACTGGTGCCTCTGCACCATAGGAAGCCAATGAAGGGCTTGGCATAAAGGAGAGGCTGGGGAATAACGGGGAGACAGGTGGATTAGTCGGGCAGCTGAATGTAGGATGGATTGGAGTGGTGCCAGAGTGCTAGAGGGGAGGCCAGAGAGCAGGAGGTTGCAGTAGTCAAGATGATAAGGGCATGCACTAGTGTTTTTGTGGTGTCGTGGTCAAGGAATGCACGGATCCGGGAAATATTTTTGAGTTTGAGATGGCAGGAGGAGGCTAGGGTTTGGATATGTGGTTTGAAAGAAAGGGCAGAGTCGAGGATCACCCAGAGGCACCGAGCATGCGGGACCGGGGAAAGTGAGCAGCTGTTGACATTGAGGGATAGGTCTGGTGGAGGGGTAGGGTGAGATGGGGGAAGATGATGAATTCTGTTTTGTCCATGTTCAGCTTTAGAAAGGGAGCAGAAAAGAAAGCTGAAATAGCGGACAGACAGTGTGGGATTTTTGTCAGTAAGGAGGTGAGGTCAGGTCCAGATAAGTAGATCTGCGTGTCATCGGCATAGTGATGATACTGCAAACCGTGGGATTCTATGAGGTGTCCCAGGCCGAAGGTGTAGATGGAGAAGAGTAGGGCTCCTAGAACTGAGCCTTGAGGAACACCGACAGAGAGGGGGCGAGGTGAGGAGGTGGTGTGGGAGAGGGAGACACTGAATGTTCGATCTGTTAGATATGATGAGATCCAGGATAGGGCCAAGCCTGTGATGCCCAGAGATGAGAGAATCTGGAGCAGGAGAGAGTGGTCCACAGTGTCGAAGGCAGAAAACAGGTCCAGGAGAAGGAGAACAGAGTAGTGTCGCTTCCTCTTGGCGGTTAGTAGGTCGTTGGTGACTTTAGTTAGGGCAGTTTCAGTTGAGTGATGCAGTCGGAAGCCTGATTGCATGTGGTCAAAGTGCGAGCAAGAGGAGAGGTGGGAGGACAGTTCAAGATGGGCATGCTGTTCCAGTAGTTTTGAGGCATAAGGGAGAAGAGATATCGGGCGATAGCTAGACGCAGAAAAATGGGTCAAGGGAGGACTTTTTGAGGATGAGTGTGATTGAGGCATGTTTGAAGGATGAGGGGAACACACCATTTGTAAGTGAGAGGTTGAAGAGTTGTGTTACGGTAGGGATGAAGACTGTGGAGAGGTTAGGGATGAGGTGGGACGGGAGCGGGTCAAGTGTGCAAGTGGTGAGGTGTGATCTTGAAAGGAGGGTGGAGAGCTGATCTTCTGTCATGGTGGAGAAGTTGGTTTTGGAGGAACGGGGCTGAGCAGCTAAGAGGGGCTGTGGGCCAAAGCTTTCCCTGATCGAATCAATCTTCTGCTTGAAAAAGGAGGCAAAATCTTCAGCAGTAATGAGATGAGAGGGGGGAGGTGGTGGGGGACGGAGAAGAGAATTGAAAGTGTTGAAGAGCTGTTTAGGGTTGTGAGACAGGGAGGATATGAGAGATGAGAAGTAAGTTTGCTTTGCGGCAGTGAGTGTGGACTTGAAGCTGGTGAGGGACTGCTTGTATGCGGTTAAGTGCTCAGCAGAGCGGGATTTCTTCCATCTCCGCTCAGCAACCCTGGAAGCCTGTCTCAGTTCTTTGGTGAGGCTGGTCAGCCAGGACTGTCTGTTGATTGTGCGAGTTTTGCTATGTGCGAGGGGGGCGGCCGAATCAAGTGCTGCTGTTATTGTGGTGTTATAAAAGGTGGCAGCAGCATCTGTGTCATGAAGTGAGGCTATGTCTGTAAGAGGGAGGAGGGACTCAGAGAGCGATTGTAAGTTGAGGTGTTTGAGATTTCTGCGAGGATGAGCGAGTTTGTGGAGCAGGGGTTGCGTACTAGGAGAGGAGAGGGAAGAAAATGTCAGTAGGTTGTGGTTCAGACAGGGGTAGTGGTGAGTTAGTGAGATTAGTAAGGGAGCATAGGCGGGTGAAGATAAGGTCCAGTGTGTGACCATCTTTGTGAGTGGCCGCAGAGGACCATTGAGTGAGGCCGAAGGAGGCAGTGAGGGATAAAATTTTGGAGGCAGCGGAGGTGGAAGAGTCAATGGGGATGTTAAAGTCGCCCATGATGATAGTGGGGATGTCAGCAAGAAATGAAGCAGCCAGGTGGTGAAGTGATCGAGAAAGGTGGAGATGGCTAGTTCATTATATTGTATAGAGGGCTATGTGGAGGCATTATACCGTATGGAGGTCCATTATACTGTTTGGATGGCTAGCTGGGGTGCTATTATACTGTATGGAATGTTAAGTGGGAGACATTATGCTGTTCAGAGGGCTATTTGTGGGTCATTATACTGTTTGGATGCCTATGTGGGGAGCCAATATAGTTCTTGGAGGGCTATGTGGGTGCTATTATACTCTTTGGAGGGCTATGTAAGGGGCCATACTTTTGTTTGAAGGGTTATGTGGAGGGTAATATTACTGTTTCTGTTTGGAGGGCTTTGTGGGGGCCAGTGTAGTGTTTGCAGGGCTATTTGTGGGCCATTATAGTGTTTGGAGGGCTGTGCAGGGAACCATTACAGTGTTTGGAGAGCTATGTGGGTGTCCATTATAGTCTTTGGAGGGCTATTTGAGGGGCCAATATAGTATTTGGAAGGCTATGTGGGGGCCATTATACTGTGTGCAGGGTTGTGCAGGGCACTCATACAGTGTGGGGGCCATTGTAAGGAAAAGGTTGTCGCCATTTTGTATAGGGCCTGTACCAGCCTCCATTTTGTCAGTTCACACAGCCACAGACTTTTAGCTACACATTGCCTATTAGCATATCCAGTACGACAGGTTTTGATGTCCACTAGGAATCAATAGGCCTTTACATGCTAATTAGTTTAGGCCAGTGACTGAATAAGATGGTCAGTCGTATGGTAAATAGCCCAAGCTCAGGCATTGTTTCCTGCTCCATATGAATTGCAGGCCAATTAATATGCGTGCTTCAAAGCAATGGGGATGGGCCTAGCAGGTTTAAGAACTAGCCATGACCAGGCTGCTGGTCTCATTCCATTTCACACACAGAAGCCAAGAAGATGGTCTAGGAAAGACCAAGGGACTATTCAGGAACTGAAGACTGTACCTGGGAATGGCAGAGCCAAGGCCTTCCCATGACCATAATACCCGGTAATATTGATCCATAGCTTATACCTTTAAGCCTTGTACATTATTGTTGTATTTTTACTCTGACTGCCATTCCATTGTAATTACGTTGTATAGCTTTACTGTATATTTCTGTAATTATCTAGTGCGCCCTTAAGGCAAATTAAACCATAAAATTAATCTTGGGCTGATGCTTTTACTCTGATCACGAATCTTAGAATACCCAGTGGGTAGCAGGACACCTTCCCCGGCGGCCATTTGCTCTAGGTGCAGTTCTCTTACTGACCTGAGAGACAAAGGGGGGCGCCGGAGAGCTGTACCTGTGGAGTTACGTCCCATTGGTGACGTGGGAGGAAAGGGATCGTCCGTCACATTTGGTAGCGGCGGTGGTATCAGAAGCTGTGATACCCGGGCTACCGTGTGGCGGCCGGCTGAGTTCCTCACAGCCATAATATTGTGTAGTGGGCTGTGTGGGGCCATCATACTGTGTGGACGCGTGTGGGAGCCATTATACTGTATGGAGGGCCATTATATTGTATGGAGGGCTATGGTTCTGTGTGGGCCATCATACTGTGTGCACGGTTGTGCGTAAGCCATCATACTTTGTGGAGGGTTATGTGGGAACCCTCATAATGTGTAGGGGACATTATACTGTACTACATGGAGGGTTGTGTGGGGGGTCACTATACTGTATGGAGTATCGTCATACTGTGTGAATGGTCATTATTCTGTGAGGTAATCCATCATACTGTGTGGGGGCCTCAAACTATGTGGGAAGATAGTGTTGGGTGGTTGTGCTGTGGGTCATCATACTGTGTGCTTGGAGGAATTCACTGTGTGGGTATTCTGTGATTGGGGCACTTTAGGCATAATACTTTTGGGGGGCTATGAAATGGTACCTTACTACATGGGAGCACTATGGGGCTTCAATAAGAGTAAAATTACTTTATGCGGGCTGCAAAGTTATGAGATATGATCTTCTTTGACTCCATCAAATATTTTAATTTTTATTATTTTTTGAGAGGTGTAGAGTGGCAATTAGGACTTATATAAGGGACTCATGATTTTTTTTTGTAAACCCCTGGACATAGATCACAGTATGTTTCTGTTCGCATTGGTGTTTTTCTCTTCCTGTCTGAATTCTTCTAATGTTAAATGGAAAACAAATGAATCAGACTTTTTGTGATTTTAATGAACTTGATGCATTTTATTCCAGCAGAAAGCCATTTAAAGGGGTAATTTTGTACTTCTTGCTTCCTGACTTTCTGCTTGGCAGGCAGTACTGTTCTTCTAAAGATTGACAATAAGGTCAAGGCAGCATGACAGCTGGCCCAAACTGTATGATCTCCAATGCTGCTAATGATTCGCCCAGCCAGGGCCTGTGGGGTACTCGGCACCGAGCCCGTTCACTTCAATGGGGGATGTCACGGGTAGCACAACTCGGTCCGTGGCCCTGGGGCTCACCTCAATAAAAGGGGAATATTTACAGGGGATTAAAGTATATACAGTTTGTTCGTGACGCCACCTGTGGTACCTGGTCAGGGTGACCAGCGCTGCAGGGTAGATCCACTGAGGGGTTGTTACTGGGCAGCAAGGTGTTAAGTCTTCCACAGGAAAGACTGGGTCCCTCAGGGTATATGGCGGTATTGGGGGGCGGGATGGTGAAGGGGAATTCAGCCGCAGGAGCAATAAGGCAGACACACACACGAAAGTCTCTTTCTGTACCTTTACTGATGGTAGTTGCAGGCACGTCCCGGGAAGCTGGCAGGGTGGAGGATGCACGTCCAGTAATCCCACTGAGTAGGTGTAGGGCCTCCGTACTCCTGTATGTGTGAGTTTCTGACCTGTATGAAACGAAGTCTAACTCTGTCTTCAATTTTACGCCCGGCTGACTTTGTAGTGAGGCCTTCTCTAGGATAGAACAGTGTCTCTGTATGCAGGGTCCTGCTAGACTCCGTCTTACTGACCCCGGTTACGTATCAGCACTTGGGGGCTGAAGTCCCGCAGGGTCTCCGGTATCTCCTACTAGTCATGTAGATGCTAGCAAGCTCAGACCCGGTGTCCGGTGGTGCAGAGTAGAGGTAAGCTATCAATGCTGTTTCAACCTCCGTTACTCTCGTATTATCTTCCACTCGCCTTTCGTCCTACTCCGACCCTAAACATAAGCACACTAGCAGTAGATAGCTGATTCTCCTTTCTCTTCACCGCTCTCAAAGCGTCGGCACGCTTGCTCACTGAAACTACACTCAGTTGACTCAGTTCTGACCAGGCTGAAGTGGCTATCCTTCACTATTACTGGCCTCCACACAGTGAACTAGGCCCAAGCTGTAGTCTTCAGTTTTTCTCAGCTCTCAGCTAGACTAGACAGAACACTCTGTCTCTCTGAGATAATCTGCTCTCCTCTCGTCTGAGGTGTTCTGTGGTGTTCTCTCAGGCTAATCTCATCTCATCTGAGGTAACTGCTGTGCCTTCACTACCCTATATATATTGCAAAAGGGCTCCCTCTGGTGGATCTAGGGAATAGTGCAGGTGTGTTGTGTGCATATCAGATCTCTGTGGGTGTTACCTTCGGTGCATCCCCCTGGGGAAATGTGACTCCAGGCACAGCTGGGCTACACTTCCCCCCTAGTTAACATCAGCACTCCCGGGCTGAAAGAAACAATTAACAAAAACATTAACATGAAATATCTACAAATTCTTCCTTTACAGGAGGCAATAATCTTCAACAGTTGCTAGAGGTAACATATATACATGTATTTACACGATTCTTATATACATTTTACACTTGGACTCTTGTTTACTGGTTTACATTTGCTAGGCCTACTCTTGGTACCTAACAGGTAACTTTCCTTTTGTCGTGTGTACTGACCTACGTGGTGTTGCGTCAGGTATGGTAGCATTTGACATATCTGTCCTACGTGCCGGTAAACTGTAATACTGCCTTAACCTCTCTAGGGATCTGGCAAGCATACTTGCGGCTGGGCGATGCGGTTCTGTTTCGCCAGGGGATTCTTCTTCCTGAGACCCAACATCTGGAAGTTCCACGTTTTGAGACTCCACTTCTCGAGACTCCATTTCTTGAGATGCTTCAGGAGCAGGTTCCTCTTGAACTATTCCTTCTGCGACAACTGGCTCAACTTGACGTTGGAGTGCTTCTTGCGGTTGGTAAAATTGAAGTACTGGAATGATCACAGCGTCTCCGATACAAGGCCAATCTGCAGGAAAATCTCCTAAGTCCGTGTGTATGACTTCACCTGGTTCCTCTTTGTCGATAACAGGTTCTTCTTCGCGAAGCTTTAACATATCTGGACATAGTTTTAGGTTGTCTCTTGATACAGTTGTGGTCGTCTTCCCTTCCATCTTTGCTAATGGTACACATTTTCCTGTTGTCAAACTTTGAATTTTGCACGACATATGGCTCTTTTTCCCATTGATCATCTAATTTGTGAATTCTTCTTTTTATTTTCAGCACAATTTCTCCAGGTATAAAAGGTTCAGCTGGCGCACTTTTGTTGTAGTTTTCCTCTTGTTTTTCCCTTACTTTACTGAGACTATCTTCCACGCAGGCTTGTACTCTCCTGTACTGTTCCTGTCGGTTTGTGTCCCAATCTTCAGTAGTAACATCAGCTTCTGGTTCTACAACACCAAGTTCCAAATCCATGGGCAGCTTTCCTGGTGTTGCCCGCATGAGGTAGGCTGGGGTGCAATTGGTGGAACTCACAGGTATGTGATTGTACAGATCTACCAGGTCATGTAGTAGGTCTGGCCACCGATTCCTCTCCTCAAGTGGTACCATCTTCAGCAGATCAATGATTATGTGATTCATCTTTTCACAGAGACCATTTGTTTGGGGGTGGTACGGTGTGGTTCTTATCTTCTTACATCCGTACAAATGACAGAACTCTTTAAACAACTCGGCTTCAAAGGCAGGACCCTGATCAGTTAACACTTGCTCTGGATATCCATGGGGCCTGCAGAAATACACTTGAAACATCTTTGCTGCTGTTTCTGCTGTCAGATCTTTGACAGGGGCGACCACCAGGAACCTGGAGTAGTGATCCACCATAGTCAGGGCATATGATTATCCTGACCGGCTGGGTGACAACTTGACATGGTCCAAGGCCAAGATCTCCAAGGGACGAGTCATCTTGATGGGTTGCAGGGGTGCTTTCTGGCTGCTGCAGTCTTTTCTTCGGAGGCTACAGGATGCACAGTTTTTACACCATTTTTCGATGGAACTGCGCATTCCCACCCAGTAGAAACGACACTTCAGCAGGGTTTCCAGCTTCTTCCAGCCAAAGTGCCCCACTTCCAACACCATCTGGATGTTCGTTCTGGGGACTACTATCTGCCATACCATCTCATGGGTTCTTGGGTTGACGTACCTTCGGCACAGCTTCTCACGGTAGATAAACAGCCGGCTTCTCTCATTCCACAGCTGCTTTGCTTGCTGAGACGCATCCTTCTCTAAGGAGGAACCTTACTGAGTTATCAGCTCCTTGATACGGCTGACATCCGGGTCACTGTTCTGGGTCTCCTTCCAACTGTGGTGAGGTAAAGGGTTTAACGTCTTACCACGCTGCCTCCTGCAGGCTCGTTGCTCGTGGATCATCCCATTTCTGTGGAATGCAGGTAGCTCAATCTCTTCTAGGTTATCCAATTCCTCTTCCGTGTCGGACTCATGCGGCATTCTGGACAAGGCATCAGCGTTGGCATTCTTACGGCCCACCCTGTACTTGATTGTGAATTGATAGTTTGACAGCCGAGCCATCCAACGTTGCTCCATGTCTCCCAGCTTTGCTGTTTCGAGATGTGTCAAGGGGTTATTGTCAGTGTAAGCAGTGAACTTGCTGAAAGCTAGGTAATGCTTGAATCTTTCTGTAATGGCCCAGACCAGCGCCAGGAACTCCAACTTGAAGCTGCTATAGTTCTCTGGGTTTCTCTCAGTCGGGCGGAGCTTCGTGCTTGCATATGCGATGACTTTCTCGAGACCATTTTGCTTCTGACTGAGGACAGCTCCCAATCCTTCGTTGCTGGCATCAGTGTACAGCAGGAACGGCTGGCTGTAGTCAGGGTAGGCTAAGATCTCATCGCCTGTCAGGATCTCCTTCATCTCCTTGAATGCCTCAGCTTGTTCTTTACCCCAGTGGAATGGAGAATTTCTTCTCTTGAGCGATTGCCCTACCAGGAGGTCCTGCAGAGGCGCTGCTTTCTTGGTGTAGTCCTTTACAAACCTCCGGTAGTAACCTGTCAGTCCCAGGAACTGGCGCACCTCCTTGAGATTCCTCTGTTCTGGCCATTTCTGGATGGCGGTGACCTTCTCGGGGTCTGGCGCTACTCCTTCTGAGCTGACAATATGCCCCAAGTACTGTACCTTTTGTTTGAGCAGATGGCACTTTGAAGGCTTCAGTTTCATCCCGTACTTGGACAGTGACTCGAATACCTCTGCCAGGTGCTTCAGAAGATCCTCATACGTCTTGGAGTACACAATTACATCGTCCAGGTACAGCAACACGGTTTCAAAGTTGAGATGTCCCAGGCAACTCTCCATCACTCTCTGGAATGTTCCGGGGCACTGCTGAGTCCAAACGGCATCCTGTCAAACTCACAGAGTCCCATCGGGGTGGTGAAAGCCGTCTTCTCCCGATCATCCTCAGCCACAGCTACTTGCCAGTACCCACTAGTGAGGTCAAGGGTGGAAAAGTAGTTAGCAGTTTTTAAGGCAGCTAAGGATTCTTCAATGCGTGGTAAAGGGTATGCATCTTTATGCGTAATGTGATTTACTTGTCTGTAATCTACACACATTCTCATGCTTCCGTCCTTTTTCCTGACTAGGACTAGAGGTGCTGCCCAGGGACTACAACTATCCCTTATCACCCCTGCTTCCTTCATGTCACGCAACATCTCCTTGGCTTTTTGGTAGTGTGCTGGAGGTATAGGACTGTGCCGCTCTTTAATGGGGGGATGGTTGCCTGTAATGATATGGTGTTGCACTCCCTTAATTGTCCCAAAGTCAAGTGGGTGTTTGCTAAATACCTGTGTGTACTCCTGTACCACTCAAAGTTCTCCCTGTTTCTGGTGGGCTGGAGTGGTGTCTGCCCCGACATGGAGCTGCTGACACCAATCCTCCACCTGGTTTGCTGGGTCGTTATCCTCCGCAGGTTGGGGGGAGGCTAAGGACTCCGTCGTGGAAATGGAGTTATTATCTACGGTATGTAGTTTAGCAACAGTGGCATATCGTTGTAAGTTCACTTCATCTTCTCCCCAGTTGAGAAGACGTACTGGTACCCGCCCATTTCGTACTTCCACTACCCCTCTTGCAGTCAAGAGTGTAGGTCTATGTTCTGAACAATGGGGCTCTACTACTGCTTGGTAGTTCTGTCCTCTCAGACCTATTGCTGCTCTACACCATATAAGCATTTCACTCATTGGAGGTATCACAATGGGGTTCGGGTCTGTCACCCGTACATTACCAATCTCACCATCTGTCAGTTTTGCTTGCTGCTGGCACATCAGGGCCCGGATCTCCCTCTGGATCACTCCCTTTTGCTTTGGTCCGGCAACTTCGGCGAGCTGTTGGAGCAAAAACACAGCTTCTCCCAGACAGTTACTGATAATGTTTGTACCTAAAACCACATTTAAGCCATTTTCCTCATTTACAGTTTTTACTACTAAGAGTCCCTGGTCCTTCAGCTCCACTCTGCCCACCTTTACGTCCACGTTTTTGGCTCCGAGTATATCAACAGGGAGACCATTAGAGGCGTACACAGCAAAGTCAGAGCTCGGGGGCTGGAGACTGTCCATGGACCAAAACCTATTATACAGGACATCAGGTATGATGGTCACCTGAGATCCAGTGTCCAGCAGGGCAGGGATTGCGATCCCATCCAGGATGATGGACAGGTATGGTCTTCCTCCCACAAACCTGTGGTTCCAGTCTGAGGGGCCTGAAGAGTCTAGTCCTGGGTGTTGGTCCTCGGACCCAGGATCTGCTCGTTTAAAGGACACTGTCGGGCTAGATGACCTTCTCTGTTGCAATGGTAGCAGATGATCTCTCGGCGAGGATGGTGCTGATCGGGGGTCGCTCCTGGGGGTGGCGTTGTCCTCCTACGTGGGGCGACGTCCTCCTCCTCCTCCTGCTCATCCAAGGGACATCCTCTGGGCAGTCAGCTAGCAGGATCTTTCCTCCTTCCTCCTTCCGCAGTTGCAGGGCACTCATTACAGTGGCCAGGGTTTTGGTCAGCTGGCGCACTTCTGAGCGCAGACAGTCCAACTCAGTGGGGGGCGCCACCTGCGTTTTGGCTTCCGCCACCAGCGGGGAAAAGGTGGATGCTGCTGGCTTTAGAGTGGCTTCACCCGTGTGACACTGGGTTGCCACCTCGGGCTTCTCCGGGGGTCGCAGTCCTTTTATAGCCATATCCTTTAGGGCGTCAAAGGTAGCGTCAGGATGATCCAAGGACCACCAGTGCACAGTTCTGCTTTCAGCTTGGGACCTCAGTCCCCGTACAAATTGTTCCTTTAACATTTTATTTTCATTGATGGCACTTATAGGGTTGACCTGTTTGAGAGCTCGCAGGGCCCCTGTAGTCGGCAGGCGTAGTCCCTAATACTGTCATCTGGTTTCTGGGAGCATTGGTAAAACCTCATCCGAGATCTGTTTCAGTGCGGTCCTCAAAAATAGTCTGTAGCTTTAAGAAAATTGCAAGCACTGATTCCTGGTCTGCAGCTGACCATGTCTCTACTTCCCTTTCTGCAGCACCAGTCAGTTGTCCCACTACCACTGCAGCTCTTTGTTTCTCTGTCATAGGGTACATGTCCATTATGCTGCATATTTTGCGCTTAAACCCTGACAGGGTGTCTGGCTTACCGCTATACTGAGGGAGCCACTTTGCTCCAGGCAGGTATGGCAGCATCAGTGGTACTATCGGGGCCACAGGACCTGGTGAGGGGCCAGCGTTTCCATCCTGCGCGGCAGCACCGGCGGGTAAGTCATTGAAGCGGTCGCCCTGGGCCGCGCTGTCAGCTTGCGGCTGCGACATGTCTGCACCCCCCTAGTTAAGCGTGGCCTACCTTCTCCTGTAGGCCGCAGCTTCCTCCGGTTTCAGTAATCAGCAGGACCTGCGTCGCCGGCGCTCTGACGTCAGAGCGTTCACCGAAGCTCTCCACAGGACCTGCCGCCGCTCAGCATTGGGGCGTGTCTGGGACTCAGCGCGCTTTCTGCAGGTACGCCCCCTTCTGTTCGCGCTGTAGCGCTGCAATTTGGCGGGCAATGGCGGACAATGGCGGGAAATTCTCGCCGCTATGTGCGACAGTCTTTGTAACACTACACAGTCAATTCAGGCACACAGTACCCTGGTGGCAACGGGCACCAATCAATCCGTTGCTGCAGGGCACGACAATCCTGTTCGTGACGCCAAAAAGATGATTCGCCCAGCCAGGGCCTGTGGGGTACTCGGCACCGAGCCCGTTCACTTCAATGGGGGATGTCACGGGTAGCACAGCTCGGTCCGTGGCCCTGGGGCTCACCTCAATAAAAGGGGAATATTTACAGGGGATTAAAGTATATACAGTTTGTTTGTGACGCCACCTGTGGTACCTGGTCAGGGTGACCAGCGCTGCAGGGTAGATCCACTGAGGGGTTGTTACTGGGCAGCAAGGTGTTAAGTCTTCCACAGGCAAGACTGGGTCCCTCAGGGTATATGGCGGTATAGGGGTGCAGGATGGAGAAGGGGAATTCAGCCGCAGGAGCAATAAGGCAGACACACACACGAAAGTCTCTTTCTGTACCTTTACTGATGGTAGTTGCAGGCACGTCCCGGGAAGCTGGCAGGGTGGAGGATGCACGTCCAGTAATCCCACTGAGTAGGTGTAGGGCCTCCGTACTCCTGTATGTGTGAGTTTCTGACCTGTATGAAACGAAGTCTAACTCTGTCTTCAATTTTACGCCCAGCTGACTTTGTAGTGAGGCCTTCTCTAGGATAGAACAGTGTCTCTGTATGCAGGGTCCTGCTAGACTCCGTCTTCCTGACCCCGGTTACGTATCAGCACTTGGGGCCCCTAAGACTTGAAGTCCCACAGGGTCTCCGGTATCTCCTACTAGTCATGTAGATGCTAGCAAGCTCGGACCCGGTGTCCGGTGGTGCAGAGTAGAGGTAAGCTATCAATGCTGTTTCAACCTCCATTACTCTCGTATTATCTTCCACTCGCCTTTCGTCCTACTCCGACCCTTAACATAAGCACACTAGCAGTAGATAGCTGATTCTCCTTTCTCTTCACCGCTCGGCACGCTTGCTCACTGAAACTACACTCAGTTGACTCAGTTCTGACCAGGCTGAAGTGGCTATCCTTCTCCTCTATTACTGGCCTCCACACAGTGAGCTAGGCCCAAGCTGTAGTCTTCAGTTTCTCTCAGCTCTCAGCTAGACTACTAGACTAGACAGAACACTCTGTCTCTCTGAGGTAATCTGCTCTCCTCTTGTCTGAGGTGTTCTGTGGTGTTCTCTCAGGCTAATCTCATCTCATCTGAGGTAACTGCTGTGCCTTCACTACCCTATATATATTGCAAAAGGGCTCCCTCTGGTGGATCTAGGGAATAGTGCAGGTGTGTTGTTTGCATATCAGATCTCCGTGGGTGTTACCTTCAGTGCATCCCCCTGGGGAAATGTGACTCCAGGCACAGCTGGGCTACACACTAACAGAGCAAGCTTTGCCTCTGCAGCATCAGAGGAGGGTCGTGGCACTGAACTTGTCTGGATTCAGTGATCCGGCCAGCCTCACCGCACTGCTTAAACACTATATAGCAAAACACTTCCAATCGTGTGCTTTTAGCTTAGAAAAACGGCCACCTCTTGTAGGCAGCAAAGGTGGCCAGTAACCCTAGCAATGAGCAGTAAACAAAAGAATTAATAATCCTTCTGTTTTTGAGAACTGAGTGGATTATTAATAAGGGATAAATTGTAAAGATTCTTCTTTTTAAGAGCGCTTTGCAATTCTATCCATTTTAAAATATGACAACCCCTTTGAGATCGGTTATAATGTACCGGTTTAAGTTAATCTTCCCCAGTGCATATTTTGCATAAAATATTAATGGAAGTTCCATCTGGATTTTAATGAGACCTAAATAAAAACAATACTTTTTCAAATAAAAAGAAACCTGTGTAAAATTTCTGATTCTTTCACTGCTATCCTGCTACAGATAAGTGGATCATTGATGCTTAGAGGTTGTAAGGAGCGTGTGTCAGGCAGCAATAATTATTGCCAATGTAAATGTTGCTACAACATAAGAATCAGTCATTGGATTTGAAACAATTTTCATAAACCCAAATTTTGCATACCTGTGAAGCTATATTATAGAAAAAAAGAATTTCTGGGGGTATATTCATGCACTGATGATACATCTGGTGCTATATTCATGTACTGACGGAGGTTCTTCTGATGCATCTATGTTTTGATGATAATTCTGGTGATAAATTTCTCTAATTATGTTGAGTCTGGTTTGGTATTCCTGTGCTGTTATTGGTTCTGATTCTGAAACCATGAAGCAAACCATAAATTTCCAGATGACATGCTACAATACTGTCGGGGTCGTAACGACAAACCACTCATCCTCCAATCACGCCAAATTAGACTAAGAGCACGGGTCGACCAAGAATGAATCAGGCAATACGCTGGTTCAGACTTCAGAACGTGCCCTAAAGAAAATGGTGCTATTAGGCGGCCATCTCCAGTAAGCACTGAACTTTTTATTCACGTACATAAGATTACATACACAGAATTGGGGTGGAGTAAAGGCGGGATTGAGGAGAAAGAGATATGCTGAATCATGTCCATATATGTATATATTCAGCATCTAGTCATCCTAATTGGTCCTTAGATCTTCTTCTAAGTCCTCCTTGATCGTGTTGTCATCCTCAGTTTCGTTTCTTGAAGAAAGATTCTATTGTTCTCGTGTATCATGTGGTTCCTCAATTCCCCAAAGGTGGGGGGGCATTTCAGTGGATCCAGTTCAAGTTATTAGATAGTTAGTGTAATACAGTGATAGGACACAAGGTGGAGACAGACACCAGCAGATACTAACATTGTCCTAAAATAAGTTTCAATCTGAATAATATCATTTAAGGGAAACTTCGTGTTTACAAAATACATATACACACTATAAATATAAAAGTATAGTAGAAAATTATATTTTACCTTGACAATCCCCCCTAAACACTAAGTTTTTCCCTTAATTTATGCGGCCTTCGAGACTGTCCATGTGTGGGGACAGGGGTAATGGATTTCTTCGCTTGGTCATTTTAGAAACTGGCCCCTTATGGACCGCCCCCAAACAACCAAGTCCCTACCAAACATGCACATGGAGTTCTCCCACTATCCCTAAACTAAATCTCTTATTTCCATTTGTATTTTGTTATAGGGGGTTTTATCAGGTTTATCCTGCGGAGTATATTTCTCCATATCACCCTTATCAGTGTCTTCATATAGTAGCGACACAACTTCCTGATGAAGGAAAGTACCTGAGGAGGCGGCTGCATTGGTCACAGCTTTCCTATACATAGATATCGCACAACATAGAATTATCAATCCTAGTACCAAAAAGTCCTGTTACCACTAAGCAGGCTTGTTGGAGAAATTCTTTAAGTCCTCCAAGCCATCTTAAGAAGAAAGAGGTATCTACTTCTGCATTGGCTTTTATTTCCTGAGCCAGATTTTTAATCTCTGTAAGAGCCACTATAGTTTTACCATTGACTCCAGAATTCTGAGGAATATAAGTACAACATTCTTCCCCTATCATCCCACAGACTTCATCTTTTTCAGCTAGAATCATGTCAATGGCCAGTCTATTTTGAAGAGTCAGTCTTTTGTTTTGGGCCCAGTTTCTCAACTATACCCTGGAAAGCATCTTGACTAAAATTGATATTGATAAATCTTTGCTCAGTGTAGTATATATATTTTATCCAATCTACATTGTAATTGATCTGCACAATTGGGATGAGAGAACGGAAACCCGCCAGGATCTGATTCTGAGCTTTGTATTCGTCTGGGACCCCCCTAGGAACACCTATGGGATCCATATAAACTTTGGGATCCTCAGCATAACCGGTGTGCAGCTGACCCAGACTCCTTCTTTTTCTGGATATCAGTGGAGCTATATTCTCGGATCCAGACTCTTTCTCACGTGTCTTTTAATGACTACCCAGTCTCCAGGCTGCAGGCTGTGACTCCCAGGATCCTGGTTCGGATCTGGAAGAGAACTGAAAACATTATCATATACTTTCTTGAGTCTTTTATGCAAATCCCTTACATATGAACTTAATACATGGTTACTTATTTCCAATGCTTGGGAAAAGAAACATCCTAAACTAGGCACTTTGCCAAATAGTACTTTATACGGAGAAAGTCCAGTTTTTCTACTTGGAGTGTACCTTACTGAGTATAGGGCTAATGGTAAACATTCAGGCCAAGATTTCCCTGTTTCAGCCATGGCCTTTTAGATTTTTTTTTTTTTTTTTAACTTCAATATCCTATTTAGTCCTTTTACTTTTACACCGCTTTGTGGTAATATGGGGTGTGGAAAACTTGTTGAATTCCCAGCGCTGTCAAGACTTCATTCATTATTTCACCTGTGAAATGTGTACCTCTGTCACTTTCGGTCACCTTTGGTACTCCATACCTGCACACCACCTCCACAAGCAGCTTCTTTGCGGTTGCCGCAGCCGTAGCCTTGGCAATCGGGAAAGCCTCCGGCCAACCTGAGAATAAATCAAAAACACACCAACACGTACTCCCATGAACCTGATTTTGGCAGCTGAATATAATCAATCTGCAGTCTCTGGAAAGGATAGAGGGGCCGAGGGGCGTGTTTGGGTGGTGTCTTGACTACCCTTCTCTGATTATGTGTAGCACATACCATGCATCCCTGGATCAAACCTTCTATACAGGTGGAAAAGCCTGGTGCCGCCCAATGCTTCTGCATCACGCTCATTACAGCAGTTTTGGACTGGTGGGTTGGCCCATGTAACATCTGGGCGACCGCAGGGTACAACGCTCTTGGAAGGCATCGGCGCATCCCTCTTCCCCATACCCCAGTTGCTGCATTCAGACATGCACCTTCTTTTTCCCACTTTTCTACTTCCTCCTGGCGCACCTGAGCCTGCATCTGGGCTAAGGCATCCTCCGACACAAAGGGATTTTTTGGGAGTGCTTACCTGGTGCATCGTTACCCCTTGGAGTGGTCTACTGGCTGCTGTTTTTGCTGCTGCATCGGCCATTGCGTTTCCTTTACTCACCTGATCAGTGCATCTGGTATGTGCTTTAACTTTTGACAACTACTTCTTTTGGTAATTGTAATGCATCAATTAACTGCTGGACTGCGTCAGCATTTTTAATGGGATGTCCTGCTGCCATCAGGAATCCTCTAGACTTCCAAATTGGACCCAAATCATGAGCTATACCGAATGCTTATCTAGAATCTGTGTAGGTGTTAACAATTCTACCTTCAGCTATCTTACAGGCCTCGGTCAGAGCCTTAAATTCAGCCTCCTGGGCCGACTGATGTGGGAGCATTGGTTCTGCTTTGATCACTGCATTCAGGGAGACGATGGCATACCTGGTGTGGAAGGTACCTGAGTCATCTTGGTAGCGAGTTCCATCTACAAAAGATTTAAAATCAACATTAAGTCTTTCAGTTTTAAACACTGTGGGTAGACCTGCTGTTTCCTGTGCCATAAGCTGAACAAATCATAAGGAATCTCCTCTCTTGGATCTTCTTTGTACAATACCGTACAATACCTGACCTCCCCCCTAGATCCGAGAGAGGTAACAATGTGGCAGGATTAAGTGTGGTACATCTCTGCAAAGAAACATTTGGAGGCATTAAAAGTGCACATTGCAATCGAAGGTGACGTGCAGCTGAAAGATGTGCCGACTGCACCTGGTTCAGTATGATGTATACATCATGAGGTGTAAGTGCTGTCAGTGGATGATCAAGAACGATATCTGATGATTTGTGGAGCAATAGTCCTACAGCATGTACCGCCCGTACACAGGACGGGGTACCCCTAGCCACTGCATCTAGTCTTCCACTGAAACAGGCCACTGGCCTTTGATTGTCACCATGTAACTGAGTCAATACTCCTGCCGCGCGTCCCTGCTGCTAATGGAGATACAGGGTGAATAGTAGTTCATAGTTGAGGGTTCCTAGCGCTGGAGCTGCCACAATCCTGTTTTTGAGGGAATGAAAACAGTCTATACCTTCAGGAGTTAGTTTAAAAAGCACAATGGTAATAGTCATAGAGAGGCTGCATGAGAATTGACACAGCACGAATCCACTGCCTGCAGTAGAAAATCAGTCCAAGAAATATCCTAAGAGCGGCAACATTAACAGGCATAGGAAAGTTCTGCACAGCTTCTTTGCGAGCGCTGGTCAGATGTCGCGCCCCCAGTGTAATGCAATGTCCCAAAAAGATAACTGAAGATTTACAGAATTGCAGTTTATCCTTTAACGCTTACAACCTGCTAGGTACAAAAACAACATATTATAAAAATAACATTGGCAAAATCAATAACTGTAAACTAAGCAGCATCCTGAGATATCTGGAACAAAAGTGTATATATATATATTAGACACCACTGGAGTTTCCAGATCAGTAGCTGCATTAACTGCCCATAATTTTTGTACCAACCCGTACACAGGGTTAAGTTGAAGGGGGGCTGGAGTTTGCTATGTGGGCACTGATAAGAACTGTCCTTGGACCTGCAGCTGCCTGCTTGCAAAATGTGGGCTAGAACTACTCCTGGCTGGCTTTTTTTTCTGATACAGAACAAGCTGAATTCTTCTAACTTTTTTTTTTTTTTTTTTTACTTTTAATACATTGTTCGGAGTGGACAGGGAAAACATACAGGATTACATTCTGGACAGCTTCAGTAAGTAATTGTTGGGACCTAGGCATATTAGTAGAAGTATATCGTGATTTCATTGCATATATTGCATATTGACACGGCAACTGTCCTGCTCTGGTTGCTGGGACCTGTCCTATTTCTACCTGACCACACGTTTGTATATACGAATTAGATTCGTCCTGTATCATGTGTCCGCCTTTCTGTGAAATTGTTGCGGCCAGTCCTCCAGCATAGTGGAGTTGATTATTTGCAGCATTTACTATGACCCCAACATGTTGTTTCGTAAAATCCCCTGTCCTTATCCTAAAGAGTACATCATGACGGTGGGGTCCAGGAATAACATTGGAATATATTTCCTGAAAATCTTCTCTTTCCTCTGTGTATCCTGTCTCTGACGGGTGAATAATCTCTTTCCTCTGTACTAGCAACGTCTAGCGACACGACTCCACAAAGAGTGCTCCGCCCCAGTCCCGGTGTCATAGTGACAGTTCCAACCGGATGATACTCAATATGTGCTTGCAATTGTGACAACACATCACTTTCCTGAAAGATTACATTGACCCCGTGGTGATACCATTAACTGTGTGTGTACAGTGGTTCCTTGAATTTGCAGGGGAATCTTTTTAGTGACGGGGAGCAGGATAGATGGAGAGTTATAAGGAGTCGCTATAACATGGTGGGAGAAATCACTTTTCCCAAATGGCCAGTCCTCTTCTGTAACTACTGAATTGTCTGCCCCGTGTCCACTTGGAACTCAACCTCATGTCCCCCTGGTAGGTTCACCTGTACTGTGCAATTAGGAGTGGGGGGTAAGGAGACAAGGGGTTCATGTGCAAGCTACCATTATCCTATGGGAGCGCCTCTAATTGGTCTTGGGGGCCTCTTGCAGGCGAGTCATTTGCATATGGATTAGTTGGACAGGCTGGATATGGGTTAGTTCTGCAATCCTCCTGAAATGTCCTGGTTTCTTGCACCCGTAGCACAATTTCTGCCCATCTCCTGGCACACGTCTCCTCTCCCTGTTGTTTGCAGGACGAGTACCTACAGCATGTATCCTTGCTCCTCTTTTTGCCTGCGCTAAATCATGTTGTGCCCCCTGTGCTTTTCTGGCTAGATTCTCTGCTTTAACTGATCTCCAACCCGGTCTACTTACTTTCAGTTTTTCCTTGTCATTCATTTTTTTTTTATGCCATTCATATTAAACTTGCCAGAACTTTCTCACTAGTCTTGTTTTCTTTGACAAAACCCATTTCCACCCAAGTTTTTCTTAGAGTCCAGAAATAATATTTTGGCTCTTTCCTGAACTCTGTCTTCTAGTGTAACTTCTTTTCTCTGCCTGTCTATCTTTCTTCTCACATACCCTGACCTTCGATTCTTACGTACTGTGTCTATTCCAAAAACCTATTCAACAAAGGTGATTTAAAAATCTGAAAACTGCTGGTTCTGTTTGTTCTCGCCGAATGCCCGACAGGAGGGGTCAAACCACTGCGTAGTTTGTGTCTGCTCTCTCCCTCAGCCTGTAATTCTCCTTATCTATAGAATGACCTTGGTGTACAGCAAAATACCATCTCGCTGCTGCCAGCACTTATCTCTGCTTGCTGTCACTGACTTATGCATTCTTAGATCCGTTCCTACAAATATAACACTTGTATATCTCATTTATCAATCTATTGTATCTAGCTTCATCTGCCAATTTTCCCTTTTTCTGTTTTCTATCCCACATCTAACCAATCATAACAGTTTTCATTCCCTGGGCGGGTGACATAGAGATAAAATATCCCTTTTTCCCTAAATTTAGTATATTGATCCCTTGAAATCATTCCTATCTAGCAGTTGAATATTTGATAGAAATCGAACTTAAAGACAACCACAGGGGTTGTAGTATTAACCCAGAAGGTGGGCATACTGGCACTACTGGAGATCAGGATATAGCTCAAAAGGATATGTATATCAGAAACTTCATGACTGCTGATTAATCTTGTCCTTCTTGCAATGGGAGGCGTGAATCCAGGTGCTCTTGCCCTCGAGCTTCGGGCAGTAGGGGTGGACAGGATCACAGAGTAGGGACCCTCAAATCTGGGCTGGAGACAGTCTCTTCCCATAAATTTTTATATATATAAGGTCATCAGGCGAGAAATCATGCACCGTGTCACCTGTAAATTCTGGGAGAGAAGCAGACACTATAGAGTGGGTGTTAGTTAACTCTTTAGACAAAGCAATCACAAATTTGCTATTTTATCATTGGTTTCAAATAATTCCTGGTGCCTAATGTCTTCTGTTTTTAACATACCAGCATGATGGAGTATTGAATGTATGGTGGCCCGAAGGGTGGCCCGTGACTCATTTGAGTTTAAAGGATCATGGACTGGACCTACTGCATGGATGATGATATCAGCGGGAAGGTCCCCTGCATGGGTTGTCAGAGTCTGTCCAGGTGGCAAAGGGTCATGAGTGTGTATATGAGCCATACATTCTGCAGTGACGATGGGACCACCAGCTTGGGCTATTAATAGAGCCAGACCCCCTTTCTTGGAGCAGTTGGAGTTGGCAGGACTAACTATAGCACCAACCCGATGTGTCAGGATATCACCGTACCCTATGGACAATGTCACTGGATTTCCATTGTGGTCTGTGTAATGCTGTGAATGGCAGGGATACCAGTTTTCAAGTACACCGGGAGCTGGGGGCCTGACCGGGGTTTCCATGAATCTTACAGAGCGACTGTCCTCTCTGAGGATTTGTGAAGGAGAGGAAGGTGCCCCATCTCTGGAGTAGGGGTGGAATAGGCCCTAGGACCAGGGGTTGACAATGATGGTGGGGGAATGGAGGAGGGAAGAGAAGATACTGGTGCTGCTGGGGATAGTGGTGGCTGTTGAGGGGCCCACCCCTCTTCTATCTCCTGATCCTCCTCCCCTTCATTAGATCCCATAATATCATGGCGGCGGCTTCTGATCATTGTTTGAAAAACTGAAGATTCATGCATTGCAGCAATGGCCGGGTTGGGGTGTGTGAAAGGGAACAATGGTGTTGCATCTGGTGCCATATTGGGAGCTGTGGCCTGCACAGGTGCGGGCGGGGGCTGGTAGTAGGCCCTGGTTGGTATCAGCAAGGGATATAGGCCTGACTGGGTGTGCTTGGGTGTCCCAAGATGGCCGCCGGAGGAGATGGGGTGTTGGCCATTTCCGGGTGTATTAAGATGATGGCCAACCTGGGTGTGGGAGGGGCGATGGGCTGGGCATTACACCAGGAGCGACCCGCCCCACAACACGGCAGGTCTCCGCCCAGGGCGGATTCTGTTCACCACACACATGACAAGTCCAACCTCCCTTTGTTCTGAGATCGGCACCATTATAGGGCGGTGGCCGAGGGCTTGGAGCGGCCATTTTAGTTACATCAACAAGATCATATGCAGAGCATTTTACATATCCGAACAAAGGCTCAGCACTTTCCGAAACCTCCTTATTCCATCTACCTCTTTCCAACCCTCAACTTTCAAATCATTTACTACTCTTAAATGTGCTTGGGCTTGATACAAGAGCCCCTGATCTCTCAACTTTCCCTCATTCTGTGCGACAAAGTCTTTCCACACTGAAGGCTGAAGCCTGCCTGTACTCGGCAAGCTCATTCTTAACAGCCTTCTTGCCTCCACGTGATTCCATCAATTCAACCACTCCCAAAGCACCACCCTCTAACTTGTGGGTTTTGTTTGATTTAAACATGCACATCATAATATTAACAGAGTGTAATGATCTGTCGCGACTCAGACCACCGGCGTCACTCGCAGGTCACCACCCGTCACTGCAGAGTCCCCCTCAATACTGTGACAAGACAAAGAGTCCCCCTCTATTCTGTCTTTTCCCTAACTGTGGATGGTGACGTTACAGCGCAGTACACCGTGACACTCTACACAGCACAGAGTCCCCCTCCATATGCTGACACCTGGGCTTCTCCTAATGAGACTTCCCGGGTTGGACAAAGAGTACCCCCTCCATTTGTCTGAGACAAAGAGAACCCCCTCCACTTGTCTCCTAGCAAAATTTAGGTATGCGCACCCCTCCCACAATTCTCTATAAAATGCTAGAAATTTAGACACTACCAAATAATCACGGGAGACAACTATCGGCATAAAAGTACAGTGACTGGAGGAGGAGGAACGTGGTAATTTTCACGAGAACGTGCAGGTATGCAACGTCACTCGGTCAGACTTGCTGGTTCGTGGCGTGGGATTGCCCTTGGTCTCACCACTCAACCAGTCACCCCTCCAGACCCAAATGGACAATACGACAGGACCAAACAGTGACTGACACACAGGCAAGTGGGACGCATATAAAGTATATGATCCCAACTTACCGTGTTCAACGGAGGCTGCAGTCCTCGCACTCAGTTACCGCGGGCACCACCGCAAAGTCCTCGGGACGGTCCGGAACGGGCGGCAATCCACGGCCCCACGTTGGGTGCCAATTGTCGGGGTCGTAACGACAAACCACTCATCCTCCAATCACGCCAAATTAGACTAAGAGCACGGGTCGACCAAGAATGAATCAGGCAATACGCTGGTTCAGACTTCAGAACGTGCCCTAAAGAAAATGGTGCTATTAGGCGGCCATCTCCAGTAAGCACTAAACTTTTTATTCACGTACATAAGATTACATACACAGAATATTGGGGTGGAGTAAAGGCGGGATTGAGGAGAAAGAGATATGCTGAATCATGTCCATATATGTATATATTCAGCATCTAGTCATCCTAATTGGTCCTTAGATCTTCTTCTAAGTCCTCCTTGATCGTGTTGTCATCCTCAGTTTCGTTTCTTGAAGAAAGATTCTATTGTTCTCGTGTATCATGTGGTTCCTCAATTCCCCAAAGGTGGGGGGGCATTTCAGTGGATCCAGTTCAAGTTATTAGATAGTTAGTGTAATACAGTGATAGGACACAAGGTGGAGACAGACACCAGCAGATACTAACATTGTCCTAAAATAAGTTTCAATCTGAATAATATCATTTAAGGAAAACTTCGTGTTTACAAAATACATATACACACTATAAATATAAAAGTATAGTAGAAAATTATATTTTACCTTGACAATACTATATTAACAAAGTGTTATGCCTTCTGACAAGTTAAGATTTACTTCATTTGTATTTATGTTAGGAGCATTAAACCTTTGTATTTGAATGCTCCATTGCTTCCATTTTGTAATACTTTAGTATGAGTGATTAGATGATGGAAGGTTCAAGTCCCATTACACATCTAAGGGTTTTAGCTTGTATCAGTCAAGCCTGTTTCCTTCCAGTCAGTAAAATTCATATGGATGTAATAATTATTGTGGTCTAGATTGGTCAAATGATTAGTACAAATACTGATGTCTTAAGTTTAGCTGTCTTTAAGTGACCATGCACATGAGATAGCTGTAGATAGATCGTTATCATTTCCAACTTTGCTACACTGAGCATTTCGTGTCCATTCAAAAGAGTGGAGAAAGCTTCTGCCAGACACCTCTAAGGGTGTGTTTCCACGGTCAGGAAACACTCAGTAATTGCTGCGTGTTTGACGCTGTGCGCTGGCGCAGCGTCGAACATGCAGCGTCCAGATGTTACAGCATAGTGGAGGGGATTTCAAGAAATCCCGTCTCCACTATGCATAAAAACACGCAGGCGGCAGACCTGCATTAACGGACATTTTAGATCGCAGCATGTCCTATTCCCTTGCGGCGACGCTCCGTCACCGCAAGGGAAATAACACAGGCCTGTGTGGCGCTGCGGTCATTCACCGCGCGTTCACTAGGGGGCGGGGCTTTGGGCGGAGCGGACTTTCCGCTCCGTCCAAAGCTCTGTATTTCCTGATCATGGAAACACAGCCTAGCAGTGGCTTATCTCCCCTAAAATCAGAAAGATTGGATATTAAAATTTCAATTGCTATATCCTTCTTTCTCACTATTTGGAGACCCCTTTGCAAATCAGATGGGCAGCCAGTCGTGGCGAAATTGGTGGGTTCAGCCAATTTTCATCCAGAATAGGGGACATAAGGTCATGAATAGTGTTGAGCGATACTGCTCGATATCTAAAAATATCGTATCGAAATGGTATCGCCGATATCACTAAATATCGTCGATATCCGATTCTGATACCGGAAGTCCCATGTAAGTCTATGGGAACAAAATATCGCAACAAAAAAAAACCCTTTCTTTCGTTGTAAACACAAAATATACACACATAGAATACATAAATATATATATACATGTCATTGTGACATATATATATACATATATTTATAGTTTATACACTTCTACATAGTAAAATAGACTCTGATTCAATTGCCGGGTAAAGTCGTGACATACCCCATAGAAGTCGACGGGCTCGGTGCCGAGTACCCCCAAAACCTCTGGCTCTGTGCGACTCAACTTGGGCGTCACGAACAGGATTCTGTAGCTCGCTATAAGCGAGTCCTGTGTGCCTGAATTGAACTGGTTTTGTGCTTGAGAATTGCTAAAATCATCAGAGAATGTATTTGCCATTTTTCAGCCATATCTGCGTCACGACGAGGCACTGGTGAAGAAGAAGGGCGTGCTCTTCGTGGGTGTACACTCACTCAGTGGCGCGAAAACGATGGCCGACCACTGTAAATGGTACTGCAATGTAACATCGTGCCCCACAGCTCTTGAGTTCCGCCTCCTCATCCTCCTCAGTGTGCGGAAACTAACATGAAGGTCCCGCCTCACTACAAAAGAGGGGCCCTCTCCAGATGCTAATGACACATGTGACTTGGCAGAGATGGCTAATGGACACGAGCAGAAGTGTGAAGGGATGGAGCAGTCAGAGCTCTCCCCCCACGGAAGCGACCCGATCGCCACGGAACCACCGTTGGGCACTCGGCCTGGAAACCCTCCTACGCTGCAAGAAGCGGAGGATACCCTAAGAGGCCTGGCCCGGCACCGGGAGGAGGTCGCCAGGATGGAAGCCAGCTGGCGTGCCCTAAAACTAAACTTGGAGCGGCGCCAATCCCTCTTACCTGAAGTGTCTGTACCGGAAGGTGAGGCACCCGTTCTAGTAGAGGAGTCCGTGCGGGCATCCCAGCCCTTGCAATGTGATCCGGTTGACGTTGTCGCAGTGGAGGCACCCGTTCCTGCCAAAAACTCTGCACCGGCAGCACCCCAGATCCCGCTGTCTGCCCCCGTCGCTGAGACAGAAGAAGCGACACCCGTCCTCATGGAGGAGGCCGCGCAGGCACCAGAGCACTACCTGCCTGTACCGGAGCCCCGACTGTCATCTGTTCCAGAGCCGGCTGCTTCCTCCGCAGGTGAGCGCCGCCAGGACTGGGGGGCGCCAGGAGAGCTGCTGCAAACCGGACACTGTAAGCTGCAGTTTGATGGTGGAGACATGGAGCTGCTGGTGGAGGAGAATTTCAACCGGCGTCAGGAGGAAGAGTGGAGACGTTGGGAGCGGGAAGCAGAGCGACAAAGGGAGCAGCGAGAAACCCAAAAGCTTCGCCAACGTCAGCTGAAGAAGGACCGGACAGATAAGGACCGGATGAGAAAAGATAAAGGAACCCTGTGGGAGCCGCGGCGTAAGGGTGCAGTACGGAGCTTTAAATTGAAAGGTGGTTGGGGCTTCATCCAGGAGCCTGGACTTTATTTAGAAGTTTTTGTGAACTGGCGGGACGTGGAGGCTCACCTCCCAGAAGGACACCCGGGGAGGGACCTGTTGCCAGGAGACTTGGTGACTTACACCCGACACTGGGTTACAATGGATTGTACGCCCTAAATGTTACCAGGTGCGACCCCTACTCCCCAGAGTGTCAGGAACCTGTGAGACCCTCGGAGCCTTCAGCCTCCCACATCCAGGCCTCTGCAAAAGTGCCCACCCCACGCCGTAAATCTCCCCAGCCTCCCTCAGTGGTCTCCTCAGCAGCCCCAGCTATGGACATGATAAGTATAGCTGGCCCGTACCCGGCGCCTGTTAGGCCCCCTGGGGTTCGTTCAGTCCGGGACATAGGGTTCCAGACCCGGAGGGAGATGAAAGAGGTGGCCACACAGACCCAGATAGCGGGTCACGACTTGACTGTACAGGCCACACGACGTCATCAGGTCCTGGTGGTCCTTGGTGCCTCGGATGTTTGGCAAGCATCAGAAGAGTACCAGGTGGTACCTGGAACACCCCTGCCAAAGAATTATAAATAACCCGGACAGGGTCCCTGTATGTAAATAGTTAAATTGTTGATGTACCCGGACGGGTGAATGTTCATAAAAAAGTTTTTTAATTTAATAAAAAAAAAAAAAACAGTTTTCATTACTTTTATTACAGTCTCATCCTGCGACGCCATCGATCTCCTGTAAAAAAATGAAAAAAAAAAAAAAGTATACCACCTGACCGACGCAGTCCATAGTAACGAGTGTCCCACGACGATCCAGCTCTGCTACATCAGAATGACAGGCAGAGCCTGTCATCCCGGCGCAGCACAGCTGATTACCTGCTTCCCCGGCGGTGACGTCATCGGACTGGTTTACGGCCGAGATTACCCTGCAGTCACTGCAGTTATCGCGAAAAACTGCATGTGACCGCCAGGGAGAAGATAATGGCGGCCATCAAGCAGTCCAGGACGTGACCGCCGGAGATCTTCTGCCAGGTAAGTGCCGCTGACTCCTGACAGACCCGACCGACGGACACTCACAGTGACAGTGACAAATCCGATTCCGGTATTCGATATGACGAAAATATCGGTATTCGGAATCGAAAGACCGATACAGCTAATATCGGCCGATACCCGATATTTGCAGTATCGTATCGCTCAACACTAGTCATGAAGTAATTGATATTATTGTAGATTGTAAGCTCTCACGAGCAGGGTAATCTCATCTCATCTTATTTTGCTTTAACCCCTTAACGACAGCCGATACACCTTTTAACAGCTGTCATTAAGGGTACTTAAACCACAGCGCCGTTAATTAACGGCGCTGTGGAAAAAGTGAATAGCGCCCCCCAGAGGCGCATTTTCTCCGGGGTCTCGGCTACCGGGGTAGCCAAAACCCCAGAGAACATGAATTGGGTCGGTTTTTACCGACCCGATGTTGCGATCGCCGTTATTAACCCTATAACGGCAATCGCAACAACAACAAAAAAAAATCTGATGTGCCATTTAGTTTCTCTGTCGGACATCAGAGGACAGAGAAAAAGGGTCCTCGATCCCCCCCTTGTGGCCCCCAATATGCCCCTTGTGGCCCCCGGGCCCACCTGCCTCCTCCGGTGGGCGCCGCCATCTTGAATGGCGGGCACATGCTCAGTGCGCCCGCCGCGATCTGCCGGGGGGGTGGGCAATTTTCTCTGGGGTAGCCGAGACCCCAGAGAACATGATCCGGGTCGGTAGTTACCGGCCCCGGTGTCGCGATCGCCGTTATACTAAGTATAATGGCGACCATAAAAAAAAAAAAAATGATTTCTCTCCCCTCTGATGTGATCGCACATCAGAGGGGAGAGAATTAGGGTCTCCAGGTCCCCCGATCCCCCCTATACCTTCTGGTGTCCTCCGTCCTCCGGCAGGCCCCAGGCTCCCGGGTCTTCTTCCTGTAAAAAAAAAATGGCGGGCGCATGCGCAGTGCGCCCACCGAATCTGCCTGGCGGCAGATTCAAAAAAATGTTCATTAATTCTCATAAAAAAACATTTTGATCACTGTGATAAACTATCACAGCGATCAAAATAAAAAAAACAGTAGATAATCCCCCCCCTTTATCACCCCCTTAGTTAGGGACATATAATAAAATATAGAAATTATATTTATTTTCATTTTTCCGTTAGGGTTAGGGTTAAGGCTAGGGTTAGGGTTAGGGTTAGGTCTAGGGTTAGGGTAAGGGTTAGGGCTAGGGTTATAATTAGGGTTAGGGTTAGGCTGGGTTCATACTGCGTTATGGCAGTCCGTTAGACGGACTGCGTTACACCGCGGTATAATGCGGTGTAACGCAGTCCGTTAACGCTGCCATTCACCCCCATTACCCCATTCACCCCGTAAAGCGGCATGCGTTCGCGACATGCCATCATTCAGTGATGGAGCCTCAGATGCGGGCTGCAGCGTCTGGGCTCCGTCACCGCTAGCACAGATAAATCATCTGCTGATTCCTCTGCGCTAGCGGGTATAGCATAACGCGATCGCGTTATGCTATACCGTTACCAGCCCGTCAACGCTATGTGTTGAATGGGCTGGTAAAACGCAAAATGAACCTAGCCTTAGGGTTAGGGTTATAATTAGGGTTAGGGTTACAATTAGGGTTAGGGCTACAATTAGGGTTAGGGCTACAATTAGGGTTAGGGTTACATTTAGGGTTGGAATTAGGGTTGGGATTAGGGTTAGTATTAGGGTTGGGATTACGGTTAGGGGTGTGTTGGGGTTAGGGTTGGAGCTAGAATTGAGGGTTTCCACTATTTAGGCACATCAGGGGGTCTCCAAACATGATGTGGCATTCAAAAAGTCAAATGGCGCTCCCTCCCTTTCGAGCCATGCCGTGCGCCCAAACAGTGGTTTACCCCAACATATGGGGTATCAGCGTACTCAGGACAAATTGCACACCAATTTGGGGTTCTAATTACTCTTGTTACCCTTGGGAAAATAAAAAATAGCTGGCTAAAATAATCATTTTTGAGGGAAAAAAAAAATTAATTTCACGGCTCTGCGTTTATAAATTTCTGTGAAGCACTTTGGGGTTCAAAGTGCTCAGCACACATCTAGATAAGTTCCTTAGGGGTCTAGTTTCCAAAATGGGGTCACTTGTGGGGGTTTTCCACTGTTTAGGCACATCTGGGGCACTGCAAACGGAACATGACCCCCATCAACGTCTGCATTCCAAAACGTTATTACTTCCTTTCCAAGCCCTGCTGTGTGCCCAAACAGTTTCACCCCCACATATTTGGTATCAGCGTACTCAGGACAAATTGGACAAACAATGTTTGGGGTCCAATTTCCTTGTGAAAAATCAAAAATCTGGGACTAAAAAATCATTTTGTGGAAAACTGTTTTTTTTTTTTTCACACCCAGGCATTATAAACTTTTGTGAAACACTTTGGGGTTCAAAGTGCTCACCATAGATCTAGATAAGTTACTTAGGGGGTCTAGTTTCCAAAATGGGGTCACTTGTGGGGGTTTTCCACTGTTTAGGCACATCTGGGGCACTGCAAACGGAACATGACCCCCATCAATGTCTGCATTCCAAAACGTTATTACTTCCTTTCCAAGCCCTGCTGTGCGCCCAAACAGTTCCCCCCCCCCCACATATTTGGTATCAGCGTACTCAGGACAAATTGGACAACAACTTTTGGGGTCTAATTTCCTTGTGAAAAATCAAAAATTTGGGACTAAAAAATCATTTTTGTGGAAAATTGTTTTTTTTTTTCACACCAAGGCATTATAAACTTTTGTGAAACACTTGGGGCTCAAAGTGCTCACCACAGATCAAGATAAGTTACTTAGGGGGTCTAGTTTCCAAAATGGGGTTACTTGTGGGGTTTTCCACTGTTTAGGCACATCTGAGGCACTGCAAACGGAACATGACCTGTTGTGAATGGGTTTGAGATGAGTTCTGAGCAGAGGCTCCCTCTGGTGGTTACAAGCGGTGCTAGTCTGTCCAGTGAAGATTGTGAGGACTGGGAATCAGGTGTTACTGACTGGTCTTATATAAGGGAGTCACCTTCCCATCAGGGTTGCCGGTGATCAATTGTTCTGGTCTGAATCCTTTATTCCAGTTTCCCTTGTAGCCTGCTGTGTCGTGTCTGCATCTCCTGCTAACAGATAAGACATTTTCTTCTTTTGTGTTTGTGCTATATTTTTGCATTTTGTCCTGCACTTCTGTGGGGGCCTTCAGGGTCCCCTCCGGGGGCTTCTGCCCTCTCAGTTTTGTTCAGCCACTGATGTTTGTACTTTTGCTTTTTCCAGTTTTTTCAGTGGCTGCTGTTTTGATTTTGTTACACCAGAGAACTAATTTAGGTGGAAGAGGTCGTGTGATCTCAGGTGTTTTTGAAATTAGTAGAGTTGGTGCTTTTCAGGTTTTCTGGATTGCAGTAAGTACCCTTCCTATCCTTTTCTATTTAGTTAGTTTGGGCCCCAGCGTTTGCTCATACTATTTTCTTTCTGTGTCAGTATTTCATCTTGTCTAACCGCCATTACATGTTTGGGGGCTTTCTATTATCTTTGGGGTTCTGCTCCGGGGCAGATAGCTTTCCTATTTCTATCTTTAGGTGTAGTTAGTTTCTCAGGCTGTGACGAGGCGTCTAGGACCAACGTAGGAACGCTCCACGGCTGCCTCTAGTTGTGGTGGTTAGTCAGGGTACTGCAATCTCATAGATTCCAACTTCTCTGGTGTATTGCCTTTTTACCGCACTCCTCAGTTACCGAAACATAACATTATCACCGGCCTAAAAATTGAAAATTGTATGGTACTCACAGAAGGGAAAAAATATTGTCAGAGTTGTCAGAGATATTTTTCTGTTTGTTGCATTTTTTTTTTCCCTCTGTATCTCTGGGTGCTGGGGAGGATCTTTCTCTCAATGGAGTTTGCACAGTTGTCTGGCCGTGTGGATCAGCTTGCCACTGAGGTTCGGAGTATTGCTATCTATCTTGCTGGGTTGCCTGTTGTGGAACCTAGGATTCCCATGCCAGATTTGTTTTTAGGGGATCGAGCTAAGTTTCAGAATTTCAAAAATAATTGTAAATTGTTTTTTGCCTTAAAATCTAAGTCCTCAGGGAACGCAGCGCAGCAGGTTCAAATTATCATCTCTCTCCTGCGCGGCGATCCTCAGGATTGGGCTTTTTCCCTGACACCTGGGGATCCTGTTTTGAGTGATGTTGATGCATTTTTTCAGGCCTTGGGGTTATTGTACGATGAGCCTAATGTCACTGATCAAGCTGAGAAAGCCTTGTTGGCATTAAATCAGGGGCTTGATGACGCTGAGTTATACTGTCAGAGATTCCGTAGGTGGGCAGTCCTGACCAAATGGAATGACGACGCTTTGGCAGCCCTTTTCCGGAAGGGTCTGTCAGATAATGTAAAGGATGTTATGGTGGGATTCCCTGTCCCCTCTGGTCTCAATGATTCTATGTCATTAGCGATTCAAATTGACAGACGTTTGCGTGAGCGGAGAAGTATGCGTGGAATGGTGTTGCCTTGTGAACCAGCTTCTGAACCCATGCAGTGTGATAGAGTGGTGTCTGGGGCACAGCGTCATGAGTTTCGAAAGCGCAATGGGTTATGTTTCTACTGTGGTGATGCCTCTCATGCTATTTCAGTCTGCCCTAAGCGGGGAAGACGTTTTGCACGCTCAGTTGTCTTGGGTAGTGTTCAGACTAAGTTTTTATTAACTGTCACTCTGATATGCTCTCTGTCCTCATTTTCTGCTCAGGCTTTCGTTGATTCTGGAGCAGCTATTAACCTGATGGATTATGATTTTGCTAAACGTTATGGGTTTCCCTTGATACCCCTACAGAAGTCTATTCTCCTACTGGGGATCGATTTTATCCCTTTGGCTGAGAATAAACCCCAGTTTTCTACTCAGGTGATAATGAGGGTTGAACCTGATCACCAGGAGTGCTGCAAATTTTTGGTTCTGTATAATCTGCATGACATTATCGTGCTGGGTTTTCCTTGGTTACAGTCTCATAATCCTGTTTTGGATTGGAAATCTGTGTCTGTAACCAGTTGGGGCTGCCAATGTGTTAATACCAACACTCCTGTTTTTTCTGCCTCCCCCCAGGCTCAGGATGTTCCTGACTTTTTGATTGATTTTTCTGATGTGTTTAGCGAAAGTAAATCTGCATCCTTGCTTTCCCATAGGAGCTATGACTGCGCTATTGAATTAGTGCCGGGTAGTAAATTCCCTAAAGGTCGCCTTTTTAACTTGTCTGTACCTGAACATGACGCTATGCGGTCTTATATCAAGGAATCATTGGAGAAGGGTCATATCAGACCATCCTCTTCACCCTTAGGTGCCGGTTTTTTCTTTGTGGCCAAAAAGGATGGTTCATTAAGGCGGTGTATTGATTATCGTCTCTTGAACAATATTACTGTGAAATATCAATACCCGTTACCCTTGATTTCTGACCTGTTTTCCAGGGTGAAAAACGCTACTTGGTTTACCAAGCTTGACCTCAGGGGGGCGTATAACCTTATTCGCATTAAGCACGGGGATGAATGGAAGACGGCATTCAATACCCCTGAAGGGCATTTTGAGTACCTGGTGATGCCCTTTGGGCTCACTAATGCTCCTTCCGTCTTCCAGTCCTTCATGATTGACATTTTCAGGGATTTTGTGGACAAATTTCTGATTGTTTATTTGGATGATATCTTGATTTTTTCTAATGACTGGGACTCTCATGTGAAACATGTTCGAACTGTATTCCAGATTTTGAGAGAGAATGCTCTGTATGTGAAGGGATCAAAGTGTCTTTTTGGCGTACATAGGATCTCATTTCTGGGATTCATTTTGTCCCCATCTGTTATTGAAATGGACCCGGTCAAGGTTCAGGCCATCTGTGATTGGGTCCAACCTACTTCATTAAAGGCTCTTCAGAGATTTTTGGGTTTTGCCAATTTTTATCGTAAATTTATTGGTAATTTCTCGGTTATTGTTAAACCATTAACTGATTTGACCAGAAAGGGTTCTGATGTGGTGAATTGGCCTCCTGAGGCAGTCTCTGCATTTCAGGAACTTAAGCAAAGATTCACTTCTGCTCCTGTTCTACGGCAGCCTGATGTTTCTCTGCCATTTCAGGTGGAGGTTGATGCCTCTGAAATTGGGGCAGGTGCCGTTTTGTCCCAAAAAGATCCAGAGACCTCTAAAAGTAACCCTTGTGCCTTTTTCTCTCGAAAATTTTCTCCTACTGAACGTAATTATGACGTGGGTAATCGGGAGTTATTGGCCATGAAGTGGGCTTTTGAAGAGTGGAGACATTGGCTGGAGGGAGCCAAACATCAGGTGGTGGTCCTTACGGACCATAAGAATCTGGTCTATCTGGAATCTGCCAAGCGACTCAATCCTAGACAGGTCAGGTGGGCCTTGTTTTTCACACGTTTTAATTTTGTGGTTTCCTTTCTTCCTGGCACTAAGAATGTTAAGGCGGATGCCCTCTCGAGGAGTTTCCTTGCGGACTCTCCTGAGTTATCTGATCCTTCTGTTATTTTGAAAGAGGGTGTAGTTCTTTCCGCCATCTCGCCCAATTTGAGACTTGCTCTGGAGGGGTGTCAGGAGGATAGGCCCGAGTGCTGCCCTGTTGGAAAATTGTTTGTCCCGGACCAGTGGAAAAAGAGTGTGATGTCTGAGATTCATTGTTCCGCGTTGGCTGGGCATCCCGGAATTTTTGGTACCAGAGACTTGGTTAGTCGGTCCTTTTGGTGGCCTACCTTGTCTCGTGATGTCAGGGAATTTGTGCAGTCCTGCGGGACTTGCTCTCGCTCCAAGCCTTGCTCTCGCTCTAGTGGTTTGTTGATGCCATTGCCTGTGCCCAAGAGACCATGGACCCATATCTCTATGGATTTCATTTCCGACCTTCCTGCTTCTCAGAGAATGACCACCATCTGGGTAATTTGTGATAGGTTTTCCAAGATGATACATCTTGTGCCATTACCTAAGTTGCCTTCCTCCTCTGAATTGGTGCCGTTGTTCCTTCAGCACGTGGTTCGTTTACACGGCATTCCTGAGAACATTGTGTCTGACAGAGGAGTCCAGTTTGTTTCCAGATTTTGGAGGACTTTTTGTTCTAAA
The DNA here is from genome assembly GCA_033576555.1 of Oophaga sylvatica. Classification (NCBI taxonomy): domain Eukaryota; kingdom Metazoa; phylum Chordata; class Amphibia; order Anura; family Dendrobatidae; genus Oophaga; species Oophaga sylvatica. Next base: position 60,644,325 of record JARQOD010000004.1, on the reverse strand, counting down.
CTGGGTGTTCAATTGTCTTTCTCCTCGGCATTTCATCCTCAGACCAATGGTCAAACTGAGAGAACAAACCAGACATTGGAGACTTATCTAAGATGCTTTGTGTCTGCTGATCAGGATGACTGGGTCTCTTTTTTGCCTTTGGCTGAGTTTGCTCTTAATAATAGGGCTAGCTCTGCTACTTTGATGTCTCCGTTTTTCTGTAATTCTGGGTTTCACCCTCGATTTTCTTCAGGACAGACGGAGGCTTCTGTCTGTCCAGGTGTTGACTCTGTTGTGGAGCGTATGCAACTGATTTGGGACCAGGTAGTGGAGAGGTTGTCCCTCTCTCAGGAGAGGGCCCAGCGGTTTGCTAACCGGCATAGGACTGATGGTCCTCGGTTTAAAGTGGGGGACTTGGTCTGGTTGTCCTCAAAGAATATTCCTATGAGAGTAGCATCTCCTAAATTTAAGCCTAGGTTCATTGGACCTTATAAGATCATGGAGATTATTAATCCTGTTTCTTTTCGTTTGCTTCTTCCAGGGACATTTAAGATCCATAACGTGTTCCACAAGTCCTTGTTGAAGAGGTTTGTTGAGCCAGTGGTTCCTGCTGCTGTGCCTCCTGACCCTGTTTTGGTTGAGGGCAATCTGGAGTATGTGGTTGAGAAAATATTAGATTCTCGTTTTTCTAGACGGAAACTCCAGTATTTGGTTAAATGGAGAGGTTATGGTCAGGAAGACAATTCTTGGGGTTTTGCTTCGGACATCCATGCTAGGAGACTTATCCGTGCATATCATAGAACTCATCCTGACCGACCTGGTTGCTCAAATGAGGGTTCGGTGACCCCTCCTCAAGGGGGGGGTACTGTTGTGAATGGGTTTGAGATGAGTTCTGAGCAGAGGCTCCCTCTGGTGGTTACAAGCGGTGCTAGTCTGTCCAGTGAAGATTGTGAGGACTGGGAATCAGGTGTTACTGACTGGTCTTATATAAGGGAGTCACCTTCCCATCAGGGTTGCCGGTGATCAATTGTTCTGGTCTGAATCCTTTATTCCAGTTTCCCTTGTAGCCTGCTGTGTCGTGTCTGCATCTCCTGCTAACAGATAAGACATTTTCTTCTTTTGTGTTTGTGCTATATTTTTGCATTTTGTCCTGCACTTCTGTGGGGGCCTTCAGTTTCCCCTCCGGGGGCTTCTGCCCTCTCAGTTTTGTTCAGCCACTGATGTTTGTACTTTTGCTTTTTCCAGTTTTTTCAGTGGCTGCTGTTTTGATTTTGTTACACCAGAGAACTAATTTAGGTGGAAGAGGTCGTGTGATCTCAAGTGTTTTTGAAATTAGTAGAGTTGGTGCTTTTCAGGGTTTTCTGGGATTGCAATAAGTACCCTTCCTATCCTTTTCTATTTAGTTAGTTTGGGCCCCAGCGTTTGCTCATACTATTTTCTTTCTGTGTCAGTATTTCATCTTGTCTAACCGCCATTACATGTTTGGGGGCTTTCTATTATCTTTGGGGTTCTGCTCTGGGGCAGATAGCTTTCCTATATCTATCTTTAGGTGTAGTTTCTCAGGCTGTGACGAGGCGTCTAGGACCAACGTAGGAACGCTCCACGGCTGCCTCTAGTTGTGGTGGTTAGTCAGGGTACTGCAATCTCATAGATTCCAACTTCTCTGGTGTATTGCCTTTTTACCTGCACTCCTCAGTTACCGAAACATAACAATGACCCCCATCAACGTCTGCATTCCAAAACTTTATTACTTCCTTTCCAAGCCCTGCCGTGCGTCCAAAGTTTCCCCTCCCCACATATTTTGTATCAGCGTACTCAGGACAAATTGGACAACAACTTTTAGGGTCCAATTTCCTTGTGAAAAATAAAAAATTTGGGACTAAAAAATCATTTTTGTGGAAAATTGTTGTTTTTTTTTTTTCACACCCAGGCATTATAACTTTTGTGAAACACTTGGGGGTTCCAAGTGCTCACAACAGATCTAGATAAGTTCCATAGGGGTCTAGTTTCCAAAATGGTGTTACTTGTGGGGGGTTTCCACTGTTTAGGCGCATCAGGGGCTCTCCAAACGCGACATGGTGTCCAATCTCAATTCCAGCCAGTTTTGGTTTGAAAAAGTCAAACGGCGCTGCTTCCCTTCCAAGTCCTGCCGTGCGCCCAAACAGTGGTCCCCCCCATATATGGGGTATCAGCGTACTCAGGACAAATTGGACAACAACTTTTGTGGTCTAATTTCTCCTGTTACCCTTGGGAAAATAAAAAAATGGGGACTAAACCATCAGGTTTGTGGAAAAAATATGATATTTTATTTCCACGCCCGGGCGTTATAAACTTCTGTGAAGCACTTGGGGGTTCAAAATGCTCATCACAGATCTAGATAAGTTCCTTAGGGGGTCTATTTTCCAAAATGGGGTTACTTGTGGGGGGTTTCCACTGTTTAGGCACATCAGGTGCTCTGCAAACATAACATGACACCCATCAAATCCGGCATTCCAAAACGTCACTACTTCCTTTCTGATGTCAGGGACACCGCACTGCACTTGCTCATTGAGCCAGTGCGTGTGTCCAGAGTGAACAAACTGTGCCCAACGATACCTGTATAGTAGAACCGCAGCAGAGAAGACGAGTGTTTCTGAGGACACAGGACCTTCCGCACCATGTGACTGCCAAGGGGCGGAGCCAGCCACACGTCTCTCAGAGCAGTATCAGGTAGAGAATGTTTCAGGCCGAAGGACCTGCAGGCACGTGACTGCCTAGGGGCGTGGCCTAAGCTCCAGAGATCTAGGAGGTAAAGGAAAACTCCTAGAAGGGTAACTACGAAATAAAGTTACCAAGGGGCATAGACAGAATGGATGGTCAGGATAGCCAGGTCATACACATAGAGGGCGACGAAGTACAAAAGGAGCAGGCAGAGAATAACCAGAACACAGCCAAGGGGTCATACACAGACAGAGCAACGCAGTACAAAAGGGACAGGCAAAACTCGTAACAGGGACACAGCCAAATCGGAACCAGACAGACAAAACGAAGCACAGGCACAACGCACTGGCACAAGCACAGGGTCAGACACACTCAGCCAAAGGTCAGAGTATAAACGACAAAGGCTGGCTTCACAGTGAGGCTATAAAAAGCCTCCCAGGACCCAGAAAGAGGCCAACCAAGTTAACCCCGCGACTACCTGATCCAAGAACCCAGTAAACCATGACAGTACCCCCTTCTTAAGGGGGGGCCTCTGGACCCCCAGGTTTCCCAGGATTCTGAGCATGGAATGCCCGAACCAGACGGTCAGCGTGTACCGATCTGGCCAGCACCCAAGACCGGTCCTCTGGACCGTACCCCCTCCAATGCACCAGGTACTGTAAGGACCCCCGAGACCGCCGGGAGTCTACAATATGTTGTACCTCAAATTCCATGTGCCCATCAACCAAGACTGGGGAGGGAACAGCAGCTGGTTCTTCTACTACCGATCCCAAGGGTTTTAGCAAGGATCTATGGAATACGTTATGGAGTTTCAAAGCGGGGGGGAGGCGAAGGCGATACACCACAGGGTTAATTACTTCAATGATCTCATAGGGACCTATGAACTTGGGCCCCAGTTTGGCGGAGGGTAGACGAAGACTTATGTTTCGCGTGGAGAGCCACACCTTGTCCCCACACTGCAACACCTGAGCAGGGTTCCTTTTTTTATCTGCAAAACGCTTATAAGTCTCCTGAGCCCTGAACATATTCAACCGAACTTTTGACCACAGATCCCTGATTCGGTTAACACAGTCCTCAGCTCCTGGACAGCCCGAATCTAAACGTGAGAATTTACCAAAATGAGGGTTCAAACCATAATTAATAAAAAATGGTGACCTACCGGTAGATTGATTGGTACGGTTGTTGAAGGCGAACTCCGCTAACGGTAGGGCATCACACCAGTCGCTTTGCAGAGTAGAAACCAAACATCGAAGAATTTGTTCAAGCGACTGGTTGGTGCGCTCCGTCTGCCCATTACTCTCTGGGTGGTAGTCTGAGGAAAAGGACAAAGATATCCCCAACCTTTTGCAAAAAGCCCGCCAAAACTTGGCCACAAATTGTGCCCCTCTGTCAGATACAATATTCATAGGTACCCCATGTAACCGCACAATCTGTGCGAGGAAATGCTTAGCGAGAGTCTCTGCAGTAGGTAGACTTGCCATAGGTACAAAATGCGCTAACTTAGAAAACCTGTCCACAACTACCCAGATAACCGTGTTACCCCGAGAAGAAGGAAGGTTGGTAATGAAGTCCATGGACAAGTGGGTCCATGGCCTTCCTGGAATTGGCAAAGGCACCAATTCCCCGGCCGGCCGGCAATGAGAGCTCTTAGAACGAGCGCATACCCCACACGCAGCGACATGCTTCTTAATATCTGAAGCCATCAAAGGCCACCAAAAAACTCTAGCCACTGCCTCTCGTGTGGCAGAAATGCCTGGGTGAGCACTCAGTTTTGAATCATGGAACTCCAGCAGGAGCCTGGTGCGTAACTGCTGAGGAACAAACAATTTGTTTTCGGGTTTGGACCTTGGAGCTAAAGATTGAGCCCCCACAATCTCCCGCTCCAATTCCGACGACACTTCAGCTATAACGACATTGGGTTGAAGAATGGGGGACGGCGGGTCAGGGGCGGAAAGCGGCTCAAAACTACGTGATAAAGCATCAGCTTTCACGTTTTTAGACCCTGGGCGAAAAGTTATAGAAAATTGAAATCTGGAAAAAAAAAGTGACCAACGGGCTTGCCTAGGAGTCAGTCTTTTAGCAGATTTGATATACTCTAGGTTTTTGTGGTCGGTGATGACTGTGATGGGTGAGCCGCCCCTTCCAAAAAATGCCTCCATTCCTCGAACGCCAATTTGATTGCTAAGAGTTCTCTATTACCAACGTCATAATTTCTCGCTGCCTGAGAAAATTTTTTCGTGAAATAGGCACAAGGTTTGAGGTTAGTCAGAGAAGTAGGTCCCTGTGACAACACTGCCCCCACCCCAACCTCTGAAGCATCAACTTCAACCACAAACGGCTTGGATGAGTCAGGTTGAACCAGAACAGGAGCGGATGTGAAACAATTTTTCAAAGTTAAAAAAGATTGTTTGGCCGACGGGGGCCAGTTCCTAACATCTGCCCCTTTACGTGTGAGATCCGTGAGGGGTTTCACAATCTGAGAAAAACCCTTGATAAACCTGCGATAGTAATTTGCGAATCCCAAGAAGCGCTGGAGTCCTCTAAGGTCCCGAGGCTGGACCCACTCCATAATGGCTTGCACCTTCTTGGGATCCATACGAAACCCCTGTGGAGAGATTATGAGACCCAAAAATGATAGCTCCTGAACAAAGAAAGAACATTTCTCCAGCTTAACAAATAAATGATTTTCCCTGAGTCTTTGAAACACAGTTTTAACATGTGATAAATGTGAATGTCTGTCAGAGGAATATATCAGTATATCATCCAAATAGATCACAACAAAACGGCCAATGAGGTCCGAAAAAACTACATTAATGAAATTTTGAAACACAGCTGGAGCATTGGTGAGACCAAAAGGCATGACGAGATTCTCAAATAACCCCTCAGTAGTAAGAAAAGCAGTTTTCCACTCATCCCCTTCCCGTACTCTTATCAAATTATAAGCCCCCCTGAGGTCCAATTTTGAAAACCACTTGGCCCCAGAGAGCTGGTTACAGAGATCAGGAATCAGAGGCAGGGGGTATGTATTCCTGACTGTGATTTTATTAAGTTCTCGAAAGTCGAGGCAGGGACGTAGACCGCCATCCTTCTTTTTAACAAAGAAGAATCCCGCAGCTACTGGGGACACTGAGGGCCTTATATGCCCTTTGCGAAGACTTTCAGCAATGTATTGCTTCATAGCCAGGCGCTCCGGGCCTGACAAATTAAACAGACGGGCCTTGGGCAATTTGGCTCCCGGGACAAGATCAATAGCACAGTCAAATGATCTATGCGGGGGCAGAGCCTCAGCCTCACTTTCAGAGAACACGTCCTCAAAGTCTTTCAGGTACTCCGGAATACCCTCCAGACCAACAGAAGACACTGAGACAGGTTTTGCAAGTTTCATACAATAAACAGGTTTATGGCAACAGTCGACACATTGGGATCCCCATTAAATAATCTCCCCTAAATCCCAGTCAATCACCGGGTTGTGGCGTTGAAGCCATGGCATACCCAGTACTAGCCCTGTGGGCAATTTGTCCATGACAAAACATTCCATGTCTTCCTTGTGGGAAGAACCGACCTGCAAAGAAAACCTTTTGGAAACATAAAGAATCCCTGTTCGGGTAAGAGGGGAAGAGTCAATAGCAACAATTTTAAGGGGTGTCTTCTGCCTGACTGTCCCTATCTTATGTTGGGAGACGACACAGGAACTGATCAGATTGAGAGATGAACCACTGTCCACCAATGCTGTCGAGAAAAAAACGATAGTTGTCTACCAATAGTTCCACCTTTAATATGACTTTCGAACATGAGGAAAATAGTACCTGAAGGTCTGGGCAGCCTCCTCGACCGCTACCCAGACCTAGTAGTTTTCCGCCGTCTTAGATGACGGACAGGTGTGACAATCTTTTCTCCAATGTCCGGACTCTCCACAATAGAAACAGAGTTGTTTCTCCCGGCGATGTCTTCTCTCCTTCTCTTTTAGCGAGGTGGTGCCAATGTCCATGACCTCAGTAGTGGCTCCAGTCTCTTTGCTGCCAGCAAACAGTGAGGTTTCACACTGCATGATACCCCTGGCGCGTAGCCTGCGGTCCATTCGTACGGCCTGGGTTATGGCATCCTCCAAAGTATCAGGTGGAGGATGAAGGGCCAGGGCGTCCTGGAGACGTTCAGACAGGCCTCTGCGGAATAGCCCTCGAAGGGCGGCATCACTCCAGGAGACCTCCGCTGCCCAACGTCGGAACTCCGAACAGAACCACTCGGCTGAATGTTTACCCTGACGAACACTCATAACCATGTCCTCAGCCATACGGACCCTGTCAGGCTCATCATAGATGCGGCCCAGGGCATGAAAAAACGTATCAACAGTCATCCTCTCAGGAGCAGAAGGAGAGAGAAAAAGCCCAGGCTTGTGGGGCCCCCCGAAGTAGGGAAATAATGACCCCCACCCTCTGGAACTCATCCCCAGAAGAGCGAGGCCTCAGGGAGAAAAAAAGTTTACACCCCTCCCTGAAGGCTCTGAACTCATTTTTATCCCCTGAGAAGTAGTCGGGCAGTTTAACTGGAGATTCAGGAGATACCAATGACACATCCTTACCACCTGTACCCAGAGACCCCGCAGCGACAGCCCCCTGTACGGTATCTACCAGCTGCTGCTGGGTCTGAGCCATCATGCGCTGCTCAACATTCAACTCCTGGAACCTTTGCGTCAGATGTTTCACCTGACCTGCTAACACCTGCATGGGATCCATGGGGATAACACTCCTAAATCTCCCCCTCAGAAAAAAAAAAATGTAACGGTCGTTTATAATGTCAGGGACACCGCACTGCACTTGCTCATTGAGCCAGTGCGTGTGTCCAGAGTGAACAAACTGTGCCCAACGATACCTGTATAGTAGAACCGCAGCAGAGAAGACGAGTGTTTCTGAGGACACAGGACCTTCCGCACCATGTGACTGCCAAGGGGCGGAGCCAGCCACACGTCTCTCAGAGCAGTATCAGGTAGAGAATGTTTCAGGCCGAAGGACCTGCAGGCACGTGACTGCCTAGGGGCGTGGCCTAAGCTCCAGAGATCTAGGAGGTAAAGGAAAACTCCTAGAAGGGTAACTACGAAATAAAGTTACCAAGGGGCATAGACAGAATGGATGGTCAGGATAGCCAGGTCATACACATAGAGGGCGACGAAGTACAAAAGGAGCAGGCAGAGAATAACCAGAACACAGCCAAGGGGTCATACACAGACAGAGCAACGCAGTACAAAAGGGACAGGCAAAACTCGTAACAGGGACACAGCCAAATCGGAACCAGACAGACAAAACGAAGCACAGGCACAACGCACTGGCACAAGCACAGGGTCAGACACACTCAGCCAAAGGTCAGAGTATAAACGACAAAGGCTGGCTACACAGTGAGGCTATAAAAAGCCTCCCAGGACCCAGAAAGAGGCCAACCAAGTTAACCCCGCGACTACCTGATCCAAGAACCCAGTAAACCATGACATCTGAGCCCTAACGTGCACCCAAACAGTATTCCCCCCACATGTGTGGTATCAGCGTACTCAGGACAAATTGTACAACAACTTTTGGGGTCCAATTTCCTTGGGAAAAATCAAAAATTGGAGACTAAAAAATCCTTTTTGTGGAAATTTTTTATTTTTTTCACACCCACACCTTGCGACCTCTGCCGTGCGCCCAAAAAGTGGTTTACCCCAACATATGGGGTATAGGAATGCTCAGGACAAATTGCACAAAAACTTTTGGGGTCTTGTTACCCTTGGGAAAATAAAAATTGGGGTGAAAAGATCATTTTTGTGGAAAAAATATGATTTTTTATTTTCACGGCTCTATGTTATAAACTTGTGTGAAGCACTTGGAGATTCAATGTGCTCACCACACATCTAGATAAGTTCCTTAAGGGGTCTAGTTTCCAAAATGGGGTCACTTGTTTGGGGTTTCCACTGTTTAGGCACATCAGGGGCTCTCTAAACGCGACATGGCATCCAGCCAATTCTGCATTGAAAAAGTCAAACAGCACTCCTTCCCTTGCAACCTCTGCCTGCGCCCAAAAAGTGGTTTACCCCCACATATGGGGTATCGGCGTATTCAGGAGAAATTGCACAACAAATTTTGTGGTTCATTTTTTCTTTTAACACTTGTGAAAACAAAAAAAATTGGTTCCGAAGTAAAGCTTTTGCAAAAAAAGTTAAATGTCAATTTTTTCCTTCCACATTGCTTCAGCTCCTGTGAAGCACCTGAAGGGTTAATAAACTTCTTGAATGTGGTTTTGAGCACCTTGAGGGGTGCAGTTTTTAGAATGGTGTCACTTTTGGGTATTTTCTTTCATATAGACCCCTCAAAGTGACTTCAAATGTGATGTGGTCCCTAAAAAAAATGGTGTTGTAAAAATGAGAAATCGCTGGTCAACTTTTAACCCTTATAACTTCGTAACAAAAGAAAATTTTGTTCCCAAAATTGTGCTGGTGTAAAGTAGACATGTGGGAAATGTTTTTATTGAGAAATTTGTGTGACATATCTCTCTGATTTAAGGGCATAAAAATTTAAAGTTTGAAAATTGCGAAATTTTCAAAATTTTCACCATATTTCCGTTTTTTTCATAAATAAAACCAAGTCATATAAAAATTTTTTTACCACTTACGTGAAGTACAATATGTCACGAAAAAACAATCTCAGAATCAGCTGGATTTGTTAAAGCGTTCCTGAGTTATAACCTCATAAAGTGACAGTGGTCAGAATTGTAAAAATTGGCCCTGTCATTAAGCTGCAAAATGGCTCTGTCACTAAGGGGTTAATTATTTTATTGTTAACTTTGCTACTTATGACTTGTGTTTTGAAACTGTTAAACTGTAAAGTGCTGCGGAATATGTTGGCGCTATATAAATAAAGATTATTATTATTAATATTAGTTATATTAGATACAGATTAATATCTAATATCATTGGCGGCTTAGAGAATGAGGCTTAGGCTGGAGTCACACACAACGTCTAAAAAATCAGACCGTTTTAGTTGGTCGATAATCGCACCAAAATGTCATGAACATTGATGCGTCTGGCATCCGATTTTCCGTCGCTGATGCGATTTAGTTGCATGTCAGCGTACGTTTCACATCCGATTGACATCCGACTACCGTTTTTTTGTGGCATCATACCAAAATGGACATTTAACGGTTTTGAGGCCTGCAACTAATTTAAATAATCAGCCAGACCCATATTTAAGCTTCCTCAAACTGTTCTGACCCTCCCAACTTTGCAGTGGAGTGTTTGGGTTGTTAGTGGTTCCTGCTTTCTTGCTGCTTTCTGTCAATCATTTGCGACAGACTAATCTTTAATAGCACTGAGCGTCTGCTCTACAATTGGGTGCTATCCAGACGTTTTGGGGAGCCATACCCTGTAGTTGGTGCTCCCAGAATCCGCCGAAGACTATGGGTGCATCCACTTTTGACACAAAGGATCAGTAAAGGCCATTTTCAGCGCCTGTATTCGACCCTGAGTAGGAATCCAGACAAGTTTTTTGTTTATTGTCGCATGAGTGTGGAAACTTTTGATATTTTGCTGAAGATTTTGCGCCCTGGACTAACCTTTCAGAACACCAGGATGCGTCCAGCAATTTCTGCTGAGGAACGGCTTCTCCTAACTTTACGGTACTGTATGTGTGTCAACGATATGTTGATGATGTTTCCCCCAACATATCAACTTTTGCATTGTTCTTACTTAGTTCATGTTAACATACTGTAATGAATGTTCATATCCTACTTACCCATGTTCCCTATTTGCTTGTGTGTAGCCCTCATAATGCATTTTAAGTCATATAATTAACTGAATGGCTGATTAGTGAAATGTCCTCAGTTTACATGTGGCTAATGCAGTTATTGTTGTTTATTTTGATGATGTGTACATGTTTGTTGTTGTTTGTGTATTGCAGGTTCCTTTCCACTGGGCTCTCATACGCTGCTCTGCACTTAGAGTTTTTAATTGGCAAATCCACCATTTGCTGAATTGTCAGCTCTACTTGTGCACAAATGTGGTCAAGACTCAATAAAGAGGTGATGGCAGAGCCGAAAATGGAAGATTGGTTGAGGATTGCACGTGGATTTCAAGAAAGCTGCCATTTTCCACACTGTATTGGAGCCCTGGACGGGAAGCACATACGTGTTTGTAAGCCGCCAAACTCAGGGTCCCAATACTACAATTATAAGCAATATTTTTCCATTGTTTTGTTGGCCTTGGTCTACAGTAACTACCGGTTCATAATTGTAGACATTGGGGCCTATGGAAGGACTGGAGACTCCAGAGTCTTCAATTCTTCCATTATGGGTCGGCAGCTACGCAATAACCAATTGGACTTACCACCACCATGTCAAATTCCACACTCCAATATGGATCCAGTGCCTTATGTTGTGGTAGCAGATGAGGCCTTCCAGTTAACCCGTCATGTTATGAGGCCATATCCACGTCGCAATCTGAACAATCGCCGTCGCATATTTAATTATCGCCTTTGATGTGCACGACACCTGGTGGAGTGCACCTTTGGTATTCTTACTGCAAAATGGCGTGTACTCCAATCAGCCATTCAGCTGAGTGAAGCAAATGTAAATGTTGAGGAGGCCATAGCTATGTAGTGTGTTTGTTTTATGCTACCATAAACATACTTTTGTAGAACTCATTTATGTTGTAGTGTTGTTCCTACTGTCCAGTTCCCTATACTTTACACAGGACATAACATATGATAATAATGACAGACAACAAATGCCACTTCACAAATTTTACTCATTTGTGCTTTTTTTTGCCCTTTTAGTGGCTCTTAACTTAGGCTTTCCGGACAAAAACATCCCAAGGTAGCACTGAACTTTTTTTGAAAATACAAAACATTAACACAACTGGATAACACACTTAGAGAAATACTCAAATATTGAGGACAATAATATATCACCTACAAGTGATGGTAGGTGGGTGGTGGTGATGGAGGCCCAGGTTGGGTGTGTTGCCTTGCAGGATCTGCAACAACTGGGTCAGCCTGAGCTGTGACAGAATGCAATGTTACAGCTGGGTTAGTGGCTGGATCCTGATGTGGGTTTGGGTAGGGGTACATGGGGAACTGGTGCTGATAGTCATACGCATATGGCTGACCAGTTTGAGAATGACCCTCAATATGCCCATGTCGACCATACCCATGTTGTGCCCAGCCCACAACATTGGGTATGTTCGAGTGGGCATATTGGGAATGGCCACTCTGTCCCATGTGTTGTTGGTGCTGAGGTACATAGGAGTATGAAGGAGCTTGAGGAGGAGGAGGAGGAGTTGGGTTCTGTTGGACACAAGGAGGTGGTGGAGGAGGAGGCTGATGATGAGGAGGAAGATCAGAGGCAGAAGCAGACTCCCTTTGCTGGGTGCCAAACAATGGTAGAAGATTTTCTGAACAAAGCTGCCATCTTTCTAGAAAATCTAATACGGTGTTTGGCTGATTTGGTGGGGTTCCTGCGTCCAGAACAATTTTAAGTCCACCTCTGATCCGCAGTCTGTGCTCTCGTGGAATAGCCCTGAGTAGGGTTGAGCATTCCGATACTGCAAATATCGGGTATCGGCCGATATTGGCTGTATCGGAATTCCGATTCCGAGTTCCGATATTTTCGTCATATCGGATACCGGAATCGGGATTGTCACTGTCACTGTCAGTGTCCGTCGGTCGGGTCTGTCAGGAGTCAGCGGCACTTACCTGGCAGAAGATCTCCGGCGGTCACGTCCTGGACTGCTTCATGGCCGCAATCTTCTTTCCCCGGCGGTCACATGCAGTTTCTCGCGATAACTGCAGTGACTGCTGGGTAATCCCGGCCGTAAAGCAGTCAGTCCGATGACGTCACCGCCGGGGAAGCAGGTAATCAGCTGTGCTGCGTCGCGATGACAGGCTCTGCCTGTCATTGCGATGTAGCAGAGTTGGATCGTCGTGGGACTGTCGTTATGGACTGCGTCGGACAGGTGGTATACTGTTGGTTTGTTTTTTTTCTTTTTTTACAGGAGATCGATGGCGTCGCAGGAATGATAGAGTAATAAAATTAATGAAAACTGTGTTGTCTCTTTTATTTCATTAAAATACTTTTTTCTTGCTTTGTCTTTTTTTTATACATTTAATAACTTTGGGATTAATAATGGATCGGTGTCTTATTGACACCTCTCCATTATTAACCGGGCTTATTGTCACCGTGCAATCAACGGTGACATTAACCCCTTATTACCCCGCTTGCCACCGCTACAGGGCAAGTGGGAAGAGCCGGGTAAAGTGCCACAATTGGCACATCTTTTGATGCGCCAAATGTGGGGCTGCTGTAGCCTGGTATTATCAGGCTGTTGAGGGCCAAAATCCATGGGCCTTGACAGTCTTTTAATACCAGGCCGCAGCAGTCTGCATTTTACTTGGCTGGTTAACAAAAATAGGGGGGATCCCCACGCCGTTTTTTTTTCGAGGGGATCCCCTATTTTTTTAACCAGCCAAGCTAAGCAGACTGCTGTGGCCTGGTATTATCAGGCTGGCAAGGTCCATGGATATTGGATCCTTACCAGCCTGAAAAACCAGGCCTCAGCGGTCTGCTTCATCTGGCTGGTTAACAAAAATAGGGGGGACCCCATGCCAATTTTTTTCGAGGGGATCCCCTATTTTTGTTAATCAGCCAAGATATGCAGACTGCTGTGGCCTGGTATTATCAGGCTGGCAAGGTCCATGGATCTTGGCTCCTTAACAGCCTGAAAATCCAGGCCTCAGCGGTCTGCTTCATCTGGCTGGTTAACAAAAATAGGGGGGACCCCACGCCAATTTTTTTTGGGGATCCCCTATTTTTGTTAATCAGCCAAGATATGCAGACTGCTGTGGCCTAGTATTATCAGGCTGGCAAGGTCCATGGATCTTGGCTCCTTAACAGCCTGAAAATCCAGGCCTCAGCGGTCTGCTTCATCTGGCTGGTTAACAAAAATAGGGGGGACCCCACGCCATTTTTTTTTCAAAGGGAACCCCTATTTTTGTTAATCAATTCCCTCTGACGTCACTGATTGTGTCCCTGGCTGACCTGAAGTGAAAGTGGAAAGCAATCAATTAAGCTTTCCACTTAAGGGCCCGTCTCACATAGCGATATCGCTACCGAGATCGCTGCTGAGTCACTAGTTTTGTGACGCAGCAGCGAGCTCACCAGCGATATCGCTGTGTGTGACATTCAGCGACGATCAGCCCCCCTGCCGGGTATCGCTGATCGTCGCTGAAATGTCAGGACCTTTTTTTGATCGCTGGTTTCCCGCTGACAGGCACACATCGCTGCGTGTGACAGGCGGGAGACCAGCGATCCGCTGGTAACCAAGGTACACAGCGGGTTTCCAGGCGCGGGGCTGTGCCTAGAAACCCGCTGTGTACCTTGGATACCAGCGCCCTGATGCAGGGAGCTGGTATCCAAGGTACACAGCGGGTTTCCAAGCGCTGCGCGGTGCCTGGAAACCCGCTGTGTACCTTGGTTACCAGCGGATCGCTGGTCTCCCGCCTGTCACACGCAGCGATGTGTGCCTGTCAGAGGGAAACCAGCGATCAAAAAAAGGTCCTGACATTTCTGCGACGATCAGCGATACCCGGCAGGGGGGCTGATCGTCGCTGAATGTCACACACAGCGATATCGCTGGTGAGCTCGCTGCTGCGTCACAAAACTAGTGATTCAGCAGCGATCTCGGTAGCGATATCGCTATGTGAGACGGGCCCTTAAGCGATGTTACCCGCAGTGTCGCTGTCCCAGATCGCTGCCTGAGCTGCCTGTTTGGCAGCTCAGCAGCGATCATGTAGCGATACACCAGCGATCCTGACAAGTGCATATCGTTGTCGGGATCGCTGGTGTATCGTTATGTGACACCCAGCCTTTACTCTCCTGTCAGGCAGGAGAGGAACTCATTCATTTGGGGTTTACTGTGAGGCTGCAGCATTAGCTGCGGTCCCTGCAGTAAACATTAACCCTTTCTGAAGGATTACACCGTGGGACCTGACTGTGCATGGGATAGGTAAGAATAATTTTGCTTTTTTATTTTATTTTTATTACAGGAAATGGTTTTTGCAGTAAAATAAAAGATGGTCAAAAACATGTGTCTTTATTTCATTAAAATGATTTTTAATTAAAGTGTGTGTGTTTTATTTTTATTTCATGCAATAGGATTAATAATTGATAGTTGTCTAATTGACAGCTCTCAATTATTAACCTGGCTTAAGGTCACCTTTCAATAGCAAGGTGGCTTTAACCCCATATTAACCCATTCGCCACCGCTACAGGGCAATGGGAATAGACGGGCAAAGTGCCAGAAAGGGCGAATCTAATTATAGATTTGTCTTTCCTGGGGTGTCTGGGGGCAGATGTTAGTAGCCGGGGGGGGCAAAAATAATGGTCCCTCTCTGGGCTATTATTATCTGCCCCCACTCACTGGCTTTGTCTGTCTGGTTGCGAAAATAGGGCGGGAGCCCACGCATTTTTTTTCAGCAATTTTACACCTCATATATATATATACATGTCATTGAATTTGTGACACATATATATATATATATATTATTTATATTTGTAGTTCATACACTTCTACATAGTATAATAGCCGCTAATTCAATTGCCGGCTTTTGTGAAAATGCAGAACCCGACATGAAATGACACTTGGTGTACATAGGGTTAACCATGTCTTTTCATGTCCTTTGCTATCTAATTTGCACAAACAATTAAATCAGACTATGTGTGCAAAATTTCACACCTGTAGGGGTTAATTAAAGGTGTAAATTCGTAGCAAAAAAGTCCGTTTTTTTTACAACGAATTTACACCTTTAATTAACCCCTACAGGTGTGAAATTTTGCACACATAGTCTGATTTAATTGTTTGTGCAAATTAGATAGCAAAGGACATGAAAAGACATGGTTAACCCTATGTACACCAAGTGTCATTTCATGTCGGGTGACCCGACATGAAATGCACTTTGGTGTACATAGGGTTAACCATGTCTTTTCATGTCCTTTGCTATCTAATTTGCACAAACAATTAATCAGACTATGTGTGCAAAATTTCACACCTGTAGGGTTAATTAAGGTGTAAATTCGTAGCAAAAAAGTCCGTTTTTTTTACAACGAATTTACACCTTTAATTACCCCTACAGGTGTGAAATTTTGCACACATAGTCTATTTAATTGTTTGTGCAAATAGATAGCAAACGACATGAAAAGACATGGTTAACCTATGTACACCAAGTGTCATTTCATGTCGGTGCTTCTGTCTTTTCACTGAAGCCGGCTTTACCCAGGCAATTGAATCAGAGTCTATTTTACTAGTAGAAGTGTATAAACTATAAATATATGTATATATATATGTCACAATGACATGTATATATATATATATGTATTCTATGTGTGTATATTTAGTGTTTACAAGGAAAGAATGGGGTTTTTTTAGTTGCGATATTTTGTTCCCATAGACTTACATGGGACTTCCGGTATCGGTATCGGGTATCGCCGATATTTTAGTGATATCGGCGATACCATTCCGATTCCGATACTTTAGGATATCGGAAAGTATCGCTCAACTCTAGCCCTGAGGTAGCGTGCCAGACTGCAGCCAAAGGCTTCCTCCCGTCATCATTAGCTGCATTGGACAAATAGTCCAGTACTCCTCTGTCCACCTGCCTCCTTGTCCCAGAAGCAACTCCTTCTCTTCGCCGCCTGCCTCTCCTCGTAATAAGGGAACGAGTAGGCGACACCTCAGGATGCCTAGTAGGGCTGCTGCTGACTGGTTGGTCCTCTTGCTCTTGAGGCTGACTTTGTGACTCCTCAGCTTCAGCAGCTGCTGGTGGTGGTGCTGGTGGTTGTGCTTGGGTGGAACATGAGGCTGCAGAGAAAGGGTCAGCCTCCTCAGCCCCATCCCCAACAGGGTCGATCAGAACCTCGGAGTCTGACCCTGTCTCCCTCTCTGTAAGGTTAGACTCCGTCCTATAAAGGAAACAAAGAAAAAAGTAAAAATTTGACATACAAAAATAAACAATCATAGTGGGTCAACAGACATGCACTTACAGTCGCAGATCCATCACAGGCGCAAGGAACTCCAGCCTATCAAAATATAGGTACTTCCTCTTTGTACTTGCTGCTGCCCCACTCCACGCCCTCAGCTGTCTGTCCCTGTCACATCTGTCGCTGCAAAGTTAATAAAAGCAGACGGTAAATATCATTGTTATGGCGTTTGACTACACTTCACACATCTGTCGCTATGAAAAATCACATTTTTAACATGTGTGTTGGTATATGTACAGTAAAACACATCAACATTTGTATGGTATTCAGGGTGACAAAGTAAATACATTTGCTACATGCATACAAAAATAAGTGTCAGTGGTATGACAAGTACCATACATTTAGGCCAAAGCTTGACCCTTCACAAAAGGAATAAATATTAATTTCATGACCTACACATTTAATGTGTGCTGAAGGAGGATATAACCTTTTCAAATAATAAGTAGCCAACCATCAGGGATGGATGACAAGATATGGATGTTGTTAGTGGACACACAGAACAATGTGTAATGCTAATTATAAAGCGCTACCTAATCATGTTTTTTCTACACAATAGTTACAGATATGGGTACAATATAATATTGGTGTGTGCAAATACAGGTACATATTACTTTTGTTACTCATTAGAGTATGGTACTTACTAATGCGCTCTTGTTCCTCTCTTGATCTCTGGCCATAGTCGGGGAACATTTGGCCACAAATTCGGCGCCATGCCGCCTCCTTGCGCGTACGATTGGAGTAATTGGGATCACGCTGGTCCCACAATTCTGGCATCTCCTGGACCAACACAATCAACATTTCCATGTTTATGTGCGTAGAAGACATGTTTGTTTACTCCGTGGAGGCGTTCTTCCTGTTTTTTTCAACATGTGCTAAGCTAATTGGCATGCAAATCCTTCCTGAGAATTACTGAGGCAGTTTCCTGTCACCTGGAAAAGTTGTGCGATTTAATCGCAAGTCACACGTGCGGTCCGTTTGTAATCCCACTTTTCATCGCACCCATAGACTTGCATTGGCGATTGTCGACCCACAATCGGTGACAATCGCAGCATGCTGCGATTGCACTCGCACGTTTAAAACGGACCACAAAAAATCTGATACTAGGAGCTGCTCCATAGATTAACATAGGTCCCACTGCAATGCGAGATTTCATCGCTTTGCAGTGGTACGATTTAGTCGCCAGTGTGACCCCAGCCTTAGTGGTACAGATGATGGTTCTTTTAATGTATTCCTATACTGTTGATGGTTCTAATGCTGTTTCCATGTACTGATAATAATGTATTCATGCACTGTTGATGGTTATAATAATAATAATAAGAAGAAGAATGTTATTTCTATAATATATTCTGCAGCACTTTACATTTTAGAGGGAACTTGTACAGACAATAAAAGACATTACAGCATAGTAATAATCACATAAATCAACAGATACCAAGAGGATTGAGGGCCCTGTTCGCAAGCTTACAATCTATGAGAAAATAGGGGATACAGGAAAGGTGAATGGTAACAATTGCTTTTATTGTTCTGACCAGCCATAATGTAAGAAATTGGGTGTTCATGTAAGGCTGCATGAACTGGTTATTAGCCAGAATATGTAAAAGTACAGACGCAAAGGTCTATTAAATGCATAAAGCGTGTGAGAACATGATGCGAGGAACCTGGTTATTGTGAAATTTTGAATGGGCAACACAGGGATAGTTAAATAATTAAATAAATGTGCTGAGGCGGTAGGCCAGTCTGAAGAAATGCGTTTATAGGGCACGTTTAAAACTGTGGGTATTGGGGATTAATCAAATTATCCTGGGTAGTGCATTCCAAAGAATTGGCGCAGCACGTGAGAAGTCTTGGAGATGGGAATGGGAGGTTTGGATCATTGAGGATGCTAATCTTAAGTCATTAGCAGAATAGAGGGCATGGAAAGGGTGGTAGACTGAGATGAGGGAGGAAATGTAGGGTGGTGCTGAACCGTGGAGTGAGAGTGATAAGTTTATATTGAACTCTGGAGTGGATGGGTAACCAGTGCAATGACTGGCACAATGTAGAGGCATTGGTGTAATGGTTGGTCAGGAATATGATACTGGCTGCAGCATTCAAGACAGATTGGAAAGGGGAGAGTTTGGTAAGAGGGAGACCGATTAATAGAGAGTTATAGTCTAGACGAGGATGAATAAGAGCAGCAGTAAGAGTTTTGCAGAGTCGAAAGTAAGAAAAGGTCGAATTCTAGAAATGTTTTTAAGGTGCAGATAACAAGACCGAGCCAGTGATCGGATGTAGGGGGTGAATGAAAGCTCTGAATCAAATATGACCACAAGACAGCGGGCATGTTGCTGGGGAGTAATGGTGGAACCACACACGGAAATTGCAATGTCGGGCATAGGTAGGTTAGTAGAGCGAGGAAACACAAGGAATTCAGTTTTTGACAGGTTCAGTTTCAGATAGAGGGAGGAGATAATGTTGGAGACAGCGGTAACACAATCACTGGTGTTTTGTAATAATGCAGGCATGATGTCAAGAGTAGAGGTGTATAATTGGGTGTCATCAACATGGAAATGATACTGGAAACTAAATCTACTCATTCTTTGTCCAACAAGGGCAGTATACAAGGAGAAGAGGAGGGGACCTAGGATTGATCCTTGAGGAACCCCAACAGTAAGGGGAAGAGGAGAGAAGGAGGAGCCAGCAAAAGAAACAGTGAAGGAGCGGTCAGAGAGGTAGGAAGAGAACCAGGAAAGAACAGTGATGTATTAATGAATTGATGGTAACTCTGGTGGTGTATTCATGTACTGATGGTAGTTCTGGTGATATATACATGTACATACAGTACATGTACTGATGATGGTTCTGGTGATCTATTCATATACTGATGATTCTTCTGGTTCTATGATTAACCCCTCTCTGCCATCCGACGTACTATCCCGTCCATGAAACCCGTGACAATCTGACCATGGACGGGATAGTACGTCGAAGCGATCCCGGGGGGGAGCGCAGCTGATTGCAGCCGGGTGTCAGCTGTTTATCACAGCTGACACCCGGCACTATGTGCCAGGAGCTGTCACGGACCGCTCCCGGCACATTAACCCCTGACACACCGCTATCAAACATGATCGCGGTGTACTGGGGGCACAGGGGAGCATCGTGCAGGGAGGGGGCTTACTGTGCACTCCCCTGAGGCCCTCAGAACAGCGCGATGTGACTGTACTGTTCTGAGGCCTCTTCCCTGCAGGACCCCGGATCCAAGATGGCCACCAGGTCCTGCAGGGAGGCGGCTTCCTCAGTGCCTGCTGAGAGCAGGCGCTGAGGAAGCCTGCAGCACTGCCTGTGAGATCGCTGGTCTCACAGAGTGCTGTGCACACTGTGAGACCAGCGATCTGACCCTATACAGTAATGTCCCACCCTGGGACAAAGTAAAAAAGTGAAAAAATAAAAATAACAAGGTAAAAAAAAAAATTCCAAATGAAAAGGAAAAAAAAATATTCCTCAATAAATTCATTTCTTCCTGTAAATAAAAAAAACAAACCAATAAAATTACACATATTTGGTATCGCTGCGTCCGTAACGACCCGCCCTATAGAACTGTCCCACTAGTTAACCCCTTTAGTGAACCCCTTAAAAAAAACAAAAAAAAAGCAAAAAACCAATGCTTTATTTTACACCGCGAACAAAAAGTGGAATAACATGTGATCAAAAAAACCGATATAAATAAACATGGTACCGCTGAAAACGTCATCTTGTCCCGCAAAAATGAGCCACCATACAGCATCATCAGCAAAAAAATAAAAAAGTTATAGCTTGCAGAATAAAGCGATGCAAAAAAATTTTTTTTATATAAAATTGTTTTATTGTATAAAGCGCCAAAACATAAAAAAATGATATAAATGAGGTATCACTGTAATCGTACTATCCCGAAGAATAAAACTGCTTTATCAATTTTACCACACGCGGAACGGTATAAACGCCTCCCCAAAAGAAATTCATGAATTGCTGATTTTTGCTCATTCTAACCTCCCAAAAATCTAAATAAAAAGCGATCAAAAAATGTCACAGCTTAAAAATTGTACCAAAAAAAAACGTCAACTCATACTGCAAAAAAAAAAAGACCTCACTTGACTCTGTGGGCCAAAATATGCAAAAATTATAGCTCTCAAAATGTGGTGATGCAAAAACTATTTTTTGGAATAAAAAGCGTCTTTTAGCGTGACAGCTGCCAATCATAAAAACCCGCTATAAATAGTAAACCAAACTCCCTTTATCACCCCCTTAGTTAGGGAAAATAATAAAATTAAAAAAATGTATTTATTTCCATTTTCCCATTAGGGTTAGGGTTAGAGTTGCGCCTAAAGTTAGGGTTAGGGTTGGGGCTAAAGTTAGGAATAGGGTTAGGGTTGGGATTAGGGTTAGGGGTGTGTTAGGGTTAGGTTTGTGGTTAGGGTTAGGGTTGGGACTAGGGTTAGGGGTGTGTTGGGGTTAGGGTTGGAGTTAGAATTGGGGGTTTCCTGTTATGTTACGGTAGCTGAGGAGTGCAGGCAAAAAAGGAAATACACCAGAGCAGTTGGAATCTATGAGATTGCAGTACCCTGACTAACCACCGCAACTAGAGGCAGCCGTGGAGCGTTCCTACGTTGGTCCTAGATGCCTCGTCACAGCCTGAGAAACTAACTACACCTAAAGATAGAAATAGGAAAGCTATCTGCCCC
>JARQOD010000004.1:60589241-60622803 GCA_033576555.1 Oophaga sylvatica | reverse complement strand
GAACGGAAAAATGGTAAAAGGAAAAAGAAAAAGGAAAGTTGTCAGAAATTTTTTTTTCTGTTTGTTGCATTTTTTCCCTCTTTTTCTTGGGTGCTGAGGAGGATTTTTTTTTCTCTCAATGGAGTTTGCACAGTTGTCTGGCCTTGTGGATCAGCTTGCCACTGAAGTTCGGAGTATTGCTAACTATCTTGCAGGGTTGCCGGTTGTGGAACCTAGGATCCCCATGCCAGATTTATTTTTGGGGGATCGAGCTAAATTTCTGAATTTCAAAAATAACTGTAAGTTTTTTTTTGCCTTAAAACCTAAGTCCTCAGGGAACGCAGCACATCAGGTTCAAATTGTCATCTCTCTCCTGCGCGGCGATTCTCAGGATTGGGCTTTTTCCCTGACACCTGGGGACCCTGTTTTGAGTAATGTTGATGCATTTTTTCTGGCTCTGGGGTTATTGTACGATGAACCTAATGTCACAGATCAAGCTGAAAAAACCTTGTTGGCATTAAATCAGGGTTTGAGGACGCTGAGTTGTACTGTCAGAAATTCCGAAAGTGGGCAGTCCTGACCAAATGGAATGATGATGCTTTGGCAGCCCTTTTTTGGAAGGGTCTGTCAGAGAAAGTAAAAGATGTTATGGTGGGTTTCCCTGCTCCCTCAGGTCTCAATGATTCTATGTCATTAGCTATTCAAATTGACAGACGTTTGCGTGAGCGTAGAGGTATGCGTGGAATAGTGTTGCCTTGTGAACCAGCTTCCGAACCCATGCAGTGTGATAGAGTGGCTTCTGGGGCACAGCGTCATGAGTTTCGAAAACGCAATGGGTTATGTTTCTACTGTGGTGACGCCTCTCATGCTATTTCAGTCTGCCCTAAGCGGGGAAGACGTTTTGCACGCTCAGTTGTCTTGGGTAGTGTTCAGACTAAATTTCTGTTGACTGTTACTCTGATTTGCTCCCTGTCCACATTTTCTGCTCAGGCTTTTGTTGATTCGGGAGCAGCTATTAACCTGATGGATTTTGATTTTGCTAAACTTTGTGGGTTTCCCTTGATACCCCTACGGAAGTCTATTCCCCTACTGGGGATTGATTCTACCCCTTTGGCTGAGAATAAACCCCAGTTCTCTACTCAGGTGATAATGAGGGTTGAACCTGATCATCAGGAGAGTTGCAAATTTTTGGTGCTGTATAATCTGCATGACATTATTGTACTAGGTTTCCCTTGGTTACAGTCTCATAATCCTGTTTTGGATTGGAAATCTGTGTCTTTAACCAGTTGGGGCTGCCAATGTGTTGATGCCAACACTCCTGTTTTTCTGCCTCTCCCCAGGCTCAGGATGTTCCTGACTTTTTGACTGATTTTTCTGATGTGTTTAGCGAAAGTAAATCTGCATCCTTGCCCCCCCATAGGAGCTATGACTGCGCTATTGAATTAGTGCCTGGTAGTAAATTCCCTAAAGGTCACCTTTTTAACTTGTCTGTACCTGAACATGACGCTATGCGGTCTTATATCAAGGAGTCATTGGAGAAGGGTCATATCAGACCATCCTCTTCACTGCCGGTTTTTTCTTTGTGGCCAAAAAGGATGGTTCATTAAGGCCGTGTATTGATTATCGTCTCTTGAACAATATCACTGTGAAATATCAATATCCGTTACCCTTGATTTCTGACCTGTTTTCCAGGGTGAAAAGTGCTACTTGGTTTACCAAGCTTGACCTCAGGGGGGCGTATAACCTTATTCGCATTAAGCACGGGGATGAATGGAAGACGGCGTTTAATACCCCAGAGGGGCATTTTGAGTACCTAGTGATGCCCTTTGGGCTCACTAATGCTCCTTCCGTCTTCCAGTCCTTCATGAATGACATTTTCAGGGATTTTGTGGATACATTTCTGATTGTTTATTTGGATGATATCTTGATTTTTTCCAATGACTGGGACTCTCATGTGAAACATGTTCGGACTGTGTTCCAGATTTTGAGAGAGAATGCTCTGTATGTGAAGGGATCAAAGTGTCTTTTTGGCATACAGAGGATCTCATTTCTGGGATTCATTTTGTCCCCATCTGTTATTGAAATGGACCCGGTCAAGGTTCAGGCCATCTGTGATTGGGTCCAACCTACTTCATTAAAGGCTCTTCAGAGATTCTTGGGTTTTGCCAATTTTTATCGTAAATTTATTGGTAATTTCTCTGTTATTGTTAAACCACTGACTGATTTGACCAAAAAGGGTTCTGATGTGGTGAATTGGCCTCCTGAGGCAGTTTCTGCATTTCAGGAACTTAAGCAGAGATTCACTTCTGCTCCTGTTCTACGGCAGCCTGATGTTTCTCTGCCATTTCAGGTGGAGGTTGATGCCTCTGAAATTGGGGCAGGTGCCGTTTTGTCCCAAAGAGATCCAGAGACCTCTAAAAGTAACCCTTGTGCCTTTTTCTCTCGAAAATTTTCTCCAACTGAACGTAATTATGACGTGGGTAATCGGGAGTTATTTGCCATGAAGTGGGCTTTTGAAGAGTGGAGACATTGGCTGGAGGGAGCCAAACATCAGGTGGTGGTCCTCACGGACCATAAGAATCTGGTTTATCTGGAATCAGCCAAGCGACTTAATCCTAGACAGGCCAGGTGGGCCTTGTTTTTCACACGTTTTAATTTTGTGGTTTCCATTCTTCCTGGCACTAAGATTGTTAAGGCGGATGCCCTCTCGAGAAGTTTCCTTGCGGACTCTCCTGAGTTATCTGATCCTGCTGTTATTTTGAAAGAGGGTGTAGTTCTTTCCGCCATCTCGCCCAATTTGAAACTGGCTCTGGAAGGGTGTCAGGAGGATAAACCCGAGCGCTGCCCTATTGGGAAATTGTTTGTCCCAGACCGGTGGAAAAAGAGTGTGATGTCTGAGATTCATTGTTCCGCGTTGGCTGGTCATCCCGGAATTTTTGGTACCAGAGACTTGGTTAGTCGGTCCTTTTTGTGGCCTACTTTGTCTCGTGACGTCAGGGAATTTGTGCAGTCCTGCGGGACTTGCTCTCGCTCCAAGCCTTGCTCTCGCTCTAGTGGTTTGTTGATGCCATTGCCTGTGCCCAAGAGACCATGGACCCATATCTCTATGGATTTCATTTCCGACCTCCCTGTTTCTCAGAGAATGACCGTTATCTGGGTGATTTGTGATAGGTTTTCCAAAATGATACATCTTGTGCCATTACCTAAGTTGCCTTCCTCCTCCGAATTGGTGCCTTTGTTCCTTCAGCACGTGGTTCGGTTACACGGCATTCCTGAGAACATTGTGTCTGACAGAGGAGTCCAGTTTGTTTCCAGATTTTGGAGGACTTTTTGTTCTAAACTTGGTGTTCAATTGTCTTTCTCCTCTGCTTTTCATCCTCAGACCAATGGACAAACTGAGAGAACAAACCAGACATTGGAGACTTATCTGAGATGCTTTGTGTCTGCTGATCAAGATGACTGGGTCTCTTTTTTGCCTTTGGCTGAGTTTGCTCTTAATAATAGGGCTAGCTCTGCCACTTTGATGTCTCCATTTTTCTGCAATTTTGGGTTTCACCCTCGATTTTCTTCGGGACAGACGGAGGCTTCTGTCTGTCCGGGTGTTGACTCTGTTGTGGAGCGTATGCAGCAGATTTGGGACCAGGTAGTGGAGAGGTTGTCCCTCTCTCAGGAGAGGGCCCAGCGGTTTGCCAACCGGCATAGGACTGATGGTCCTCGGTTTGAAGTGGGGGACTTGGTCTGGTTGTCCTCAAGAAATATCCCTATGAGAGTTGCATCTCCTAAGTTTAAGCCTAGGTTCATTGGACCCTATAAGATCATGGAGATTCTTAATCCTGTTTCCTTTCGTTTACTTCTTCCAGGGACATTTAAGATCCATAAGGTGTTCCACAAGTCCTTATTGAAGAGGTTTGTCGAGCCAGTGGTTCCTATGGCTGTGCCTCCTGACCCTGTTTTGGTTGAGGGCAATATGGAGTATGTGGTTGAGAAAATATTGGATTCTCGTTTTTCTAGACGAAAACTCCAGTATTTGGTTAAGTGGAGAGGTTATGGTCAGGAGGACAATTCTTGGGTGTTTGCTTCGGACATCCATGCTAGGAGACTGATCCGTGCGTATCACAGAGGTCATCCTGACCGACCTGGTTGCCCAAATGAGGGTTCGGTGACCCCTCCTCAAGGGGGGTACTGTTGTGAATGTGTTAGAAATGAATTCTGAGCAGAAGCTCCCTCTGGTGGTTACAAACAGTACTGAACCATTCAATGATGATTGGCAATCAGGAGTTACAGACTGGTCTTATATAAGGGAGGTTCTCTCCCATCATGGTTGCCGGTGATCAATTGTTCTTGTCTCAACTGTGGTTCCTGGTTCACTTGGAAGCTTGCTGAGTCTTGCCTCTTCTCCTTCTCTCAGATAAGATATTTTCTGTTTTTTTTTTTGTGCTTGCTTTTTGCATTGTTCCCTGCACTTCTGTGGAGATCAGCCAGGTCCCCTCCGGGGGCTTGTGCTCCTCTCAGTTTTTCTGAGCCACTGTTATTTGTTCATTTGCCTTCTCCAGTGTTTTCAGTGGCTGCGGCTTAGTTTTGTGACACCAGAGAACTAATTTAGGTGGTAGAGGTCGTGTGATCTCAGGTGTTTTTGCAATTAGTAGAGTTGGTATTTTTTAGGGTTTTTTGGATTGCAGTAAGTGTCCTTCCTATCCTTTTCTGTCAAGGAAGATTGGGCCCCAACGTTTGCTCATACTATTTTCTGTCTTTGTCTGTATTTCCTCTTGTCTAACCGCCATTGCATGTTTGGGGGCTTCCTATGTTCTTTGGGGATCTGCTCCGGGGCAGATGGCTTTCCTCTTTCTATCTTTGGGTGTGGTTAACCTCTCAGGCTGTGACGAGGCATCTAGGACCAACGTAGGTACGCTCCACGGCTGCCTTTAGTTGTGATGGTTAGTCAGGGTACTGCAATCCAGTAGATTCCAACCTCTCTGGTGTATTGCCGTTTTTTGCCTACTCTCCTCAGCTACCAAATCATAACACATTTCTTTAGGTTCCTCTGGGGGATGTCTTTAGGCTGCTCTTAGGGATGTCTTTAGGCTGCTCTGAGGCATGTCTTTAGGCTACTCTGGGGCATGTCTTTAGGCTGCTCTGGGGCATGTCTTTAGGCTGCTCTGGGGGATGTCTTTAGGCTGCTCTTTGGCATTTCTTTAGGTTCCTCTGGGGGATGTCTTTAGCCTGCTCTGGGGGATGTCTTTAGGCTTCTCTGGGGCATGTCTTTAGGCTGCTCTGGGGGATGTCTTTAGGCTGCTCTGGGGGATGTCTTTAGGCTGCTCTGGGGAATGTCTTTAGGCTGCTCTGGGGAATGTCTTTAGTCTGCTCTGGGGCACGTCTTTAGGCTTCTCTGGGGGATGTCTTTAGGCTGCTCTGGGGATGTCTTTAGGCTGCTCTGGGGATGTCTTTAGGCTGCTCTGGGGGATGTCTTTAGGCTGCTCTGGGGGATGTTTTTAGGCTGCTCTGGGGGATGTCTTTAGGCTGCTCTGGGGAATGTCTTTAGGCTGTTCTGGGGATGTCTTTAGGCTGCTCTGGGGAATGTATTTAGGCTGCTCTGGAGGATGTCTTTAGGCTGCTCTGGGGGATATCTTTAGGTTGCTCTGGGGAATGTCTTTAGGCTGCTCTGGGGAATGTATTTAGGTTGCTCTTGAGGATGTCTTTAGGCTGCTCTGGGGGATGTCTTTAGGTTGCTCTGGGGAATGTCTTTAGGCTGCTCTGGGGCGTGTCTTTAGGCTGCTCTGGAAGATGTTTTTAGGCTGCTCTGGAGTATGTCTTTAGGCTGCTTTGGGGGATGTCTTTAGGCTGCTCTGGAAGATGTCTTTAGGCTGCTGTGGAGTATGTCTTCAGCTGCTCGGGGGGATGTCTTTATGTTTTTCTGGGGTATGTCTTTAGGCTGATCTGGGGGATGTCTTTGACTGCTCTGGGGGATGTCTTTAGGTTGCTCTGGAGGATGTCTTTAGGCTGCTCTGGTGGATGTCTTTAGGCTTCTCTGGGGAATGTCTTTAGGCTGCTCTGGTGCATGTCTTTAGACTGCTCTGGGGGATGTATTTTGGCCTCTCTGGGGGATGTATTTAGGCTGCTCTGGTGCATCTCCTTATTCTGGTCTGGGGGATGTCTTTAGGCTGCTCTGGAGGATGTCTTTAGGTTGCTCTGGGGGATATCTTTAGGTTCCTCTGGTAGATGTCTTTAGGCTTCTCTGGTGCATGTCCTTATGCTGGTCTGGGGATGTCTTTAGGCTGCTCTGGGGTATGTCTTTAGGCTGCTCTGGGGCATGTCTTTAGGCTGCTCTGGGGATGTCTTTAGCTCTCTCTGGGCATGTCCTTAGCTGGTCTGGGGCATGTCTTTAGGCTGCTCTGGAGGATGTCTTTAGGCTGCTATGGGGAATGTTTTAGGTTGCTCTGGAGGATTTTTAGTCTGCTCTGGGGCATGTCTTTAGGCTGCTCTGGGGCATGTTTTAGGCTGCTCTGAGGATGTCTTTAGGCTGCTCTGGGGATGTCTTTAGGCTGCTCTGGGGATGTCTTTAGCTGCTCTGGGGCTGTCTTTAGGCTGCTCTGGGGATGTCTTTAGGCTGCTCTGGAGTATGTCTTTAGGCTGCTCTGGGGGATGTCTTTATGTTTTCTGGGGTATGTCTTTAGGCTGATCTGGGGATGTCTTTGGCTGCTCTGGGATGTCTTTAGGTTGCTCTGAGGATGTCTTTAGGCTGCTCTGGGGATGTCTTTAGCTTCTCTGGGGAATGTCTTTAGGCTGCTCTGGTGCATGTCTTTAGACTGCTCTGGGGATGTCTTTAGGCCTCTCTGGGGATGTATTTAGGCTGCTCTGGTGCATCTCCTTAGTTCTTCTGGGGATGTCTTTAGGCTGCTCTGGGGATGTCTTTAGGCTGCTCTGGGGATGTCTTTAGGCTTCTCTGGGGATGTCTTTAGGCTGCTCTGGTGCATGTCTTTAGGCTCTCGGGGATGTCTTTAGGCTGCTCTAGAGGATGTCTTTAGGCTGCTCTGGGGATTCTTTAGGTTCTCTGGGGATTCTTTAGGCTGCTCTGGTGCATGTCCTTAGGCTGGTCTGGGGCATGTCTTTAGGCTGCTCTGGGGATGTCTTTAGGCTGCTCTGGGGATTTCTTTAGGCTCCTCTGGGGGATGTCTTTAGGCTTCTCTGGGCATGTCTTTAGGCTGCTCTGGGGATGTCTTTAGGCTGCTCTGGGGCATGTCTTTAGGCTGCTCTGGGGATTTCTTTAGGCTGCTCTGGGGATGTCTTTAGGCTTCTCTGGGGCATGTCTTTAGGCTGCTCTGGGGATGTCTTTAGCTGCTCTGGGGCATGTCTTTAGCTGCTCTGGAGGATGTCTTTAGTCTGCTATGGGGATGTTATTTCAGTTTTGCTCTGGGGATGTCTTTAGGCTGCTCTGGGGATGTCTTTAGGCTGCTCTGGGGCATGACTTTGGGCTGCTCTGGGAATGTATTTGGTTGCTCTGGAGGATGTCTTTAGGCTGCTCTGGGGATGTCTTTAGGCTGCTCTGGGGAATGTATTTAGGTTGCTCTGGAGGATGTCTTTAGGCTGCTCTGGAGGATGTCTTTGGGTGCTGCATGGGGAATGTACTTTAGGTGCTCTGGAGGATGATTTTAGGTTGCTCTGGAGGATGTCTTTAGGCTGCTCTGGGGATGTACTTTAGGCTGCTCTGGGAATGTATTTAGGTTGCTCTGGAGGATGTCTTTAGGCTGCTCTGGGGATGTCTTTGGGCTGCTCTGGGGAATGTATTTAGGTTGCTCTGGGGATGTCTTTAGGCTGCTCTGGGGATGTCTTTAGGCTGCTCTGGGGATGTATTTATGGCTGCTCTGGGAATGTATTTAGGTTGCTCTGGAGGATGTCTTTAGGCTGCTCTGGGGGATGTCTTTAGCTGCTCTGGGGCATGTTTTAGGCTGCTCTGGGAATGTATTTAGGTTGCTCTGGGGGATGTCTTTAGGCTGCTCTGGGGATGTCTTTAGGCTGCTCTGGGGCATGTCTTTAGGCTGCTCTGGGGAATGTATTTAGGTTGCTCTGGGAGATGTCTTTAGGCTGCTCTGGGGATGTCTTTAGGCTGCTCTGGGGATGTCTTTAGGCCCTGCTCTGTGTGGGCGTGTCTTTAGGCTGCTCAGGGGATTGTATTTAGGTTGCTCTGGGGCATGTCTTTAGGCTGCTCTGGGGAATGTATTTAGGTTGCTCTGGAGGATGTCTTTAGGTTGCTCTTGGGGATGTCTTTAGGCTGCTCTTGGGGATGTCTTTAGGTTACTCTGGGGATGTCTTTAGGCTACTCTGGGGCATGTCTTTAGGCAGCAGCAGAAATAAAATAAGAGTAAAAACTGACAACTTTTTACCCAGTGGCAAGTTCTCTTTAACGGGGTTCTCCAACAAATAAAATTAATACATGAATAATACATTAATATAAATAAATTGATATATTTAGTTATTTATTGACGCTCATCTCGTCTGGGGGGGGTGTTTGTAATTTTTTTTGCAGAATGGGTGATGTCGCATTACTGAACACAAAACCCTTCCTAAACACTCAGCAGGACAGGTTGTGTGGGTAGAGAAAGCTTTCCTTTCATCTCTGGAGGCAAAGTGTGTCTGCCAAAGCTGGGATACAGTCTCAGCTGAAGCACAGGCGGCTATGTCAGAAGTTGCGAGGAGAGAGGAGAAAGGACGAGAAGAAACGCAGGCTGTGGGAGATGTTGTTTTCTAACAGAGATTTCATCTCATCTTATCCGACCTGCTCATTCTGGTTCCGGGTGTCGGACTGCAATGATCGCATCCCTCTGATGCAGTGACTGGACACTTGAATAGGACTGGACAAGACAAGCTGCATTACCCGGATGGGTCTTTCATACGGATGTACTCCGATGTCGCTAAGCTCAGCCATCAGGGACAAGGGTCGTATCCAAAATGTTCCTGAAAAACCCTATGATTAGTGTTGATTAAGCCCACAATATGGCGCACACAGTCTACGTCTCCTGTGCACAGAAAATCAAATTATCAGACCAGAATGATTGCTATTATTTATTATAATCAGTTACATAACCCCAAAAAAAAATATTGGAATGTTGACTTAGAGCCCAATCGGGAATTTCTCCCACTTCGCACAGCTCAGTGTTTATCATAGCTTCGCTTCACAATTTCCATAGAACCCTATGATTAGTGTTGATTAAGCCCACAATATGGCGCACACAGTCTACGTCTCCTGTGCACAGAAAATCAAATTATCAGACCAGAATGTTTGCTATTATTTATTATAATCAGTTATATAACCCAAAAAAATATATTGGAATGTTGACTTAGAGCCCAATCGGGAATTTCTCCCACTTCGCACAGCTCAGTGTTTATCATAACTCCGCTTCACAATTTCCATAGACGTTCCCAGTTTATCTGACATTCCCTAGGGACGATCCTTAGAAGACATCGCTCGCACCTTGAAGTCCTTCATTGTCTGTAATGCATACCATGTATCAGGACTAACTCTATCAGAGGTTGATGCGCGAGCCCTGAAAGAGTCTCCATTTCATCTAGTCGGATGTTCCATTCAAAAACTTTTTCACAAAAACTGTTGATTCACAAGTCTACGTTCTCCCTTGGCCCATCATGTCTTCATCAACAGCGCACCCGTCAGCGCCTCCCCCACACTTGTCAAAACAGCACTTTAAAACCCTCTCAAACGCTGCGTGGGGGAGATCAACCAGCATCACATTTTTCAACGCACAGTTTTTATTTCTTTTTTTTTTTGGTTTAAGAAAACATATTGAATATCGAAAGCACCAGCGTGCTCAGCGTAGGGTAAGATTCTTAACTCCGGCGTCGTTGTGTATATTTTGTACCTCTAAGATACATAATAGTATATTCTTGACAGGCACTACACACTCCCTCATGCAGCGTGGTTCACCATCACTCGTCTATAACTCAAAAGTTTGGCTATACAATCATTAGGAGGATATATATTGTCCCGGTTTCCGAAAAGTAAGCTAGTCAGAAAAAAAAATCTGGAGATGTCCTTATCTCCTCTTCTGCAGAACCGCCCGATAAACAGCATAAATTTTGCACAATATCTATTACATCGAACATTCTCATTCTCAGCTCTGTAAAACCTTGATTTTTCCCTCTGAAAAAGCAAAATTTACCTTCGAAACATAGTTTTCCTATATCATCCTAAAACACGAACACTTATACAACTTAGACAGTTTTTCCAAGTCATTAGTTACAACATATGGGTCATCATATAAGCTCCATGCTTAAACTCTGGCACTGTTATAACATTCCAAACAGGAAGTAACATTCCCAACAGGAAGTGACATTCCGAACAGGAAGTGACACGTATTGTTGATTTTTTTTAAATCCTGTTGCCATGTGGCTTGTAGTTTTATGGAAATAACATATAAAGAATAAACAGCTCTGTGACCGTCTCCGGTTACCACCGTATTTCTTTGTTTAGGTCACGTTCTCCTCCTTTATTGCAAATCTCAGACAGGGTGGTGCGCCTGTTGGAAGGATTGTTGTGTAACGACTCCTTGTAGTCTTTGGGGATGGAGTTGTGAACTTGAAGAAAGTTATGCTCCCTTTCGGAATTTAGTAAAGAGCCAACAGTCATCTTGGTAGGGTCTCGGGCAGTTAAGGTGTAGAGGGAAATATCGCTAGTGGGAATAGGGTTGAAACTTTTGCCTACAGGGGAAGGGTCTCTAGAGCGAGGCTCTGTAGAACGGGAGCTGGAACGCCTCCGGAAACGATACCGGTAGCTTGGTATCCGGGTAAAGGCAGATTTCTTGAAGAGGTCGGAATGGGATTTAGCTCTTATTTGCCGGTGTTTTTTCGATAAACATGTGTACAGCTAAAACTCCAACCATTTCGGCAATAATGAACGAGAGGGCCCCGAAATAAAAGGACCAACCATAAGAATAGTTGCTCTTCTTGGAGTCACTCTGGCCAGGGTCTCCGGCATTGGCAGAAATGTAGACAATTATTCCAATAATGTTGCTCAGGCCTGAAAGAGAAATGAGTCGTTAGCCAAAAACATTCAGAGGGTAGTCCAGATCCAAAATGTCATGTGTATAGCAAAGCCTGAGGTTTTTCTACCAACTATGGTGGTCTTGACCATACAAATTGATGCCGATTTTGGCACCATCTAATGTGTATGGAGGCCTCCTCGATCATGGATGATGGATGGAGATGAGATTGGGGCACTTGGGTCCTTATGGTGTTCGGGAAGATAAGCTGAGACCAAGGAGGGTTGGCATCAACTTATTCCTTAATTTAGACTGAGGACACATGCGAATGTGCATGTCTACGGGAAGAGGGATTCTTGCACAAACCACATAGGAGCAATATCTAGGACCACTAGTGCAAGATCTGGGCAAAAAAGGGGGAAAGTAATGTCCTTAGCAATCAGCGAAATAAAAGTTGTAAGTTGAATATCTTGCTACAGAGAAATTAAGGTTTTCTTCACACTGTCATTGAGTCGTGTGATGAATGGAGGTGGCGGAGCTTAGTGAAATAACATTATTATTTGGTACAATGGGGGCCGTATTCTCCAGGGGACGTCCGGAGCTCTGCCTCAGAATAACGAAGCTCCGACTGATCCGGCGCGGAATGTGAGAACTAGGTGAAAAATACAGAACTGCTACTGCATATTGAGCGGATACTCACCCGCCGAGACGAAGAAGATCCCCGCGCTGAGAATGACATTGTGCTTATTTTTGTTAAACTCGCTGGCCGCGACACAGAGACCCCCAAAGAATAGAAGGCCGACGCTAAGGATGGGAAAGATACTGGAAGCTCGCACCGCACCTGAAGAGACAGAGGAATATATTAATACACACCAGAAACCGTAAGATAATAAACTATGGCAGAATCCGGAGGGGTGACCCTGTACCACTTGTAATGCCGGTATCATCGTCAGTGGCCTCCGTCAAGCACCAAGGCAGTGATGGGACTTCTACCGCTGCACTCTCTATTGCTAAGCATTACACTGTCAGCAGAAAATGCTGGAAAAACCCCAATGTGTATGGACCGAAGTGTCGCATCATGTGGGCTAATAAGGTCCTCATTATTTGGTATCCGTAATTTGGAGCGCTGCCTGCTCTCATGTAGCATATAGAGGATTTAAAGGGGTTGTTTCACACTTTAGGAGTGCACCGCTCCTATGCCTTCCGTCTTCCTGCTTGGCGGGTGCCGGTGCGCTCCTGATGATTGACAGTTCGGACCGGCTGAATCACTGCTCTGAACCGTACGCTTTCCAATACTGCAAACAGATGCGGTTTTGCTTCTGCAGCATTGGAGGAGTGCAGGCTAGGCTACATGAAGCTTCAGAGCTGCGCTCACAAGCTGTGTAACTAAGAGCCCCTTACCCAGGAAAGAGGCCACTGCTGATGAACCGCCGAGGTGGCCGGTAATCCAGGCAACAAGCAGAAAAATGAAAAAGAAACAGAGAGGATTTTACTAACAAGTAAGTTGCAAAGTTACTTATTGTTACCTGCACTGTGCAAAGCCTAATACCAAGACCTGGAGGCCTCTACAGGGAACCGCACCAACCTCCACGTTATCTATCTATCATCTATCTATCTATCTATCATCTATCTATTATCTATTTATCTTTCTATCATCTATCTACTATATATCTACTATATATCTATCATCTATCTACTATCTATCATCTACTATATATTATCTATCTATCTATTATCTATTTATCTATTACCTATCTATTATCTATCTATTAGCTATCTATTATTTATTCTCTATCTATTATCTATTTATCTATTATCTATCTATTATTTATTCTCTATCTATCTATCTATTATTTATTCTCTATCTATCTATCTATTTATTCTCTACCTATTATCTATCTATCTATCTATCTATCTATCTATCTATCTATCTATCTATCTATCTATCTATCTATTATTATGTATGATTATCTATCTATCTATTATTTATTCTCTACCTATTATCTATATATCTATTATCTATCTATCTATCTATCTATCTATCTATCTATCTATCTATCTAGCTATCATCTATCTATCTATTATTTATTCTCTATCTATTATCTATATATCTATTATCTATCTATTATTTATTCTCTATCTATTATCTATTTATCTATTATCTATCTATTATTTATTCTCTATCTATCTATCTATTTATTCTCTACCTATTATCTATCTATCTATCTATCTATCTATCTATCTATCTATCTATCTATCTATCTATTATCTATGTATGTATCTATCTATCTATTATTTATTCTCTACCTATTATCTATATATCTATTATCTATCTATCTATCTATCTATCTATCTATCTATCTATCTATCTATCTATCTATCTATCTAGCTATCATCTATCTATCTATTATTTATTCTCTATCTATTATCTATTTATCTATTATCTATCTATTATTTATTCTCTATCTATTATCTATTTATCTATTATCTATCTATTATTTATTCTCTATCTATCTATCTATCTATTTATTCTCTACCTATTATCTATCTATCTATCTATCTATCTATCTATCTATCTATCTATCTATCTATCTATCTATCTATTATCTATGTATGTATCTATCTATCTATTATTTATTCTCTACCTATTATCTATATATCTATTATCTATCTATCTATCTATGTATCTATGTATCTATCTATCTATCTATCTATCTAGCTATCATCTATCTATCTATTATTTATTCTCTATCTATTATCTATATATCTTTTATCTATCTATCTATCACCTATCTATCTGCCGTCTCCCTTGTATTTCTCTGTCTGTAGCTTTATTCTAGTGACACCGCGACGTCTTCTGGAGATTTCATCCTTCACCTGGTGACTCGGATAAGAGCCCGTCCCTTTGATGAATGTTTTCCGGCTGTGAATGTGCTACCTGCCGGCGTCTGTTTTGCAGCTTTTTCTTTTTTTCCCCCACTGTAACAATTGTGTACCTACTTCTGTGCTTTCTCTAATGCGAGAGAACAGGTTCAAAGTTCCCAGGTTATAAAAAGACACAAAGAAAAATAGACGTCTGTCTCTCAATAAATATAAAGCTATCTAGCCAGGCGGAGAAGGGCCGGGGCGTCCAGATTGCAAGGAGCTTGTTACAGAGTATCTTTATTTATCCAGAATCCCGGCGAGCATCTTGTTCCTATCAGCCGACTTGCTCGGGGCTCATGGAGCCGCGCACCGGATTGGCTCGGGACCGGCACGCTGCATTGACATGGATGTCACTGATTATTGACCGCTCCGCGGCCGAGCTCTGCAGCGACCGGTCTTCTTTGCTCGGTTTTCTGTAAATGTAGACAATGGTGGGAGGATTGAGCTCTCAGTGCCCGGTATCCTCATTGCTATATTAATCCCTGGTCCAGTGGCTACATCGGTAGTTCGTGGCCACTGGACCAACCTTCTCCTACCAGCGCCTCTTAATCGGTCTGGCGCGATCTCGGTGCACTCAAGACTTTGTGCCGAAAGAGGAGCCAAGGATGCCAGCATGTAACTCCCCGACCTAGCCGACAGTCCGTTGCCACCAGACCAAGGCCCTCCGAACCTCTATTCTAGGTGACACAATCCTGTTGGTGAATTAGGAACGCCTTGGGCCCCTGCTTCCCATTCTCCAATAACCGATCAGCTCCTGCGCCGTTGGGTACCTTTAAGACTTCCTCACGCCCTGACATCTGTCGTTCCCCCTTTCGTACCTTTAGCCCCTCTGTACTTGTTTAGAACCCTCCTCAGTGGCTATGTACTAAAGTGAATATCAGGTGGGGAGTAGGGGGGATGCAGCTGCAGTTTTTTTCTCTTAGTGAAGAAGAAAGCATCACATTGACTCTGAGTACACAGCTCAGCTCTGACATCACGCCAGAGGGATGACACGTGATGATCACCCAACCCTCATATCCATAATTACAGTATCGGATTGGCAAAAGCCCACCAGTAACATTGACTCTTGGGGCCCACTGTTCAGCTACATGCAAAAATAACCTGACCCTAATACATAAATTTACTTTGGCTTCTATGTATTAATAATTTGGCTAGCTGCAAATTGTGAATCAAGTGCACTACTCATTAGAACTAAATCACGGGGGCCTACCAGAGGATTCCCCTGTTCCCCCGTGGGCCAGTCCGAGCCTGCATAAGAATGCGATGTATGCCAGGCAATATGGGTCAAGGCCAGGGACAAATTGCAATTGATGTCACCTGACTACATTGGCTTTGCTTTTGCCTGGGAATCAATTATCCCTTCACAGGAGACTGCAAAATGGCATGGACCTTCTTATTTGCTACCACTTTGCCTTATTCTGTGGCTGCAAACTGAAGATTTGGCTAGCTACAGCTGTGCACCAGAGGGAACGCAAGTTACCTATTGGCTCAATTTGGATCTGTAGTATATTGTCCTCCCACCTTGTCGGTGGGGCTTATACATAAGGGGAGGGTCACCTTCGGCCCCCCACCTGCATACAAACTGATTTTTCCTGTGCTCTCCAAAGAGCCTTTCTCCTTGTAATTACATTCACAAGTTTGGGTCTGGCTTGCGCCCACTCGCTCGCCCCCTTTTGTCCCTTATTCTGCCATGAAGTGAAGTTGCTGAGGATGTGTCAGTTGACTTTGAATAGCCCAGATTGAGGATGAAGAGCAGACAGGGAGATCATTCAAGCTAAAATCCTTACGTAGTAAATACTCTGCCGTGTCCTGCTCGTAATCTGCGTCCTCCGGAAAATGATCAATTTTCTTGCACATTCCTCTGAAGGCTCCTGCGGGAGAGAGATAACTAGTTATACAAAAGCGTTGGCTGTGCCAAAAAAATATTGGAACTTAAAAACTCCGTCTTCAGAGATGAAGGGTCCTGCAAGTCATTAACATGGAAAAAAAACACAAAACAGACGTCATTTTTTTTTTTTACTTAACTCTTCACTCAAAAATTTACCTCCTGTCATAGTATAGAAGTCATGTACTCTCAGCAGCCCGGGTTAGGAGCAGTTAAGCCTTGAAGAGCCGGGATTATTTTACATTACTTATTTCTAGTGTGTTTTGTATATAGGACGACTAGAGTTTTCTTTTACCCAATATAGAAGCAAGGAAACCAAATTTCCTCAAATATTATTGACCTAATATATGTGTTTAAGAGTTTACTAAATCTCGGGGTCAAGTGATGCAGTGATCTCAGGGACTCTCCTTATCCTACCACGTCCAGACTATGAGAGATTATGGTCCACCTGGCCATGTGTACAAAGAAACAATCACTATCATTGAAGTAGAGTAGAAGAACATCTGAGATCTTGGCACAGCTCAGACTTGGTGCCTTCTATACTGTATGGGCGTCTATGAACATTGAATGGATTCAATCAAATTTCAACAAATTCTTGATGCAAACCTAAAACATCTGTAAAAAAGCTGAAGGTGAACAGAGGAAGAGGATGGCTTCTACAAATGGATAATGATCCTAAACACATGTCACAATCCATACTAGACGACCTCAAAAGGCACAAGCTGAAGGTTTTACAATGGCCCTCACAGTCGCCTGATCTGAACATCATTGAAAATCTGTGTCTAGACCTCAAAATAGCAGAGGATGGAAGACGACCCAGGAATCTCACAGAACGGGAAGAATTTTCCAAGGAAGAATGGATGAAAATCCCTCAAACAAGAATTGAAAGTCTCTTGTCTGACTACAAAAAGCAGTTATAAGCGGTGATACTTGGTGCTAACCAAGCAGGGTGCCCAAACGTTTGCAACGGCCTATTTTCCTTTTTGTAATTTTTAAAACCTAAAAGATGAAAATATATATTTTCAACACGTCAATGCCAGGCCGCATGTTACTTGTGTTAGGTTTCCATTTTTTCATCATTTGCATATTATTAACATGTCTATTGATCCTGTGATGTGCTGAAATTTCAAAGTTGAGTATATATATATATTGTAAGCTTTTCAGGGGATATAGCTCTGGGATCGCCGTCCGGGTAGACGGAGTGGCACGGAAACAGCTCATTCACAGACAGCAGTTCTGGTAAAAACTGGCCGCAACCAGCTTTATTAAAGTCCACAGCAAACAGAACATAATCAAAACCAAATCATAAACATAAGCCCTGGGCTTGTCCAGCCACTTACTACACTTAGATAGATTTCCCTATCTATCCGGGACCAGACTCTAACAGCCTGGGCCAAAACAACACATATGTTCAGCATTTACCAGCATGGAGTTTCACAGAGTCTCCTCCTTGTGTCTGAAGGCACCTTCAACGTCCAGACTTGAGAGAGCTCCCCTCCTATTCAGCAGCTATCCGCATGGATTCTCACAGAGACTACTCCTGTGTCCGGGGTACATCGAGCACCCAGACTGAGACAGCTCATACTCCTGGAGACTCCTTCTTGTGCCTGGACTCCTTGTCCAGACTAAGCGAGCTCTCTGTCTGTGTTCGCAGACACCTACTTCTGGTCTCCTAATTAACAGCTGAGTGGTTTCAGGCCTGAGCTGCAAGTGTGTACTGAATGTAAGGTGTAGTGACCTTTCTCTACCACTAGGTTTACAAAGCCATACATTTCCCTTATACCAGTCAGCAAAGTATCTAGGTGAAATGTACACCCCATTCAACACACATACTCTCACTGTCTCACAATATATATATATATATATAGTGTGTGTGATTATATACATATAGAGTGTTGTGCAAAACTTTTAGGCAAGTGGAAAAATGCTGCAAAGTAAGAAGCTTTAACAAATAGAAGTAATAATAGTGGGAGGTTTTTCCAAACATCTTGGGAGAATTGACCCCAGATCTTCAGTGTATGAGTCTTGTGCGGATCCTTCTGTTTCTCAGGATTATCCCAGACAGACGTGAGGGATCTAGAGAACTATCTTCTGCATAAGGAAGAACGAGGAGTGTTGGAAGTGATGATCCGGCAGCACAGAGTGATGATCTGGCCCACAGAGTGATGATCCGGCTGCACAGAGTGATGATCCGGCTGCACAGAGTGATGATCCGGTCGCACAGAGTGATGATATGGACCCACAGAGTGATAATCCAGCCCCACAGAGCCCTGATCTCACATCATACAGTCTGTCTGGGATCAGATAAAGGCACAGAAGGATCCACACAAGCCTCATACACAGAAGATCTGGGGTCAGTTCTCCAAGATGTTTGGAACAACCTTCCGCCTTCAA
Organism: Oophaga sylvatica; assembly: GCA_033576555.1. NCBI lineage: Eukaryota > Metazoa > Chordata > Amphibia > Anura > Dendrobatidae > Oophaga > Oophaga sylvatica. The sequence continues at coordinate 60,604,632 of JARQOD010000004.1, read as the reverse complement.
GAAGTGTGTGCAAGTGACGAAGAGAAGCGATGAAGGTAAATGCCAGCCACAGCAAATATTGATCTGAATTAGATTCCTCTTTTGTTCATTCATTTTGCATTTTTTTAACTCCTAAAAATAAACTATTAACTTTTCTATTTTTGAAAGAATTCTTACTCTGCAGCATTTTCTCCACACCTGCCGATATAGATCATGGACTGGTCGTGTAAGAGGCGGCAGAGAGCTGTTGCACGGACAGATAGGTAACAGGTAAAGTATTCCATAGCACAGGTACAGCACGGGAGAAGTCTTTGGAAATAGACAACAAATGACATGCTAAAGACACAATAACTGACAGTCACCATATGTTGTCTGCTAGTAACATTCAGAGCTGGAATCAAAATTCTGCTATCTTCCAGCACGTTGTTGATTTTCACACCTCTTACAGCAAAGGACATACTGGGTATTGGAGACTACCAACTGCTACTGCTTTATTCAGAAACCGAGCTGCAAATCCATATAAGGTCAAGCAATCTGACAGTCCAAGAATGAATGCTGCTTTGGATGTGATTGGAGCACAATTTCCGCAACATATTTGCCAAATAACACAACATTGCTAAATAATGCAAAGCCATGAAGGCTTCTTGGTAATCTGGCACCAATTGTCCACTCCTCGCATCTTCTGTAGAAAAACTCCACAGGAGTAATTCCACACTACCGGGATGGGAATGGTTAACACATCAATGCCCCAGTATTAGAGCGGATGTGGGCACCTTCCATTGTGTATGAGGCAGGAAGAGAGGAAATCGGAAAATCGATTCTTTGCCCGAGGGAAGGGCAAACATCATGAGCCGAGCAGGATGTCTGAGTCCCCGCTATTTTGTAGGTTTAAGAGGACGCGTTTACCTTGTGCGGCCGCTGATATCTGCTGCTCACATCTGTGCCTGGAATTATGGTCTGTGCCCACAGATAATAGCTAAGTGTCACTTGTGTATTCTCAGCACACACCGCAAGCTGCAGATTACTGGTGTTCCGTGACAAATAGATGGTCTATGGTGAAAGTGAAGAAACCAGCGGAGTGTGGAGGTAGTTATATTTACTAATAAGTGTCACAGGTTTACCGCGACAGAGAGGAGCGAGAAGACCGCAGCGTCTGATTTCTCCTACTCCTGCACTGATTAGAAGAACTTCACCTTCTTATTAAAAGGTGTAAATTTCTTTTGGCAATGCAGGGGTTAATCTGCTCTGTTGAGCGCTCCTGGAGCTAAGGCTCTCAGCTGTTCACTGTTGGCCACTCCCAGCTCCTATATAATTTGGGTCCTGGCTAGCACTCATTGTCAGAGCTAGCTTATGCTGCATGGCTGGAGGTGGTTGTCGGTTATTATTGGAGAAGGCTTTGGTGGGTTTATCTGTGACTGTTGCAAGGTAATGCGTGGGGGCTAATTCCCTTTCTTCTACTTTGGTTTAACCCCATCCTCCACTGCCCGGTGCATTCCTCTTTTATATGTGTGAGTATATTTGTATGATTGGTATTTTCTATTATACCTGTTCGTATTACCTTGTTAGTCTGGTTGATGTACTACAGTGCACTACTACACCACTCTTCCCTGGGTGGGGGAAGGGTACAGACTGAGGGCGGATTCAGGAGCTAAGGCAAGGTATGTGGCCCCGGCGTCTTCACCATCAGAAGTAATCCGGGCAACAGGGCGAGCTAGGGTGCCTCTAGCATTTAGGACAGGGAAGGAGCCCCTAGCTCTGGGACAACAGAGTTGTGACAATAAGTCTGTCCTCTATCTACAGTATCTATATATATATATATATATATATATATATATATATATATATCAGTATCTATCTATAGATAGATAATAGATGATGGATAGATGATAGACAAATGATGGATAGATATATGATAGATAGAAAGAAAGATAATAAAAAAGGGGTTATGTTTTGCTGGGCCCTAGTTGTGGGTTTTGGAGTTGCATGTGGATATACAAATATGTCTTAAAACACCCCAGGCCTAAGTATAGCGCTTCAAACTAATGGGAGAGACTACCCTATATCTACAGCTCCTTTTCTGGCTATTTTAGCCTTGTAACTGCTGGAGGATTGCTGAAATAAACATGTTGGAATGGTTTCCCTGAAGAAAGATGGCGACTGCACACACAGTGTGCCTACTGAGCATGCTCAAATTCCTGCAGGCGCTCTGGACACAGGGATTGGCTGGACGATTGTGACATCACGGACATGTGCAGTAGTGCACTTCCTGATGCCATGTATGGCACATGTACTATGGAAGGATTAAACCACAAGTGGGTGAGTCAATATCTCTATCTAATACACGACACTAAGCATAAACCATTGCAGCACTACGCGCTGTGTGCACAGGCCCCGATGGACTAACGATTGTAATAAGGTTCATGTTGTAATAACACGCACATATACTGATAGGGGTCCGGAATGGAGAACGTGATTGTGCACTTGTATTTTATATGTAACATTTCACTAATGATTGTATCAATGATGTGATGCTCTATACACTCGTATATCTGATGTTTGTACCTAGTCACAGCCGAAACGTTGCCACCCCATATGGTTCCTAAGACCACTTTTCCAACTTCCCTACACGACTATCGTCCAGTGGCCTTAACATCGCATGCTATGAAGTCCTTGGAGAGAATAATACTCGCCTACTTGTGCCCGAGGGTGAGGGTCTACACTGACCCCCTGCAGTTTGCGTACCAGCAGAGATTGGGGGTGGATGATGCTGTAGCGTCTCTTCTACATACAATGTATTCGTTCTTGGACAATGATGGCACTGCAGTGCGCGCCATGTTCTTTGACTTCTCTAGTGCTTTCAATACCCTACAGCTGCTCTTACTACGTAATAAGTTGACTGATATGGCGGTAGATGAGGGGATGGTGAACTGGATAAGTGACTACCTGACAGACAGGCCGCAGTTTGTAAGGATGGGGGAGGTGGTATCTGGCAGTGTACGGAGCAGTGTTGGAGCCCCTCAGGTACAGTACTGTCGCCCTTCCTCTTCTCATTGTATACAGCAGTGTTGGAGCCCCTCAGGGTACAGTGCTGTCACCCTTCCTCTTCTCATTGTATACAGCTGTGTGGGAGCCCCTCAGGGTACAGTGCTGTCACCCTTCCTCTTCTCATTGTATACAGCAGTGTTGGAGCCCCTCAGGGTACAGTGCTGTCGCCCTTCCTCTTCTCATTGTATACAGCTGTGTGGGATCCCCTCAGGGTACAGTGCTGTCACCCTTCCTCTTCTCATTGTATACAGCTGACTTTCAGTATAAATCTGATTTTTGTCACCTCCAAAAATTCTCAGATGACTCCATGATTGTAGGGGGCATTGTGGGGGGCCGGGGGAGGAGGAATATAGAAGGGGGGTTTCTGACTTTGTGGATTGATGCCGGACTAACTGTCTAGAACTAAATGTGAAGAAAACCAAGGAGATGGTGGTGAGTTATAGAAGGAAAAAGGAGGATTACTTACCGATCACCATTGCTGGCCAGGAGGTGGAGATGGTTGAGAGCTACAAATATTTGGGGGTTCACCTTGACAGTAAACTCGATTGGAGGTGTCATACAGAAAAGGTTTACAAGAAGGGAATGAGCAGACTGTACTTTCTGCGGAAGCTCAGGTCGTTCAATGTGTGCAGCAAAATGCTGGAGATGTTCTACCAGTCCGTTGTAGCAAGCGCCATCTTTTTTGCTATCATTTGCTGGGGCAGTAGTGTGCGAGTAGCTGATGCTAATAAGCTCAACAAACTTATCAAGAAGGCAAGCGCAGCTGTTGGCCTCCATCTGGACTCTTTTGAGGAGGTGTTGGAGGATAGGATTCAGAAGAAGTGTAGGGCTATAATGAACAATAATACACACCCCCTATACGAGCTGTTCTTGAAGCAGAAGAGCACATTCAGCAGCCGTCTAATCCTACTAAGGTGCAAGAAGGAGAAATTCAGGAAATCGTTTGTACCTACTGCTATGGGATGTATAATAATTTCCTAAGGGTGGTAGAAAATAATGACTGATGGCTGGTGTACTAATGTCAATTAACATTGTCTTATATACACCTGAACTACCCACTTTTATTTATTATGTAATGTTGGTATACCTGTGCAAGATTTGTGTCCTAATATTTTATGCACTGCTGTTTGTATTGCTGCTGTAATACTGTAATTTCCCCCCGGGATCAATAAAGTGTATCGTATCGTATATGCGCTAATAAAGGCCACGGTTTTTCCATCACTTATTGGATTGCTGCCTCCTTTTTTTTTCTTTTTTCATATTTATACAGATGGATATTTGTTTGGAGGGCCCTGCACCCTGGATTCATCTATACGGCGCTGCTCCATTTTTTCCTTCTAGGTAGATAATAGATAATAGATAGAATATTAGAGTTGGAGGGGCCCTCAGGGGCCGCCGTGTCCGCTTCCTGCAGATCTGTTTATATAGAAACAGAAGAATAAAAGCCGCACTTTTCCGTATAAAGATGGGTGCGAAACCTAAAATGTTATCACGCAAATTTCATTACATACACAAATTTCTAAAAAAAAAATGGGGTCAGCGATCCAAAGTCAGATGACGAAACCACACATTAATTAGCCCATCTATATATATATATATCTATATATATATATATATATATTTAGGAGTAGTCTAAGGGTAGCATGCATTGTGGGGGCGCATGCATCCCAGAAGTTAAGCATCACAGAAGAAAAGCATCTTGAAAACGGCAGTTATTCATGGCAAAGAATTAACATTCATCTTCTCTCTTCACACAGGTAACCAAATCATTCATCCTCTGAATTGATCCTCTCTGCATGTATGCACTCCATTCATTGTCAGCAAGCAGCTGAATGACACAAGCCCCTTCTGTCTTGTATGTGGAAATATATAGCAATGGTAACCAAATCATTCATCCTCTGAACTGATCCTCTCTGCATGTATGCACTCCATTCATTGTCAGCAAGCAGCTGAATGACACAAGCCCCTTCTGTCTTGCATGTGGAAATATATAGCAATGGTAACCAAATCATTCATCCTCTGAATTGATCCTCTCTGCATGTATGCACTCCATTCATTGTCAGCAAGCAGCTGAATGACACAAGCCCCTTCTGTCTTGCATGTGGAAATATATAGCAATGGTAACCAAATCATTCATCCTCTGAATTGATCCTCTCTGCATGTATGCACTCCATTCATTGTCAGCAAGCAGCTGAATGACACAAGCCCCTTCTGTCTTGCATGTGGAAATATATAGCAATGGTAACCAAATCATTCATCCTCTGAATTGATCCTCTCTGCATGTATGCACTCCATTCATTGTCAGCAAGCAGCTGAATGACACAAGCCCCTTCTGTCTTGCATGTGGAAATATATAGCAATGGTAACCAAATCATTCATCCTCTGAATTGATCCTCTCTGCATGTATGCACTCCATTCATTGTCAGCAAGCAGCTGAATGACACAAGCCCCTTCTGTCTTGCATGTGGAAATATATTGCAATGGTAACCAAATCATTCATCCTCTGAATTGATCCTCTCTGCATGTATGCACTCCATTCATTGTCAGCAAGCAGCTGAATGACACAAGCCCCTTCTGTCTTGCATGTGGAAATATATAGCAATGGTAACCAAATCATTCATCCTCTGAATTGATCCTCTCTGCATGTATGCACTCCATTCATTGTCAGCAAGCAGCTGAATGACACAAGCCCCTTCTGTCTTGCATGTGGAAATATATAGCAATGGTAACCAAATCATTCATCCTCTGAATTGATCCTCTCTGCATGTATGCGCTCCATTCATTGTCAGCAAGCAGCTGAATGACACAAGCCCCTTCTGTCTTGCATGTGGAAATATATAGCAATAGTATGCACTCCATACTTCTGATTGCTGCCAACCACTGCTGTACCATTTTGCAACATAGTTTAATGTGCCTGGTAAAACTTTAGTATAATTCATTTTTTGCACTGTGCTTAATACTTACTGCTGTGTATTCGTGTGACTGGGGCCTCTGTAGATGCTATCAGGTGGAAAGTGCTATAACATATAGATGTTGCCAGGTCTAGTGCCTTTGATGATCTAACCACCCCCTGGTGTGCTGGCCCCAGCTGGCAAATTATCCCAAAGCAGCTCCCACAATCCCACTTTCCTGACCCTGTAGTGTGGACTATATATTTAGGAGTAGTCTAAGGGGCGCATGCATTGTGGGGGCGCATGCATCCCAGAAGTTAAGCATCACAGAAGAAAAGCATCTTGAAAACGGCAGTTATTCATGGCAGTTAATCAGGGCTGGAATCAGGTACCCCACACTTTGCATTATTTTTCATTATGTACTTTATCTATTTTCTCCTGTGTTCCCTTGCCATCCACATCCACCGCCCCATCCTCCCTCCATCACGACTCATACACATCAGCCCCTCTATCCTTCCCTCTCCCATGTACAGCTCCCATGCACTCCTCACCTTCCTGAAAAACCTCAGCCCATCTTGCCCAAACACATCACAGAAAAAACCTACTCACAATTCCAACAACTACCTGCTCTTTATCTTCCTACTCCTACTGATTTCAGGGGACATCTCCCCCAACCCTGGTCCACCATCCCCCAACCTCAATCCCTACCCTACCTCATACCGAAACCATAATAATCTTATTAATATTACTTGCACTCCCTCATCTCCTTCTTTCAATTGTGCCCACTGGAATCCACGGTCTGCATGCAACAAGCTATCCTTCCTGCACAACTACTTTCTGAACCACTCTCTTAATCTGTTGGCCCTCACTGAAACCTGGATTCAGGATTCTGACACTGTCTCCCCTGCTGCCATTTCCTATGGTGGTTTACAGTTCTCCCATTCCCCGAGACCCACAAACAGACATGGTGGTGGAGTTGGCATACTCCTGTCCCCACAATGCACTTTCCAGGTCATCCCCCCAATTCCATCACTCTCATTCCCTTCTTTTGAGGTCCACACCATCAGGCTCTTCCATCCCCTCTCCCTCAGAGTAGCGGTCATATATCGACCCCCAGGCTCACCCACCCAGTTCCTTGACCACTTCTCAGCCTGGCTGCCGCACTTCATGTCCTCAGAACTACCAACCCTTATCCTTGGAGACTTCAACATCCCCATTAACAGCCCTACTTCCACATCTGCATCTCAGTTTCTATCACTAACCACTTCTCTAGGCCTCTCACAGCTTTCAACCTCTGAGACACACAAGGATGGCAACACCCTTGACCTGGTCTTTGTCCGCCTCTGTTCAATCTCCCACCTAAATAACTCACCGCTTCCACTCTCTGACCACAACATTCTCTCCTTCACGCTCACAAATCCTCCACCACCCAGCGCACTCCTACCTACCACACATTCAGAAATCTACAAGCCATTAACCCTCAGACACTTTCAGACTCCCTACACTCATCGCTGTCCCCAATCTCCTCTTTTTCCTGTCCTGATCTGGCTGTTCATCACTACAATGACATTCTTAAAAGCACCCTTGACCAAGTAGCACCGCTCACCCTCAGAACCTCCAAACACACAGTAAAACAGCCCTGGCTCACATCGCAAACTCGACTTCTTCAGCGATGCTCTAGGAGTGCTGAACGCCTCTGGAGAAAAACCCGCACACCAGAAGACTTCATCCACTTTAAATTCATGTTAAGAACTTATAATGCTGCCCTTCACCTCGCCAAACAGACCTACTTCACCACACTGATCTCCTCACTAGCCAACAACCCCAAGAAACTTTTTGACACTTTTCACTCCCTCCTCAGGCCAAAAGCACAAGCCCCTATCACAGACATTTGTGCTGACGACCTGGCCTCCCACTTTATAGAAAAAATAGATACTATCCGTCAGGAAATCTGCTCTCAACCACCAAGTGCTGTGACTCCCATCCCACCCTGCATTTCCCCTGGCTCACTTTCCACATTTGATCCCCTCACAGAAGAAGAAGTCTCCAGACTCCTCTCTTCCTCTCGTCCGACTACATGCACTACCGACCCCATCCCCTCACATCTCCTCCAGTCTCTCTCTCCAGTTGTCACAACTCACCTAACTACAATCTTTAATCTCTCACTCTCCTCTGGCATTTTCCCATCCTCCTTCAAACACTCCATCATTACTCCATTACTAAAGAAACCCGCTCTTGACCCTTCCTGCACAAACAACTACAGACCGGTCTCCAATCTCCCTTCATCTCTAAACTTTTGGAGCGCCTAGTCTACTCCCGCCTCACCCGTTACCTCTCCACTTACTCCCTCCTAGACCCTTCACAGTCCGGCTTCCGCCCCCTACATTCGACTGAAACTGCACTCATCAAAGTGACCAATGACCTTCTTACAGCAAAACGTAACGGCGACCACTCTCTGCTCATTCTTCTCGACCTTTCTGCAGCTTTCGACACGGTTGACCACCGTCTCCTACTCTCTAGGCTCCAGTCACTAGGTATTAAGGACACTGTTCTCTCCTGGTTCTCCTCCTATCTTTCTGACCGCTCCTTCAGTGTTTCGTTCTCTGGCTCCACGTCATCTCCTCTTCCTCTCACTGTCGGTGTACCCCAGGGCTCAGTCCTTGGCCCCCTTCTCTTCTCTCTCTACACGGCCCCAATTGGACAGACCATCAGCAGATTTGGCTTTCAGTACCATCTTTATGCCGATGACACACAACTATACACGTCATCCCCCGACCTTACCCCCGCTGTTCTACAGAACACCACCGACTGTCTGTCCGCAGTCTCCAACATCATGTCCGCTCTCTATCTGAAACTTAACCTCTCCAAGACTGAACTCCTTCTGCTCCCGCCGTCTACTAACCTCCCTAAATCTGACATTTCCCTCTCTGTGGGCGGCACCATAATAACACCCCGGCAGCAGGCTCGCTGTCTGGGTGTTATGTTTGACACCAATCTCTCCTTCACCTCCCATATACAATCTCTTGCCCGCTCTTGCCGTCTACACCTAAAGAACATCTCTAGAATCCGCCCTTTTCTCACCATGGAAACAACAAAAACCCTCACTGTAGCATTGATCCACTCCCGCCTGGACTACTGCAACGCTCTATTACTTGGCCTCCCCATTACTCGACTATCCCCTCTCCAGTCCATCCTTAATGCAGCAGCCAGGGTCATCCATCTGGCTAATCGGTACTCGGACGCGTCCGCTCTTCGCCAGTCCTTACACTGGCTGCCCATTCATTATAGGATCCAATTCAAAGTACTGGTTCTCACCCACAAAGCTCTCCACAGTGCAGCACCCCCCTACATCTCCTCCCTCATTTCTATCTATCGGCCTAACCGACTGCTGCGCTCTGCAAACGACTTTCGACTAACCTCTGCACTAATCCGTACCTCCCACTCCCGACTCCAAGACTTCTCCTGCGCTGCGCCAATCCTCTGGAATGCTCTACCCCAAGAAATTAGGACTATCCACAATTTGCATGGTTTCAGGAGCTCCCTCAAAACACATTTGTTCAGAGTGGCCTATCACATTCACTAACCAAAGTCGTTCTATGTTTAAGTGTGTATGTGTAGCCCATTCACTATCTCCATCCATGCCTCACTCCCTCAAGATGGCTGGACCATCATTGTAAATGCACCATTGTATATACACACCTGTACTTTGTATCTCCCCACCTCATTGTAGATTGTAAGCTCTCACGAGCAGGTCGGCTTATTTTGCTTTAATTATTGTATTGTTAACGTTGTTACCTATGACTTGTGTTTTGAAACTGTTAAACTGTAAAGCGCTGCGGAATATGTTGGCGCTATATAAATAAAGATTATTATTATTATTATTATATATATATTTGTCACATCTGTATTTATCATTGATCTATACAGGATATCAATCCAATATTTATACAATCTGTGTCGTGTCTGCACCTATCCGTCCGTTCATTCATCTGTCACCTCGTCCTTTCTCCCGCTCGCCTTTTCACCTCTTACGTGTGCAGTATCTGTCCGTCTGTCTGTATTATGCTTTATGGTCTCCTATAACGTGCAGTATCTGTCCGTCCGTCTGTCTGTATTGTACTTTATGGTCTCCTACATAAGTCATCACTGCCATCTTCATAGTCTCCGGTGTCAGTGATGGAATCAGACGCCGGCTTCACCTTCCCAGGAGACTTTCCGCCACCAGCTAACTAGCTCTGCCGCCAATATAAGTGGCATATGTCACAGATCGGGGCTGCCTCACATCTCCGCAACCTATTACCTGGACTGAAGAAGCTTCTGTCATCCCGGATCGGTGCCTCTTATCTCCCCTCTAATTGTGCCCTCAGTGCGGAAAGGTAGAGAGGAGACGGAGCCGGTCTCAGCGAGCTTGTGATGTCTGGCATACGAAGAGGGAGAGTCGGTGAGACTAATCCTAATTACATGTGATTGATGGCCACTCCAGTCCATGGACTCATGTCATTGGGATGGTAGTCACTCGTCTTCCATCTCAGGACGAGGGACCACAGACTGCCTCAGCCATGGCAATTCACTAGGCAGCTTTAATAGATTAAGACACCTGCCCCTAGGAGGCGCCATTGGGATTTATTCGATGCCCTATTAATGGGTGCATCTGTCCCTAGTAATGGGCCGTCGGCAGAGTCACTCAGAGGGTAAGACAATACGCCACCATTCACACTGCGGCGCAGAGGTTAGTTATATCTCGGCCCATCTGACGCTTTAATTTTTTACTCCCTTTCTTCCAAGAGCCATAACTTTCTTTTTATTTTTCCATTTATTTAGTCGTATGAGGGATTTTTTTTTTTATTTTTTTGCCGGACGAGTTGTAGTCCTGAAAAAGAGAAATTCTAAGTGCAGCGAAATTCTAAAAAAAAACAAAAAAAAAAACCATGCGATTCCACCATGTTTTTTTTTAATTCTTGTTACGTCATCAATAGTGGGGTAAAATTCGGTAATATCACTGTCTCCTATGAAACCAAGCAGCAGACCCCCAGCTGCCATGGCAAGTCATTGGCACCCAAAAATTGTGTTGTGGGTTGCCTAGAACATCGCGCCACTAGGATCACATCCTATCAATGCCGCTGGTAGAGATTGACAGCCGCGTTTATGGGTTGTCCGGGACTTTAACTTAATGGCTCATCATTAGCATAGGTCATCAATGTCAGATAGGTGGTGGTGCAACACCCGGCACCCCCGCCAATCAGCTGTTCTCGGTGCGCAGCTCCATTGACAGAATAGTGGCTGCTGCTGGGTGCTGCATATCGGTGGGGGTGTCAGACATTGATGACCTATCCAAGCATAGGCCAGCAATGTTGAAGTTTCGGACAACCCCTTTAACAGTTGTGATTGGAGTTGCATGCGCTTCAAAGAACTACTGCGTTCTTAAGCTTGGTCAGCCCGAGTTTACAAATGCAGTAGTCTCTCGAAACGCGTCCGGTTTTATCTCCTTGCACGCCTTATCCCCAATCATGCCTATGGCTAGGCATATTGTAGTGTCGCCATATCTATTTTAATCATGAAATAAAGGATTTGACTTTATGGATTGAAGCTGAACTCACTTCCTTCACAAGTAATAAAAAGTGCCAACACAACAGTACCACCCAGAGTGCCCTAGCAGCCAACAGTACCAGCTAGAGAGTGCACTAATAAACAGCACCTGCCCGAAAGTGTACCTTATTAAAGTGTGTGATAACAGTACCACCCAGAGTGCCCTAGCAGCCAACTACCACCCAGAGTGCCCTAGCAGCCAACAGTAACACCCAGAGTGCCCTAGCAGCCAACAGTACCACCCAGAGTGCCCTAGCAGCCAACAGTACCACCCAGAGTGCCCTAGCAGCCAACAGTACCACCCAGAGTGCCCTAGCAGCCAACAGTACCACCCAGAGTGCCCTAGCAGCCCACAGTACCACCCAGAGTGACCTAGCAGCCAACAGTACCACCCAGAGTGCCCTAGCAGCCAACAGTACCACCCACAGTGCCCTGGCAGCCAACAGTACCACCCAGAGTGCCCTAGCAGCCAACAGTACCACCTACAGTGCCCTAGCAGCCAACAGCACCACCCACAGTGCCCTAGCAGCCAACAGTACCACCCAGAGTGCCCTAGCAGCCAACAGTACCACCCAGAGTGCCCTAGCAGCCAACAGTACCACCCACATTTCCCTAGCAGCCAACAGTACCACCCAGAGTGCCCTAGCAGCCAACAGTACCACCCACAGTGCCCTAGCAGCCAATAGTAGCACCCAGAGTGCACTAGCAGCCAACAGTACCACCCACAGTGCCCTAGCAGCCAGCAGTACCACCCACAGTGCCCTAGCAGCCAACAGTACCACCCACAGTGCGCTAGCAGCCAACAGTACCAGCTAGAGAGTGCCCTAATAAACAGCAACTGCCTGAAAGAGTACCTTATTAATGTGTGTGATAACAGTAGCACCCAGCCAGAGACTGCCCATATGAAAAGTGCCAACACAACAGTACAAGCTAAAGTGCCCCCATAACCGGTAACTGTTCGAAAGTGCACTTATTATAGTGTGTGATAACTGTAGTACCCAGCCAGAGACTGCTGGTATAAAAAGTGCCTCATGGAGTGCCAACACAAAAGGACCAGCCATACTGCCCCATAACCACTACCTGTCTGAAAGTGCCCTTATTCAAGTGGATGATGACAGTAGCAACCAGAGAGTGTGCCAAAAAAAATTCCCAGCCAGAGATTGCCCATATAAAAAGTGCTCCTCAGAGTGCCAATGTAAGGGGGTAGATGAAGATATCGTGTCAAGAAGGAGTTAGTGTGAATAGTGTTATATGATAATGTGTTATGTTATATGTTTTATAAAGAGTATTGCATTTTATCCTTGTGGCCGGTTTGTGTCTCAGTTCTCCTGGAGGCCCTGTCTCATGGCCGTTCCCGTGGATTGGGGGGGGTCTGTCCACTAAGGGAACCATTAGAAAGGACAGGGATATAGTTTGCAACACACAGTTAACAGTTTGGGATTAGCCCGCTAGTTGGGAGGGGGTTAGATCAGTTATTAAGGGAAGCACTTCCTGCATTAATGAGTGTGTAGTCATATTGAGAGTCAAGTTCAGAGTCAAGTGCTCATGGAGTGTAAAGGAAGTGCTAGATAGTGACAGCGTTCTACAGGTTCTAAGAAAGCGGATGCAGTAGAGGCAAAAGGGTCCAGTCAGTGCTAGTCTCCAAACAGTATGAGGGCACATCTTAAGCTTCGTGAGGATGCCGGGGCAGTCTTGGGCCTAGGGCCCGAAAAAGGTATTGTCACAAGGGTGTCATGTCCCAACCGGAAGACCTGGAGTTATACAGTTATGGCGAGTAATAAATTGCAGGTCTTCTTTATACATGGCGTGACTTTAAATGGATTTAGTTTCTTCTGGTGCTGAAGAGGTTAACAACCCTTTCTATGCTGGTCAGAAACATGCAGCTCCATTTCAGCTGCTTCTGTTCTGGTCATTACCTCTTCCTATAAAAACTGGTCAGACCTTCTTGGCCTTGCCGGTGAAAGATTTGTCTTCCTGTGCTGTGTGCTAAAGCTAAGTGATTGGAGTTGAGTTGTCGGAGAAGTGTTCTGTGCTTTGCTGTAGTACGTGTGTGTTTATCTCCTGGTCCCTGTTCCCATTTAGTTTATTCCTCCCTGTCCCTATCCTCCTTCCTATTGTTTAGTGCTTTAGTATTATGGAGATTTTCTGTTTTCCCTGTTTTGTCTTTGTGACTTGTTTACATTACATTTCTGTCCCATGCCAGATGGGGTGGTGAAGGGGACAGATCAGGGTTTAATAGGAGCATAGTAAGGTCCGAGACTCGGGCCTCTCTACCTTTAAGAGTACCCTAGGGGCAGGGATAGTTAGGGTCTCAGTTCCAGGGACAGTTTGAGGCCCCCCTTCCTTACCCAAGACCATCACAACGTGATTGGTACTGAGTACCATAACTCAGTCTCCCCTGTGAGGGAGATGTTGGCCGGGTCTCGGCGAAAGGGAAGGATGGTGGGCCTCAGGGAAGATGTTATGCCAGATAGAACCCCCCGGAACCAAGGGGAAGCTGTTGGGGCAGGGGCAGGTCGGGCAGTAAAGGGTTGCCGCTTGAAGATCAGCAGCAGGTGGAAAAGGTTTTGGTGTACGGGGGGAGGGCACAGAGTCGGTTTGTTAGTGATGGGGAGAGACCGCTGAGGGGCATTGTGCGTGTAAAATTTGGGCTCATCACGATGGGGGTACAGAGAGTGTCGTCTCCACTCCCCTACTCCGCCCATTTTTAGTACAAAGCCCGGGCCGCTCCTTTCCCCAGTCAGCGAGAGCGTGAGCTGCATGAAAGAGCAGGCAGGCGATATTTAAGAGGAGACAGGTAACAACCCGGGGGGAGAGGAAAAAATCAAAATTTTAAATTTAAAAAATATGCTAGTCTGTCAAGCGCGGGGATTAAAACCTGCATCTTTAACGACCGCCATTTTTCCAGGGAAACCTGGCCCCAGTATTAGGGAAACACTCATGTGCACCCTTTTACACGAAAACTCAAACAGACCCTGACAGCTAACACACGAGGGGGGCGACGGGGGGGGCGACGCGACGGCCCGCTAAACCCATCCACCCAGAAATGCCGCCATGGCGCCATATGGCCCAAAATGGTGGAAATACACCCCCCATGGTGTAGGGGCCCGCCCCATCTACACCCGTGGGTCACAAGGTGCTTATGCCCCATTCATCCGCCCCCAAATAAAACAACCCGAGAAAAGCAGAACCGGACAAGATCCCCCCAAAAAAATACAACCCCAACAAAAAGAGGGCCTCAACCTGACACCCCCAAAAACAGACCCCCCCAAATAAAACCCCGGCCAGACCCCCTAAATAATAGCCCCGGCCCAACCCCCCTTAATGCCCCCCCCCCCCGGGCCCGAACCCTCTAAACAAACCCCCAAATAAAAACTCAAGGCCAGATCCCCCCAAAGACAGACCCCGCAAGACCCCCTAAATAAATAGAGACCGGGAATAAGAGGCCTCAGACCTGCACCCAAATAATAGCCCCCGGGCCAGACCCCCTAAATGACAGATCAAAGGCCAGATCCCCCAAATGACAGACCCCCCAGCAAGACCCCCTAAAAAAAATGAGACCCAATAGGCAAAAAGAGCCCAACCCACCCTAAATAACGACCCCCGGCCAAACCCCCCGAATAACAGACCCCGGGGAAACCCCCCCCATGACAACCCCCGGGGAAGACACCAAAAATTTTCAGGACCAGGCAAAAAAGGGCACAACCTTCACCCTAATTAAAAGACCCAGGCCCAACCCCCTTTAAAAAAGACCGCAGGTAAGACCCCCCCCAAATAAATACAGGGGCCCCATAAATAGCAGAACCAGGGCCAATCCCCCCAAATAACAGACCCAGGTAGACCCCACAAATAAAAACAGACCCCCCCCAAGTAAATACAGACCACAGACA